>CM055315.2:65728680-66382430 GCA_029255685.2 Silene conica
GAAAAAGTTGTTGCAAAGTCCAGGAAAGATTGGAGTACAAAGCTAGATGACACCTTGTGGGCATATAGGACCGCTTTCAAGACACCTATTGGCACTTCACTGTAATACCTCGAAAATCTAGACTCGACAATTAAATTTGGTCTTTGTATCGATAGTTATTTTTACGTTTTTAAGTAAACACGTTTAAGTTTAGCAAGTCTTGTAACTATGTTGTCGCGAGGGTTCGATCCCTAGACCTTTAGCATCATAGCTATGTTATTAAGAGGGTGGTTATGTCATTAGAAGGGATCGATCCCTGGACCTGTAGGTTATCGACTTGGGCCTCGTAATCCGTGCACCACCCAAGCCCACGGCTGAACTAAACTAACACAAACTCAAAACCCTTTTTAAATCAGCCTTCTGCCATCACTTTGTACACCTTCCCAAACCTAATCTTTACCCTAATCTCTATTCAAACACCACATAACTCAAGGTTGAGGTGTAGTAGGGTTTATGGATAATCTCCGCACTGATGTATATAACAGCAATAGACATGGGATTTAAACGAAAGTCTGATGTAAAAATCAACAATAGACATAGGATTATTTTTAAGGAAAAACTGATGTAAATAACATTAATGGACATAGGATTTTTACATATTAGACATGGGATTTTACGAAAGTCCGTTGTCCATTATAAGCAATAGACATAGGATTTTTGAAACATCTGATGTCCATTAGAGTAATGCACATCGGTTGTACAACCTATGTCTATTACAAACTAAAGGACATAACTGAACTCTACATCGGTTCAAAAACCTATGTCTATTAGTCAAAAAATCCTATGTAGTAAGCAACTTTTGTAGTAGTGGTACCAATGGTGCATGGGATTGAAAAACTTCTTGGATCTTTTAACTTGGGTGGGGACAAATTTTATAAAAGTGCACTACACTCGACGGTGAAGGCCAAGGTTTCAACGCTATCTATTGTCCTTTTCCTAGTTAAGATGTCTTTCATGAATTTGGTGTATGAGGGGACTTGGGTGATTAACTCGGTAAAAGGGATTGTTACCTGTAAATTTTTCACCACCTCCATGAACTTACCAAATTGAGTTTCATTGTGAGCTCTTGCCAACCTATGGGGAAAAGGCACTTGAATCTTTTTCTGGCTCCTTAGCTTTATCCTCATCCTTTGGGGGCTCCTCCACAATCTCTACCAACACGGGCTCATTGATTTGTTCGGGCTCCTTCTTACCTTCTTTAGAGCTAGTAGCCTTGTTCCCACCGTTATCTTTTTTACCCATTTGATCACTTTCTTCATTGGGCATTTGGGGTCCCTCATAGGTAGTACCACTCCTTAAAGCGACAGCATTAGCTTGCTCGTGAGGTTGTGCTCCTTGTGGTGGCAATTGGCCTTGTTGTCTTTGAGGGTTGGAAGTAGCAAGTTGAGCAATCTGTGTCTCAAGCATTTTGATTGAAGCATCCCTAGCTTGATCGGTTTTTCGGATGTGTGAAGCCATGTTCAATTGAGTCTCGGCTACTTGGGTCAATAGAGCTCCTATCTCACTCAATTGTTGGGGATGTGAGGATTGACTTTGTTGATTTTGCGGATTTTGGAATGGTGGTGAATTTTGTGGAGGGTTTTGGAATTGTTGTTGGGAAAATGATTGTTTAGGATTTGGAAATTGTTGTTGAGGGAATGGTTGTTGATTTTGAAATTGGTGTTGAGGGAATGGTTGGAAGTTTTGTTGGAATTGGTTCTTTTGTCCTTGATTTTGGAAACCCGGTGGCGCAGTATTTTGTGGTGGTCTTAGTAGTGGTGGGTTAAGGACATTTATACTTTGTAGGAGAAATTTGGATGGAACTTTGTACCTGGATTGTAGGTATTGGAAAAAGAGTTGAAATTTTGCCTAAAGCTTTGGTAGGCGTTGACTTGTTCCATGTTACTTCTACACTCTTGGAATTCGTGTCCCACACCTCCACAAGCTTCACATACCACAACTTGACTCGTTACGTTTACTTGTTCATGAGGTTGAGAGGAACTTGATCCTTGATTGTCGACTTGTCTTTAGAGAAGAGCTACTTGAGCTTTCAAGAGAGCTATTCCGGGATCTTCTTCCTTTGCCTTCATTGGGATGTTCCTCGAGTTGACATATTGAGAGTCGTGCACCGCCATAGATTCTATGGTAGAGTGAGCCAAATCCACATCTATGTTGTCGAATCTCCCATTATTTGCGGAGTCCAAAACTCGACGAGACTCCGCACAACACCCATTGTAGAACGTGATGGCAAGGAACCACGAATCCAAACCATGATGGGGACATTCCCTTTGAAGCTCTTTGTATCTTTCCCATGCTTCATGTAGACTTTCATGACCACTTTGGCGGAAACCGGTGATTTGGCTCCTTAGTTGTTGTGTTTTCTCAGGAGCAAAATACTTTTGATAGAATGCAAGGGCTAGACTATCCCAATCGTTGATTCCCAATGCAACTCGATCAAGGCTATTTATCCAAACTTTGGCCTTGTCCTTTGAGAAAGGGAATAGTATCTCCCTTATTTGCTCTTGTGTGACACCCGGTTGCCGAATCATGGAGCAATAGTCACAAAAATTCTGTACATGTAAGTTGGGGTCTTCCGTAGGAGTCCCCCCAAACTGTTTTCTTTCAACAATGCTTATAAAGGCCGGCTTGATTTCAAAGTTTACCGCACCAATTTGAGTCGTGACTATTCCTCTTGGGAGCATAGCCGCGGTGGGCTTAGAATGATCAGACAGACGCACCATCTTTTTCTTTGTTGGTTGAGAAGTAGAGGTTTCTTCCTCAAGAGTTTTGAGATCCTCTAGATAAAAACTCCGAAAAGTCCGAATGTTATCAAGGTCCGCAAGAGTTGCGGCTTCGGCAATCTCCTTAAGGACGCGTAATCTCCTACGCAAAGATTTCTCGAGTTCGGGATCAACGGGAAGAAGTTCACCTATTCGAGAGGACCTGGGCATAAGACAACAACCTAGGGGAGATTGTAATTAACGGTCTCAAGGAACAAGCGTTCCTTAAGACAAAAGAAAACAAGATAGAATTCTACTAATCACAAAAATAAAACCGTGCGTCCCCGGCAACGGCGCCAAAAAATTTGATAGGCTAAGTCGCACACCTAACAAAGATAAAAGTCCCTAGACTTGACTAACATACAAATTAATGTAGATAGGGAAGAAGGGGTCGAACACATGGAGACGGAAATGCATTTCTGAAAAGCTATGAATAGAAAACTACCTAGGTCGGTCACGTGTTGTTTGGATTGGAGATTTACTTAAAACAAAAATTATAAAAGAGATTTGTAAACAAGTATAGGAGGAAATCTAGGGGATTTGGGATTGTACATGTAAGAGGGGTGATTAGGAGTTACAGAATTCATCATCAAAGTCGGTTAGGTTCAAACAAATACCTTTCGGTCTATTGTTTAGCCATAGTTTAACTACCAAAATGCTTTCACATAAAAACGGTAACACTATTATAGCATGCTTTGTGTAATTCCATCCCGACTTTCGATCTTAGGATAAAATTAACGGACTAATCATCAACTATGGCCAATAATTAGATTAACTGAAAAGAGCAAGCATGTATATAACTAACATGGTGATGATGAAAACATAGCAATTCAACATAACAAAACACTTATCCTATCATGGCTTCCCTCCCCTAGATATGAAACTACTCACACATGGCTTTGCGAGCTAGATTATCAATTCTATTAAATAAGATAAACATGATGACGATAACGAAATAAAACCGTAAAGAAAAGGAAAGATAATACTAGAAATTAAAGGGAATAAAAACTTGGAAGATAAAATGCAAATAGCTTTTGAAAATGCTTGAGTAAACAAAGGACTATTTTTATAAAGAAAATAAACTAGAACTTAGAGTAATTTTTACAAGCTGAATGATCCTCTTTTCGAATGATAACAAGGGAGTATATATAGTGACGAGGAGGGGAGCAAAGGGTATGCAGATTACAGCCACCCCGATGGCCATGGGTAGCTCACCCCGGCCGGGGCAATAACAATTATGTTCGCATTCCATGAACCTGGTCCAAAAACAGCAAGATCAGAGCCATCCCTGTATACCGGGGTAGCCCACCCCGACCGGGTTGAAAATAGGTGTCCTCGTTCTCCGTACTTCTTCAATTGTTTACACTTGAGTTCTTTGATGACGTTTTAGAATGATGTAATGGTCGCTGTCATGCTTTGCAATTTGACCTTCAAGTGTTGACTTTTCGTTGACTTCTTGACTTTCTTCCTTTTTCGTCACTTCTACTACTCAGAAAATGTTTGTTTCGACTTTGTTTAGCTTCGTGATGCTTGGTAAATGTCAAAATGTAGAAAAAAAATCCGAAATTCCTACAAAAACGCTAAACCACATACAAATCGCCTAGAACACGGAATTAGCTCAATAAACATAATAGAATAGTGTAAATAATGATAAAACATGAGCTAAAATGGGGATGAAAAGTATATAAAAATATAGCATATCAAAGATACATATCAACAAAAAGTTATTGTATAATATAGCCAAACCTTTGAATCAACAAATAGTAATTCAACTGCATCGAGTTTCTTCTTGTCGCAATTGTTGTTTTTGGTCCTGATTCTGAGTTCTTATCAAATTTTTTGTTTTTGATATTTAACTTTGGCCTGTCCCGTTTGTGTACAAACCTAATGTTCATCTGAGTAATCCGAACTCCATACTTGAGGTCACTAATACTAAGAAGATTCGTCATAGCCATTTGGTTTGATAAAGTGAAGAAAATTTCGTGAGATAATTGCACAAATTGTTTAGATGATTTTGTATAAGAATGTGGTAGGGTATATAAAAGACGTAGTTAGTCTCCAGTATATGGAAAATACAAAGTTTATCTAGTATATGGAAAATACACTCTTGGTGGTTGTAGAATCGAAAACTCTTAATTATAGAATCAAATATTCGTAATTGTTATTTGACTGAATCACGTTCTTAGCCTCAGAATAATTATTTAAGTATTGTTACCTAATTTGTAAGATTTTGATTAAATATAGAATCAAATATTGTTAATTGTAAAATATTTAGGTCAAATGGAATAATTTTGTTATTTGACTGAATCACGTTTTTAGCATCAAAATAATTATCTTAAGTATTGTTACCTAATTTCACTGTTTTGATTAAATATAGAATCAAATATTATTAATTGTAGAATATTTAGGTCAAAAGAAATAATTTTGTTATTTGACTGAATCACGCTTTTAGCATCAAAATAATTATCTTAAGTATTGTTACCTAATTTCACGGTTTTGATTAAATATAGAATCAAATATTATTAATTGTAGAATATTTAGCTCAAAAGAAACAATTGTGAGATTTGCATGATTCACGGTATTTAATTGTAAAATATTTAGTTATCTTAAATCTGACTTGGCAAGTTTAAAAGCTTTTGATTGGTTGACGAAAATTTAATTTTTGAGGGTGAATGTGAGGGCTTGATAGAGTGAACACTGAAACGATATTGCGCCACGTAGGCAAATTTACATTTTTCTTTTATAGTAATAATGATGTTGATTTCTTCTACTAGTCATCAAACTAGAAGTAATGTTATCACGGACAGTTGATATTTCTTTGGTTCCCGAAGACTCGGTTGTAGATTGCGAGGAATGATTAACCACATCTTGTAATAGATCTGGAGGTATAAAATCCGGGTGTTCATCAATGATTCTAAAAGTTTCATCCCTAATTGTATTTCTTCTTATATAATTATGTAATGCAAAAGTTCCACAAATAATCCTATTTTGGTCTTGTAGTGTGTATTGAGGCATAGATAGAAGAGAATGAAGAAATATGAAACAAAAATAGAGTTAATATTTTTTGAAAGGTAAAAAGATAATTTTTTTATTTTTGTCAATATACTCTTTGAATATGCTGGGGGAGCAACATATACCAAAAGAGCATATTGAAGCACATTCTACTCTTCTAATATGCTGTTTTCCAAACAGTCCAAATAACATATTGATTGGTCAAATATGCTAATTGCCTCAAATATGTTGTTTACCAAACATCGTCTGTGTCTAACAAACGTAAGGGCAAATTAGAATAATCAACAATGCTTGCTAGCTCACACGTCATCACCTCAAATAGCACTAACCGGTATCTGTCATTCATTTCAGTGGGGAGTAACTCAAGATTTTCCCAGTCACTTATTATAAAAAAACACATAATCATACATACGACACATAAGCTTAACCAGTAGGGCGTCGGCGACGAAGAGATCGGGTATGTAAACTCCTTGTTTGCACCATAGCTTCCGCGATGGGATCAATAAAGTGCGAGAGAGAGTGAGAGGTGGAAGGAATGGGGAGAGAAGTCGATTTAGGGCTATTTGTGTTAACGGAAATGATTAGATATGATTTTAATTAAAACCTCTGTTAAAACAAAGAATTCGTTGAACCAGGCCGTACTCGATCTCGATCGAGTACATGTACTAGGTCGAATACCCCTCTATCTAAGAGGTACACAACTATCCTCTTCCGCCTTTCACAAAAGACCTTCTCTACGATCTCTCTATGGTCAAGGGTCGGTCAACAAGTTCCTTAACGACGGGTATTACACGCATGATAGGTTAATGGATTGAGGTAGCATTAATAACATAAATAAATATAAATGAGCTAATTTTATTAATAAAATATCACATGTATAGAACGAATTAATACTATTTTTATATCAAGAAAAAAGTCTTATAATTTACTTTTGATTTATATCGTAATTTTTTTTTTTTATAAATATCACAAATTAATTTAGTATCTATGCATCGCACGGAGAAATATTAGTATTGTAGTAACTAGTATGTAGGCCTCATAACTTGGAAAAAACACTGAAATTTAACCCAATTTCTCTTTTCAACCTAAATCATATCGGTTGCCAAAAAAAACATAAATTATATCACTAAATCATTTTATATTTAATCATTGTACATTAAATAATGATAAATATTTTAAAAGTATTTTATTAATTTATTATCATATTTTTGAGTAAATAGTTAATATTCTTTTATTAATTTTAATGTAATCCACATACATAGGAGATTACATTTACAAATTTCAGTTTTGCGTAATACATTCAAATTATTATTTTCCTAAAATGTGTAATAAATTGCATATGCAATACATAGGAGATTACATTTACAAATTTCAGTTTTGCGTAATTCATTCAAATAATTATTTTCCTAAAATGTGTAATAAATTGCATATGCAATTTTTAAATTTATAATAAATTTTACTGTATGCTTAAAAGTTATATAATTATAGAAATGAATGAAAATGGATATTTTGGTTCAATGTTGGTTAAAAATAAAATAATTGGGTTGAATTTCACTTTTTATCGTAACGTGAGCTTAATTTCACAATTAACCAAAGTTGAAGAGTTAGTCACCACTTTCGCGATTGCTGAATGTGTGGCTCATTCATATCGAATTAGGTGATTTTGATAGCAGCAATGCTGACAAACACGATTCGATGTAAAATTTGTTGCAGGAGGCACTCGAGGCAGCTGGCTACCTCTTTTGCTTAGAAGACCTCTCTACATTGTAGGCAATGTGACATTGCTATCCATTCCGCGAATTCCTTTGTCTTTACGCATCAAAGATTTTTGTTGAGCCTGCTGAACCCGGTTCTTAATCATCACGAGAATGAACCCAGTGGGGTGACAGAGGCTCGGATTGTGCAGATAATCGGGATGCACCAATGGCCAATGAGCCTACCTCCACCACAACCCGTTATGACAGAACCATATCGGGTCAAGACGGAGCGGCAGACATTGCATATAATAAAAGCAGCATGCCAATGTCAGTGAGTAAGTATGCCAGGATATAACCTCTTCAAAATGGCAGCCTGGAGGACCTAACCCAATCTAGGATGGACTTTGCTGGTGGTTCCAATTCAGGAAACCTTTCGCAGTGGCCTTTAGAAGAGTTCGTCGGAATGAGTGATTTTCATCATAATTATAGTTTTCACCGGCAAATAGGCGTTGGATCCTCAAAGGTATGCCTCTATTCCTCTTCCTTGTTAAATCGTAAACTCTGACTAAAAAAAACTTAAACCCGAAGGCACTAAAAGATGAGTTATTCCTTGTTTAAATCATTAAATGTTGACACTTTTTTGGGTGTGAGATGAGGCACATCGCCAGGAGGCCTGAATAATATAAAGGGAAGTAGGGAGTTCGTACCACCTACGCCCAGTCGCTTATAAACCGTGATAAAGACCTCACTGGTAGTCTAAAATATATTGCTCTTGATGTCATTCTCAGCCCTTGTCCCCAAAATTGGGATGATAGGCTGATAGCGGTAAGCTTGGAAGTTCCGACTCGTCTACATTCTTAAGGTCCTTGGAACTTGATTTGGATAGCGATGACTAGATGGGACAGGTTCCTGAAGTTTTCTGGGCTGTGCCGGAGATTCATTCACAACCTACTGCATCAGGCCCATACTGGCCAGAAAGGTCCCAGCAGATGGGTTACCTTTGCGGGGTGACCAATGCAAGTCCGTTTAGGTACCAACGTGGCTAGTTTCAGCTTCTCGCAGTTTGTACTCTTGTCTAATTACAAGGGTGAAGGATCATGTCAAGTGTTGTAAAATGTGGAAAAAGGTATGCAAAGGACAAAAGCAATTTGAAGCTTATGACAATCTCAAATGAGATTTTGGAATTATAAAAAGGTGTAACTTACAACAGTGGGACTAAAAGGTAATGTTACAAATGTAAGTTAGCCTATGTATCTTTAAAATTAGGGCCAAAATGTAAATTTAAAGCTAAAAAGCAATTTCACATACAAAATGAACTAGGATTTCAGTATGGAGTTCTGTTACTTCTGTACAGGTGATGAACAAAAACACATTGGCGGCTTGCAGCTGAACACGTACTGGACGTGGGTTGCCATGCTAAAATCAGTTTCCAACCCAAAGCCGTTAACAGGACTTGTACCTAGTCTTCACTAATTGCCTGTTTCTATCGATAGACTGATCCCCCGGATCCTTTTACGTCCAACTGATCCACATATGAGTATATGACAAATGGATGGCTCGCTCTGACGTTCTCTTTCTCTTTCACACAACTCTGATCAGAAATCAATATTTGCATTATTGATTAAAAGTTACACTAGCCAACATAAAAGGTAAACAAATGACCAGGACGGAGGGAGTATCTATGGGATATTGAGCATTTACCTCTGCTAGTTTAGAAGGATTTGCTGCAACAAGATGGCCACAATGCTACCGATGGATATATTGATGATGTTGACAATATCGTTGTTAAGCTGCACAAAACAAGAGATGGATGGTGAGACCCAAAACTTAGTTAGAGCCTATATTAGTTTAACAATTTCACTTTGGTTGCATTCTGGCAAGACACAACATGACACTTCAACAGTTCATTTTAGGCCAAAAGCATGAAACCTTTCCCCAAAATAGCCGTGTCCAACAATCTGAAATCATCTCCTCCACCAGATAACAATCACAACTAAGGTGTGGAAAATCGACTAGGGTGAAGGAGATGGTTTGGGCTACAAGAAGGCGAAAAACGATCAAAAACTTGAAGACGCAGAAACATCAGCAGCCTACCCATTCGAATCCGTCCTTCTCTTGAAACAAAGCACCAATAACACTTTCACCAAAATTAGCAATCTGTGAAGCTATCACACATACAGTTGCTTGTGCCGTATTTATCTGCATCAAGTTACACACATTTTAACAACAGGACCTAAGTCATCCATCCTGAAGAGACTATTCACATACAAAAGTGTCTCAGTAAATGCAGAGAATCCAGATACACCATATATTATTGTTTCATACCACAAGATTCAAAATAAAACTACTTCACAAAGTCAAGTATTTTTGTAAAATAACTGAGTCTAATCACATGGACATTTATCATCTATAGCCATCCCCTTACACCCTGTTTCATCTCCTAAACCATGTCAAATTAAAATGTAAAAGTGCGGATGGAATGGAAAGATAGGCGGAAAGGACAGAAGTGAACCTGGCCAGTAAGACAAGCAACACATGCAAGAAGAATAGATGCTATAAGCCCAGCAAAGGTTCCTTCAACACTAACAGCGCCTTCTGTTCCACGTGGAACCACTTTGAATGTTGTCACCAGGTACCTGTTCATAAACGTCAAAATCAGGAATTCTTCATATGATTGAAGCAGCATATTATAACTGATGACATAATATTATGGAATATTTTCACCAAAGTACCCTGAGGTTTGGCTATTTACCGCAGTGCAATTGTGTACAGTGGGGAGATCATTAGGGCTAGCTAACAATACCCGCAATCCACTCCCCACCTGCACAAGCAAAGAAAATATTAATCTTTTAGTTTAAATTTTCAAAACAAAAAAATTCCGAGTTAGTCTATTGCATTGCTAATTCCCCCACCTAAAATTCTTGATATGTGGTTATCCCCCTAACTTCAAACCCTAGCTCCGCCACTACTTGTGCAATCTGTATAGTTAGCAATTTTGTGACTAGCATACTTAGTATGCTTGAAAACCTCTATCCTCTATCAGTATGATATTAGCAGATATGTAGCCTAAGAATCTAATAATGTCATCAGATGAGTCACATCTCATATCTAAAGGGTGAAGCCTAAGATTTTCAGAATACAAGCCTATGTGAGTGGGAAAACCAATTATTCTCTCAAATACTTTTCATCTCCTACACCAGTGTTACAAAAGCAAATGAGGGGGAGTATATAGAAATATTCCTGGCAGTATGTTCTTGATAAAGTAATCAAATCCAATGTATTGATCAAATCAGAATTGAATAATTACGTTGTTTTCCCATATGCCTTCCCAATTTCACTGGAAACAGTATCACTTAGCTTAGTGCAGAAGCTGGCAACAAATCCAAGTTGCCAAAGCTGATAGAATGCCTTCCCTCCAATTCCATATAGAGAAAGGTATGCACACACACAGCCAGCAGCGCTAGAACCAATGACACTGCCTGGTCCTCGTCTTCCTTTTCTTTTCTCAGCAACCCCTTGAGCCTCCTTCTGTGCCATCTTCACCTTCGTAGCTGCTGTTCCCTTAAAGACAATAAACCGGACAATGCAAAGTAAGGCCCCGTTCTTTTCGGCTGAAACGAGCTGAAATGAATTAAATGGAGTAGAGCTTAATTGAACTAAATTGAGTGAAATTGAGGAGAAGTGAATTTAGTTGAATTAAAAGTTTAATTTTGAGAAGAGATTAATTGAACATAATTGATTGAACGTAAATAAAACTTAACAACTGAAATGAGCTGAAATTAAGCCAGAAAGAACCGGGCCTAAGAGCCATAGAACGTAATGAACATTCAGCTTAGGATGAAAGGAGTAATGACATGGAACATCAAATTGTAGTAGGGCAGGCATTGACACATGAGATGGAAGTCACCTAATTGTGACCCCTTCAAGCTAAACAATGTTTAGATTTTCTGTGCACCTTATCAGTGCAGATATCAGAAGGTTTTTATGCTGATCATATTGGCACAAAGACAAGCTGGCGGTCTATTATTCTGCTTTCAGTAATGTCTCCAGAGGTTTCCTGGCTATGCTTTATAGCCACAGAAGCTCTCTATTGTGATTAATACTCCCCGTGATTCATACTTTCATAGTATCTAGGATTGGAGGACCGTTGGATGCAGTGAAGCAGATTATAGACACGGAAATTTTAAACTTTGTGTGCATTTTGCTCACTTTTTGTGCCTACAAATGTTCAAATTTGTGAACTTTGTTTTAATACAACAACAACAAAAACAACAGAGCCTTGGAGAACCGTCTATGTGTGCTCGCACACCTCAAAATGCGAAAATATAGAAACGGAAAAGTGAAAAACACAAGGGCGATCGCACACCTCAAATGTGAACTTTGTTTTAATAATGTCTACAAAAAAATCAACAGGACAATCAAAAAAAATTAAGTGTCCACCAAGTGCAATTTCAGGAAGTGAGATCACTCAAACAAAGAAACAAACAAAAGATGGTACCGATTATCAAACCATCTTACCTACTTGCTAAAATCAAAAGAAGAGAATTAACTAGAGTCTCGTTTACACCTCGTACACACGACTAATACTCGAGAACATCCATCTTTATTCTGATAAGTATCATTTACTGATACACTCCGTCCGTCCTATTTACCTTGTACCCTTTTCACTTTTGTTTTTTTCCCAAACTAATTGAACTTTATCGAATTTAGTAAGGTGAACATCCAATATAGCCCCAAGTCAACCAAGTATACTAATGTTTCATCCCAATTACGTTTCCTCATTTACTCATAGTCATAGTCAAAGGGTAAACATGTTATTTCGTGACATGTTCTTAAATCCAAGAGGAAGTATGAAGATTAACAAGGCAGGCAAAAGGACAACTCTAACCATTTTTGATAGCAAAACTACAAGAAATACAAAAAGAAAGCAACATAAAACTGAACAAATGACACAAAAGGCAACAAATTATGAACAAATTCAATTACAACATAAGTTCAAACAACTGTAATACACAGCCCCAAAACATCAGCCTTGACTGCATCAATTGATCAAATAAAACTCGCAAATAGAAACCACAATTCCGGGGATTCAATGATACAATAATACCCCAAAAAGGCTTAAACACCAGCATTAAAAAGAGAGCCTTTTGGTATTGCTCTAACAAGGGTAATGCCTCTTTATGTTTCTAGCATCGGTTTAATCAATTAAACTTCACCATAACATAAAACAAAATTCGGAAATAGCCTCTTTGTGTTACTAGCACAAGGATAATACGTGCATTTGCGCGAGCCCTTTAAGCATTACCAATAGGGCAATAACAACAATTGAACCAAACAAAACAAGAATTATTAAAATGCAATAATATGATCAAAAACAAACTAGAAAAAGGTAGAAACATTTACAAGAAGAAAGTAAGTGGCAACAAGAAGAAAAGCAGTGGGCCCAAAAGCATGCCATGTGAGAGTACCCAACAAAAAGGCAGCGACAATGCCAGATAGAGAAAGCCCCGCCATTAAAAGAGGAGTACCCAGAACAAAGATCACTACATTCGCAACAATGGCGGATTGCCACGTGGCAGGGCTTGATTGGACGAAATTGACTAGTGTGTCAGTTGGGGATGCCTTGGTTGTTAAGAAAGATGACATCTTTTTGGCGGGTTTGTTCAAGATTGATATGGGTAAGGATGGGTTTTTGTTGTTTTTGTTGTTATAATGGGGGGATAACTTGGGATTGAAGGAATGATTTTGGGTGCTTGAGGATTTGGGGATGAAGGTGTCAAAGAATTTGAGGGTGGTTTGTTGAGGAAATGAAAAGAGTGATGGGAATGTTGAGGAAGCCATCAAGTATGATGCGGTTTGAAGTTGACTTGGGAAGTTCGACTAGTACTCCCTCCATTTTTTTTATATCACCCCATTCCCCTTTTTGCCACTATTTACAGTCGAGTATTCAACGTCGGTTTTCTCTCAATCCGTTCACGGAAATATATTCATGTGAGATCTTTTTAAGTTTGTCTTGATAAGAGGATTAAGAATATCAAAATTTTATAATTTTTAGTAGTATGTAGCTAAAGATATAATCGAAACAAAATGAGTATTGGCAAACGTGTATAAAGAAATGCGGTGATATAAAAAAAATGGAGGGAGTATAAGGAGTCGTTGGTTACATACGGGAACTTCCAATTCCTACGAAGTTTCATATCACATGATTACAATTCACGTGAATTAGAAAAATGTTGTTTGGTTACATGTAGGCATTGTAATTCATGTAGGCATTTCCACTTACCTAGGGGACCTAGGTAAGCAACTTCCTCCATTATGCAGGAATTTGGAATTCATGGGAAGTTCCAATTCACGTGAATTTGAGTAACCAAACAATCTAGTCATTTTGCAATTCACATGAATTAAAGTTCCTGTGTAATTTAGTGGGTAACCAAACGACCCCTAACTATAACAAACCAATAAGTCTCTCTTATAACGGTTATATCCGTCACAAGCTTGGGACGGGTCAAGTAGACCCACTTGTTTATATAAGACAAAAATAAAAGTGCATAGAAAACCACAAAAACTTTGTCTTTATCTCTCCAAATGGGTTTAACTTAACCCGTCGCAAGCTTGCGACAGATATTGCCGTCTTAAATGAGAATTTGTGATAACAATAATACAAATTCTAGCTAATTTTTATCGAAATTCTTTTTCAACATACGAATATTACTTTTTTACATACCATTTTTCATAAGCTTTCCATAATATACCCTTTCTCCTAAACATGATCAAATTAATTTTTATATATACACATTTTCTCTAAAATCGAATCTAATTACTCGAAACATTTAAACAATGGCAAGATAATGATTCAAGTAGTGAAGTAATTATGTTTTCTAACAATTAACAATACATTTTATTGAAATTACTACTGACACGGGTCGTCGTATACACGGTTAAAAATAAAATCTAAGTACTACTAACTGAAGCTAGGGGTAGTAGGGTTGATTCCTCAGGGAGGCAGAGTTTTAAGTAAAGGTCAGTTCATTGGTCACAAATGGGGGTTGTTGTTGTTGATAAACTAAGAATAAGACGGGATATAAAAACAAACAGAATTAAACAAGGATAAATTTAATAAATAAAAGGGAAATATGTCAAGAATCGGGTTGTCGTGGTAATACATGTCATGCGAGATAACTAGGTCAGTCGAGTCATTAACGAAGTGGGTAGTGATTATCTCCTTTCGGTCTCAAATCGCCCTTGTAACATCTCATATTTTCGTAAAAGTATATTTTAATAATTTAAAGTGGTTTTCGGAATTTAATAATATTTTAATCATATTTCGTAAGATATATTTTAAGAAATTCCGTTAAGTTCCGTCTTAAGATTTATTTTATCTTAAAATGTCGTGTTTCACTTGGTAATTCCATTCTTAAGGTTTCTGTTTCATTAAATAGGAAACCCGACTCAAAAACAAATATAAAGGACTACCTCTCATTCTCCTTCAACGTTATTTCATTCCAACAAAAACAAAGACACAGTAACTCAATCCTCCATTTTTCTCACATTTTAAGCTTCTTAAAAGATCATCCTAGAACTCGTCTCAACTCGGATCAAGGTAACGATTTCACCTTCGCTTTCCTCTCGCGATTCTCGTTCTTTCTATTACTTTCGATTTTCAATTCGCTTCATTTCATTTCCGAGCTGTTTTGCCCTAGACCCGAAATTATGCTTCTAATATGTGTTTTTGTGTTGTTAGGAGTCAGCTTGGACAACCCGGAGGTTGATTCATACATCATAGAAGAAGAAACTGGAGCTTAAAGCACTTGAGGTGACGATAATGAGAAACTCGGCCTATTTTTGTCTAAATTAGTATATTATGTGATATTGATATTTTATTTATGGAAGTTAGCATGAATTATGATTCTTAACATCCTTAATATGTTATATAAACTGTTTCTTATGAAGAATTGATGATGAATTTGATATGAGAGTTGAATATGGAGTATACAAGTAAGGCCGGTTTAATTGGGGTTTTGTTGTTAATTAATGTAATAGATGTTTGTTTACATGTTCTTATGCTTGTTTGATGTCATAAACATGCTAGGACTGTTGAGATGTTGATTAGAAACATGTTTAGGAAGAATTGGTAAAGGATTGGAATGATTGTATATGTCGAAAAATGGCTTTCGCGGGAATAGGGGGTTCCCAGCCGGTCAGGGTCGGCAACCGGTCGACCGGCTGAGAGCCCCTCTAGGTGAAGTTTTCGATTTTGCAAAGAAGGGAAATGGGGTCCCCAGCCGGTGGACCGGCAGCCGGCCGGCTGAGAGCTCGTTCTTATTGTTTTGTTGTTGTTTTTGGCGTGAGAGTAGGGGACTCTCAGCCGGCTGACCGGCCGCCTGTGGCCGACCAGCTGAGACCCCCAGCCTGTTATAATTGCTTCGTAACTTCGCATATTCAAGTCGGATTTCATTGATTCCTTTTCGTATGATTCGTATGCTTGTTTGATGTCCCAGAAATTGGGCGACACTTACGTTGGGTTCGGAAATGGATTTGAGGGGAAAGACCCCCCGGTCGGGCAACCGGAAGGGAGACCGGCTCTCGCTTCAAATTAGTTTCCGAAGTCGACTAAGTGTTGGATGGATGTATAGAAGTAATGGATTTGTGGATTAGTGAGAAGCCTCCTTTGGAAATTTGGTTGATGTCTGCGATGAACCATATGGTGATTTCCGCCCATATGGGGAGCAGTGTTGACAGTTTGGCATGCACAGTCGTGCGACGACCTTGGGGGAGCGGTCATCATAGCGTGTCACCACTTGTTATTTTCTTTCTTTTGACATTAGGCTCTATAACGTAATGTATTGCACTTTTATTCGAGGGAGCCTTATGCTCCCCTTGGTCATGTAACTAATTATGAATCCGTACCTTATCTTAAGTCTTGAGTTGACTAAATTGAGACCGTAAAGTATTCCTTTATTGGTAGTTCGCACTACAAAATTGGGAAACCAAGCATGGGGCACCCTCGCGTATCGGATTGACCCCATGGATCAGATTCCGATTTATGGGGGTGTTACAAAGTGGTATCACATCAACGATTTTGGAACTGAAACTAATGAGCCTAGGAGCCTAGGAGCGTCAATAAAATGAACCCGATTTGAATTCCTAAGGTATGGGGGAAAACTAAGGAGACGTCTTGAGATTAAACATCTTAATCTTGTCATTCAGATCGGTCACCGTGTGTGGAAGTGTTGGGGCGTTCTTAGGTGTGATGTATGTGTTGTGTGTGTATGTGTTGTGTGTTTAATGCATTTATGTGAAATGTGTTGTGTTCGTTGTCCGTCAGTAGAGGACGTAGATGCTTCAAGTAAAATTTTGGTGAGTGGTTATTAATAGTTGAGTGTTTGCTTTGTTGAATCATGTGAATATGTGAAGTTTTAATTTGGAAGTGTGAGAGTTAGACCTTATGGGTGTAAAACATCGGTCTAGTGGGGGAAAGGTCGGCCGAGTAGTCAGGCACTCGACCGAGTAAGGTCTCCACGTGATCGAGTGTTATGTTATAGGAGTTCTGATTAGTGACACTCGGTCGAGTAAGTCATACACTCGATCGAGTGGACCGGTACTCGACCGAGTGGATCGATATAAATCACAATCGACCGACTGTTCCAGCTGCAGTTTCTGAAACTTCTCACTTGACCGAGTGGAAAGCCCATTCGATCGAATGGTCGCGGTACTCGACCTAGTGGTCAGGCACTCGATCGAGTGATGAGGTGTTTAAGTTGGGAAGGTTTCTAAAACTTTTCACTCGACCGAGTGGAGGCCCCACTCGACCGAGTAGCTCCTTCACTCGATCGAGTGTGTCTCTTTATTTGTCAATATCGCATGTATTTCTTATGAGACATATATTGACACCTTTCTTGCTTATTGAAGCACCCCAAGATGACGAGATGTAACCCAAGAGCTCCCGCCTCGACCTCATCTCCACCGTCATCACCCACTCCGTCGTCATCTTTATCGCCGCCTAGAAGGACCGGCGAGGAGTTCAACCGAATCTTAGATGAAAATGTGGCCTTTGCTGCAACTCTTCGCAATGTCACTAGAGAAAGGGATCCGACCATCACCGCTTCGGCCATACGTACAACCATTTCGCATCAACAACCCACCAAGTATCTTGGGGTGGGACAGCTAAACCTTTTCAACGATTGGGTGCAGAAGATGGAGAATGTGTTTGAAGTGGTGCGATGTCCCGAGGAGCTCAAGGTGGAGCAAGTCGGTTATTAGTTGGGTGGCATGGCGGGAGAATGGTATGGTGGTTCAAGGAGCGATGAGCCATAAAGGATTACTATTTAGATCAAGGAGAAGCACCCCTGGAAAACCCATGGATTACCCCAAGGGTGACTGGGGCAGGAGTAAGAAGTGAAGTACCAGTCATTGAGCAA
Source organism: Silene conica (assembly GCA_029255685.2). Lineage (NCBI taxonomy): Eukaryota > Viridiplantae > Streptophyta > Magnoliopsida > Caryophyllales > Caryophyllaceae > Silene > Silene conica. Next base: position 65,746,606 of record CM055315.2, read on the forward strand.
CTTCAGGATTTTCCTGAGCTCATACCGGGACAAACAAAGACTACAGAACAAGTACACTCCTCAACTAGCAGCCCTTCTACTAGCAGAGGTATGTCAGAAAAGGGTACCATACCACCATTATCTGATCAATGAAGTACGGGTTCTGGAATGTTAGGGGGATGAATGATAGGAATAAGCAACGTTTTGTGAATAATTTTTTTGTTACAGTACAATTTTGACTTCTATGCTTTACTTGAGACTAAAATAAAGCCTAAGAATCAGTTAAGAACCACACAACTTTTCAACAATTAGAGTATTACTACAAACTCAGTTTGTCATCCAGGAGGACGAATTTGGGTGCTATGGAATTATAATGTGGTGGATGTTCAAGCCTTAGAATATGATGCACAATTCATTCATTTGAAGATCATGAGCAAACAAACTAGACTGTTGATGTATGTGACTTATGTATATGCATTCAATGAAGATAAAGATAGGGACTCCCTCTGGCAAAGTCTTGGCAGACTAGCATGTACTGTGCATGATAGTTGGCTCATAGGAGGGGATTTTAATTGTGTGTTAAATGCTAGTGAAAGAGTTGGTGCGTGGTAGGTTCAATCAAGGGGCTGTAGACAACTTCCTTCACTGTATGAATCATTGTGAGGTTATGGAGTGTCCATCTAATGGGGCGTACTATACTTGGAACAACAAGCAATGCCCTGAAGATAGAGTTTACAGTAGGTTGGATAGGTGCCTAGTCAATCAGGAATGGCTCAATCAGTATGAGGATTGTGTGGCTACTTTTTTACCAGAGGGGGACTTTGATCATACACCATGTGTGGTACAGAGTCAGCAGCAACACAGCAGACCCAACAAGCCTTTCAAGTATTATAACATGTGGAGTAAGGAAACACAGTTCCATGATATAGTGCAGGCAAACTGGGGGACTGATATAAGGGGAACCAACATGTATAGACTGGTGTAGTATCTGAAGGGGTTAAAATCAGCATTTAAGACTCTGAACAAGGAGTCCTATTAAGATATTGAGCAAAGAACGGGGGTGGCACAGGTTAAACTCATGGAGATACAAAAAGAACTAGGGTGTAACCCTCAATACAGCAATCTGGTACAACAGGAGTGTGAAGTTAGACATCAGTATAGGCAGTTGTATGCAACACAGATGGAATATCTACAACAAAAAACAAAGATGCAATGGGCATAAGAAGGTGATGACAATACAAAATTCTTTCATGGTATGCTCAAATCTAGAAGAAAACGTAATCATGTATATCAGATTGAAGATGCTGCAGGGACAGTGAGGGAAACTCAGCAAGAGATTCAAGACAGTTTCCTTGATTTCTATCAAAAACTGTTAGGGTCTAACAAACCAACTACTCTGGTCAGCAAAAGAGTAGTGCAGCAAGGGCCTGTGTGTGATCAAAATCATATTCAATGCTTAATGCAACCAGTGACAGATGAGGAAATCAAGGCCATAATGTTCAGTATCCCCAATGAGAAAGCCCCAGGGCCAGATGGCTATTCTAGCAAATTTTTTAAAGATAGCTGGGAAATAGTGGGGTCAGATGTGTGTAAGGCCATTAAGGAGTTCTTCACTAATGGTAGATTACTTAAACAGCTGAATACAACTCATATCACCCTGATTCCCAAGGTGGATAATCCCATGAAAGTTACTCAGTTCAGGCTAATAACATGTTGCAATATCGTATATAAATGCATATCCAAACTGCTTTGTGCAAGAATGGCACCAGTACTGCCTCAGATCATTGCCAATACTCAGAGTGGGTTCATTCAAGGTAGGCATATCCAAGAAAACATACTGATATGCCAAGACCAGGTAAAATTGTATGGGAGGAAAGCAGTATCATCCAGATGCCTCTTTAAAGTGGATTTACAGAAAGCATATGACTCAATAGAATGGAGTTTTCTTTTTCAGATGCTTCAGTATTTGAATTTTCCCCCTCACTTCATACATATGTTGGAAGAATGTGTGACTACACCTACTTATACACTCAACCTTAATGGGGATAGCTTTGGTTTCTTCAAAGGTAAACGAGGGCTCGACAGGGTGACCCACTGTCTCCTCTTTTATTCACTATATGTATGGAATACCTCTCTAGGCTACTGAATCATACCACATCAGTAATGGAATTCAAATTCCATCCGTTATGCAAAGCCATGAAACTGCATCATCTAATGTTTGCAGATGATCTTCTACTGTTTTATAAAGGAGATGTGCACTCTATTATGATCATTCTAAGAACTTTTGCCACATTCTCTAAAGCCTCAGGCCTTCAGATGAGCCAAGGAAAAACAAATGTGTACTTCAATGGAGTTCCTGAGGGAGTGAAGCAAGAAATTATGCAGGTATCAGGTTGTGTGGAGGGACAGATGTCATTTAAATACCTAGGAGTGCCTATCAAACCTACTAAACTAACAATGAAAGACTGTCAACCACTTATGGATAAGCTGATGAACAGAATTAGAGGGCTAGGCACAAGAAAGCTCTCTTATGCTGGAAGACTTGTCTTGATAAGGTCAGTGCTAAAGACTTTGCATTCTTATTGGCATCAATTTTTATACTTCCTAAGGCTGTGATCCAGAGAATAGAGGCGGTGTGTCGAAATTACCTATGGGATAGAGGCACAGAATACATGAGATCACCTCCTGTGGCTTGGAACAAAATCTGTACCAGCAAGAAGGAGGGGTCTAGGACTTAAAAATGAGAATTCCTGGAACAAGGCTGCAATAGGTAAGCTAGTATGGTGGGTGTACTGCCATCCTACAAAACTCTGGGTACAGTGGATACAACATAACTATTTAAAGGGAAGGAATTGGCTGGAGTATCAACCCCCAAGGGATACCAGCTGGACCTGGTTGAAGATATGCAAAGTAAAGGATGCAATGAAGGAGGGAATTCCGCAGAACGAATGACAACCTATTCCTGGCAAATTTTACACCCTGCAAAAAGGGTATAACTGGCTGACCACTGAGCAACAACAGGTAGAATGACACCCTAATATATGGAACAAATGGACCATCCCAAAACATGCGTTCATTACCTGGGTGTACTATCACAAAGGGGTTGCTTACTAGGGATAAACTGGCACGATGGGGAATCACCACAGAGATCAGTTGCTACATATGTGAGCAGGAACCTGAAACTAGCCACCATCTTTTCTTCAGATGCCCATACTCTTCACTGATCATTAGTAGCCTAACTGAATGGCTAGGGATGAGCATACCCACTGCTGGCACTTTAGCATGGAGGCAGAACAAGAGGTATACCAGGCTTAAAGGAGGGGTTATAAATAGCATTATTAATGCTACAGTTTACCATATATGGCACTAAAGAAATTGTAGTAGAGTGGAGGGAGTTCTGGCTACACCTAAGAGATGTTTTCAAATGATTAAGCAGGATATCTTGCAACGGATGACATCCAAGATCACAGGAACGTTGACAAGGAAGGATAACAGATGGATTGAGAAATTAAGAAGTTAGTCTTTGTTTAGACATTGAGAGTCTTTGTTTAGACTTTTGAGATATGTCTTGATGTAATGTGATACTTGTTTGAACAAACTGGATGTAGATGGTTCTTTACAAAGTCTAATATATTTTACATTTTCCCAAAAAAAAAGGATTGACATGAGAAAAGAGTTCATTCCAGAGCACACGAAGTGCAAATTGAGGGTGGACTTCAACCGTTTCGTCATGACCGATGCCATGACGTTGAAAGATTATTATTTCCGCTTCAATGAGCTAGCTACCTATGTGGAGGACCTCAATCATATCCAAGCCCAATTGGCTCTTGATGAGCTCCATTTTGGTCTTTATTTCCGTTGCATTTTCTTCATTTTCGGTCCCGATATGACCTCGTTTTGCGTGCCTTTGCTCATTTTTATGCCCGTTACCTCGACTATTCCTTTTTGGTTTACATTTTGTAGGTATTGTGGCGGGAGCGAAGAAATGGGAGCAAACGAGATGAATTTAGAGCGAATTATGAAGAAATATGAAGAAATGTGAAGGAAGCTTGCCCAGGCCCTCCCAGCTGGTTCCCAGCCGGCGGCCGGCAGGCCGGCTGGGAAGCTTGACTTGACTTTTTTGGAAAATGCGAAGAAAGTTTCAGAATCAAGATTAAGGACTCCCAGCCGGTTCCCAGCAGGCAGCCGGTAGGCCGGCTGGGGATCACTTCCCATACTTAATTTTTATTCGAAGAATGAAGAAAATGAATTGTTGGGCAGATCTCTGAAAAAGGACTCCCAGCCGGTGGACAACCGGCAGCCGGTCCACCGGCTGAGGGGACCTGTACATGCCAAAATTGAAGGAAAATGCAGAAGTGAAGAATTGGCCTTCCAGCCAGTGCCAGACTGGCAGCCGGCCGGTCGGCTGGGAAAGCATGACTATTGAAGAAAACTTTCAGAAGTCCATATTTGGACTCTCATCCGGTCCCAGACCGGCAGCCGGTCGACCGGCTGAGAGTCGCTTTTCAGAATTTCGCGCACTATATAAACCCGCACTTAGTCTATTATTTCGGACGTTACTTATCACGCATTTCTAAGCATATTTCTAGGGTTTTACTGTTTCATTAGCATACACTTAGTCTACAAAAACTCTCTTAAATATTTAATCCTCCTTAGATCTTAGTTTAATCTTTGAATTCTTGTTAATCTTTCTTTAGTAATCTCTTTAGTAATCTGCTTGGGCATTTGTAGAGGATATTTTTGGGTTGTAATTTGAAGGGTTTGAAAGAATTCTTCATCTTGTTATCCAAGTTACTTCATTTTCCTTTGCTATTGGTATAATCTTTCCTCTCTTTACTTAGTTATTTCATTTTGTTCAAGTTTCCTTGCTTATTTGTTTACTTTCATTATTATCCAACATGTTTAGCATTTCCTCATCAATTGTTTCCATGTTTACTTCAACCATGTGTGAGTAGTCCTTTTGCTAGGGTTAGGGGTGCACTTGGGTAGTTAGTGTTGATGTTTGTTGTTTAGGGTTAGGGTTTGGATTTCATCTTGGTTGGGTTTTCATTGTATGCATGCTAGATGTTTGATGAAATGCCTCAACGACGGTTGGGCATGATTCTTATTGTTGTTTGTCTTAGACGATAGTCTAGGGCTCTCATGAGTATGTGTGCATGTTAAATTGACCGTGTTTGTAGCGAGAGCTAGGATATGATTTGATTTTAGGTGAGTCAAATCGATAGACGAGACAGACCTAGACCTAACATAGATGAGACCACCTACCCTTTGCATGTTTGACATCGACTACCCTAGTAACCCCCGACACCCTAGTTGCTTTAATCATCAATTTCATCTCAATTTATTTGCTTTAGTTGTTCTTTAGTAGTTAATCAATCTCAAACTTATTACCCCGACTCGAGTTATAATTAGAACATAACTATATAACTTCCCCACCATCTTCGTGTTCGACAACCCTATTATTCTACTAATTTGGGTTTTATAAATGTGTTTGATCGTGAGAACCGACGACTAAATCTCGCGCATCAAAATGGCGCCGTTGCCGGGGATGGTGCTAGAAGTTGTGTAGTTTAGTTTTAGTTTTAGTCTTGAGTTAGTTGAGCTTGTTTTGTTTTGATCAAAGATTTGGTAGTTAATTGTAGAGTGGTTGTTATATTGCTCACCCTAGTGTCTAACAAACACTAGGACGACTAATTTGTGTGCTAAGTTTTATGCCTAGGGGCGACTCTAATTCCGTGTTGTCAACTTCCGAATCGGAGAGGCTTTTTTGGGCCTTAAGGAGGAAGACCATTGCAAGAGTAAGAATTGCCTCCCAAGCATCTACTAGCCATAACAACCCCTTTTCACCCGAACCACCAAGCCCCAATCAAAGCAATCCTAGCCCAACATCCGAAAATTTTGATAACCCGTTTTATCAATCACCACCACCATTACCACACGTTCCAAATCACCATTAAATTCATATAATGGCCGCCCTTCGTGATCATAACCGGCCCAATCACAATGACACCACAAATCCAATCAACTTTGGTACTTTTGTTCCTCAAAATTTTGAAATACACCCTTCGCAAATGAGTTCTATCGAGAAGAACGCCTTTAGTGGGGCTTCTCACGAAGATGCTCATGGACACTTGAGAAAGTTCAAGGGTAAAGTCGCAATGATAAAGAAAACGGGAGTGCCCGAGGAGACCTTAAGGCTTATGCTCTTCCCATATTCCTTAACCGACAAGGCGGATAGGTGGTTAAATGTGCATGTTCCAAACACATTCACCACTTGGGACGACTTGGCAACGGCCTTCCTTGCCAAGTACTACCCGTCCTCTAAAACCGCCATGCTACGGAATGAGATAACTCAATTTCAGCAAGACGAGGGAGAATCTTTGGGAGAAGCTTGGGATAGATACCAAGATTTGGTTGCTAAGTGTCCCCACCACGGGATACCCACTTGGTACACGACCCAAACCTTTTTTCAGACTCTTCTCCCACGGACGAAAAAAATGGTTAATGCATCGGCGGGGGGTAGCTTTGACCACTTGCCGCATGAGGAGGGAACGGAGCTCGTCAAAAAGATCGTTGATTCGGAGGAAAATTATGGTACTCGGGGAAATGTCTTGAGAAAGAGTAGCAAGTACCCTAGTGAGCACATTTCCAACTCAAAGGCGAACGAGGAAACCAATGCCAAGTTGGACATGTTAACCAAGAAATTGGAAGAATTGACTAAGGGCTCCACTAGTAAAGAGACCAGGAGCAATGTCCCGGGGATGTACCAAGTAAATAGTGTTGCCTCATGTGATTTGTGTGGCGGAAATGGGCACACATTTGAAGTATGTGCAAACAACTCAATTGAGGGAAGTGGAAGTGAGGAAGAATTGTATGCTTTCCAAGCATTCAATAATCCTAGAGGGCAAAACACTTTCAACCCCAATTCAAACTATTACCATCAAGGGATTAGAGGGAGTCCTTACATGAGATACAAAAGTACCAATGTGTTGAATCCTCATCAAATCCAACAACCTCAAGTGCAAAATCCCCCCGGTTTTCAACCAAGGGGTGGAAACTTCAACCCGAGGAACAATTTCAACAACAACAATTTCTACCAAGTGATACGTGCCTATTTTATGCATTTTATTTATTCTTTTGGCATGTATTTTCTTATATTTTCGTGACTTTTAGTTGCTATTTCTCCCGAAACGGTTTACTTTGGCATTTCTATGTTTTAAATGTAGAAATACGCGGAAGTGGACAAAACTGAACTTTAATCGCCCTCCGGAAGCTGTTTTGAGTAATGATGCGGAGCAAGGATCTGGATTGCACATCCAAATGTTGTTATTGGGCCAAATTCAAGCTGATACGTACAGAAGCGGTCGAACGACCCACCAGAGAGGTCGACCGACCTAAGCCCAGAATACGGAAAAGCCCAGTGTCAACAGAAGCGGTCAACCGACCCGGAAAAGAGGTCGACCGACCCAGAATTTGTGTCCGCGTCTTTTATTTCGCGTTTTACTTACCTAATCTTGTAATTAGAACTTATTTAAGGAGACCTAAACTCGAAAATTAGGGCAAGCAATCCATGTTAGAAAAGCACTCCATGTTATTCAAAACTCCATAGTTAGAAAGAGATTTTATTCCAAGTTTTCATCTTTGTTCTTGAATTCCAATTAAGTTGTAAGTTTGCTAAAATTAATCTTCCCCTTTTAGTTTAATCTTGTTGTTCATCTTATTGTTGTTTCTCAATACATGTTTTCTCTTTATTGTCATCTTTAATCATGTTGATTCCTTTGATGTCCTTAGTTCTTGTTATTGTTAGTTTCATAATTAAAAGTATGCATAGCTAATTCTTATGATTAGGAATTAGGGGAACCATGGTAAAGATTTGATTTTGATAGTTTAATGATTGAACTACCAATCCCCTATTGTTGTTGGTGAACTAATCCTTAAGATTGAAAGATTATTAGGATTAGTTTAACAACAACTTTGGGATTGCCATATGAACGAAAGTTTAGTGCTTTTCTAGGAACCCTAAGACCGTAAGGATTGGGTAGAATATTGACCTAAAGGTTTATTCTTTGTTCCTTGGGATTGTGTTATTTGGTTATTTTACCTTTCATTGACTTGTTTTGACCATGGGGAACCAAAGTTCCTAATCTCCTTTTTATCTTATTTTAATTCTCTAGTTTATTTGCTCTTTTAGTTGTTAGTTCAAACCTTAAATCAACCCCCCTTTTTGGTTACTTGTAATAGACTTTAAATTCGCAAACATAATTAACCTTGTCTCCTTGTGGTTCGACCCTTGACTTATCCTATCTAGTTTAAGCTGAGGTTTTATAAATCTTATCTTTGACACCCCTCAACGACGGGTGTCAAATTTTGGCGCCGTTGCCGGGGGAAACGGTATAATTTTGTTTGTTAATTTTTAATTTATTTTTCTTGTCTTAAGGAACTTAGGTTCCTTAAGACCGTTACTTACCTTTTCCTCTAATGTTGTTTTCTGCATACTAGAAGACATGTTTTTGAGAGGAAGGCTTGAGTACTCTCTTGTTTAGACATGGATTCTATTTATGACCACCTACAGCCAAAGGCTCAAGATTTACCAAAAGGATTCACCTTGCCTACTCCCACCACTGGTTCCTTTGAGCTCCACCCGAATAACATCATTATGGTGGAACGGAGTCAGTTTTCTGGTCTACCCAACGAGGATCCGTTGAAGCATGTTACGACATTCACGGATTATTGTTGTACCATACGCATACCTGCCGGGGTGACTCGAGATGAGGTGCTGGCAATGATGTTCCTGTTTTCATTAAAAGATGCCGCGCGAGATTGGTACCGTTACCTTGATAGGGCAGCTGAGAAGGTTACGGATTGGACTTCCTTAGCATTGGCTTTTTATAGGAAATATTTTCCCCTTGCAAAGGTCAATGACTTGAGAAGCCAAATCACTATCTTTCAACAAGGGCCAGATGAAGGATTTTGTGAAGCATGGGATCGGTTCAAGAATTTGGTCCGTTCTATCCCTCACCATAACTTTCAACAATGGTACTTATGTAACCAATTTTACAACGCCCTTTACGATGATTACAAGGTGATTCTTGATGCGGCCGCCAATGGGAGATTCCAGAACAACACCAACCATATGAAGGGCTGGGAAACCATTGAAGACATGGCGGTGCATAGGGCTGCCTTTAAGAGTTCACGTGGGAATTTGTGAAGGCTGAATGTGGAGATGAATAGAGTGATGGCTCTTGAGACAACCGTTGAAGCCCGTTTTGAAAAGCTTGAGGCAACCCAGCTGAAGCTTGAAAGTGCGAACCAAGTTACTACGGTTGACAACACGGGTGAGATTGTGAAATTGAGAGAGCTTGTTCGTGTTCTAACAAAACAGGTTATAGAGATGGGAAAGGCTCAAATTGCTTCCACGAAGGCTTTTGAAGAACAATTGATAAACATAGCCAACCAAACAACTAGCTCTCCAGCTAGTTGTGAAGGACCCATGGAGACGTTGAACGCTATAAATCTTAGGAGTGGTCGTGCTTATGAAGGACCAGCCCCAAAGGACAATTCTGCTGAAGCTCAAAACGAAGAAATTAATCCCGTCAACAGGTCAGGAGGTCGACCGACCCCCACTGTAGGTCGACCGACCTCGATTCCTGACGTGAGATCAATTTATGGAAAACAAAAAATTTCCGATGATACAGAGTCTGGTCGACCGACTTCTACGCCAGGTCGACCGACTAGTGTTCCTGAGCAGAATGCAGATTTAACTCCCGAATCGCTGGATCCCTCCCCCATTCAAGGCCTCACCGAGATATTACAGCTGAAAAAGCCAAAGGTTGCTGATCCTATGGCTAATGTCACCGTTCCTTATCCCGAAAGACTGAAAAATTCAAAAGAGGATCGGAAGTTCGGTAAGTTTTTGGAGATGGTGAAGAATCTTGAGGTAACCATCCCTTTTACTGATTTAATTACCCAGGTACCTTCTTATGCTAAATTCATGAAAGATATCTTGAGTCGTAAGAGGAATTTTCAGGACGACGGTGCTGTTGCTTTTGTGGAGGAATGTTATGTTCTTTCACAAAATAATATAGCACCCAAGTTAAAAGACCCAGGTAGTTTTTCTATCCCTTGTACCATAGGTAATCATATTATAGGGAAAGCCCTTTGTGATCTAGGGGCTAGTGTCAGTGTTATGCCTTATTCTGTATGTGAAAGACTTAATTTAGGTAGACTTAAAGTCACCAATATTACCCTACAGATGGCTGATAGATCAACCCAAAGACCATTAGGGGTCTTAGAGGATGTCCCAGTAAGAGTGGGAAAGTTCTTTATTCCTGTTGATTTCGTTGTTTTAGACATTGCTGAGGATAGTCAAATACCTATTATTTTAGGTAGACCATATTTACACACAGCTGGGGCTGTAATAGATGTCAAACGCGGGATCATTACTTTAGAGGTTGGAGATGACACTATCGAGTTTAGTCTTGCCCATAAGGCAACTATTCCTAACGATGATACTTGTTGCTCCATTGATATTATAGACAGGAATGTTATCCTTAATTGGAGGGAATCCTTGACCAAGGATCCCTTAGATGATCTGACAGTTTTGGATAAGTGTGCAGGTAATCCACCTGAGGATGCTGAAGAGCTGGATGTGATAGAAGCAGAGGAAGAGGAGCATGAGTTTACAGAAGAAGAGAATGAGAAACTCATAAGCCTGGTTAATGCAAATCTGGTAAACATGTGCTATTCCATTAGTACTGATTCTGTTCAGGCCGTTGAGGTAAAGGTACCAGAGCGTAAGCCACTTCCTCCTAATCTTAAATATGTTTTCTTAGATGATACTGAACAGTACCCTGCAATTGTTAGTTCTAAACTTGATCCTGACCAACTTTCTGCCTTAATGACTGTTCTTAAAAAGAATAGGAAAGCTTTAGGTTATTCTTTGGATGATATTAAGGGCATAAGCCCTGATGTTTGCATGCACAGAATAGAGTTAGAGGAAGGGCATAAGCCTTATAGACATGGACAGCGTAAGTTGAATCCTAAGATGCAGGATGTGGTTATGGCTGAGGTAATGAAACTTCTTGATGTAGGTATTATCTATTCAGTTGGCAACTCCAAGTGGGTTAGCCCGGTTCAGGTGGTTCCTAAGAAAGGAGGAACCACAGTGGTTAAAAATGACAAAAATGAGTTAATACCCACTAGAGTTGTAACTGGGTGGCGGATGTGCATTGATTATAGACAGTTAAATGCCGCCACCAAGAAAGACCATTTTCCCCTTCCTTTTGTTGACCAAATAACTGAAAGACTGGCTTCTAATAAATTCTTCTGTTTTCTAGATGGTTATTCAGGTTTTTTCCAGATTCCCATCCATCCTGATGATCAGAGTAAGACTACTTCGACTTGTCCACAGGGTGTTTTTGCTTATCGCAGGATGCCTTTCGGGTTATGTAATGCTCCTGCTACCTTTCAAAGGTGTATGATGGGTATCTTTTCTGACTTTATAGAAAACATTATGGAGGTATTTATGGATGATTTCTCTGTTTAGGGTAATGCTTTTGACCAATGCTTAGCTAATCTTGATAAAGTCTTGCAGCGATGTATTGATGTAAATCTTGTCTTAAACTGGGAAAAGTGTTAGTTTATGGTTACTGAAGGGGTAGTGTTAGGGCATCTAATTTCTGATAAAGGTATACATGTAGATAAAGCAAAAGTGCAAGTGATTGAGCAATTACCCCCTCCTGTTAATGTTAAGGGGGTGAGAAGTTTCTTAGGACACGCAGGTTTCTACAGGCGTTTCATTAAGGACTTTTCTAAAATTGCTAAACCACTTACACAATTGCTCCTTAAAGATGCTGTCTTTAATTTTACTGATGAGTGCCTTTCAGCTTTTAACAGGTTGAAGGAAGCTTTGATCTCAGCACCAATCATTCAGCCTCCAGATTGGGATCTCCCTTTTGAGATCATGTGCGATGCTAGTGACTACGCTGTAGGTGTTGTGCTAGGTCAAAGGAAGAACAGGGCTCTTAATGCTTTATACTATGCGAGCCGCACCCTAGATGAGACTCAAGTCAACTATTTCACTACTGAGAAGGAGATGCTAGCTGTGATCTTTGCCTTAGAAAAATTCAGGTCCTATTTAGTAAGTAATAAGGTAATTTTTTACACTGACCATGCAGCTTTGAAAGGTCTTTTTCAGAAGAAGGATTCAAAGACAAGGCTTTTAAGGTGGATACTCCTTCTCCAAGAGTTCGACATTGAGATTAGGGACAAGAAAGGCGCGGAAAACGTGGTAACTGACCACCTATCTCGCCTGCAGCTGACTGATGGGGAAGATTCTTTACCTATTGATGATTCATTTCCTGATGAAAGTTTATTTATCATTAATAGTTCAGGTTCTTATCCCCCTCCTTGGTATGCTGATTTTGCTAATTTTGCTGTCACAGGTAAAATCCCTCCTGAGTTGTCATGGCAACAAAAGAAGAGATTTATGTTTGACGCAAAACAGTATTTTTGGGATAACCCTTATGTTTTCAAGGAATGCAGAGATGGACTCATCCGGAGATGCGTCCCCCAATGGGAGGTGAAGGACATTCTGGAAGCATGTCACTCTTCTGCATATGGTGGTCACCACGGTCCATCTAGGACCGTGGCCAAGGTATTACAGTCTGGTTTTTATTGGCCTACTTTGCATGCTGACTGTAGGAATTTTGTAGGTAGCTGTGATGCCTGTCAAAGAACTGGGAATGTCTCAAAAAGACATGAGATGCCGCAGGTTGGTATTTTAGAGGTAGAGATTTTTGATGTCTGGGGCATTGACTATCAAGGACCTTTTCCTAGTAGTCAAGGTAATAGGTATATTCTTGTGGCTGTTGATTATGTGTCTAAGTTGGTAGAAGGTATTGCTACTCCCCATTGTGATGCAAAGGCTGTTATTAAGATGTTTAAAAAAAATCATATTTCCTCGTTTTGGTGTCCCTAGGGTTGTCATAAGTGATGGAGGTATGCATTTTAAGAAGAAACGCTTAGGTGACTTGTTAAATAAATTCGGTGTCCAACATCGTAGGGGTTTAGCTTATCACCCTCAGACTAGTGGTCAAGTTGAGATCTCTAATAGGGAACTCAAGGAGACCCTAGCCAAAGTTGTTTCTAAGTCTAGGAAGGATTGGAGTCTAAAACTTGACGATGTTTTATGGGCCTATAGAACCGCGTTCAAAACCCCAATAAGAATGTCACCATTCCGGTTGATTTATGGTAAGACTTGTCATTTACCAGTAGAGTTAGAACGTAAGTCTTGGTGGGCTATATGTGATCTTAATTTAGACCCTAATCTTTCCCGTGAGAAACGTTTGTTGCAGCTCAATGAGTTAGAAGAATTCAGGTTGTTAGCCTATGACAATGCCAGGATTTACAAAGAGAAAACAAAGCGCTGGCACGACAAAAGAATCATTAGGCGTGATTTTCAGGTAGGAGATAGGGTGTTGCTTTTTAATGCTCGTATTCGTCTTTTTCCTGGTAAGCTGAAATCCAGGTGGAGCGGACCCTACACCATCACAGCTGTCTCAAAATTTGGGTCAATAGAGTTAGAAACCTCATCTGGTGAGAGGTTCAAAGTCAATGGCCAGTATGTGAAGCACTTCCGCGGAGAGAACGAATTTATCGGTAAGGTTGAAGTTTCTTACTTTGACCCTTTTTAGGATGCTTCTTGATAGGTAAAAAGGTCGTGCGGGACCTCTTAAACCAGCGCTACACGGGAGGCAACCCGTGTTCTAGCTTAATTTTACGTTTTTATTTATTTATTTCTGTTTTAAACCTTGATGAGATTTTGAGTTTCTGCAGGAAAATAAGAGAAATCGTCAGGGCAGAGGTCGACCGACCCAATTACTAGGTCGACCGACCTTCTGACAGCTTTAAATTCATTCTGACACATTAAGTAAAATCTGACAGAGCAGGTATGCAGGACGGAGGTCGACCGACCCAGATTTTCGTTCTACCGACCGCGGGTATTTTTTTGTCCGATTTTTTTTTTAATTAGAGTCTTGGTCTTTGTGTTTTTTGAAAACACAATTATTGCTCACATTTGCTCACACTTTCTGAACCCCTCTATCTCTCTTAAAAACCCTAACCACCCACCTTCTTCATCCTTCACTCATTTTCCTTGCCTTCTTTCAATTTTCTCCATCCAAGGTATGTTTTCTTAGTTTTTTTTCTTCTCTTTTTCATTTCCTAGCATCTTAATTCTGTTCTAGGTAGTTTTAGTTTGTTTTTTTTCAGTTTATTTTGGCTCCTTATTTCGTTTTATGCTTATTTTTGTGTTTCCTTTTAAATTTTCTTCTTCCTTTAGGTTTTATAGTCTCAGATCTGTAATTTGTGTGTGATTTTGTGCTGTTAGGGTTAGTATAATTCTTCCTTTCAATATCTATGCCAATTTCTGCACGATTTCGGACCCACGTTTTCGATTCTGACACTGTTCACGGTCGACCGACCCAAAACGGAGGTCGGCCGACCAAACTGTGATTTTCCTGAATTTCGTATTTTTGTTTGGTCGGTCGGTCGACTTAGTTTTGAGGTCGACCGACCGTAGTGATTTTTTACAGGTTCTGATTTTTGCTGGTAGTTGGTCGACCGACCTCGGATTGCGGTCGGCCGACCTGTTTTGTTACAGGAACTCTGAATTTTTCCGCGAAAGTGGTCGACTGACCTCTCTATGAAGTCGGCCGACCCAATTTTGTTACAGAAGTTTCTGATTTGCATTTTTTGTTCTTATTTTTGCTAAGAAAATGTTTTAATTTTTGCACAAGACTTATATTTTATTGAACTTTTCAGATTCATAATGTCTAGCCGTGGATAAGGCGGAAAGCGCTCCCGCACTTCCGGTGCAAGCACCTCCCGAGGCCGTGCTCCTAGGTCAAGAGGGTTGACGGTGCAAGATACGGATAGTCTACCAAACTATCCGCAAATCATCTTCAACACTCCGGCTCAAAAAGCCCGTTTCCTCCGTCTTTCCACCTTTTGCTTAGTGGTGGCCACCCGGTTCCTTTGTGTTCCAACATTGCAAGCTTTAGGGTGCCATGATGATGTGGTGGCTTTGCTCAATGGGACGGGTTTCTCAGGACTTGTCACTATGGATGAGTTTACCTTTTCTCTTCTCACTCTTGAGTTCTTTTCTTCCTTTATTTTTGACTTTCAAGCTTATAACCCCGACTATGATAACAAGTGCATTTCTTTTCGTTTGTTTAATGAAACATTTTCTTTAACTTTGAATGAATTTGCTCAATTTCTAGGCTTATCTTCTACGGGTCTTACGGGTGACCCCACTGGGTCATATAATGACATGTGGTCCTGTCTTTCTGATTCCAGCGATAGGAAGAAGAAAAACAGTACCATTCACCCACCCGCCCCCCGTTTTTATTTGCGTCTTTTGGCCAACACTGTTTTTGGCCGTAAAGAGTCTCAAAATGTTAACAACATTGAGCTCTCCATTTTGTCTGGCTATCTTAATGTCAGACGTACGGGTCAGCAGTTTTATAACACTGCGTTTTTGGTCGCCTCTCACTTTATGTCGGTGGGCGAGGGAACTTCCTTAACTACTATTGTTTGTGGTGGGCTAGTCACTCGATTGGCCTTCTCTCTTGTTCCTCAGTTCCCTCGTTATGAGGATGCGATTGACACTCTCTCCCGGTTCATAGACATGGCTTATGTCAAGTCCGTGCATTGGGTGGACAGGAAGGATTATTGGAAGGTAGACACCTACCTCAGTGATCGCATCCCCATCACTATGGCTCCCCCCATGTTGCCCCTTGATAATTTTCAGGGGGGCCTAGACCACTCATCCCATCTTACCGCCTCCCACTTAGAGGAGGCACCTTTAGAGGCCATAGGGTCCTTGCTCCCGGTGCCCACTATGATGCACCTGGGACGGGGTACCCAACTGATTTTACTGCTGCTCCTAATGTTTCTGTTCCTCCTTTTGTTGATGACAGATCTCTTCCCCACATGGTGGCGGACCTTTGTAGACGGTTCAACCAAAAATAGTTGAACGACAGTCTCTACCAGTATCCGGGCTACTCGGAGTATGTTACTCAGGGTAGGCTCTCCACAGGCACTTGGACTCACCCTTCCTGGTACACACCTCTCGCAGGCGGTCGTGACCACGGTGAAGCTTCAGGCTCTGCCTCGGGAACAGGCATAGGGTCTGATGATGAGGAAGAGGAGGAGGCAGAAGGAGAGGGCTCCGAGGAGGAGTTCGACTCCGAGGGCTAGGGACGTGCTTAACCTTACCCTCTTTGGGGTTCGGTTTGGGGAGGTCCCTCCGTCTTGTAAGTAGTTTTTTCTTTTATTTCCCTTTAGATTTCCAGTTTTTCCCTCTAGATTTCCAGTTTTTCCCTTAGGTTTCCAGTTTTTCCCTCCTTCCTCCTTAGACTCTTTTTGTAGTTTCTAGTCTTTTTCCTTTTCCTTTCTTTGTTTGTTTCTTTTCTGCCTACCCCCATCCCTATGATGTGGTTGTATGCTGATGAGCACAATGGGGGCATTGTGCGTTTTGGTTTGGGGAGGGTGTTTGCATACTCCTTTGTGAGTCTGCAATTGTGTAAGTGTCTTTTGTTTTTCATTCCTTTAGGTGTTTTTCTTTTTTCTTCCCTGTCGCGCGTTCTTCTCTGTCGCGCGTTCTTTTCTGCCACATGTTTTTAGCTTTTAGGTCGGGTCGGAACGGACAAATACGATTTATGCCTCACATATCACTTATTGCCTTGCCTTGCATTTTTCAAAAAAATTTCAAGCTAGTCTTTTGCATTATCTAAGAATTTTTGTTGATTTCATGCTAAATTATTAGACTTGACTCTCTTCTTGGCAAGCTACTACATATTCTAAGGATTAGAGCTTAATAAATCGGTGACATTCATGACCGATTTCATGTAGGTTTGTGAGTAGTTTCTCCTCTTGAGGCATGTCACATCAATGTGCATAAGCATGAATTTTGTCTACTTAATACCTATATGCATTCGGGTTTGTGGTTTCTTGACACATGTGGTAGAGGCCCCTTTTTCTCATTTTACCCATAATCCTCACATAGCCAAATTTAATCTTTTATCCTATTTGCTACATCCTAAAAAAATTGCCTACCCTAGCCGAGCTAGTAATGTAGTGTTGAGACTGTTTTGGCCATCTTTTGGTTTGTGCTTCATTGATAAATCATGATTTTGTGAGAACGGTGGAAAGAAGAAAAAGAAAAGAAAAAGATATGAAAAAAAAATATAAGGAATCAAATCAGAAAAAAGTGAAAAAAAAAAAAACGAGTCTGCCTGTTTTCAAGGGTGGTCGGTCGACCTAAATTTTGGGTCGGTCGACCACGACCATGGAGCAGGCTGCGTTTCTGAAAGAAAGAAAGGAAGAAAGAAAGAAAAAGAAGGGGAAAATTGGAAAAGTTGTGATTTGTGCTCCCAATTTTTGAGCATTGGCATATTTTGAAAAGTAATAGAAGTGATCTTATAGTATGGATAGATGGTTGTTAGCTCGGTTTAACCCCTCTTCCCATAACTTATTTTAACCCCTTCTTACCTTTAGCCTCACAATCCCAAAATTGCCTCGGCATGTGTCATGGTTATCTAGTATGGGAATGCATATGTACGGTTGTAGAGATTTTGTTCATGTTAGATTGCAGGCATGTTCTTACGGGTCGCAGATAGGTGAGAGTCTCTACTTTTATTTATCTTCTTATCTTTCACATATACATTTGACCCTTTGCTTTCATGAGTGTCTCGAGCGTACCGCGAGAGTCCAATTAGAACGAGTCTTGCAAGGTTGAAAGTTTAGCATATTTTTCCAACATGTTCAATTCGTTTTGCTCTTGACATTATGCTTGATTATATTTGAAGGTTGCATTAAATTGGTTAGGCATGGTGTTGTTTTTGGTTGTAAAAAGTGTGAAATCCGTTCCATTAGAAGTTTTCTTTTCTTTTGAGTCTTAGTGCTTGCTTGAGGACAAGCAAGGTTTGTTTTGGGGAGTTTGATACGTGCCTATTTTATGCATTTTATTTATTTTTTTGGCACATATTTTCTTATATTTTCGTGACTTTTAGTTGCTATTTCTCCCGAAACGGTTTACTTTGGCATTTCTATGTTTTAAATGCAGGAATAAGCGGAAGTGGACAAAACTGAACTTTAATCGCCCTCCGGAAGCTGTTTTGAGTAATGATGCGGAGCAAGGATCCGGATTGCACATCCAAATGTTGTTATTGGGCCAAATTCAAGCTGATACGTACAGAAGCGGTCGACCGACCCACCAGAGAGGTCGACCGACCTAAGCCCAGAATACGGAAAAGCCCAGTGTCAACAGAAGCGGTCGACCGACCCGGAAAAGAGGTCGACCGACCCAGAATTTGTGTCCGCGTCTTTTATTTCGCGTTTTACTTACCCAATCTTGTAATTAGAACTTATTTAAGGAGACCTAAACTCGAAAATTAGGGCAAGCAATCCATGTTAGAAAAGCACTCCATGTTATTCAAAACTCCATAGTTAGAAAGAGATTTTATTCCAAGTTTTCATCTTTGTTCTTGAATTCCAATTAAGTTGTAAGTTTGCTACAATTAATCTTCCGCTTTTAGTTTAATCTTGTTGTTCATCTTATTGTTGTTTCTCAATACATGTTTTCTCTTTATTGTCATCTTTAATCATGTTGATTCCTTTGATGTTCTTAGTTCTTGTTATTGTTAGTTTCATAATTAAAAGTATGCATAGCTAATTCTTGTGATTAGGAATTAGGGGAACCATGGTAAAGATTTGATTTTGATAGTTTAATGATTGAATTACCAATCCCCCATTGTTGTTGGTGAACTAATCTTTAAGATTGAAAGATTATTAGGATTAGTTTAACAACTTTGGGATTGCCATATGAACGAAAGTTTAGTGCTTTTCTAGGAACCCTAAGACCGTAAGGATTGGGTAGAATATTGACCTAAAGGTTTATTCTTTGTTCCTTGGGATTGTGTTATTTGGTTATTTTACCTTTCATTGACTTGTTTTGACCATGGGGAACCAAAGTTCCTAATCTCCTTTTTATCTTATTTTAATTCTCTAGTTTATTTGCTCTTTTAGTTGTTAGTTCAAACCTTAAATCAACCCCCCTTTTTGGTTACTTGTAATAGACTTTAAATTCGCAAATATATTTAACCTTGTCTCCTTGTGGTTTGACCCTTGACTTATCCTATCTAGTTTAAGCTGAGGTTTTATAAATCTTATCTTTAACACTCCTCAACGACGGGTGTCACCAAGGAAACCAATCTAATCAAGCCAATCAAGGCTTTCAACAAAGCTTCAATGACCCGAACTTTAATCCCAATTTCCAAAACAACCAAAACCCACAAAATTTTAATCCAAATTTCAACAACAACAACCCAAACTTCACCAATCAAAACAACCAACACTTCAATCCATCAAACCAAAATCTCAACCAACCACCATTCCAAAACAACCCCAATCAAAATCAAAACAACTACAACCACAACCCACAAAATCCCAACAACCCAAATTACAACCCAAATTTCAACCAAAACTTTCCATCAAACAACCAAGGCCAAAACTTCAACAACCAAGCTCCGAAAGGCAACTCTCAAGGTGGGGGTGCAAGGAACGATTATGGGTTCCCCTTGCCCCTCACCAATGCACCTCACCAAGACACAAGTGATTCCCAAGTGGGGGAGTTGTTGAAGCTTGTCAAGAACATGCAAGCAACTCACACCCAAGAAATGGCGAATTTGAAGAGTGCCAATCAAAGGGAGATACGGGAAATGGAGGCTCGAGTTGCCTCTCAAGCTCTAGCAAATCCACAAAGGCCACCGGGCGGCTTCCTTGCCCAAGTTCAAAGTTCCAAAGATGTCTCACACAATCACCAAGCACATGCGGTGATCTTGAGAAGTGGAACGGAGCTAGAGGACCCGTACAAAGACTACAATTATGGTGAAGATGAGCCTATTTTGGAGCTTGTGAAAGAGAAAGGAAAGGAAGTTGATGGTAGCACTTCAAGGGATGATGACTTTTATGTGGAGGACCTCCCTTATGAGGAGAAAGAAGAAGAAGTTATCTTGGAGGAGGTGGATGCTAGACAAGAAGAGTTGGTTGCACAACCAACTACTAAGGTAACAAGCAAACCAACACCCACCAAGGTACTATCTAACCCTCAATCTACTAGCTTGCCTTATCCTTCAAGGGCCTTGAAGGGAAAAAAGAACTTCAAGTTCACAAACTTTTGTAAAATGATTGAAAAACTTGAAGTGACTCTTGCCTTTACGGAGGTGATTTTGAATATGCCGACCTACTCTAAGTTTTTAAAAGAAATCTTGTCGGGCAAGAGGACCTTGGGTAACCAAGAAGTAATGGCTATGAGGGAGGAGTGTAGTGCACTTCTCCTCCAAAAGGAGCCAAAGAAACTTGGTGACCCGGGGAGCTTCTCTATCCCTTGTATAGTCGGTGGCATTCCAATCTCTCGTGCCCTTTGTGATTTAGGAGCTAGTGTAAGTGTGCTCCCTTCGAAAGTTGCAAAAAGAATTGGTTTGAATGATTTAGTTCCCACAAGTATCACCCTCCAATTGGCGGATAGGTCCGTCAAGTACCCTTTGGGGGTGCTTGAGGACGTACCCGTCAAGGTGGGTAAGCATTTAATCCCCGCCGATTTTGTTGTCCTTGATATCCCGGAGGATAGCCACACTCCCATCATCCTTGGTAGGCCTTTCTTGGCTACCGGAGGCGTCTTGATAGACGTGAAAAATGGGCGGCTCACCTTTAGAGTTGGGGATGACAAAATTGAGTTTAATCTACCTACTATGATGAAAGGTCCAAAGCATGATGAGGCATTTACATTGGACATTGTGGAGCAAGTGGTAAGGGAGATGGTAGAGATGGAAGAAGAGAAGGAAAGTCACATGGAACAATTATGTGGCATCACAACTTGTGAAGACAAAGAAATGGATGAGAACATTGAGCTAGAAGATGATGAAGTTGAGAAGGTGGAGGGGATGCTCCCTCCAAAGGTACAACTCAAAACCCTTCCTCCCTCCCTCAAGTATGCCTTTCTTGGGGAGGGAGAAGCTTACCCGGTGATTATCAATGCCAACCTCAATGAGCAACAAGAATCCAAACTCATTTCAACTTTAAAGGATCATAGGAGCTCATTGGGGTATAGCCTTGATGACATCAAGGGGCTAAGCCCGAGCCTTTGCATGCATAGAATAATTCTTGAGGAAGGGAGTAGACCTAAGTTAGAGGGTCAAAGGAGGTTGAACCCCAAGATGGGAGAAGTTGTCAAAAGTGAAGTTCTTAAGTTACTTGAGGCCGACATCATCTACGAAATCACGGATAGTCGGTGGGTGAGCCCCGTCCATGTTGTCCCCAAGAAGGGGGGGTGTAACATTGGTTACACAAGAGGATGAGACTCTCCTACCGACTCGTCCGGTGACGGGTTGGAGGATGTGTATCGATTACCGAAAGTTGAATGCGGCCACTCTCAAGGACCATTTCCCAATCCCCTTCATTGATCAAATGTTAGAGAGACTTTCGGGGCATTCGTACTATTGTTTTCTTGATGGTTATTCCGGGTTTTTTCAAATACCCATTCACCCGGAAGACCAAGAGAAAACAACTTTTACATGCCCCCAAGGTGTGTATGCTTATCGGAGGATGCCATTCGGGTTGTGTAATGCACCCGGCGCCTTTCAAAGGTGCATGATGGCCATCTTTGCCGATTTTCTTGAGAAAACTATGGAGGTTTTTGATACCCGTCGTTGTGGGTGTCAAAGATAAAATTTATAAACCAAACTAAAACTATAGATAGTGATAGTAAGGGTCGAACCACTGAGAGACAAGGTTAATTCTGTTTGCTAATTTTTAATCTATTAAGTAACAAAAGAGAGGGGGTTTGATTGATTGTTGCTAGGTCTAAAACAAGAATAAAATAAAACAAGTAAATAAAGAGGAGAATAAAAATATAATAAAAGAGATGCTAGGATGTTTGGGTAATAAACAGCTAAGATACTATAAATCCTAAGTCAACATGTATAGCAGTCGCGTAAGGGGTGTAACATATCCTTTAGGTCTATGCTATTAGTTCCTAGGTCTCACAATTATTGGGTGTCAACAATAAGGGTGATTCCTAAATTCTAGGTCATAAACCTTTCAGTCTTAAGTAACCTATCCGTCTTAAGAGGTAAACCAATGCCCTTCCCAAATCTCTCAATCTTGGGTAGGTCAATACTAACATCCTACAAGTCTCCTTTTGGTCTCATTGTAGGTTATTATAGTCTACAAATAAAAGCGGAACGGAATTCATACGCGTGTCGGTCGACCGACCAGCTAACCCGGTCGGCCGACCTCCACCCTGCAACATGTCGGTTCGAGATTTAAACTACCTTCGCATATTTACTCCCTACATCCTAACATATGAAATTAGCTACTCATGACTATTGAAACAATAATAAAAATAGGAATAAACATGAAAGTTATAAAGAACATAAATCTAAACATGCAATAATAATAAAGGAAATTAAAATAAGATGAAAAGGAGATTAGGAACTTCGGTTCCCCATGGTTAAAACAAGTCAATGAAGGGTAAAAAAATCAAATAACACAATCCCAAGGAACAAAGAATAAACCTTTAGGTCAATGTTCTACCCAATCCTTACGGTCTTAGGGTTCCTAGAAAAACACTAAACTTTCGTTCAAGGGCAATCCCAAAGTTGTTGTTAAACTAATCCTAATAATCTTTCAATCCTAAGGATCAGTTCACCAACAACAATGGGGGATTGGTAATTCAATCATAAAACTATCAAAATCAAGTCTTTACCATGGTTCCCCTAATTCCTAATCACAAGAATTAGTTATGCATAGTCTCAATTGTAAAACTAACAATAACAAGAATCAAGAACATTAAAGGAATTAACATAATTAAAGATGACAATAAAAGGGAAAGCATGAATTAAGGAACAACAGCAAGATGAACAACAAGATTAATTGAAAAGGAAAGATTGAATTGTAGCAAACTTACAACTTAATTGGAAATCTAAGAACAAAGATGAAAACTTGATAAAACTTCTCTCTAACTATGACTTCATTATAATTCTATGATAGAAATTAGGTAGAAAACTTGATGGATAAAAACTAGGTCGAAAACTTGATGATTCTGAATTAGGGACTGAATTTGCTTAAATAGGCAGAATTAAAGAGTTTCCTAATGACCTAAACACTTGTATGGGCTTTTCGGAAACTTCTGGGTCGGCGCTGTGGTCGGTCGACCAGTATTTTCGGTCGGTCGACCGCTTTACGGATTTTATGCAATTTTTGGGCTTCAGGCAAATTCTGGGCTTTTTCAATAGGCACCTGGTCGATCGACCGACTTTGTTGGTCGGTCGACCAACTGACGGGACTGCAGCGCGCATCGATCTTAAAACAGCTGCCATTTCTTCGTTACTTATCGAAATCAAGCGATTCTCGCGGCGTTGGAAAGCTAAGAGGATAAGCTTTCACCTCCAACTGGAATCACTCCATTATCAGCTCTAGAACTCGAGATATAGCCATTTGAAACAGGCTGCAACATCGAAGATTGATTCTTTGCTTGTAAAAGTTATCTTCAGGCCTTGAAATGTGCGCTAGGCTTCGTTCCTTCTTATCCTTAGTCATAAAAGGTCCCGAGGGCATAAATTTGGTATAAAATCGTCCCTTTTCCGCATAATTCTGCAAAAGAGCATAAAAATACGAAAGTAGACAATTGTTGGGAAATAAGGGCTAAAACATCGTAAATGAGCGACAAAATGCGTGTAAAAATAGATGTAAAACATCATAAAATAGGCACGCATCAAATTCCCCAAACCAAACCTTGCTTGCCCTCAAGCAAGAAATAGACTCGATCTTAACTAATGGAACGATTTCAATCTCAGAGCGAAATTTACATGTAAGCCTAAACCAATGCCAAGTACAAAAATGAGAAAGCATTTAAATTATGCAAACGAGTTATGGTGCTGTCAGACTTGCAAAAATAAAGACTATAGAGACTTTATACCATGGACTCTCGCGGTACGCTCGAGACACTCATGAAGCAAAGGGTGAGTATATGTAAAAGATAGGAAGAAGTAATTTGTAATGACACTCACCTAACTGCGACCCATGGAAACATGCCTGCAATCTAACATGAACAAAAATTCTACAACTTCGTATAACAATCTCATTAAGTGACCCAGATACATGCAATTGGGGTAATAAAAGATATGTGAGGTAAAAGGTAAAAGTGGTTAAGATGTTTTTGGATATGTGGGGTTAGTAGCCAAGCTAGTAAAACCGATTCCCAATAACATATTTCACAACTTTTTGATATTAAGAAAGTGCTCTTTTGTAACACAACTCTCACATTAAATATAAGAAAGGACTCCCAAATATTTTTGAATGAAGTACGGGAGTGATAACATATAAAAGAAAGGGAACTTGGAAACGAAAATTTTTTTTCTGATGATGTCAGTTGGTCGGCCGACCTGTATATGTGGTCGGTCGACTGACTTTCGTATTTTTTCGGATTTTTTTTTTTTTCGTTTTTCTTTTCTTTCTTTCTTTGAATTTTCTGTTCTTTTTCTTTTCTTGCTTTCTTTCTTTCTTTTCTCTTTTTGCTCATAATAGCATACAAACCAAGATGCCTCAAAAAATAATCCAAAGGCCACAAATACTAGCTTGGAAGGGTAGGCTAAGTATGGGATGTAGTTTTGGGGGAATAAAAAGGCAATTTAGCTATGTGAAGCTTATGGGTAAATATGAGAAAAGGGATCCCAAATGCACGTATCAAGACTCACAAAACGAGAAAGTAAAACAAGTATATAGCAATTCAAGCTCATGTTTATGCATATTGATGTAACATGTTCCAAGGGGAGTACTACTCACATCCTAGACAACTGGCTTAAGAATGAAACCAGGAAATAAGCTCTAAACCTTAGAATGTATAGTAGGTTGCCAAGGTATAAGTCAAGTCTCAAGAAATACAAATTGACAAAAACTCGTAGATATGCAAAAGACTCTCATACTAAAACAAGTTGACAAGGCAAGGTAAAGGCATAAACATGTGAGATAGCTAAATCATCCTTGAAATACTTTCGTTCCGACTCGACCTATATGCTAAAATAAACGTGCATTTTTTGGAATTTTTTTTTGAATTTTTTCATTTTTTTGTATTTTTCTTGTATATGCAAGGAAAATAAAGAAAAGAACAATGCAATACAAAAATGCAATAAACGTGTGACAGAATGCAATGCATGTGACACGTAACCATTCCCCAAACCAACCCGCACAATGTCCCCATTGTGCATTAGCCTAAGTAAAGGTTTCATAAAATTAAAAGAAAGATGCAAGGAAAATAAAAACCAAGGAAAAACTGGAAAGAACTCACAGGATTATGAAGCGCATGAAAAACCTCCCCAAACCAGCGTAAGCTGGGAGGTTTTGGTGGCTAGCAGTGCTACTCAAGTACCCAAGAACGGTTGCACGGTTCCCGAGGAAGAAATCGAAAGACTGCGACAGAACGGTAGGTCGACCGACCAAGAGAACAGGTCGACCGACCTTTCTGTAAAGTACAGAAAATTTCAGCAATGCGGCGACTAGGTCGACCGACCGGTGTAACTGGTCGGTCGACCGTCTTTGTCCCAGCGGTCTTCGTTTTTCTTCGTAGAACCTGAAAAAGCAAGAAAAATATGCGCCCAACAAATGCGCGAGATCCCAGAAACAAGACCAAAAAGTCTTAACTACGCAAACACAACAGAAAAGTTGTCCTAAAACTTAAAGAAAGCAAACTAGAAAGTCTTAACAAAACAAAAAAAATGTCTTAAGAAAAACAGAAACGAGCGAAAAGAAGAAGTCATCCGCGAAGGATTCGGCGTTTCTTTGACCAAGGGCTCTGACTATAGGCTACTCCTTCAGCTATGGTGATTTGGGTAGATGAGTTTCTCTCCACCATGTAAATAGGTGGGTCATCATCCACAACTTTAGCCATCCATCTCCTGTGGTTGTCGACTCCCAAGTCGTGGGTCGACACCTTCCTCGGTTTCTTCTTCTTAGGGCTCTTTTCTTTAGCCAAATGATCACTTGCTTGAGTGACCTCGTTCTCTACATCATTTGATCGAGTAAGTGGTACTACTCGATCGAGAACATCTCTCTTCCTACTGCTTATAGACTCTATCACTAGCGTCGCAATTTCTGGAGCATCCAAATCAGCCTTTTGAGCAAGAGATTCACCTGCACATGCCTCAAAACACATCAAAGCCTCCGAAGGATCCTTTGAAAAGGATCCTTGCATAGAACATTCACTAATATTAAAAACATCAGGAATGTCAATAAATGAATCCTGCAAAAAACAAGGTTCATCAACAGAGGGTTCAATTATGTTAGGAACATGGTCATCACTAATACCTACAAAAATAGGTTGGTCAGTCAAGGGGTGAAAGTCTAACTCATTGGTTGTTTCTAGATCCAAGATAGTATCATCAACGGGGAGGGAGAGGGAATCAAGTAACCTATCATCCTCATCCTTAAGAATGAGCGACTCTTTAGTAATGGGTGTGATGGGATCACACTTGACAGAAATATCTGGGTTACCAATATCAACGCCCTCATACCTCTCCAAGATTTTTTTGGACTGATGCTCTAACATTAATTTCTCCAAATGATACGGACACGGGACCACAATGCTTGTCGCGGAATCGGCAAGCCTTGGCTCTTTTAACTTCAGAATCTCCGTTGAGTCATTGACGAGAGGAGAATTAGGTAGCTCAGGAGGCGACTCCATAGTCTGTTCAGGTATCATGGTGAGGTCTTGAACGAGGGAAGGATCCAGCGATTCGGGAATAGAAACTGCATTCTGCTCAGTAACAGTGGTCGGTCGACCTGGTATAGTGGTCGGTCGACCAGACTCCGTATCATCAAAAATTTCCTGTTCTGCAGAGACTGATCTCACGTCAGGTGTCGAGGTCGGTCGACCTGATGTTGTGGTCGGTCGACCCTCTGACCTGTGCACGGGATCAGTTTCTTCTACCTGAGCTGCGGCAGAATCATCCTTTGGGGTTGATTCCTCATAAGCACGACTACTCACAAAGTCCCAGAGTAGGTTGCGAAGGTACCACTCCTCAAAGCCCCGGCGAGGAACAGGTTGAACCGACTCCTTAAAACGGATCCATGCTTCATGAGGTTCCTCATCAGGTCCTTGCTGGAATTTTGAGATTTGAATTCTCAAAGCATCGGTTTTCGCTGGTGAATAGTACTGTTTGCAAAAAGCCAATGCCAGAGATGCCCAATCTGTAACTCTAGCCGCTCCCATATCAAGGTGACTAATCCACTCCTGCGCAGAATTTTTTAAGGAGAATTGAAACAACATCTCCTTAGCCTTATCTTTCTCTTCCTCCGAAACGTGTAGGATACAAAAATAATCTGTAAAATTCTACAAATGCCTCAAAGGATCTTCGTCTGGTAGACTTGCAAACTGGTTTCGCTCCAACAATTCGATGAAGGAGAGATAAAAATCAACGCGGGGATTAGATCCCCCTGGGAGGTGGTGTGCTGCTGGCTGAAGATTATCGGAAATAGTAGACATGATCGCAATAGCACTGAGAGTACTCAAGCCTTCCTCTCAAAAACCTGTCTTCTAAAAGAAAACTAGAAGAAAAGGTAAGAAACGGTCTTAAGGAACCTAAGTTCCTTAAGACAAGAAGGAAAAAAAAAAAAAAAAAAAATATAAACTAAAAACTAACAAACAAAATTATACCGTCTCCCCGGCAACGGCGCCAAAATTTGATACCCGTCGTTGTGGGTGTCAAAGATAAAATTTATAAACCAAACTAAAACTATAGATAGTGATAGTAAGGGTCGAACCACTGAGAGACAAGGTTAATTCTGTTTGCTAATTTTTAATCTATTAAGTAACAAAAGAGAGGGGGTTTGATTGATTGTTGCTAGGTCTAAAACAAGAATAAAATAAAACAAGTAAATAAAGAGGAGAATAAAAATATAATAAAAGAGATGCTAGGATGTTTGGGTAATAAACAGCTAAGATACTATAAATCCTAAGTCAACATGTATAGCAGTCGCGTAAGGGGTGTAACATATCCTTTAGGTCTATGCTATTAGTTCCTAGGTCTCACAATTATTGGGTGTCAACAATAAGGGTGATTCCTAAATTCTAGGTCACAAACATTTCAGTCTTAAGTAACCTATCCGTCTTAAGAGGTAAACCAATGCCCTTCCCAAATCTCTCAATCTTGGGTAGGTCAATACTAACATCCTACAAGTCTCCTTTTGGTCTCATTGTAGGTTATTATAGTCTACAAATAAAAGCGGAACGGAATTCATACGCGTGTCGGTCGACCGACCAGCTAACCCGGTCGGCCGACCTCCACCCTGCAACATGTCGGTTCGAGATTTAAACTACCTTCGCATATTTACTCCCTACATCCTAACATATGAAATTAGCTACTCATGACTATTGAAACAATAATAAAAATAGGAATAAACATGAAAGTTATAAAGAACATAAATCTAAACATGCAATAATAATAAAGGAAATTAAAATAAGATGAAAAGGAGATTAGGAACTTCGGTTCCCCATGGTTAAAACAAGTCAATGAAGGGTAAAAAAATCAAATAACACAATCCCAAGGAACAAAGAATAAACCTTTAGGTCAATGTTCTACCCAATCCTTACGGTCTTAGGGTTCCTAGAAAAGCACTAAACTTTCGTTCAAGGGCAATCCCAAAGTTGTTGTTAAACTAATCCTAATAATCTTTCAATCCTAAGGATCAGTTCACCAACAACAATGGGGGATTGGTAATTCAATCATAAAACTATCAAAATCAAGTCTTTACCATGGTTCCCCTAATTCCTAATCACAAGAATTAGTTATGCATAGTCTCAATTGTAAAACTAACAATAACAAGAATCAAGAACATTAAAGGAATTAACATAATTAAAGATGACAATAAAAGGGAAAGCATGAATTAAGGAACAACAGCAAGATGAACAACAAGATTAATTGAAAAGGAAAGATTGAATTGTAGCAAACTTACAACTTAATTGGAAATCTAAGAACAAAGATGAAAACTTGATAAAACTTCTCTCTAACTATGACTTCATTATAATTCTATGATAGAAATTAGGTAGAAAACTTGATGGATAAAAACTAGGTCGAAAACTTGATGATTCTGAATTAGGGACTGAATTTGCTTAAATAGGCAGAATTAAAGAGTTTCCTAATGACCTAAACACTTGTATGGGCTTTTCGGAAACTTCTGGGTCGGCGCTGTGGTCGGTCGACCAGTATTTTCGGTCGGTCGACCGCTTTACGGATTTTATGCAATTTTTGGGCTTCAGGCAAATTCTGGGCTTTTTCAATAGGCACCTGGTCGATCGACCGACTTTGTTGGTCGGTCGACCAACTGACGGGACTGCAGCGCGCATCGATCTTAAAACAGCTGCCATTTCTTCGTTACTTATCGAAATCAAGCGATTCTCGCGGCGTTGGAAAGCTAAGAGGATAAGCTTTCACCTCCAACTGGAATCACTCCATTATCAGCTCTAGAACTCGAGATATAGCCATTTGAAACAGGCTGCAACATCGAAGATCGATTCTTTGCTTGTAAAAGTTATCTTCAGGCCTTGAAATGTGCGCTAGGCTTCGTTCCTTCTTATCCTTAGTCATAAAAGGTCCCGAGGGCATAAATTTGGTATAAAATCGTCCCTTTTCCGTATAATTCTGCAAAAGAGCATAAAAATACGAAAGTAGACAATTGTTGGGAAATAAGGGCTAAAACATCGTAAATGAGCGACAAAATGCGTGTAAAAATAGATGTAAAACATCATAAAATAGGCACGCATCAGTTTTTATGGATGATTTTAGTGTTCATGGTGATTCTTTTGATCTAGGGCTTTCTAATCTTGAAAATGTGTTGAAAAGATGTGAAGAGCACAACCTTGTCCTCAATTGGGAAAAGTGTCATTTCATGGTAGAGGAGGGGATTGTGCTTGGTCACATAGTGTCCAAGAGGGGGATAGAAGTCGATGGTGCAAAAGTGGCGGTCATTGAGAACTTGTCACCCCCCACCAATGTGAAAGGGGTGAGGAGTTTTCTTGGGCATGCCTGCTTCTATCGGCGTTTTATCAAGGATTTTTCAAAAATTGCCAAGCCATTGACTTCTCTTCTTCTCAAGGATGCTCCCTTTTTGTTTACTAATGATTGTCTTGAAGCCTTTTCTAGGATCAAAGAAGCACTTGTGACGGCTCCTATTATTCGTGCTCCGGATTGGGGATTGCCTTTTGAGATCATGTGTGACGCGTCCGATTTCGCGGTAGGAGCGGTCCTAGGTCAAGTTGTGGATAGGAAACACCACGTGATATACTATTCAAGCAAGACTCTTGATCAAACTCAAGCGAAATATTCTACGACCGAAAAGGAGATGTTGGCAATCGTGCATGCCATTGAGAAGTTTAGACAATATCTCATGGGATCTAAAGTGGTGGTGTACTCCGATCACACCGCTTTGAGGCAATAAATGTTGAAGAAGGATGCCAAGCCAAGGCTCTTGAGATGGGTCCTTTTACTCCAAGAATTTGATCTAGAGATAAGAGACAAGTCGGGGTCGGAGAATGTAGTTGCGGACCATTTGTCTAGATTGACTTTTGAAGATCATGGTTTGCATGATAGGGATGGCCCAATCAATGAATGGTTGCGTGAGGATAGCTTGATGGCAATAGGCAATAAGTTGCCTTGGTTCGCGGATATTGCCAATTATCTTGTTAATGGCTTTATCCCGGAGGAGTTGGAGGCAAGGGATAGGAGAAAGTTGAAAGTGGATGCTAAAAGATATTTTTGGGATGATCCTTACCTTTTCAAGAAGTGTGGGGATGGACTCTTGAGGAGATGCGTATCCAAGGAAGAGGGGCTTGAAATTGTGAATCGGCTTCACAACTCCGCCTATGGAGGGCACTTGGCGGCTTCACGGACTATAGCCAAGGTTCTTCAAGGAGGGTTCTTTTGGCCTTCTATGTTTAAAGACATTCACGATGTAGTTAGATCGTGTGACGCTTGTCAAAGGTCGGGCAACATCGGTAAAAGGAATGAGATGCCCCTTAAAACCATCTTGGAGATTGAGTTGTTTGATTGTTGGGGGATTGACTTCATGGGACCTTTCCCCAATTCATGCGGGAATGAGTACATCTTGGTAGCCGTAGACTATGTCTCGAAATGGTTTAAAGCGGTTGCCTCCCCCACCAATGACTCCAAGGTAGTGGTAAAGCTCTTCAAGACCATCATCTTTAATTTCCCCGTTTTGGTGTACCCCGAATTGTGATAAGTGATGGAGGTTCCCACTTCCGAAAACACACATTCAAAGCCCTTCTAGCCTCTTATGGAGTGACCCACAAGGTAGCCCTTGCCTACCACCCTCAAACTAGTGGGCAAGTGGAGGTTTCAAACCGTCAAATCAAGGCTATTCTAGAGAAGGTGGTGCAAAAGAACCGGAAAGATTGGTCCCAAAAGTTGAATGATGTGCTATGGGCTTTGAGGACGGCTTACAAGACGCCTATAGGAATGACTCCCTACAAGCTTGTGTACGGGAAAGCATGCCACCTACCGGTGGAGCTTGAGCACAAGGCTTGGTGGGCCTTGAAGGAGATGAACTTCGACTTAGATATGGCCGGGGAGAAAAGATTCTTGCAAATGAGTGAGCTTGAGGAGCTTAGATATGAGGCTTATGAGAGTTCAAAACTCTATAAGGAGCAAACGAAGAAGTGGCATGATGCCAAGTTAATGAAGAAGAATGTGAGCATAGGAGACCTTGTTCTCCTTTTCAATTCAAGAGTCAAGAATTTTCCGGGAAAACTTAGATCACGATGGTCCGGGCGCTTCAAAGTAATGGATATTTCACCTCATGGGGCCTTTGAACTTTGGAGTGAAGGCGGTGGCACCTTCAAAGTCAACGGACATCGGATTAAGCATTATTACCAAGGAGATTCCAAAGGCACCGTAGAAGTTATTGACCTCGGGGACCCACTCCCCGAGGAGGATTGATTTCAAGGAAGTTTGTTCATGAAAGGTTTGGTGGAGTCACTTAATAACCACCGGTTGTAAGTATTAGTTTTCTCTCTTTCAAGTAGTTTGCATGATCGTTTAATGGTTAGTTCGAATTTTAGTTTAATTTTTAGCTTGCATGAGAGATTTGGATATGATGGTTGCTTGTTTGTGGGTAATTCATGAGTATAGTCGGAGGATTATAGGCAAAACCATTATTGGCAAAGTCGATTTTTATGTTCAATTAAATTATTTTTTGAAATTGTGTACAGGTACTCCCAGCCGGCCTACCGGCCGACGGTCACCTACCGGCTGGGAGGACCTGGACACATTTCTGTTTTTGATAGTTTATTTGGACAGATTTCAGATTTTGCACTCCCAGCCTGTACCGAACCGGCAGCCGGTCAGCCGGCTGAGAAGACGTATTACTTATTCAAAAATAGAAAACTCAAGAAGACTTGATTCTCAGCCGGTAGGCCGGCAGCCGGTCCACCGGCCGAGAATCATGAGTTGTGAACCAAATTCGAAGAAAAAAAGGAGAAGAAGGTTCCCCAGCCGGTCGGCCGGCAGCCGGTCGACCGGCTGGGAGTTTTTGTAAGTGAAGGAAATTGAAGAAGAGAAGGCGTAGGAAGATTTCAAGACTGATTTTGAGCCGGTCCGCCGGCTTAGAATCAAATCCCCTTATAAAAATTTCGAAAAAACTAAAAAAACCAAACCCTAACTCTCAGTCGGTCGACCGGCGGTCAGTCCCTGACCGGCTGAGAGTGTTCTGTCGCGAATAATAAAACTGTGTATACCCTCATTTTTTTTCCTCATTTCTCTTCACTTCTTCTTCTTTCTTCCTTATTTCCTCCTCTCCCTCTCATCCCTTACCTTCAAAAACCCATCTACACTCTCCCAAATCAAAACCCCTTTCACTCCCTCATCACCTCACCTCAAAATACCCATGTCTGGAAGAACGGAAAGAAGGTCAAAGTCAAGACACGACCCGAGTGTGGAGCAAGAAGTGCAGAATGTGATGGATAGTAGCAACATTGGTCCGGATCCTTGCTTTCCCGGCCTCCAATTTGCCACCATAGAACAGGAATGTAACTTCACTTACTTTAAGCATCGCCCCCTTCATCCGTCTAGGTTCATTGATAGGGCAGGTTTGAGGGAGATTGGGATTGAGAGAATTACTGCGGAGTTGTTTGATGGTTTGGGGATGAAGGCATTGTATGAAACAAGACCGGTTCACACTTTCCCTAGGTTGACTTGGGAATTTTTGAGTTCCTTGGTAGTTACTAAAAACCGGTCTTTGGAAAAGGTTGTCTTTTTGGAATTTCGATTAATGAATAGGGAACACCGTCTCACCTTAGAAAATATTGCTTTGATTTTTGGGCTCAACGGAAAATTGCCCTTAAGCCTCCGGAGGGCTTTGATACCGAGGCTATTTGGACCGCCATAACCGGGTTAGTAAGTGATAGAACTAAGAAGAAACCGGCTAATAGGGTGCATTTGGCACCGATTAGGATTTGGCATAGGTTCATGGGGTGGACCGTCTTCTCTAGGGATGAGCCTCACAATTTTACCACCACGGAGCTCGAGATTTTGGGGTGTTACTTGGTTAGTGGGCCGAAACTCAATATTGCTCACCATATGGCGCTTCACTTGAGTAGGTTGGCATCCCAACCTCAGCTTACTACCCCCATATGTATTGGGGGGATGGTCACTTTGATTGCCAACGACCTTTGTCAAAGGCATTTTACAGTGGACTTCATTTAGGGTGAGAACGTGCTATCTCGCTGGTACTTACAGGAGGCTTTGGGGTGGATAAAGTATAACCCCAACGATCGTAATGAGTATTGGCAGATTCGCGTGGATAATAAGTTCAGGAATTCGGTGCCCTTGCCAAACACCGAGAGGATGAGAGTTGTGCCAGGGAAGCCCTCATACCTCCTTGATATTGAGGTGGACCCCGATGAGCTCCCTCCCGATCAGCGTGCTCCGAGAGTGTATGCCCGAGATAGGACGGGTACTACCACATCTGACCTTCCATTTCAGCAGTTTCAGCAGCCCTCCGTTACCATGCCCCCTTTCCAGAGCGTTCCTTCATACTTTCAGGGATCTACCTCCGCCTCCGGTCCTTCTACTAAGTCTACCATGCCCCAGGACCTCATTGACATTATGGCCCGGGTTGATTTGGGCATGAAGAAGGCGGCAGACCTTGCAGACGAGCGCCAAGCATTGGCGGATGAGCGATATAGGGATTTGAGTTATAGGCTTGATTACATATACCACGATCAGGCCTATGGGCAATTCCCCAGCTATGACCATTCTGTCCGTCAGGGACTTCATCATGAGGACGGTGGTCGCCCATCTTACTACATGCCTCCCGAGAAGGGATATGTGCCTCCAGAGGGGCGTTTTTTCGGGGAGATCAATGTTACTCCGGGTTATTTCTCTAACCCGATCTTTCCCCCCAACTTCCGTGGGGACGTGGACTCGGCACCCCGCCCTCAAGGGCACCCTTCTCCCCATGGCATGTTTGGTGATCCGGGAGCTAGTGGCTCGCACGCCTCTCCCTTCCGTGATTTCGTGACCAACCCGGGCGACTACATGGTAGTAGATGAGGGCAATGGAGAAGGAGATGTGAGCGGTACCGGAGGTGATGGAGATGATGATGATGGTGATGAGTGACCACCTTTGGAGGTGGTTGGTGATGACTATGCTCCCCCTTGAAAAATCCAAAGCAAGTAACTCCCTTAATCCAAATTTCACTTCACTTTGCATTTCCCTTTTTAGCATGCATTTAGAATAGTTAGTTAGTTTAGTGTTTTAGTCTTCGATTCATGTTTTCACATCATTAGTTTAGTTGCATATAGTTGCATTAATTTAGATGCATTAGATTTCCATTTCGTATCATATTGTCACATATAGTTTGCATACATGTAGATTAGAGCATTTAGTTTGCATTTAGTTTAGTTTTTTGTTTTTCATTTCTTTTGTTTCTTTTTGTTTTTATTGCTT
The DNA here is from genome assembly GCA_029255685.2 of Silene conica. Taxonomy (NCBI): domain Eukaryota; kingdom Viridiplantae; phylum Streptophyta; class Magnoliopsida; order Caryophyllales; family Caryophyllaceae; genus Silene; species Silene conica. The sequence continues at coordinate 65,781,663 of CM055315.2, forward strand.
TCTAAAAAATCAAAAATCCAAAAAAAAATTGAAAAACCAAAAACTTTCAAAAACATGTTCTTTATTTTCCGGTTTTCCTCCTCACATTATGCATATAAATAAGTGTGGGGAGGAAGAACCACTTATTTCAAAAATATAAAAACGTTCAAAAAAGCCAAAAACATGTTGTTTTCGTTCTTTTCTTCATTTCCCCCTTGCACTTTGTTCCATTGAGGACAATGTAAATCTTAAGTGTGGGGAGGGAAAATATCCACTTTGTGAATATTTGTTTGCTTTTGTAAATATAAAAAAAAACTTCAAAAATACCAAAAAAATCGAAAAATTTCAAAAAAATATGTTCTTTATTTCCTTTGTTTTAGTTCTTTGTTTGCCTTGTATATATATGTTTGTTGGACTAACAAGTTGCAGATATGACGACAACCCGAGGTATTAGGAGAATGAAGATGCTTGGTATACTCTTTCCTACTTCTTTCTCCCCCTCCCGATTTCTTTTTATGTTGATATCATGAAGGAGAACGGGATTTTTGTGCCTTTGATGTTCCTTCGGGGAACTTGTGGTTGTTGTGGTTGATGTGCTGTTAGTTTAGCCTTCTAGTTGTTGCTTGTTTGTTGTGTTTAGTTTTAGTTTGCTTTTGTTTCACATGCCTTTTCATTTTCATAGTTTTGTGAATATGTGTTAGTCGGTTTTTCCGTTTTGCTTTTGTTTTTAAATATGCATAGGAGGTTGAATAGTGGAGGATATATGCCGTCAATGATGATTTTTGTCTTGCTTGTGTCTTTCCCCTCCTAATAGCTTGCACCGTAGATGTCACCTTGTTAGGGTTCTTGCTTGCAAGGATCCGGAAGTCTAGGCTTAATGACCAAGTTTCGACCACCTTGTGAGACCGTGTTAGACCTTGACTCGACCTAGGACCGACATTAGCTACTCAAATGTGAGGATAGAGCCTCCTTTATAGTCGGTCCATCAAACCGACTCAGTTTAGGATTGTGAGTAGTCCTCCTTACGTGGTGTGTTATGTCTATACGCATAAGTATGGCGCTCATTCCTTATTTCCGTGATTAATGTTCATGTGCATGTGAGACAACTTTTGTTCCAAATAAATCAACTTCACATTTGCCAAATTAGCCTTGTTTTGACCCTTGTATCTTATTTCCCTTTTGTTTAACCACTTTGAGCTTTAACCTTTTCATTTGGCCTAAACTACTAAATGAACTACATCCCAAAAACATCCTTCCTTGATCAAGAATGGTTGCTTTTATGGTGCTTTGTTAGTGGTAGAGTCGGGAATTTAGATGCCGGTTGGTGGCTTCTTCCGTTGTGGTCGTTACTTTGTGTTTGTTTGGTGTTTGGGAGTTTGAAAAAGAAAAGAAAAGAAAAAAAAATGAAAAAAAGAAAGAAAATAGAAAATCAAAGAAAAAGTTGAAAAAGTTTTGAAAAATCCAAAAAGAAAAATGTAAATACGTGTTTTGAAAGAGAAAAAGGCTAGCAACAAGTCCCTTCCATCAAAGGGACATAGAAAAAGCCGTTGCTACAATAATGCGGTCTTTTGATGTTTTTGCACGCGTGTCGGGCTTACACTTTTTTTGCATTTGATTTGATTTTCAAGTCGTATGTTAGGGTGTAGACGTTGTTCGGTGTTTCTAATAATGACCGCTTTGTCTAAGTTTGTGATGGGTCCGATTTTTCCAAAGTAAGTTGGGGTTTATGCAATTTTTGCTTGGTTTTGCAAAAACCAAAGTTAGGGCATAGACGTTGCTTAGTTGTTGTAATAAGATGTTGTGTTGATTATGGCGATCATTCTTGTTTTTTAGCCTCAAATCCTAGAACGGTGCTTGCACCAAACCATTTTCACCCAACCCAAGCCCTGTTACATCCTTGTGGTTGTTCTCATCATGTGCATTTTCATTTTTCATTGATTTTTGGATGGAGTACCATTCTAGATTGCAGGCATGCTTCGCAAGTTGAGGTAGGTGAGTGATTTTGGTTACTTTTTGTCACAAAAATCGCCCCCCTTTCTTTCCTTGTGTGTTGAGTGTCACCCGTGAGAGTCGGTACTTAGGGTTCTTTTATCGGTTATGGGTCTTGCATGGAGTCGAATCATGTGTGTGTCGTGTCATTCTTGGAAGTATAGCTTAGTACTTCCGTTTGCCCGCCTTGAATTAGTTTCTTGGTCTTTGGTGATGTCATTCTTGGTTGCTTGAGCTTGATTTAGGGGTTTGACACCATGGTTAGACTTTGAGTCGGCATCCTCCGCTATAGACCTTCTTTGTTTTGTTTTTCAAAACCCCGCTTGAATGAGGCAAACGGTTTTCTTTTCCTTTTTCCGATGCATGTTGCTTGTCTATACATGTTATGTTTTTACTTGTTGGCATCAAAACTTTTGTAGCAAGACCTTACTTGCCTTGCAATAGGGCATTCTTCCTCATGAATGTCAAATTGTGAGTTGAAAGGGCTACGGGTGTAGCTAAACCCGATTCGGCTTATAGTTAGCGTAGTAAGTTAGTTCATTTGTTTTTAATAAGGGTTATGTAGTTACTTGATCTCTTACTCGAGGACGAGTAAGGTTTAAGTGTGGGGAATTCTGATGAGCTCCATTTTGGTCTTTATTTCCGTTGCATTTTCTTCATTTTCGGTCCCGATATGACCTCGTTTTGCGTGCCTTTGCTCGTTTTTATGTCTGTTACCTCGACTATTCCTTTTTGGTTTACATTTTGTAGGTATTGTGGCGGGAGCGAAGAAACGGGAGCAAACAAGATGAATTTAGAGCGAATTATGAAGAAATATGAAGAAATGTGAAGGAAGCTTGCCCAGGCCCTCCCAGCCGGTTCGCAGCCGGCGGCCGGCAGGCCGGCTGGGAAGCTTGACTTGACTTTTGTGGAAAATGCGAAGAAAGTTTCAGAATCAAGATTAAGGACTCCCAGCCGGTTCCCAGCAGGCAGCCGGTAGGCCGGCTGGGGATCACTTCCCATACTTAGTTTTTATTCGAAGAATGAAGAAAATGAATTGTTGGGCAGATCTCTGAAAAAGGACTCCCAGCCGGTGGACAACCGGCAGCCGATCCACCGGCTGAGGGGACCTGTACATGCCAAAATTGAAGGAAAATGCAGAAGTGAAGAATTGGCCTCCCAGCCGGTGCCAGACCGGCAGCCGGCCGGTCGGCTGGGAAAGCATGACTATTGAAGAAAACTTTTAGAAGTCCATATTTGGACTCTCAGCCGGTCCCAGACCGACAGCCGGTCGACCGTCTGAGAGTCGCTTTTCAGAATTTCGCGCACGATATAAACTCGCACTTAGTCTATTATTTCGGACGTTACTTATCACGCATTTCTAAGCATATTTCTATGGTTTTACTGTTTCATTAGCGTACACTTAGTCTACAAAAACTCTCTTAAATATTTAATCCTCCTTAGATCTTAGTTTAATCTTTGAATTCTTGTTAATCTTTCTTTAGTAATCTCTTTAGTATTCTTCTTGGGCATTTGTAGAGGATATTTTTGGGTTGTAATTTGAAGGGTTTGAAAGAATTCTTCATCTTGTTATCCAAGTTACTTCCTTTTCCTTTGCTATTGGTATAATCTTTCCTCTCTTTACTTAGTTATTTCATTTTGTTCAAGTTTCCTTGCTTATTTGTTTACTTTCATTATTATCCAACATGTTTAGCATTTCCTCATCAATTGTTTCCATTTTTACTTCAACCATGTGTGAGTAGTCCTTTTGCTAGGGTTAGGGGTGCACTTGAGTAGTTGGTGTTGATGTTTGTTGTTTAGGGTTAGGGTTTGAATTTCATCTAGGTTAGGTTTTCATTGTATGCATGCTAGATGTTTGATGAAATGCCTCAACGACGGTTGGGCATGATTCTTATTGTTGTTTGTCTTAGACGATAGTCTAGGGCTCTCATGAGTATGTGTGCATGTTAAATTGACCGTGTTTGTAGCGAGAGCTAGGATATGGTTTGATTTTAGGCGAGTCAAATCGATAGACGAGACGGACCTAGACCTAACATAGATGAGACCACCTACCCTTTGCATGTTTGACATCGACTACCCTAGTAACCCCCGGCACCCTAGTTGCTTTAATCATCAATTTCATCTCAATTTATTTGCTTTAGTTGTTCTTTAGTAGTTAATCAATCTCAAACTTATTACCCCGACTCGAGTTATAATTAGAACATAACTATATAACTTCCCCACCATCTTCGTGTTCGACAACCCTATTATACTACTAATTTGGGTTTTATAAATGTGTTTGATCGTGAGAACCGACGACTAAATCTCGCGCATCAGCTCTGTTAGATTTATTAGTTACTCATAAACTAATCTTTTAGTCATACTAATATAATCTTTTAATTAACCCTTTAATTAAAATATTATAAGTGATCTTAAGCATGCTAAAATGCGGAAATAAGAGAGTATCGAACCCTTACACACGGTCCAAATATTTAGCAAGGATGATCCTCCAAGTACCCAAAATAGAATACCTCCTTTGGATGCACCAAGACAACCCTTAATGAACCGAAATCTTGTAGTTGCTAGACTAGAAATCGATTTCTCCTTAAACAATTCTAATCTCTCTAATTAGAATATAAATTTAATACTACAAATTAGTATGTGCTATTATCTTATAATACTTGGAGGTTTTTGCATATTTCTCTCTAGAAAATATTTTCTTAAAACACATTAGAATGAAAGAATTTTCTTGTCTAAAAAACAAGTTTTATGGTGGTTGTTATGGCTAGTAATGGCCGGCCATGGGTAGTAGCAAAAGGGGAACATTTTCCCTTACCCATGCACATAGGGTGGCTATAGGTTTTAGATATCAAGGTGTGCTTTTATGATAATGTTTGCTTAACATTTAAGACACAAAATCACTACCTTAAACCAACCCATAAAACCGGCACTTACATAAAATGTACTCCATTTTATATTTTGTCATTTGTACAATTGTACATGTGTGACATACATTATGTCATAATAATATAAGATACAATTGTTTTAATTTAAAATGCATATTTATCAAATAAATATCATTTATAAATCAAATAAATCATATTTAATAAAATGACAAGTAATTCGAAATTACTAATATATATATATATATATATATAAAATGGTTATTATATTAATCGTCAACACGATTTACAACACTTGTAATAATCTACAACCCGATTCATTCTAATTTCGACATTTCATAAATATCGTTTATTGTTTAATAATTGACACGTTTCAATTATAAACATAAATCTTACTATAAGATTTAACCTCTGATTTCTCGATATACAAGTTTAAGGAATATGATTAAATCGTATCATTATACATTTGATCACTTTAACAATTAAGGGAATTGTCCTAAAGGTGTGACCTAAAGGGATCAACTGACCACCACCGTCATACGACAGTAATGTCAAACTCTAGCTAGCCAATCATTACCGATTAATGTTGGTTAGTTAACTAATATAAAATCGTATCATCCCTTGCGCATTCTCGTTATGAGATTTAATTACGTGATCGCACTATTGTTGAGGACACATTTCCCAACAAGCTCTTTATTTCGAAGGAGGGTTGACGACCAAGATTCTTGAGAAGCTCCTACCGGGAGATTTATCGATTGTGAAGGAGGTCTATTCTAGGGTCGGGATAGCGGAAAGGCTTATCAATTTGACCAAGGACGCTAAGGATAGGACCGGGGAGAAGTGGAAGGCCGAAAATGAAGGAGGCGGGGGACATCAAAAGAAGTTTACTTATAATCAAGCTAAGAGTTATTCCAGAGGGATTTGAGCATCGGGACGAGGAGGTGGAAGATCGGGTAGCTATGGAGGGATAGCCGCAAGTGAGGGCGATGGGATAAGATGCTTCAATTGTGATGCTTCAATTGAGGTGTATGCTAGGGTCGGGAATGCGGAAAGGCTTATTAATTTGACCAAGGACGCTAAGGAGATGACTAGGGAAAAAAGGAAGGCCGAAAGTGAAGGAGGCGGGGGACATCAAAAGAACTTTACTTATAATCAAGCTAAGAGTTATTCCATAAGGATTGGAGCATCAGAAAGAGGAGGTGGAAGATTGGGTGGCTATGGAGGGAGAGCCGCAAGTGAGGACGACGGGCTAAGATGCTTCAATTGTGGTGGCCTTGGCCACAATAGAAACGAGTGTGCTAGCGCCCCCAAGGAGCCCAACCGGCGATTCGGGCAAGGAATCTCTTTCTACACTTTCTCCCAAAGTGGAGAGAGAAATCGGCATGCGGGGTCTTAGAACCCCCAAACGAACACCAACGCTAACTCCTATGGTGGAGGAAATCGGGGATATTCATTAACTATTTTTTAAATTAAAACCGTTAAAGTTATGTTTTAAATGAAACCGTTAAACTAATACTTTAATTACAACCATCACAATATAGTCGTTGGATTGATTATAGCCACTAGATTAGAAATAAAGTCGTTGGATTGATTTTAGCCATTGGATTAGAAATAGAGTCGTTGGATTGATTTTAGCCAATAGATGAAAAATATAGTAGTTGGTTTGATTTTAGCCATTCGATTAAATATAGCGGTTGTACAAAAAAAATATATATATACCTCATACTTGTTGAACAAAATCACTCACATTTTCGGTTGGGTCAAGCTCTAAAAAATCTTATACACTTCTAAAAAAATCAACAATAAATCATCATTATTCCGGCTCAAGTTCAAATTCTGATTCGTCAAACGATAATTTTGTCGATCAAAATAAATACTTTCCGATTACAAATGGGGAGCCAAAGCTGATGAAGTATATGAGGCTATTCAAAATCTTATAGGCCAACGTATGAATGAATACGTCAACAGAAGAATACGTCAACAAATTTCTCCCCTAAGACGCTGTAGGAGAAACATTCAAAGAAATCGTGAAGAAGGTCATAACCAATTGTACACCGGCTATTTTATCCGGTCTATCTCGAAGAACTATTCTGCCGCAGATTTCGCATGAAGAAGCATTTATTCATGGGTATAATAGTTAATGGTCTAGCTGCCAATGATCGGTTTGCCAACAAAGAGTCGGCGGTAGTAGGAGACTTAGTTTCTTACCATTATAAAGATGCACAACTGCTTTAAGAGTTCTAGCATATGGTACATCCACTGATTCAGTTGATGAATATTTGCGTATAAGTGAAACATCCATAAGAGACTCTCTCAAATCGTTTGTCGAAGGTGTAATCAGTTGCTTTGGGAATGAGTATCTACGCATGCCCAATCCACAAGATTGAAGTAGGTTACTTCATATGAGGGAAGCTCGTGGATTTCCTGGTTTGTTGAGTAGCATTGAATGCATACAATGAGAGTGGAAAAATTGTCCCACGGCATGGGCAGGACAATATGCTGGGCGAAGTGGAAAACCAAGAGTTCGTTTTGGAAGCAGTCGCTTTGTACGATCTATGGATATGGCATGCCTTCTTCGGTACACCAGGTTCGCTCAATGGTATTAATGTTCTTCAACGTTCTCCACACTTTAACGACGTTTTAGAAGAATCTTCCACAACTATTAATTTTATCGTTAATGGCTTCGAGTATAATATGGCATATTATCTTGTTGATGGTATATATTCGGGTTGGCAACATTTGTTAAATCAATTAGTGCACCACAAATTCAAAAGCATAAGTTATTTGCAGCTCGCCAAGAAAGTTGTCGAAAAGATGTGGAACGTGTTTTCGACGTCCTACAAGCTCGATTTTGCATTCATTAAACGCCCTTGTCTTCTGTGGGATCTAGGTTTGATGGGAAAGGTTATCATAGCTTGTATTATTATGCATAATATGATAGTTGGAGATGAACGAGAAACCTATCTTAACTATGAAAATATTATCTATCTAAAAGTTCAAAGAAGATAATCTGACTACAGCTACTGATGATCTTTATGAATATCATCGTCTTAGAAGATCGCCTCAAGAACGATTCGTAAAAGTTCATGGCGAGATTCGTGATCGTGCCACTTATATCGCTCTGAAAAATGATCTCATTAAGCATATTTAGCAAAACTTCCGTAACTAGAATCAATTCTAGATGCATTTTTTCCTTAGTATTTAATGGTTTTTTTTTAATTTTTATGTAAGCACATTAGTTTATGTCGAATCATGTTTTTAGTCATTTTTATTTTTTTTTTCAACAAAATCATCTTTTTACCTTTTCAAATTATAAAAGGGTTATTTAATATTTGTTCCCGAGAATTACGCCATAAGATTAATATAACCGTAAAATATTTGGGTAGTTTTTATTTTATTAAGATATTTACCATAATAGAAAAAAAAAACTAAAATAATTGTAAAGTGAAAGAGAGAAAGTGGGGTAGAGAATGTTGTAAATGATTTGGAATGCTCCAAAGTGGAAAATGATTGGGATGGTCACCTAGGTCGTGACCTTCTGTTTGGGAGGGTGATAGTCAGTCAAGATAACTAAGGTGTGATTAAGAGTAAAACCGGATCGCGACCTAATTATCGCGATCACTGCTTGGATATCATGGAATAGAACTGTTAAGTTGGTGAATGGATAATTGTTATTGATCTCATAGCCTAAGCATGGCTTAAATAGAATACAGTGTTGGACTATTATTTGTATTGGGCCTAGTATTACAACAATAGTCCTAATATAGTCCTAATACCCCCCCTCAAACTGGAGCATGAAGGTCAAGAATGCCCAGTTTGCGGAGAAGATAAGAGAATTGGGGAACACCAAGAGCCTTGGTAAAAATGTCAGCTAGCTGCTCAGTAGAAGAGACATGTTGCGGAAGAACAAGACCGTCGGTAATAGCATCCCGAATGAAATGACAGTCAATTTCGATGTGCTTGGTGCGTTCATGGAAGACCGGGTTACGAGCGAGATCCAATGCAGACTTGCTATCGGAGAAAATAGGGATGGGAGCCACGGTAGCCACACCCAAACTGGAGAGAAGACACTTAAGCCACTTCAATTCACACAGCAACTGAGCCATAGACCGATACTCTGCTTCAGCAGAGGAGAGAGAGACCATATTCTGTTTTTTGGTTTTCCATGAAATAGGGGAATCCCCAAGGGTCACGAACCATCCGGTAATGCAGCGTCGAGAGGTAGGACAACCACCCCAATCAGAATCACACCAACCACGGAGAAAAAAAGAACTATCAGAGCGAAGCAGAAGCGCCTGACCAGGGCTACCTTTGAGGTAGCGAACCACGCGATGGGCAACCTCCATGTGTTCTCGGCGAGGTTGGCTAAGAAAACGGGATAGAATATGCACGACATAAGATAAATCGGGGCGAGTCACGGCAAGATAGAGGAGTCGACCAATAAGGCGCCGGTAAGATTCGGGATCATCGCAGGGAGGGCCAGAGGCGAGCCCTAGGCGGTGGTTCTGCTCGATGGGAGTGGCCATGGGTTTGGAGCCAAGAAGACCTGTTTCCGCAATAATATCTAGCGCATATTTACGTTGGTTGAGAAAAATGCCGTCTTTGTGGCGAGAGACTTCTAAGCCCAGAAAATACTTAAGCTTTCCCAAGTCCTGCATGTGAAAAAACTCGCTCAAATAAGCTTTAAAAGCTGTAATTTCAGAAGTAACATTGCCCGCAATAACAAGGTCATCCACATAAATAAGGACAAATAAACGGATGGTGCCACGTGTAAAGGAGAATAAGGAGTAGTCGGAGTAGGATTGAACAAACCCGTATTCCTTCGAAGATGTGGTTAATTTGGCAAACCAGCATCTCGGAGCTTGACGTAAACCATACAATGATTTTTTGAGACGACAAACCTTGCCTTCGTGACCGCGACTAAAACCTGGAGAAAGCCTCATATAAACTTCCTCATCAAGATCGCCGTGGAGAAAAGCGTTGTGCACATCCATTTGGTGCAGTTCCCAATTGTTGACAGCAGCCACAGTTAAGAATGTTCGAATAGTGACCATTTTAACTACCGGCGCGAAAGTTTCGCCGTAGTCGAGTCCTTCAACCTGATGGTTACCAAAAACAACGAGGCGGGCTTTAAGGCGTTCAAGAGTACTATCAGATTTATATTTAATTTTGTATACCCATCGACATCCCAAGGCTTTTTTATCGGGGGCCAATTCAGTGATCTCCCATGTTTCGTTGCGTTCAAGGGCAACAATTTCGGCTTTCATGGCCTCACACCAACCGTCATCGCGGATAGCTTCTTTAAAAGTTGGTGGCTCAACTCCGGAGGTTATAGCTGCAATAAAATTGCGGTGTTGCTCCGAAAAAGAATTACAAGTGAAGAGTCTATTGATATAATATACTCAAGAAGGGGGGGGGGGGTTGAATTGAGTATGCCTTCTTTTTAAATCTTCTTCGATATGTGTGTAGTTGTATGATGATCGTTGAGTAGAGCAATAATAAAGTAGAGACACGATATTTTTGAAGTGGTTCAGTCTCACACTCTGAGACCTACGTCCACTATTCTCGATTAATAAAATTAGTACCAACTCTGGATTACAATTTTATCAACCCTACTCGTGCGACTTTGATGTTAGTCACAACTCAATCTAGATACCGTTAAATATCTAGCTACGACAAATACCGTTAAATATTTGTCTTACAATGAGTACCGCTAAATACTCAATCTATCTTACGTGAATAAGATAAAGTCTTCAATGTTTTCTTGGTGTCACAATCTTGAATGAATAAGATCAATGCTTGAGCACTTGAATCTTGAATCGGATATGACAATTAAAGCTCGGATCTTGAAGAACACGATCGGCGGTTTTCTCTCTTGATTTTCGTGTATATGTGTGTATGTGTTTCTTGAGCATTAATGTGTCATAGGTAGTCTATTTATATAGAATATGTATCTAGGTAATTCAAACCCTAGATGATTTAGGAATATTACTTAAACTAAAATACTAGTCTTTTAGTAATATTACCTTAAATCTAATCTTAATATATTTAGGAAAGATTTAATAATATACTATATGTATTATATAAGGAATCAGTTTCCTAATTCATATTTAGGAAAGATCTTTATATAATAAACAATTAGTATCCTTATTAAATTAACTTCCTAAACCATGTCAAAGATAATAAAATATATTACCATAATATAATCTTAGTTAGTTTAGGACATTAAATAAATACATAATATTTATTTAAATGAACCCTTACACGATTTATAGAAACGTGACATGTTACACGTTTTCCAAAAATCGAAACAACCCAAATCTTAGATTATATATTTTGACAATTAAAATTATATAAAAAATCTTTAGTTTATTTTAGTAATAAATAATTATCTCATAAGAAAATTATTTATTCCTATTTTAACCAAAAGATATTTTATATAATCCTATTAAGATTAACAATTCTATACTTACAATAAAATACCAATTAACATTAATTGTACACGATATTACTTGGAAACAAACGTTTCAACTTAAACACATATATATTCCGATCATTTCTTCATGATATAGAGTTATAGCTACGGGCTATAACTAGAACCAATCTTGTACTAAAGCTATAGTTGATAAATATAACTTTAGTTCGTTATGCGCGCTTGTGATCTTCTATCAATCTTCGACATAGTCAATTTACTGACTAATATGCTTGAATCTTTTATACTTGATTGAGTAGATCTTGTTACTAATATTCTGTACACTTAGCACACGATTATACATACGAGTATATAATATATAAATAGCTAGACTTGTCATTATCAAAACATAAACATATATACTATATATATATTTGAATACATGGTTCAACAAATTCCCCCTTTTTGATGATGGCAAGTCTCTCTTAGATTTTGTGTCTAAGTGTATGTTCCCCCTCAATATAATAAGGGTCAATCATAGCAAAGATTCACTTAGGGTTTCTATCTTCTATCTATCCCATATCCTTTAAGAACCCTAAGAGACAATGGATTACGACAAGGAGCAAGCTTAGGCAAATTCTAATCTAAGTCGCATTTTTCCCCCTCTTGACATCATCGAAAAGATGAGAACAAAGACATAAAACGACTAGAATAATACACGTACGAAGCATAAGCAAGCATATAAACGAGTCGAAATAATATGAACATAGAGAATATCACATAACCACATACGTAAAGTTAAAATATACACAACTAAACCGAAATATTATGCCACTGGGCCGAATATAGGTTAAATATGAGAAAATCGGGCCGGCTTGGATAATTTTTATTAGATGGGCCTTTTGGAAACAATTAGGAAAGGGTAAGATTGGCAACATAAGGGCTAGTGGGCCTCGGATTTTGTTGGGCCAAAGATAGTTTCAGAGTTGGGCTAGGATAAGAGTAATAATTTGAGGAAGTCCATTCCGGACTCAAACACAACATCCGAAAATACCGAAAACGAAACTAAAACAAGAACAGAGTATGAGCACTGCAATGCTGATCACAGAGGAGAGCAAGATTCATGGCTTCCTTAACAGCCCGTGGTCCCTAACCACAGCCCCTCCCTGAGTATTTAAGAACGACAACCAATGATGAGTAACTCATCACATAATAATTGAACATCCGTGCCAACCTTTTTTAATCCGTTTATTAACCTTATCCATCCAATCTTTCAATCCGTACCACCACCACTACTACTTCCCGCACTTTCTTTTTCTTTCTTAACCTCATATAAACCAAGGATTTTATCCATCTTGGCATCTAGACGTTCAAACAAAGGAAATACCCATGAGCTTAAGCAATTTATCATACGTTCGATTTCTTGGCATAACTCCATAACTCTCTTCGTCAATAACACTTTTCTTGAACAGAATCTCCGACACCCATATTCCATCGGGAATGTCGAGTGTGGAACACACCTTTTCTTTAATTAACACACTTGAAATTGACAAATTTTTCAACAAATCAAGAAGGCTAAATTTACCTTCGTTCCCTTCATCCAATTAAATAACACGATATCCTCACAACATGACAACTTATCCCAGTAGAAACGAACTCCGGCATGCTCTCAGGGACGATGGGTGAGTCTCGGTTCAGTTTTCGGCGTCTTCCGGTGTCGGTCGTCGGAATGGATACGGAGATGGGTGTTGAGGATGGCGGAGGTGACGGTGTGGGTGAAGGTGGAGATGGTGGGTTTTGCTTTTTGAGATGGGAGCAAGTGACGCGTGATGGCGGCATAAAGATGTAGGGGTTGAGGATGAGTTCTTGGTTGAATTTTAATGGAGATTGGTGAATTTATTTTGGGGGTTTTGTGAAGACTAGGTAATTGTTTGGGTTTGTTGGGAATGGTAAGAATGTGGGAGGTAGTAGAAAGTCAATAGGTAGAGGGCTTGAGTGACACGTGGCAGGGAGATGTGGGGCTCAATGCTTCACGGTTTGAGTGAGGTGAGAGTGCTTTTCTTTTCCCTTTTTTTTTTGTTTTTATAATATTTGAATATTATTATTTTGTATATATTGTGATATGTATGTTTTGGGATAATTATAATATGTGACGTAATATTATTGTGAGTTCGATTGTGCACACATTCATATGTAAATCATATAATATAACTATAATCACAAAATTTAACATCGAATATATACATACACATGCAGCGGAGTATACGGACACAGTCATATAATCTCATCTAAACCGTAGTCAATCATTGGGTTATTTTTGCTTTTAAGATTTGATTAGGTGCCACCGATTAAACCAATTTCCAATCGCAAAGTCTCAAAGCGTTCTCTAGCCAATGGTTTAGTGAAGATATCTGCCCACTGTTTTTCCGTACTACAAAATTCCAATTTTATATTTTTCTTTTCAACATGGTCTCTTAGAAAGTGGTGTCTAATTTCAATATGTTTGGTCCTCGAGTGCTGGGCTGGGTTTTTAGATATAATTATAGCACTCGTATTATCACATAATATAGGCACACATCCAACATCAACACCATAATCATGTAACTGTTGCTTTAACCATAAAAGTTGAGAACATACCAGTGCGGCTGCAATATATTCTGCTTCAGCAGTTGAGAGAGCGACAGAATTTTGTTTCTTGGATCCCCAAGATATAATACAAGGACCTACAAAGGTAGCAAGTCCGGAGGTACTTTTTCTGTCTAAAGAACATCCTGCATAATCCGCATCTGAATATCCTACTAAGTTAAAGTTACAGTCCATAGGATACCATAGATATAATTTTGAGGTTCCGATTAGGTATCTTAAAATTCTTTTAACTGCAATCATATGTGATTCTTTTGGTGCAGATTGGAATCTCGCACAAACACAGACACTAAACATTATATCTGGACGACTTGCTGTAAGATAAAGAAGTGAGCCAATCATACCTCTGTAAGTAGTTTCATCTACAGACTTACCATCTTCGTCTTTGGTTAACTTCTTATCTGTGACCATTGGAGTAGGCATTGCATGAGAGGTTTCCATTCCAAATTTCTTTAGTAACTCCTTGACGTATTTTTGTTGATGAACTTTGATTCCTTCTTCAGTTTGTTGTATTTGAAGTCCAAGGAAGAATTTTAGTTCTCCCATCATACTCATCTCGAACTCAGAAGTCATCAACTCAGAGAAGTACTTGCACAACCTTTTATTAGTTGAGCCAAAAATAATATCGTCAACATAGATCTGAACAACTAGTAGATCTGAGTTTTCACTTTTAAGAAATAGGGTTTTATCCACAGACCCTCTCTTGAATCCACTCTCCAATAGGAACTTTGATAATCTGTCGTACCATGCCCTAGGTGCTTGTTTCAGACCATATAGTGCTTTGTCCAATTTGAATACATGATCCTTGAGTTTGCTGTTAGGAAATCCAGGAGGTTGTTCAACAAATACTTCCTCTTGGAGATAGCCATTAAGAAATGCAGTCTTAACGTCCATCTGAAAAAGCTTCATTCCCTTGTGTGCTGCAAATGCAATGAGTAGTCTTATTGCCTCAAGACGAGCAACAGGAGCAAAGGTTTCGTCATAATCGATCCCTTCCTGTTGGTTGTATCCTTGAACCACTAATCTGGCCTTGTTTCGCACAATGACTCCAGTATCATCCAATTTGTTTCTGAATACCCATCTAATTCCAATGACAGTTCTGTCCTTAGGTCGAGGAACAAGATGCCAAACTTTGTTTCTTTCAAATTGCTGGAGTTCTTCTTGCATGGCAACTATCCAGTCTGGTTCTGTGAGAGCTTCCTTGATATTTGAAGGTTCAATGGTGGAGAGAAAGGAGTAGAATGAGCAAAAGTTATTTAAGCTCCTTCGAGTCTGAACTCCATCTGTCAGGCTTCCTATGACATTGTCCAAGGGATGAGAACCTTTGTATCTCCAGTTTCTTGATTGATCATTTGCATTCCCTGAACTTGACTCGAGATCTTGACTTGTTCCCCCTGAATCCAAACCTGGGTTTATAGTAGGGTCAGGTATAACTCTGGCCTCTTCCCTTTGGTTTTGATTCAAAGTTACAGCTTCATTAGCTGTAACTCTGGGCTCCAAGTCATTGGTTTGAGAGTTATCTACAGTATCATCAACTGTAGTTTCATCTCTCGCACCATTTTCTCCCAAGTTGAGTTCATCATGAATTCCTTGAGGTTCTCCTTCTTCAATTTCCATTTCAGGAGGATCTTCCCTTGATAACCTGAAATCAGGTTCGTCTAGGTTTTCCTCTATATCCTGTAATGGCTTATCGAAGACATTATTCTCATCAAAGATAACATGAATACTTTCCTCTATGCATAAAGTACGTTTGTTAAAAACTTTGTAGGTTTTACTATGATCTGAATATCCTATAAAGATTGCTTCATCACTTCTAGGGTCGAATTTGCTTAATCTGTTTTTACCATTGTTGTGAACAAAGCATTTACTACCAAAGCATCTTAAATGAGATATGTTTGGTTTACGACCTCGAAGAAGTTCATAAGGTGTCTTTTTAAGGATAGGTCTAATCATAGCACGGTTATGAATATAGCAAGCTGTACTTATAGCCTCAGCCCAAAAGTTTCTAGGTAGGCCACTACAAAGAAGCATTGTTCGAGCCATGTCTTCTAGGGTTCTGTTCATTCGTTCTACGACTCCATTTTGTTGAGGGGTTCTAGGGGCCGAGAAGTTATGTCCAACACCATTGGTTTTACAGAACTCAATAAAAGCATGATTGTCAAACTCAGTTCCATGATCAGTACGGTTTGTTACTAGGTTTGATTTATATTTGTTTTGGACAAGTTTCATGAGACTAACGAATTCATCGAATGTTTCGTCTTTAGAGTGAAGAAAGATTGGCCAAACAAATCTAGAGTAATCATCAACTAGAACGAAAACGTACCTGGAACCACCTCTGCTTCTTACCTTCATAGGGCCACATAAATCCATGTGTACTAGTTCAAGAGCTTGTTCTGTGCTAACTACTCTTTTTGGCTTAAAGGATGATCTGACGTGTTTACATCGTGCACATGTGTCACACATCTTTTCTTGATCAAATTTGATCTTTGGAAGACCTTCGACCAAGTCCCATCTTTTCAGCTTACTTAGAATAGGTGAGCTAATATGACCAAATCTCTTGTGCCATAGACATGGATCATCTAACGTAACTTTCATGCATGATAGAGAATCAGTAGGTACAACATTTAAATCAATCATATAAACATTTTTCATCCTGTGACCTTCAAGTATCACTTTACTGGTGCCTTCTAAGATTATACGACATATATCTGAATGAAAAACCACTTTATTTCCTTTGTCACATAATTGAGATATACTGATAAGATTGTGTTTGAGACCACTTACAAGGTATACATCATTTATAGTATGAGAGGATGAAATACCTATCTTACCGATTCCAATGATCTTTCCCTTTTTGTTATCACCGAATGTGACTTTACCTCCGTCAAAAGGTTTTAGGGTTTGGAATAGGTTTACGTCGCCTGTCATATGTCTTGAGCATCCACTGTCGAGATACCATAGGTTATTTTCCTTGGCGACAAACTGCACAAATAATTTTAAAGACAGGATTTAGGTACCCAAGCATACTTGGGTCCTTTGTTGTTAGTAATCACAAATACATCTTCCTTTTTAACCCAGACTTGTCTTACATAGGTCTTTCTATATCGGTAGTGGTTGGGTTTTGATGTTCTTGTGTAGGTCTTAGTTTGGACTCTAGGTGACCGATTTTTGTGTGTTGCTTGTTGAGGAGTTTGTTTGGTTCTATTTTTCTTTTCTTCGTAGTCAAATGTCATGTCATAGAACCATCTGTGGTCAATGTTTCTTTCCTCAGTTTTATCACCATCACTATCAGAGACAGAATTAGTGTCGCTTGGAATTCCTAAGGATTTAACAAACTTAATTCCGGTTTTAAAATCTTGTGCGTGTTTCACACAGTTTTCTCGGAGGTGTCCAGTATGGCCACAATAAGTGCATATTAAATACTCAGGAAGGTCGGCATATTTTCTTCTTCTAAAGTCTCTATCTGTTGGACTTTGTTTACACTTTGAGTGATCCCTTCTTCCATAACATTCGTGACCTAAACCCATCTTCATGTTGTTGTCGGATTGTTCAGTTAGGAAGTTTAG
The DNA here is from genome assembly GCA_029255685.2 of Silene conica. Lineage (NCBI taxonomy): Eukaryota > Viridiplantae > Streptophyta > Magnoliopsida > Caryophyllales > Caryophyllaceae > Silene > Silene conica. The sequence continues at coordinate 65,799,134 of CM055315.2, forward strand.
AACGTTAGTGTTTCCTTCCCACTTATCGTGAATTTTCCGAGCATGAAGAAGGAGGTCTTTCAAGGAGTCTATTTCTTTCTTACATTCACTATGGTCAGTGTTGCTAGACTCTTTTAGGTTTTGAATGTCTTTATGAAAGTCAGACACAATTTTGGCATGTTCTTTCTTGATTTTAGATATACTGAATTCTAGATCCATGATTTTGCTTTCGAGAATCTCAACTTCTTCTTGATGAGTCTCATCTTCGACCATAGTCGAAGATTCTGACTTAAGCCGTTCATTAACCTTTCTTAATTCTGAAGTTATAGCTTCATTAGCTATAACTTTAGATTGAAGCTCTTTAATGTTGAGTTTTAGTTTTGAGGTTATAGCTTCATTAGCTATAACTTTAGACTCAAGAACCTTTTTCTCAGACATAACTGTTTCCAACTTAGCATTTGCTTCAATGCTTATTTTGGATTTCAGTTTCTTAGCTTTGGCTTTCAGAAGTTGATTTTCCTCAGCAATATCGAGGATCTGTTCTTTCAAGTCATCTAACTCAAGACTTTGTTCATGACATTGGTCTAGGGTTTTCTCAAAATATTTAATTAACATAGCCTTGGATAAGTTTTTAACTTGACTTTTGAGTTGAAGAAAATTTACCTCTTCATCGTCGTCGTCGTCTGAGTCGGATTCTCCAAGGAGACACATATGAGATGCGTCATCTTCATCATTGTCGTTTGAGATTAGATCTAGGCTGACGTTGCTTAGGCACAGGTGTGCTACTTCTTCTTCTTCTTCAGAGTCCTCGTCATCCTCAGATTCTAATTCTCCCCAGCATGACGCAAGCATTACTTTCTTAAATTCTGTCTTGGTCTTTTCTCTTTTTGACTTGTCTTTGATTTTGTCCCAACTTGGACAATCTTTGATCATGTGGTCTTGTTGCCCACACTTGAAACATCCTCTTTTGAAGAATGTTTGTTTAGAGTCAGTTTTCTTTTTGTCGAACGTTTTGTTGTTAGGGTTTTTGTATCTACCCTTAAAAACTGCTTTCTTAAATCGTCTAGCGAATAGAACTGTTTCATCCTCAAGTTCTTCTTCGCTTACTTCACTTGTGGAGGCTTGTAAAGCGATGCCCTTTCCTTTGGGATCATCATCGTTTTTATTTAGTATGATCTCGTGTGCCATTAAGGATCCAATCAACTCTTGGTAAGTAATCTTAGATAGATCACGTGCTTCCTCTATGGCTGTGACTTTAGGTTGCCATTTTTTAGTGAGACTCCTAAGAATCTTACGAATGATATCCTCAGAATCGATTTTTCTGCCAAGGTTCCGCAGTTCATTAATAATACAAGAAAATCGTGCAGACATGCTATCAATAGATTCATTCTTTTCCATATTGAAAAGTTCATATCTTTGAACGAGCAAGTCTATACGATGTTTCCTGACTGCGGATGTTCCTTCATAAGCAAGTTCGAGACTATCCCATATTTCTTTAGCGGAACTACAGGATGAGAATCTATCAAATTCTGAGGTTATCATACCGTTCTGTAGGAGGCTCATGGCCTTAGAATTTTTCTCTGCAATTTTGTAGTCACTTTCCACATAATCGCTTTCCATTTTTTCGTAGGTTGTTCCATTGGCGGCGGCGACCAAGATCTTCTTTGGTCCAGTTTGGATGATCTTCCAACATTCCCAATCACAACCCTTGATGTAATGAGTCATCATATTTTTCCATAAACTATAGTTTTTGCCATCGAAGATAGGGCACTTGAGATGCTTGGAATCCATAGATGAAAGAGTATATAATATAGAATCAATAGAAGGATCAAAACTCACGCGGCTAGGCGATCAAGAGCACGAGGCTCTGATACCAATTGAAGAGTCTATTGATATAATATACTCAAGAGGGGGGGGGGTTGAATTGAGTATGCCTTCTTTTTAAATCTTCTTCGATGTGTGTGTAGTTGTATGATGATCGTTGAGTAGAGCAATAATAAAGTAGAGACACGATATTTTTGAAGTGGTTCAGTCTCACACTCTGAGACCTACGTCCACTATTCTCGATTAATAAAATTAGTACCAACTCTGGATTACAATTTTATCAACCCTACTCGTGCGACTTTGATGTTAGTCACAACTCAATCTAGATACCGTTAAATATCTAGCTACGACAAATACCGTTAAATATTTGTCTTACAATGAGTACCGCTAAATACTCAATCTATCTTACGTGAATAAGATAAAGTCTTCAATGTTTTCTTGGTGTCACAATCTTGAATGAATAAGATCAATGCTTGAGCACTTGAATCTTGAATCGGATATGACAATTAAAGCTCGGATCTTGAAGAACACGATCGGCGGTTTTCTCTCTTGATTTTCGTGTATATGTGTGTATGTGTTTCTTGAGCATTAATGTGTCATAGGTAGTCTATTTATATAGAATATGTATCTAGGTAATTCAAACCCTAGATGATTTAGGAATATTACTTAAACTAAAATACTAGTCTTTTAGTAATATTACCTTAAATCTAATCTTAATATATTTAGGAAAGATTTAATAATATACTATATGTATTATATAAGGAATCAGTTTCCTAATTCATATTTAGGAAAGATCTTTATATAATAAACAATTAGTATCCTTATTAAATTAACTTCCTAAACCATGTCAAAGATAATAAAATATATTACCATAATATAATCTTAGTTAGTTTAGGACATTAAATAAATACATAATATTTATTTAAATGAACCCTTACACGATTTATAGAAACGTGACATGTTACACGTTTTCCAAAAATCGAAACAACCCAAATCTTAGATTATATATTTTGACAATTAAAATTATATAAAAAATCTTTAGTTTATTTTAGTAATAAATAATTATCTCATAAGAAAATTATTTATTCCTATTTTAACCAAAAGATATTTTATATAATCCTATTAAGATTAACAATTCTATACTTACAATAAAATACCAATTAACATTAATTGTACACGATATTACTTGGAAACAAACGTTTCAACTTAAACACATATATATTCCGATCATTTCTTCATGATATAGAGTTATAGCTACGGGCTATAACTAGAACCAATCTTGTACTAAAGCTATAGTTGATAAATATAACTTTAGTTCGTTATGCGCGCTTGTGATCTTCTATCAATCTTCGACTTAGTCAATTTACTGACTAATATGCTTGAATCTTTTATACTTGATTGAGTAGATCTTGTTACTAATATTCTGTACACTTAGCACACGATTATACATACGAGTATATAATATATAAATAGCTAGACTTGTCATTATCAAAACATAAACATATATACTATATATATATTTGAATACATGGTTCAACAACAAGTAACATAATTGGCTAGACTGTAAGGCGTACCTGAAGACGAGGAAGAGGAAGTCGATGAGCTAGAAGACGGGGATGGATTGCGAGTAGTTTGGAGCACATAACCGCGGAGTCGGGAGTTCGAGAACTTTTGTCTATGTCCCTTACCAGTATTAGATTCCCCTATATTACCGGCCCCTGTCCCCAAATCAGGCCCAACAGCCCCTGTCCCCAAATCAGGCCCGGCAGCCCCTGTCCTCAAGTCAGGCCCATCAGGGTCTATAGCCACGTGAGGATCAGGCCCAGCCCCCTCATGAGTTCTTGTGTTTGCATCGGAAGTATCCCCGGTATCCGTGACCATATCAGCCCCTATGGCACCGACTGGACCCAAACCCGTGGGTGTGTGGGCACCCGAAAAAGGCTCATCAGGGAGAAAGGGAGTGGGAGTAGTGGTGTTTGAATTGGGTACCCCATATGGAAAAATGGACTCATGAAAAATGACATCACGAGATACGAAAAATTGGCCCGAGTCAACATCAAATAATTTCCATCCTTTTTTATCACTAGGATAGCCAACAAAAAGACACTTTCGACTCCGTTTTGCAAACTTATCCCCCCGGGTGTTTTGATTGTGGGCAAAAGCGAGACAACGAAAGACGCGCATGTTGGTATATGAAGGGGGCACACCGTATAAGCATTCGTAAGGGGTTTTATTTTCAAGGAGAGGAGATGGGATACGGTTGATAAGAAACACAGCGGTAAGGATGCTTTCCCCCCAAAAAGAGGTATCCAAATTAGCTTGAAACAAAAGAGAGCGAGCAACATTTAAAATGTGACGATGTTTGCGCTCGACTCGGCCATTTTGTTGAGGGGTACCTACGCAAGACTTATGAAAGCGAATGCCATGGGCTAAAAAATATCCGGCCATACAATTAAACTCAGTGCCGTTATCACTTTGCACCACCTTAATAGTTTTAGAAAACTGAGTGGAAACCATATTAATAAAATTCATGAACATGTCCGTCACCTCGGTCTTATCAATTAATAAATAGACCCAAGTAGCGCGAGAAAAATCATCCACAATTGTCAAAAAATAAGTCGCACCACAAGATGACGGAATACGATAAGGACCCCACAAATCACAATGGATGAGGTCAAAAATATTTAAAGCGCGATGTTCATTATTCGAAAAACTAGCACGAGGGTGTTTAGCCAAATGACAAACGTCACACACCCAATCTTTATGGAAACGGAAATTACTAGCAAAGGGAATAGACTTGACAACTTGATCAGAGGGATGCCCAAGACGACGGTGCCAAAGATCGCGAGAACCCAAAACACTTACTTGATGAATTCCCGTTGAAGTAGCACATGCACGGAGCCAATACAATCCATCCCGCAGCTCACCAACTCCAATCGTCGTCTTCAAAGAACGGTCATGTATTAAACAAGATTGTTTAGAAAACTCAAATATGAAATCATAATCAGACACAAGCTGTGAGACGGACAATAAATGACAAGTGAGGCTCGGAACATAAAGAACTTGTCGTAATGTAAGATTGGGATTAATGTAAACCGAGCCCATAATTGTGGACTCGACACGCTGCCCATTTGGGAGACCAACGGGTCGAGCCGGAATGTTATAACAGCCTGTCATGTATGATAGATCACCGGTGACATGATTGGACGCCCTTGTATCAACAATCCAAAAACACGTACCGCTTACCCGATCCGTAGTAAGAACGGAGTTGGTTGAAACACCTGAAGTAATCATATTAGCTTGGACCGTCTTACCAGCCCCTTGCCCAGACCCGGTACCTGCTCCCCCTGTACCCGCGGCAACAGCAGACCCCCCGGCAGAAGACGAGAAACCAGCAGCCCCCCTGTACCCGCGGCAGGACCCCCTGTACCAGAAGCAGACCCGCGAGAGCGTCTATACTCAGCACGAGTACGCCTCAAATCAGTGAGGGTGCGGGACCGATCTCCCCACCACTCCGGGAACCTCTGTAATTTAATATAACAAGTGATAGGGTCATGCCCACGGGTGTCACAGTAAGAACAATAAGTACCACGACGTTCAGCGGGTCGGGGGGTGGCGAAAGCGACAATATCAGTAGTATCAACAGGAACATGAGGAGTCGCACGAAGACGCTCCACTTGGAGCACAGCATGATAAGCACGGGTAAGGGAAGGTAAAGGATCGAGTTGAAATTGTTGGGACCGAATATTACCATATAAAGTGGAATCGAGTCCCATAAAAAAATGATGCAAGCGCTCGTTATCTAAGCGTTTGATAGCCGCGGGTCCAATATTACAATTACAATTTCCGCATTAGCAAGCAAAATGGGCTCAAGAACAACAAGGGAATCTCAAAGAGATTTAAGTTTACCGTAGTAGGTTGTGACATCCATTCCTTTTGTTTGAACACAATTTTTGAGTTGAGGTTTCAGATTGTGAATTACCGTACCATCAACGACGGAAAACTGAGCAGCAAGATCGTTCCACAAAACAGCAGCATCTTCAACATAGGAAACAGTATCAAGGAGAGTCAGATCGATAGTATTATGGATCGATAGTATTATGAATCCATAGAACAATAGTACAGTGAACGACTTCCCAATTTTCAATGAGGAAAGGGTCGGTCGGTTTTTTAATAGTGCCGTCAATGAAACCGAATTTACGATGGGATTTCAGCGACATACGCATAGAATTTTTTCAATCATCGTAATTATCCCGACGAAGGACAACATTTGATATTTTCGCCTCTGGAACGGCGTGAGAACCAAGGTAATATGGGGACATAGAGTCGATAGTGGGGGGCAGAGTTGCGTCATCATCTCCGGCCATAAGAACGAAGGGGACGAGTTTCGGTTATGGCAACAGGAAGAAGTGACGTTTGATATTTCTGTTTTGAGAGTTTTATGTTTTGAGGGTTTTTGAGGAAAGACCTAAATCTGATACCATGTTAAGTTGGTGAATGGATAATTGTTATTGATCTCATAGCCTAAGCATGGCTTAAATACTCCGTAGAATACAATGTTGGACTATATTTTGTATTGGGCCTAGTATTACAACAATAGTCCTAATATAGTCCTAATAAGAACGTTTATAAAAGTTTTGTATAATTTCTCACACATTATTACATATGATTTCTTCAATTTACTAATCCAAATATTTATATTCGTCTCGAATTTCTTCTGTAAATAAATATATAGGTAGATCCCTTTGATGTAATAAGTAAATCGTTTAAAATAGCTTGAAAGCAGTATCCATGAGCAAATTCCAGGAATCGGGCACACCCGCGATACACCAATGAAGGCAGTCTGCACCTGAGTGTTGCGGGTTGACAAAAGACTTGGGATGGGCGTCGGGTCTTAGTTGGGTTAACAATGAAATGTCGAGAAAATATGGAGGACTCTTCATTTGGCCCAATATATGCTTCATTATCTCTTCTCCTGGGCTTGGTGGTGATGGACTTCTCGACCCTAACACAGGTGACATCTCTGCTATACAATTTTTAGCTCCTGGCTTCCCAAAATCCGCTCCACTGTCATTTTCGAGTGAAAATATTACAAACTGACTGAGAGTATATTATTTATCATAAGGTTGATGGATTGCCGAATAAACTTACTGATAATGTGAGGCTGATATGCTTCGGTATATCACTTTAGTTCTTGTATGATCGACGGCCGAGTCCACCCATTTTGCCCAAGTTTTCATTGCAATCTCGAATGCTTGTGTTCGGTCCATATCTTTGATAATCTTACCATTCAATTCGATGTAATCCCATCTGCAAATTCACTATATCATCTATAAAACCGTCTTTTACATTTACAAGAATATATATACATGTAGAATAACATTGATTTCAAAGTTGTATCCACCATTTTAAACACAGAGATGCATGAAGAACATTATAATCAACTCATAAAGGCAATATTCATAAGACATTTATAATCTCGTAATTTAGATTGTCGAAGGATAAAATAGGGTGATTTCATTAAATTCGACATTCTCTCCTAACTCCTAATAACCCTTCAATCACTGTAGAATTTTTTTAATATGGAATAAAATACACTATACTATATCATGAATGATTGATACTCAAACTCACATTTACTATAATAAGTGAAATATTCTCAATTTTTCTTTTTCTACACTATTAATGTGCATTGTTAGGGCACACTTTAAAAAGAAACCGTTATATGATTTTTCTAATTATGGAAATACTCCGTACTAGAAGAAGAAGAGGGAGAAGAAGAAATACGGTTGTTGAGGTTTCCTGGAAAACCACCAATACCAACTATTGAAGATCAAGACGTCATATTCCCGCCATGCATCACCGCCCTTGATGTACTCTAACCTCAATACTTTTCCTATCTTTGTCTCTTCAATGTCCACTAGATATTGATGCCATTGCATACTAATCGTCAGTTGATACTCCTGTAACAATATCATTTGTCCTTCATTATTTTTAATTATAATTAACAAGACGTCTTAATATGACATGATCGATAATCTGATTTAAATGATCTGTACGACTTAATACCATATAAAATAAGTCGATATAATAATTGTAGAAACGGAATGAACAACTTACAGGGAACTCGAAGTGATAAACAGGTAGTCGTTGCACAATGTTGTACTTAGCCATAGGATTAGCAGCATGAAGCATGCAAGTCAAGGATTGCCATTGATTTAGGGCAAGTGAATCCCCTATAAATATTATCTTCTTTCCTCTTGCTTTTGCCAAAAATTCTTTACCATCAAACCTGTCCATTTCAATCATTTATCTTATTAATTTAATCCCTCAATTGCCTGAACAGAACATAACATACAAGATACAACCTCAAAAATAAGACTAATTATGATTCAAATTCCCCAAAACAACAAACAAATTGGTGCTAATCAATGAACGACTGCACGCAATCATTAACATTATAGCTTAACGTTTTAATAACATGCTAGTTTTAACCCCTACAAATTGGACGAATATGCATTTTAAATAATGTTATAATAAAATCATGATTAAGTTTCTACGAAACAATATCTAAGAATTTAATTTGAAATATAAATTACACTTGCAATTATTAGGAGATTATAAATGATGGACCGAACAAATATAACGTATTAACCATCAACTTTTAATTTTGATTGTACAAATATTTGAGAAAAATAATTAATAAGAATTTGTTATCAATACTAACTATATTCATTATCAAGATTACTTACTTTAAAGTAATTATAAGGGTTTTTTGTCTAACACCATCTTTAAAAAACTTTTTCTTCCAAACACTACCTTTCAAAAAATAAATTTTCAAACACCACCACATTTTGGCCAAAGTTTCAGCGTTTGTGATTGGGTGACTTTCAGTCAATGTTTGGGATAGCAAATGAGGTCGGTTAAGAGTGTTCTTGAACTCAATGGAAAGGTGGGAGTACAGGCTTTCCAACGGCTGTCAACACGGTGGTCAAAAGTGTCCTTATGTGGGGTAGATTGATGTGTAAAGTAAGGCTAGTCACATAGGGTTAATGTACGTTGAAGTAGGATTTTTCGTGGGTCAATTCACTCCCGTTGAACCACCACTTGCACCAACGTCCACCACAGTGAACACAACTGTGATATACCTTGCCCTCCCCTCAACCTACATACCAAATTTCAAACCAAACCAAACATCATAACCCCATTTAAAGACCCTTAAAAACCCCTCTAATAACAACTCGTTATAAACTCAAATTTCTAGCTATTTCTCTAACCAACCTTACTTTACACATCAATCTACCCCACATAAGGACATCTTTGACCACCGTGTGGACAACCGTTGGAAAGCCTGTACTCCCATCTTTCCAACGAGTTCAAGAACATTCTAAACCGACCTCGTTTGCTATCTCAAACATCGACTGAAAGTTACCCCATCACAAACGCTGAAACTTTGGCCAAAATGTGGTGTTTGACAAAAAAAATTTTATTAAAGGTGGTGTTTGACAAATTATTTTTTTAAAGGTGGTGTTTGAAAAAAAAAAAGGTTTTTAAAGGTGGTGTTAGACAAAAAATCTCTAATTATAAATTTAAGTTACTGTAATAACCTGTTTTTATAACTAAAGTACTTAAATAATTAATTCAATAGGTTTTCTCATTTCTCTATGTTTAACACTAATTTATTTTTGACTAAACAAGTCAATCTTATTGAGTTGTGTTATCTGAAACCATATATTAAAATCAACTGGGTTACAATAGGTTTGGCTTAAGACGATTATATCATTATATCCGTCTTAAGGATAAAATCGGTCAACTACTACGTCAGTTGTATAGATGAGACAAATCTTTCATTATTCTCACTATATTCTACTTGTATCCAATGAATAATACTAGATTCGCAATTTTTCCCGTTTTAAGTGAGAAATTTGTAATCGTTTAACATGTTTTATTTATCATGAAAATTCAATTTTAGGGAAAAAATGTTAACTTTGAATCTATCAATTTATCATTATACGCTGATATTGACATATACAATATAAACGTAAACATTTATATAAAAAAACATAAACATAGATATTTTAATAAGTTAAATCCAAATAGATTGTTATGGGTTCGAAAGTTATTTTTAATTAGTCAGAGTAAGTCATATTGCGTTGAACTGTTTAATCGAGTTCCTTTCAATTTATTAACTCAGTTCCTTTTTAGTTTTGACCAACAATTCTAGTAACACATTCATATTGTGTTGGGCCGCGTATTCGAGTTTAATTCTAATTTATCAACTCGGATTTTCGAGTTTCACAAACTATTCTAATAAATAATAATACATGTATTTTGAGTCAAAGTACAAACTATTATAATGTACAATTTGCGAACTAAAATTTCTAATTCTTTTGAACCTAAAATAAAACCATGGAAGTAGAACATATGACGCGTAAATTTTATACGTCACAAAATTATAATCTACATACGGCCGGAACCAAAAAAATAAGTCACACAATATAATCCAATAAACACAACAAACAACTACTTATTTTATGTTAACTTAAGTTATTAAGTTAAATGTTAAATCGATTACGTTACCTTGGAAGACTGCAACCAGTAGGCTGCCATCGATACTTGAGATAATCCGTGTCCGGCCTACCGTTCTTTTGGCAATCAAATAAAGGTCTCAAGAACGGACATACACTTGAATTATATAAGGGATAAGTGTCATCACGAATCCAACTACCTTCAAATACGTTACAATTACTTACTAGTTCCTCTTCTCCATTTGATTGATGAAGCAGTACGAGTGAGACTATTGCTACAAGCACCAAAACAATTGGGGCCGTGTGTTTTCTCCAAATTTCCATTATTTGTTGACTATTTAGTTATGATTTTGAAAGTGATATGAAAAATGCTAAAGTGGTTGATTTTATATACTATTACAATAACTATGTATGTGCATGCATATGTTTATGTTAACTAGGAATTTAGCAATTTATGGAAGGTGTATTAAGGTTTATATTTTACAATTTAAGTAATTACGTACCTATCTAGATTTAGAAAATTTATCTAATTAGCCAATAAATTATGTATATCTAATTATCGGCATACAATTTGACTATTTGAGTACGTGAAAATCATGATCAAAATTACGATCTTAGCATGTCTCATATGTAGTACTCTCTTTTTCTTTCTTTTTTTTGACGGATGGTGTATTATTGTAATTCGTTCTAATAATTTTCTTTGGGTACATAAGTACATTTGGGAGTAAATCATCTAATATAATCCTCAATCCATTTAATCTTGATGTCTGGGACATTCATCAGTACCTAAAATTCTTGATTAACATTATGATTTGTCTGATCTTATACAAAGTATATTATTTTCTCTTTTATTTTTGACGAAATTCTTTAATACTTTTCTTATGCAGTGTTCCGACCATATATATTTAGAATTTGTAATCAATTTATATATATTTAGAATCATATTTATAATCAATTTATATATATGATTCCTTTCCAAATGCTCCAAAAACTCAATATTAAAAGTATTAGAGAATTTGTCAAAAAAAAGGAAATATATATATATTTCGTATGAGACAAACTAATTTTTGGCCCGTGTAAAAAATTGCACGGATTATTTTCAAATCGTATTATTCTAAATATGTATCATCGGAACTAAATTATAAATGTTCATAAATTTTGTTTTTATATCTAAGTCTATACACTTTTTTATTTTATCAAAATTCGATTTTGTTTTATATCTAACGTCTATACACTTTTGTTTATGACTTGATTTTCGCAAAATATTTCAATTGATGATATTAATTGGTACATTATTCCTGGTTGTTAAATTAATATTATCTATATAAATACAATAACATTATAAGCAATTTCGTGAAGCTATGTAATCAAATAATTTTTTTTAAAACAATAAAGGTGGGTACCGCGGCTAAGAAAATTCAATTAATTATTAAAAAAACCATCATTGTTTATGTTTCGTACGTAAAATTTACGTTATGTTTTGAACGTAAATATTACTTCGTGATAAATAATGATTTATGAATAATTTATATCAATTTTTTCTTTTTATATTTATGTTTAATAAAAATGTTATATTACATTAATTTTAGATTGGAAATCTAAAGATTTAACAATGTTACAATTTTATTAGACAATTTATATATTGATTATCTAACTTTACTATGTATATTTAACAAAATTACGTAATTTTAATAGATAATTAATACACTCTCTAACTTTATTAGATATATATCGAACGTAATTACAAGAGTAAAAAATCAATATTTATAACTTTATTAGATAATTTATAAGCTATGGACGTTGAATATTATTAATATTTAAAAGTATAATTATGTGAAATTTTATTTTCGTAATTTATACCTTTAATTACGTGCAATTTTGCACGGGTTAAAACTAGTATTAAGTTATTTTTATTATTTTTTAATAATTTAGTATTGTCGCCACGGTTTTTTTTCCTGATTGCTGTAAATTGTTAATTGTTATTGTTTATTTGTAATTATGTATTGGGTATAAATTGTTATGTAATACTTCTAGACAGACGACTTCGAAATTATTATATTTTCTTATATAATATTTAAGTTCATGTTATACATATTGTCAGTTTTCGTAGAAATTTATATTTACGAATTTATATCAAAAGTGTTGCGTAATAATTGTAAAACTATTATTTCATGCAGTTATTTCGAATTAAAATCATTATACAAATTTGCGGGTCCCACTACGATGAATTTTTTTTTTTAAAAAAGAAAATTGGATTGATGGCGTGGCTCAATCAGAGCTTTCTAAATGATCTTGCAATTATATCGATAAGATTATAATCTTAATGATTTTTACATACTGAATGCCCCAAATCAAGATTAAGTGCATGTTTGGCCTTGTTTATGGAAAAAGATTTTTACTTTTATAAAAGAGTTTTTATAAAACTAGTTCTTGATAAAATTGTTCATGTTTGGCCAAAATTTTTAAAAAACTATTTTTATCAGTTTTATCGTGTTTGGCCTAACTAGTTTCTATCATTTTTTTTTGGATTTTGGGCTCAAATAACTTAAGAGCAACGTGAAAAGAGAAACAGAAGTAACAATTTGTTACTTCTGTTTCTAGGTGTTTCTAGGAGTCATTTTTAGAATTTTGTTTAATAAAATTAGTTTTTAGGTTTTTAAAAAGTAGTGTTTGACCCAGCTTCTATTTCTTTGGTTGAAAAAACAGTTGAAAAGCAGGGCCAAACACATACTAAATTCATTGAGGATTATATTAGATGATTTACTCCCAAATGTACAAAAAACCATTATTAGAACAAATTATAGTACTAGACAATCCCCAAAAAAAGAAATAGAAAGTACTACATATGAGAAAAAATCCTAATTTTGATAATGATTATATCTTACTCAAATTACCTATCTAGCTTTAGAAAATCTATCTAATTAGCCTAGGAATTACGTAATAAGTTACTTATCTAGCTTTAGAAAATCTATCTGATTAGCCAAGGCATTACGTATCTAACTAATTATCGGCGTAGAATTTGAGTACGTGAAAATCTTGATCTCATAAGTAATACTTTCTTTTTCTTTCTTTTTTTGGCGGATTGTCTAATACTGTAATTTGTTCTAATCATGTTTTTTGGTACATTTGGGAATAAATCATCTAATCTAATCCTCAATGCATTCAATCTTTGTTCTAATAATGTTTTTGGTACATTTGGGAATAAATCATCTAATCTAATCCTCAATGCATTTAATCTTTAACGGATGGATTGTTTGGGGCATTCATTACGTTGAAATCCTGATTAATGATTTAATCAAATTCTCTAATACTTTTCTTATTAAGTTTTTTTGGGCATTTGGAAATTCCCAAAAAAAACTTAGTAAGAAAAATTATTGAGTTTTATAATAACCGTATTTGTGCATGTAAAAACATACTCCCTCTAATCCAGACAAATGGTAACCTTGAGAAATATGGTCTATTTAAGAAAAAAAGGGAAAAGTGAGGGGTAAAGTTGGAAACTTTGATTGACTCCAAATGAATAACATAATGCTTAACTAAAAATTAAGTGGGTGGGTCATTAGATAGTAAAGTACGGAGTAGTAAATAGATGGTAGGTATAAGGGTAATTTAGTCAATTTTTTGGGCTAAATAAGATGTGTTAGCATTTGTATGGATCGTCCGTTTTAAACAAGTGTTAACATTTATTTGGATTGGAGAGAACATATGGTTAAATAAATATATTTTTGAATCCTACATAAGATAAATCTCCAAAAAGTTATATTTATATCACAAATATACACATCTCTCATACAACTATGGTCGTCAGGTTCTTTTCACATGTAATATAAGCTATTATTATTTTCCTTCTTACGTCTTATTGTCTATTGATTTTACCTTTTGAGATGTCTATTTGGATGATCGGTGATCACTAGTAAAGTTTTACATTACGGAGGTAGTGCACATATTTGTAATAATATGTAGCACTATTCTTTGTATATGTTTTTTTAAATGGTTATCTTGACAACTAAAATACTTACGTGAGACAACACTCACACTTCACTTAACCTCAATAAATTTAATTTCCCTTGGTTATGAATAATCTTATTATGCAAAATTTTTGAGTATGTGTCTTGATCCTATCTAGACATAAGTTTTCTAACAATAGAATAGCTCACATTGTCCTCATAGTGCGTGAGGGACTCATCCCTCTTGTATATCTCGTAGATATAAGTATACTCAATCTTCGTCGTAAATTTCTCATTGTTCTACTACCTAGACTGATTCTAGCAGATCTGCTCCATAAATAATCAAAGGCAAAATGGTTCTCTAACCATCCTTATGTGTTTAGAATATGATTATGTGTAGCCTTTTGCACATTAATCCAATAATAATATCTAAACAGTTAGCTTCATATCTTTACTCTTCATGACTACTAACTAATGAACTATGCAGTTATATGGAGACAACTCTCAAGGATTCGATTTGTAACTTCTCGCCATACCCCAAGTATGAGAAGTTTAAGAATGATGATACATATTAGCGTAATGAATTAATCCTGCCGCGGAAGCAATATGATTTAATTTCTACAAGTTCAATACTTTTGAATTTGTCCAATCTCTTATCAATATAAGAAAATCAACTTTACGCTAATATCCATCAAGTTGGATATCTTAGGATGTATTATTCTTCTTGTAAGTCTTTTATCATTCATAATGATCAATGTGTCGGGTACATATAAGACTAGCAACACAACCTTACTCCCATTAAACTTCATGTACAAACACAACTACATAACAATGTTGGAGCTAGTGTCCTTAAGAGTTAGTGCGACAACACGGATTAATCTCTTAAAGGAACACAGGATATACTTTGTATTTTAGCCAGTTGATTCACGTTTATTAATAACGGTTGGCTTGTTAGAAAGTTTGACGTTATTGTCATACAAATGGCGGTAATCAACTGGTCCCTAAGAGTCACACCTAAAGGATGGAATCTGAGAGATATGATTAGATGAAAATGTAATCATATTGATACCCTATACGACTAAACGGTTAGTCAAAGTAATGATGATATAATTATTTAATACTGATTGAAGAGTCTATTGATATAATATACTCAAGAAGGGGGGGGTTAAATTGAGTATGCCTTCTTTTTAAATCTTCTTCGACGTGTGTATGGTTGTACGATGATCTTCGAGTAAAACAAATAATAAAGAGAGACACTATATTTTTGAAGTGGTTCAGTCTCACACTTTGAGACCTACGTCCACTATTCTCGATTAATAAAATTAGTACCAACTCTGGATTACAATTTTATCAACCCTACTCGTACAACTTTGATGTTAGTTGTAACTCAATCTAGATACCGTTAAATATCTAGCTACGTCAAGTATCGTTAAATACTTGATTACAATGAGTACCGTTAAATACTCGATCTATCTTACGCTAATAAGATAAGTCTTCTATGAGTTTCTTCTTGTTCACAATCTTGAATAAATAAGATCAATGCTTGAGCACTTGAATCTTGATATGAATATGACAATTAAAGCTCGGATCTTGAAGAAAAGTAACGGCGGTGACTTTCTTGATTTTCGTGTATATGTGTATGATTTCGTGATCTTCAATGTATCACAAGTGTTCTATTTATATAGAATTATGTCTAGGTTATTTTAAACCCTAGATGATTTAGGAATATTACTTAAACTAGAATTCTAGTCATTAGGTAATACTACCATAAATCTAATCTTAATTTATTTAGGAAAGATTTAATAAGATACTTTAGGTATTATATAAGGAATCAATTTCCTAATTCATATTTAGGAAAGATCTTATATAATAAATAAATAGTAAACTTATTAAAAGCAACTTCCTAAACCTTGTCAAAATATAATAGAATATATTCCATAATATAATCTAGATTGTTTTTAGGATATCTAAATAAATACATACTTATTTATTTAATCTATCCTTCACGATTTATGGAACGTGTCATGGTACACGTTTTCCAAAATCGTTTTATACAATATTTAGCTTATATTATCTTGACAATTATGGTTATATAAAAATCCTTAGTTTAATAGTAATAAATAATTAACTCATAAGAAAACTATTTATTCCTATTTAACTAAAAGATATTTTATATTACCTTATTAAGATCAATAATTCTATATTCCTAAAATAGAATACTAATTGACCATTAATTAGTCACGACGACTTTGGAAACCAAAATCGTTTCAACCATCACAAATCTTTCGACCATTTCTTCTTTCTGGAGTTATAGCTATGAGCTATACTTTGAACCAATCTCATACTAAAGTTATAGTTGATAAGTATAACTTTAGTTCATTATGCGCGCTTGTGATCTTCCTTCAATCTTTGACTTAGTCAATCATCTATTGACTAATATTCTTGAATCTTTTATACTTGATTGATGAGATCTTTTCAACTAATATTATGTACACTTAGCACATAATTATATGCACGAGTATATAATATATACATAGCTAGACTTGTCATTATCAAAACATAAACATATATACTTAATATATATATTTGAATATATGGTTCAACAAATTCCCCCTTTTTGATGATGGCAAGTCTCTCTTAGATTTTGTGTCTAAGTGTATGTTCCCCCTCAATATAATAATGGTCATTCATAGCAAAGATTCACTTAGGGTTTCTATCTTCTATCTATCACATATCCTTTAAGAACCCTAAGAGACAATGAATTACGACAAGGAGCAAGCTTAGGCAAATTCTAATCTAAGTCGCATTTTTTCCCCCTCTTGACATGATCGAAAAGATGAGAACAAGGACATAAAACGACTAGAATAATACACTACGAAACATGAATAAGCATGCATCAAAGACGTAATATACAAACACACATAATATCATACAAATGCAAGTACGAGTGTGAGAAATATACACAACCAAACCGAATATACTATGCCACTGGGCCGAATATATGTCAAATATGAGAAAATTGGGCCGACTTGGATAATGTTTAGATGGGCCTTTTGGAAACAATTAGGAAAGGTTAAGATTGGCAACATAAGGACTAGTGGGCCTCGGATTTTGCTGGGTCAAAGATAGTTTCAGAGTTGGGCTAGGATAAGAGTAAGAGTTTGAGGAAGTCCATTCCGGATTCAAACACAACAGCCGAAAATATCGAAAACGAAACTAAGACAAGAACAATGTATGAGCACTGCAACTCTGATAACGGACGAGAGCAACGATCACTGTTGATGAATAACTCATCTCACAACAATTGAACATCCGTGCCAACCTTCGCAATCCGTTTATTAACCTTATCCATCTAACCTTCGCAATCCATACCACCACCACTACTACTTCCCGCGCTTTCTTTTTCTTTCTTAACCTCGTATAGACCAAGGATTTTATCCATCTTGGCATCTAGACGTTCAAACAAAGGAAATACCCATGAGCTTAAGCAATTTATCACACAGTCGATTTCTTGGCATAACCCCATAACTCTCTTCGTCAATAACACTTTTCTTGAACAGAATCTCCGACACCCACAATTGTCGAGCACCCCTTTTCTTTAACCAACACATTAGAGACATGACAAAGTCTTGAAACAAATCAACGAAGCTAAATTTACCTTCGTCCCTTCCAACCGATTGTACAACACCACAGCTTCACAACAAGAGAGTTTGTCCCGACCAACCAATTGAACTCCGGCGAGTACTCAGGAACTACAGGTGAGTCTTGGTTAAGTTTGCGACGTTTCCGGTGTTGGTCGTCGGAATGGACACGGAGATGGGTGTTAGGGACGGTGGAGATGGTGGGTTTTGCTTCTTGAGGCTTGATTGTATTTTTGGAGGTTTCTTTGGTTTTGGTAATGTAGGTTTAATGGGAGGTAGTTATTTGGGGATTTGGGTTTTTGGTGAAGACGATAAGAAGGAGTTAGGGGTAGTAAATGTGTGGGGTGGTAAAAGTCAATAGTGATGGTGAGGTGACACGTGGACGGTGATGATGGGGTGTAGTGGGGTATATTAACACCGTTTTCGTGTAAGGTAAGATATGTTTTTCCCCTTTTTTTTATTTGATTAATATGTATTATTACTATTATATAGGTGTATATATTGTAGGTTTGATCATAATATATGACGTAATATTATTGTGAGATTCGGTTGTGCACACATACATAAATGAATTGCATAACATAATTATGTTCGCATAATTTATCATCGAATACACACATACACATGCAGCGGAGTATACTGACACAGTCATATAATCTCATCTAAACTCTAGTCAATCATTGGGTTATTTTTGCTTTTAAGATTTGATTAGGTGCCACCGATTAAACCAATTTCCAATCGCAAAGTCTCAAAGCGTTCTCTAGCCAATGGTTTAGTGAAGATATCTGCCTATTGTTTTTCCGTACTACAAAATTCCAATTTTATATTTTTCTTTTCAACATGGTCTCTTAGAAAGTGATGTCTAATTTCAATATGTTTAGTTCTCGAGTGCTGGGCTGAGTTTTTAGATATAATTATAGCACTCGTATTATCACATAATATAGGTACACATCCAACATCAACACCATAATCATGTAACTGTTGCTTTAACCATAAAAGTTGAGAACATACCAGTGCGGCTGCAATATATTCTGCTTCAGCAGTTGAGAGAGCGACAGAATTTTGTTTCTTGGATCCCCAAGATATAATACAAGGACCTACAAAGGTAGCAAGTCCGGAGGTACTTTTTCTGTCTAAAGAACATCCTGCATAATCCGCATGTGAATATCCTACTAGGTTAAAGTTACAGTCCATAGGATACCATAGGTATAATTTTGATGTTCCGATTAGGTATCTTAATATTCTTTTAACTGCAATCATGTGTGATTCTTTTGGTGCAGATTGGAATCTCGCACAAACACAGACACTAAACATTATATCTGGACGACTTGCTGTAAGATAAAGAAGTGAGCCAATCATACCTCGGTAAGTTGTTTCGTCTACAGACTTACCATCTTCGTCTTTGGTTAGCTTCTTATCTGTGACCATTGGAGTAGGCATTGCATGAGAGGTTTCCATTCCAAATTTCTTTAGTAACTCCTTGACGTATTTTTGTTGATGAACTTTGATTCCTTCTTCAGTTTGTTGAATTTGAAGTCCAAGGAAGAACTTTAGTTCTCCCATCATACTCATCTCGAACTCAGAAGTCATCAACTCAGAGAAGTACTTGCACAACTTTTTATTAGTTGAGCCAAAAATAATATCGTCAACATAGATCTGAACGACTAGTAGATCTGAGTTTTCGCTTTTAAGAAATAGGGTTTTATCCACAGATCCTCTCTTGAATCCAATCTCCAATAGGAACTTTGATAATTTGTCGTACCATGCTCTAGGTGCTTGCTTCAGGCAATAGAGAGCTTTGTCCAATTTGAATACATGATCCTTGAGTTTGCTGTCAGGAAATCCAGGAGGTTGTTCAACAAATACTTCCTCTTGGAGATAGCCATTAAGAAAGGCAGTCTTAACGTCCATCTGAAAAAGCTTCATTCCCTTGTGTGCTGCAAATGCAATGAGTAGTCTTATTGCCTCAAGAGCAACAGGAGCAAAGGTTTCGTCATAATCGATCCCTTCCTGTTGGTTGTATCCTTGAACCACTAGTCTGGCCTTATTTCGCACAATGACTCCAGTGTCATCCAATTTGTTTCTGAATACCCATCTAGTTCCAATGACAGTTCTGTCCTTAGGTCGAGGAACAAGATGCCAAACTTTGTTTCTTTCAAATTGCTGGAGTTCTTCTTGCATGGCAACTATCCAGTCTGGTTCTGCGAGAGCTTCCTTGATATTTGAAGGTTCAATGGTGGAGAGGAAGGAGTAGAATGAGCAAAAGTTATTTAAGCTCCTTCGAGTCTGAACTCCATCTGTCAGACTTCCTATGACATTGTCCAAAGGATGAGAGCCTTTGTATCTCCAGTTCCTTGATTGATTATTAGCATTGCCTGAACTTGACTCGGGATCTTGACTTGTTCCCCCTGAATCCAAACCTGGGTTTATAGTAGGGTCAGGTATAACTCTGGCCTCTTCCCTTTGGTTTTGATTCAAAGTTACAGCTTCATTAGCTGTAACTCTGGGTTCCAAATCATTGGTATGAGAGTTATCTACAGTATCATCAACTGTAGTTTCATCTCTCGCACCATTTTCTCCCAAGTTGAGTTCATCATGAGTTCCTTGAGGTTCTCCTTCTTCATTTTCCATTTTGTTGTGGGGTTCTAGGGGCCGAGAAGTTATGTCCAACACCATTGGTTTTACAGAACTCAATAAAAGCATGATTATCGAACTCAGTTCCATGGTCAGTACAGATTGTTACTAGGTTTGATTTATATTTGTTTTGGACAAGTTTCATGAGACTAACGAATTCATCAAAAGTTTCGTCTTTAGAATGGAGAAAGATTGGCCAAACAAATCTAGAGTAATCATCAACTAGAACGAAAACGTACCTGGAACCACCTCTGCTTCTTACCTTCATAGGGCCACATAGATCCATGTGTACTAGTTCAAGAGCTTGTTCTATGGTTACCACTCTTTTTGGCTTAGAGGATGATCTGACGTGTTTACATCGTGCACATGTGTTACACATCTTTTCTTGATCAAATTTGATCTTTGGAAGATCTTCGACCAAGTCCCATCTTTTCAGCTTACTTAGAATGGGTGAGCTGATATGACCAAATCTCTTGTGCCATAGACATGGATCATCTAACGTAACTTTCATGCATGATAGAGAATCAGTGGGTACAGCATTTAAATCAATCATATAAAAATTTTTCATCCTGTGACCTTCAAGTATTACTTTACTGGTGCCTTCTAATATTATACGACATATATCTGAATGGAAAACCACTTTATTTCCTTTGTCACATAATTGAGATATACTAATAAGATTGTGTTTGAGACCACTTACAAGGTATACATTATTTATAGCATGAGAAGATGAAATACCTATCTTACCAATTCCGATGATCTTTCCCTTTTTGTTATCACCAAATGTAACTTTACCTCCATCAAAGGGTTTAAGGGTTTGGAATAGATTTACGTCGCCTGTCATATGTCTTGAGCATCCACTGTCGAGATACCATAGGTTATTTTCCTTGGCGACAAACTGCACGAATAATTTCAAAGACAGGATTTAGGTACCCAAGCATACTTGGGTCCTTTGTTGTTAGTAATCACAAATACATCTTCCTTTTTAACCCAAACTTGTCTTACATAGGTCTTTCTATATTGGTAGTAGTTGGGTTTTGATGTTCTTGTGTAGGTCTTAGTTTGGACTCTCGGTGACCAATTTTTGTGTGTTGTTTGTTGAGGAGTTTGTTTGGTTCTATTTTTCTTTTCTTCGTAATCAAATGTCATGTCATAGAACCATCTGTGGTCAATGTTTCTTTCCTCAGTTTTGTCATCATCACTATCAGAGACATAAATAGTGTCGCTTGGGATTCCTAAGGATTTAACAAACTTGACTCCGGTTTTAAAGTCTTGTGCGTGTTTTACACAGTTTTCTCGGAGGTGTCCAGTGTGGCCACAATAAGTGCATATTAAATACTCAGGAAGGTCGGCGTATTTTCTTCTTCTAAAGTCTCTGTCTGTTGGGCTTTGCTTACACTTTGAGTGATCCCTTCTTCCATAACACTCGTGTCCTAACCCCATCTTCATGTTGTTGTCGGATTGTTCAGTTAGAAAGTTTAGAACGTTAGTGCTTCCTTCCCATTTGTCGTGAACCTTCCGAGCATGAAGAAGGAGGTCTTTTAGGGAGTTTATTTCTTTCTTACATTTACTGTGGTCAGTGTTGTTAGACTCCTTTAGGTTTTGAATGTCTTTATGAAAGTCGGACACAATTTTGGCATGTTCCTTCTTGATTTTAGATAGATTGAATTCTAGATCCATAATCTTGCTTTCGAGGATCTCAACTTCTTCTAGATGAGTCTCATCTTCGACCATAATCGAAGATTTGGACTTTAGAAGCTCATTAGCCTTTCTCAAATCTGAAGTTATAGCTTCATTAGCTATAACTTTAGATTGAAGCTCTTTGATGTTGAGTTTCAGTTTTGAGGTTATAGCTTCATTAGCTATAACTTTAGACTCAAGAACCTTTTTCTCAGACATAACTGTTTCCAATTTAGCATTTGCTTCAATGCTTATTTTGGATTTCAATTTCTTAGCTTTGGCTTTCAGAAGTTGATTTTCCTCAGCAATATCGAGGATCTGTTCCTTCAATTCATCTAATTCAAGGCTTTGGTCATGACATTGGTCTAGAGTTTTCTCAAAGTATTTGATTAACATAGCCTTAGATAAATTCTTAACTTGACTTTTGAGTTGAAGAAAATTTACCTCTTCATCGTCGTCATCGTCTGAGTCGGATTCTCCAAGGAGACACATGTGAGATGCTTCATCTTCATCATTGTTGTCTGAGATTAGATCTAGGCTGACGTTGCTTAAGCACAGGTGTGCTACCTCTTCTTCTTCTTCGGAGTCCTCGTCATCCTCAGATTCTAATTCTCCCCAGCAAGATGCAAGCATTACTTTCTTGAACTCCGTTTTGGTCTTTTCTCTTTTTGACTTGTCTTTGATTTTGTCTCAGCTTGGACAGTCTTTGATCATATGATCTTGTTGACCACACTTAAAACATCCCTTTTTAAAGAATGTTTGTTTGGAGTCAGTTTTCTTTTTGTCGAACGTTTTGTTGTTTGGGTTTCTGTATCTACCTTTGAACACTGCCTTTTTAAAGTGTCTAGCGAATAGAACTGTTTCATCCTCAAGTTCTTCTTCGCTTACTTCGCTTGTGGAGGCTTGTAAAGCGACGCCTTTTCCTTTGGGATCGTCATCATCCTTGTTTAGCATGATCTCATGAGCCATCAGTGATCCAATAAGTTCTTGGTAGGTGATCTGAGATAGATCTCTTGCTTCCTCTATGGCAGTGACCTTTGGTTGCCATTTTTTGGTGAGACTCCTGAGAATTTTTCGAATGATATCCTCAGAGTCGATTTTTCTACCAAGGTTCCGCAGTTCATTAATAATACAGGAAAATCGTGCAGACATGCTATCAATAGATTCATTCTTTTCCATATTGAAAAGTTCATATCTTTGAATAAGCAAATCTATACGATGTTTCCTGACTGCGGATGTTCCTTCGTAGGCAAGTTCGAGACTATCCCATATTTCCTTAGCGGAACTACAAGATGAGAATCTATCGAATTCTGAGGTTATCATACCGTTCTGCAGGAGGCTCATAGCCTTAGAATTTTTCTCTGCAATTTTGTAGTCACTTTCCACATAATCGCTTTCCATTTTTTCATAGGTTGTTCCATTGGAGGCGGCAACCAAGATCTTCTTTGGTCCTGTTTGGATGATCTTCCAACATTCCCAATCACATCCCTTGATGTAATGAGTCATCATATTCTTCCATAGACTATAGTTTTTGCCATCGAAGATAGGGCACTTGATGTGCTTGGAATCCATTGTTGAAAGAGTATATAATATAGAATCAATAGAAGGATCCAACTCACGCGGCTAGGCGATCAAGAGCACGAGGCTCTGATACCAATTGAAGAGTCTATTGATATAATATACTCAAGAAGGGGGGGTTGAATTGAGTATGCCTTCTTTTTAAATCTTCTTCGACGTGTGTATGGTTGTACGATGATCTTCGAGTAAAACAAATAATAAAGAGAGACACTATATTTTTGAAGTGGTTCAGTCTCACACTTTGAGACCTACGTCCACTATTCTCGATTAATAAAATTAGTACCAACTCTGGATTACAATTTTATCAACCCTACTCGTACAACTTTGATGTTAGTTGTAACTCAATCTAGATACCGTTAAATATCTAGCTACGTCAAGTATCGTTAAATACTTGATTACAATGAGTACCGTTAAATACTCGATCTATCTTACGCTAATAAGATAAGTCTTCTATGAGTTTCTTCTTGTTCACAATCTTGAATAAATAAGATCAATGCTTGAGCACTTGAATCTTGATATGAATATGACAATTAAAGCTCGGATCTTGAAGAAAAGTAACGGCGGTGACTTTCTTGATTTTCGTGTATATGTGTATGATTTCGTGATCTTCAATGTATCACAAGTGTTCTATTTATATAGAATTATGTCTAGGTTATTTTAAACCCTAGATGATTTAGGAATATTACTTAAACTAGAATTCTAGTCATTAGGTAATACTACCATAAATCTAATCTTAATTTATTTAGGAAAGATTTAATAAGATACTTTAGGTATTATATAAGGAATCAATTTCCTAATTCATATTTAGGAAAGATCTTATATAATAAATAAATAGTAAACTTATTAAAAGCAACTTCCTAAACCTTGTCAAAATATAATAGAATATATTCCATAATATAATCTAGATTGTTTTTAGGATATCTAAATAAATACATATTTATTTATTTAATCTATCCTTCACGATTTATGGAACGTGTCATGGTACACGTTTTCCAAAATCGTTTTATACAATATTTAGCTTATATTATTTTGACAATTATGGTTATATAAAAATCCTTAGTTTAATAGTAATAAATAATTAACTCATAAGAAAACTATTTATTCCTATTTAACTAAAAGATATTTTATATTACCTTATTAAGATCAATAATTCTATATTCCTAAAATAGAATACTAATTGACCATTAATTAGTCACGACGACTTTGGAAACCAAAATCGTTTCAACCATCACAAATCTTTCGACCATTTCTTCTTTCTGGAGTTATAGCTATGAGCTATACTTTGAACCAATCTCATACTAAAGTTATAGTTGATAAGTATAACTTTAGTTCATTATGCGCGCTTGTGATCTTCCTTCAATCTTTGACTTAGTCAATCATCTATTGACTAATATTCTTGAATCTTTTATACTTGATTGATGAGATCTTTTCAACTAATATTCTGTACACTTAGCACATAATTATATGCACGAGTATATAATATATACATAGCTAGACTTGTCATTATCAAAACATAAACATATATACTTAATATATACATTTGAATATATGGTTCAACACTGATTAAATAATTTTAGCTAAGACGAATTAAAATGTTAATTCGTGATTAAATGTAAAATGTTATATTTAATTTGTGTATAATAAAACCATTTAATAAGGATTAAATGATTCAGTTAAATATAAAAGGTTATATTTAATTGTTTAGATTATAAATATACGATATTTATAAGATAAAACATTACACAAGAGAGAGCGATATAACCGATTCTATAAAGATAGAATTTCGGTCTGAGCAATTATTAGTTGTTCAGTTGTTATAAAGTGCTGTAGGTAGAAACAAATACTGATTTGGGGAATCCTAGTTGATGTCTAATAGCAAGGTTGTTTGCAGCTATAAATAGGACATTCACTCTGCACTTAAAGGGCACGAGTTACACGACTACTCCCCTCTTCTCTCTCTAGCTTTTCATCTTACACAAAATTAAAGGTAATTTTGTTGTTTCTAGCTCAGGAAATGGTATTTCTCAGGACATCTTGGGTGCAACGATTAGGAAGATATCTGTTTTGATATCTGATCTTAGGCCCTTGCAAGGACAAAATGTTAATTCTTGATCCCATGTATCTTGTTCTTCGTTTATGACTATAAATCATACATTATAAATTTGTTATAATCCTGCATATAAAGAATTGAGAATATATACAGATATTTTCCCACAAGTGGTATCAGAGCATAAGGCTTACGAATTTTATTTTGTATGTTTTTCATAAACGTTTTGAGAAAATTAAAAGAAAAAAAAGCAGCCGTGCGTTTTTTTTTCTAGCCGAGAAATTTTTTTGGTTCGTCGTTTTCCTTTTTGATTTAATGTTATTGTTATCTTAAACAGTTAAAATAACAAAATAATAAATTTGAGATGTTTTAATTTAATGAGGATTGAATTAAAACGTGAAAGGAAATCGTCTCAGATGTTCTTGAGTTATATAATTTGCTAAATAATCGATCCCACCATTATCTTGATATTCGCCTTAAAAGGTTATTAATTTGAATGATTAAGATTACAATTATGTCTAATAAAGATTAGAATTTTGAAGGTTATCGATCTCGTAATTAGCAACCCGACATTAGTTATTCAAGTTCATGTGTGTTTTTAAAGAAAAAAATAAATTTTTAAAAAAAGCCAGATTTGCGTGTTTCAGGCTGGAAACAGCAATTTTGCGACGTTGGGGCTGACGCTTTGTTAGCGACAGTTGTTTTTGTTTTGCAGCAATTTTTAAAGCGTCGGGGTTTGATCATCAGCGTTTAAAAGTGTCGCGAATCAGTTTTTCAGCGTTTTTGTATAAGCGTCGTTCACTGTTTATGACCTTTTAAAAAGTGTCGTTTAGTGTTTTAAAAAGCGTCAGAAAATCTGTTTCAGCTTGATTTTGCCGCGCTGTTATGGAATTTGCGACGCTTTGTTTGTTTCAGTGTTTTTTAAGCGTTGGAAGTCTGTTTTTTTATTTTCTTTCTTTCTTCTTTTGTCTCGGCTTTTCTTTTTAAATCGCGGGCTGTTTTTCGTGTTTTTTTTTTATTTTACATTATATTGATAATGTGTAATTTTTAGGTGAAAAAGTTCACTAGTTTTGATACCTAATTATTTTAAAACGGTTTAAAATAATGTTGGATTAATTCATATTATACGATAATATTAATATGTTTGTTTGATTAAAATTATGAGACGATTAATTACGGAATTATCACATAATTTAAATCATTAGTTGGTGTTTTGGATAAATTACTACATAATTACGGAATTATGTCTTGAAAGATTAATTTAATTAGTATGATGCATTCTATATATTATATTGTTGAATGAATGAATGGATTTATTTACGCTTTTGCAATCAGTTGTATTTTGTAATACTTAGTGTGGCCTTAGTAAATTATGTTTTCGTAATGAAGGAAGCATAATTTGTGATGTATTTATGAGATCTCGAATCTCCCTTGTGTATTTTTTTTTTTACGTTTTTGGGAATTAGAATGTAATAATAGGATTTTATTATGTAATTCTTCAAATGTAAATAAGAAGACCAAGACGGAGATCGGATTGCTCACTCCCACTACATCACCAAGAAGGAACATCAAGACAAGACAAGCTTCCAGGGTCCATTGCTGAATGGATTCCAAGTTGTATTTTTGTTTTTTTTTGGTAGGATAGGCCACACTAAGACTTGCTTTATTTCCGTTTTGTTTTTCATTCACATGTTTGTTTTGCATTCATTTTTACACCTAAACCAAACCACCTGAATTGCATGAAAATTGACTCATATAGTATGTATGCTAGTCTGTGTCGACATAAAGATGTCACACGTTTTTCCCTTAAAGCCATCACCTTAGTTTATTCATTCTCGCATGCTAAATATTTGTTCACTTAAATGAATTAAAATTGAAGATGATGGGATCTTCCTCTATAACCTAAAACTGAGATTAGTCTTTTATAAGTCAAATTACTATAAATCCCTTCTTCGTCGCCAGGCATATAGGACCTTACTCTCCATATGACCCCTTCTACGTTGGGTAAGTAGTAGCTGTTGACTTATTTTACCTCAACATCATGACCCTCGTACGATCCTGTGATTGTGGTGGACTAAAGATAGAATTTACAGAAATTTATCGACCAAGAATTCTAAATATAGAATTAGCCAAGAGGTTGGCTTATCAATTTACTGAAATTGAGTCTTGGGATCGTTTATATAGTTCTTGAGGAAGATCAGTTATATAAATGCTAAAGTCATCGCATTAAACTGTTTTTGCTAGAGTATTTACAAAACGATGGTATGCTTATTATGTTTTAATTTCTTCTTTACAATGTAGAATTCACCTAAACAAAACAATAATACTGCAAATACTATGGCTGGTAATAATGATGCCCCTATGCCTAGTGCCACACTAAGAAAAGAATCATGGCTTAAGGCTTTCATGGACCACATGAATCAGTCCACGCGACT
This sequence comes from Silene conica, assembly GCA_029255685.2. Classification (NCBI taxonomy): domain Eukaryota; kingdom Viridiplantae; phylum Streptophyta; class Magnoliopsida; order Caryophyllales; family Caryophyllaceae; genus Silene; species Silene conica. The sequence goes on from CM055315.2 coordinate 65,827,427, forward strand.
GAAAAATGATGGGTCCAACTTTGCGGACTGGGAGGCTGCATTACGGAATGCAGCTATAGCTGATGGTAAGCTCAAGTATTTAACTGAGCCGTTACCACCTAACCCAGGCCCCACTGCTAGAGCTAACGTATCACAAGCTTATAGTGATTTCATTATGGAAGCGGGTGCGATAAATAACGTACTCATTTTTGCAATGGAACCCAATTTTTAAAGACGCTTCATTTCCCATGGTGCAAATAAGATTTTCACCACGCTCACAAACGAATTTTCAAAAGCACCGAGAATCGTTTCATATGAGCACACCTGTCGCTTCTTCGATGCGAAACTCCAAAAGGGCCAACCAAGTAGTCCACACATTCTCAATATGATTAAGAATGTCAAGAAATTGGAGTACCTGAACTGCAAGATCAGTGAGAACGTAATCATTGATCGAATGCTTCATTCACTTCGTGATGGTTTTTCCTTATTCAGGGCAAACTATTACATGAATGACATGAAGAAAAGTCCTCACGAGCTACACTCCCTTCTCGTACAGACTGAGAAGGATCTTAACTTGAGTGGGAGCATGAAGCAAGACGTTCTCATGATTGCAAAGATGGGAAAGGGTAAGGGAAGAGCTCAAGCAGAGCTAACAGTAGCTAAGCCTTCTAAATTCAAAAGGGTCGGATTTAAGAGTGGGCCTGGTGAGACAAGTAGCTCACAAGGCAAGACAAAGAGCAAAGACGGTGATATTGAGTGCCACCAGTGCCACAAGACTGGGCATTGGAGGCGGAACTGTCCAGTGTACCGTGAGGACATAAAAGCAGGCCGCGTCACTCCTGTTGGTATGTCATCTTATATTCATATGATTGAGATTAACCATGCAAGTTTCGGAACTTGGGTGCTTGATACCGGTTGTGGTTCTAATCTGTGTAATCATTTGCAGGGCCTACAAAACATCACACCTCTCGCAAAGGGTGATGTGGACCTGCGAGTCGGGAATGGAGCAAAAGTTGCTGCTGCTTCCATGGGAAAATATGTGATCCAGCTACCGAGCGGATTCGAGTTATATCTGTATAACTGTTATTATGTACCCAGTTTATCTAAGAACATTATTTCAGTTTCCGTACTCGATAAAGACGGATTTTCATTCTTAATAAAGGATAATAGCTGTATTTTCTCTTTAAATGGAATGGTTTATGGTAAAGCGGTTTCCATGAATGGTATATATGTCTTAGATCACTCGACTGAAATATTACACATGAATAATAAGAAACTAAAGGTTGGTGACAAAGATCAAACATATCTATGGCACTGCCGTATGGGACACATAAATGAGAAACGTGTAAAGCAGCTAATACATAATGACGCTATATATCCATTCGATTATGAATCATTTGCCACATGTGAATCATGTCTCATAGGCAAAATGACTCGTATTTCCTTCAAAGGTGTTGGAATGCGCGCTGCTGACTTATTAGGCCTCGTAAATACAGATTTATGTGGACCTATGTCAATCACCGCACGAGACGGCTATAGATATTTCATCACTTTCACGGACGATTTAAGTAGATACAGATATGTCTACTTAATGAAGCATAAAAGTGAATCCTTTGAAAAGTTCAAGGAATTCTAGGCGAAGGTTGAAAACCAACTGGATAGAAAGATTAAAGCACTACGATCAGATCATGGTGGTGAGTATCTTTCGCATGAGTTTGATCAACACCTTAAAGACTGTGGTATAATACTACAGTTAACTCCACCTGGAACACCACAATTAAATGGTGTGTCCGAACGGAGAAATCGAACACTATTAGATATGGTTCGATCCATGATGAGTCACACAGTTGTTCCGGATTCATTATGGGGCTTTGCTTTATTGTTAGCTGCTCTTATACTTAACCGAAGTCCGTCTAAAGCTGTTGACAAGACTCCATATGAGATATGGAAGGGAACCGTTCCTAACTTGTCCTTTATTCGGGTTTAGGGCTACGAGGCTTATGTCAAGTGGAGACACGAGGATAAGCTCGGCCCGCGATCGGTCAAGACATACTTTATTGGTTATCCAAAAGGAATGTTTGGTCATTACTTCTATTCGCCTACCGAACACCTCGTTTTTGTTGCGGCTAGTGAAAAGTTCTTAGGGAAAGAGTTTCTTGAGAATAAGGCAAGTAATAGAACCTTCAATCTGTCGGAGGTTCAAGAACCAACTACTGAGCAACCAATGGAGGAAACTGTTTCTTCATCTTCTGTTGCAGTCAGTATTCCTGAGGAACCCAGAAGGTCGGGTAGACAGTCCATTCCTCCAGATAGATACATCGGTATGATCGAGGAACTTGACGAAGTTGACGTTTTTCTCTTAGAGAGTAACGAACCCGTGACCTATAAAGATGCCATGACCTGTTCCGACTCAAAGCTGTGGCTTAATGCCATGCAATCCGAAATGGACTCCATGTACGAGAATGACGTATGGGAGTTGGTTGATTTGCCTGATAAGGTACGACCTCTTCAGTGCAAATGGCTCTATAAGATAAAGCGCTCCATCGTGTGACAACCAGACACCTATAAGGCACGACTAGTGGCAAAAGGTTTCACTCAAGTGCAAGGGTTGCACTATGATGAGATTTTTGCACCCGTAGTCATGCTGCGTTCCATTCGGATTATCTTAGCGATTGCTGCATTTCATGACTATGAAATATGGCAAATGGATGTGAAAACCGCCTTCTTAAACGGTTATTTGGAGGAGGACTTGTACATGGTAAAACCCGAAGGTTTCACAGATCCTAAAAATCCTAAGAAAGTGTGCAAGCTTAAACGTTCCATTTATTGACTTAAGCAAGCATCTAGGAGTTGGAATCATCGTTTCGACCAAGTGATAAAAAAGAATGGTTTTATTCGATCAGTCGAAGAACCATGCTTATATATCAAGTCGAGTGGGAGCAAGATCTTATTTCTGGTGTTGTATGTCGACGATATACTCTTGATCGGAAAAGACATCCCTCTTTTATCTTCGGTTAAAGAACCATTCCAGATGAAAGATATGGGTGAGGCACAATGTATATTGAGGATCCGTATCTATAGAGATAGATCACGACGGATGTTATCACTGAGTCAGGAGTCTTATATTATAGATAAGATTCTTGACAGATGCAGCATGACCAACTCCAAAAAGGGGTTACTTCCAATGATCTCGGGGGTGCATTTGAGTAAGACTCAGGCACCTAAGACACCGGAAGAGGTCAAGCGCATGAGTCACATTCCTTATGCGTCAGCTATAGGATCGATCATGTATGTCATGATATGCACACGTCCAGACGTGGCATATGCTTTGAGTATGACGAGTCGGTACCAAGGCAGTCCAGGTGAACCATACTGGATGGCTGTTAAAAATATTCTTAAGTACCTACGGAGAACTAAAGATTGGGTATTGACTTATGGTGGAGGCACTGAGCTTTGCGCAAACGGTTACGCAGATGCTAGCTTCCAAACAAATCGAGATGACTCGAAATCTCAGTCTGGATTCGTTTTTACTTTTAATGGCGTTGCTGTCAGTTAGAAAAGCTCCAAGCAGAGTGTTATTGCAGATTCTACTACTGAGTAAAAGGAAATAGTGATAGACAAGATTGCGACAGATGACAACATCGCAGATCCTCTCACTAAACCATTAAGACATGATAAACATGAAGGGAAAGTTATTTCAATGGGAATTAAACGTGTTCCTGAGTTGTATTAGTACTTTTTTGTGAATTGGATATTGTATCTATTTCATATACTATTTATAACACCATCGATTTTGTTTTATATATTGTTTTTCATGTGGATTATACTGACAGACACCACAAAGTGAACTGAATTACATTATATTTGTTTTTAGTCCGTAATCGCCAACGCGAGCTGATAACTCTGGCAATTATTTTGTGACGTCGATTGATGGTGGGTTTAATAAACCATAAGTCAAACCGTTGACTGATCGATCACAGATACGAGATTATAACGATAACTCGTAGGACAATTTTCATGACGACGCAATGGAGTCCTAAATGTTACTGAACATTCGGCGCCGGGTCGTGGTGTAAAATCCCTCGCGAAAGCGAAAATATAAAACATACAAAGTACTAAAAATGCAGCGGAATTAAAACTTTTTAACAAACTAAACATGCGAGGTGCTTTAACAATTTAAACATGCAAAAGATAAAAAAAAATAAGTATATAAGTACTATACAAAAGCAGCCCGGGATAGCATATCCCTACAGGCACAAAATACTGAAATCATAAACTAAGGTCTAGCTACGATTGGGTACAAATCATGACGATGAAGGATCATCGCTCGCTAGCCTCAACGTAACCCCCTGCAAAACAGCATCAAGTACCTACACACATACAACATGTGCGCCACAGTCAGTGGGGAGTGACTAGAGCTCTCATAGCCACCTAATGTCATACAACACCAAACATACATATATATACAAGTATTATACTCCAACATAAACAATCATGTGAAGCATATATCTCAACTTCTATCATCATGCAAATACTATGCAAAGGCTCTCAACCAACTTCGGAAACTATTAGGAAGGAGAGCCGGTTTCCCTTCCTGTTACCCGGTCGGGGGGTCTTTCAGTCCAAACCATTTACGAAACCAATCAAAGAGTCATCCAATGCCTTGGATGAACAATAATATAAACAATACTCTATACTCATCAATAACAACCACAACATCTGGCACTGTACCATATCTAGGCAAGCAGATGAAATTCAACAATTATAAAGGTTCAGCGGTCAACTTAAGACATAACCTAAATACCAAACATCTAGCAAGTATATAACACCGTACCCCAACTCAGGCAAGTATATACAACTATCAGCAATATCAAACCCTGACCCCAATCCTAGGCATAGAAGGATACAAATACACACTACATGGGAAGAATCATATGACGACTCCATTATACAACAACAGCAAGTCTACCAAGCCTCAGCAAATACAATCCCCTGGTAGGACGATCGAAACGATATACAGTTCTAGTCTAAATCTGGTCAGACTCTCGAGGTATAAACCTTCCTCGATTCGACAAGTATCCTCAATCCTAAGATACTCCCAACACAAGCGGACTATCTGAAACCTGATTTTCGAGGTATAATCCTTCCTCAATCATACCAAGACATAATACAATCTTGGTGAGACAAAAATCATATAACAGCTCATAATATATATCCACATGCATAAATACACCTCAAAATACAAAGGCACACTAAACTGCGACCTAATCCAAATCACAGTTCCACAAAACACACCTCACAATACAAAGGCGTACCAAAACTATGACCTAATCCAAATCATAGTTCTACAACAATATTTCACATCAAAACTGTGACCTAATCCTAATCACAGTTCCCTAACTCCATTACTGAACTTACTCAATTCATAACCAATCATGCAAGCGACGTATATTCAAACCAACACTTAATTGACCCCGGGAATTAAGCCGAGGGAGAGCCGGTTTCCCTTTCGGTTGCCCGACCGGGGGGTATCTATCCTCACTCTATTCCCGAACCCAATATAGTGCTGCCCGAGCTTCCGGGACTCCAAACATGCATACGAAGCTTACAGAAAAGGAATCAATACATTCCGACTTGTAAATCCAAAGTTATTAAGCAAACAATACAATCAGGGGCTCTCAGCCGGTTGGCCACAGGCGGTCGGTCAACCGGCTGAGAGTCCTTTACTCTCCAGCCGACAACCTACAAAAACAACATAAAAGGCCTCCCAGCCGGCCGGCAGGCTGTCGGTCCACCGGCTGGGGACCTCTTCTTCCTTTCTCGAAAACAACACACCAACACAACAATTGGGACTCCCAGCCGGCCGGCCGGCTGCCGGTCCTCCGGCTGGGGACCCTTTTCCCAAAATTTTCGAAAATCAAAACAATGCAATGAGGGACTCTGAGCCGGCTGGTCGGCCGCCGGTCGGTCGACCGGCTCAGAGCCTATGATCGCGCATTCGCAAATTTCGCCATTTCCAATCCGTTCAATACTTACCAATCCGTCTTAAACGTGATTTTACGCAACAACACCACATTTCCCACATGTATATGACATCAATTAAACATAAGAACATATATACAAATACCCAATCCAAGAGTAAACAATAAAATCCCAAATTAACCGGTCTTAACATGTATACTCTTAAATTCACTTCTCATCCAATTCTTCCTCAAATCTTCACAAAAATCAGTTTATATAACAACATAAGAACATTAAGAACTCAAGACTAAACTAACATTCATCAAACACAACCAAAATCACATAAAGTGCTAATTTAGACAAAAGGCCGAGTTTCTCATTATCGTCACCTTTACTCCGCGAATGCACCGGTTTCCTCTTCGATGATCACAAGCTCTTCCTCCGGGTCACTGCAAGCACCACCTAAAAGCATAACAACACCCATTAAGAGGCTAATTTCGTGATTAGGGCAAAACAGTCCCGAAATGAAGTTTCACGAAATTGAAAATGAAAGTGATGGAAAGATCATAAATCTCGCGAGGATTCCGAATATGTAACTTTTACCTCCATACGAGTTCGGGAAGGCCTTGAGATGATGATTCTAAGCTTGAAAATGAGATGACAATGGAGTTTGGTGTTTAACAGTGAAATGAAAATGAGGGTGAAGGGTTTGTGTCGATGGAATGCATTTTTAAGGGTTTAAGTTGTCCTTTTAAAAGCTTGAGTCGGGTTTACTTTATTCAAGTGAAACGAAAATGTGAGACGGGTTGATGTTAAATAAACAAGGCATCTCAAGATTAAATGATTTTTAAGACGAACTTAACGGAAATCTTAAAAATATAAATTACGATTATTATTAAATTATTATTAAATTCCGGAAATTACTTTATTTAAACAAAATATTCCTTACGAAAATACGGGATGTTACAATCACCCCATCTTTCAAAAAGTTTCGTCCTCGAAGCTTGAAAGCAGTCACAAGGACAACGCCTACAAATCAAAATCTTTCACTACAAAACAGTGCTCTCTTTGCGACGGAATTTTCCGTCGCAAAAAGGGTGAAATCCGTCGCAAATCATATTTTTGCGACGGATTTGCGACGGACTGCATCTGTCCCATATTTTTGTCGCAAAATGTTAATTTGCGACGGATTTTTCCGTCGCACACTATTTGCGACGGATTGACCCCATTTTGCGACGGACTGACCTTGACTTTGACCAGAAGTCAAGGTCAGTCAAGATTTGCGACGGAAAATCCGTCGCAAAGAGGACCATTTGCGACGGAAATTCCGTCGCAAATCTTGACTGACCTTGACTTTTGGTCAAGGTTTGCGACGGAATTCCGTCGCAAATTGAGACATTTCCGTCGCAAATGCCTGTATGATTTTCGGGTTTCAGCCGTTTTTCCAGCTCCCCATTTCCATTGAAATGATTTATTTTTTCCCTTTTGCATGATCTGTAAACCTGCAATTTCAGAAAAACAACCCAGCAACAAAAACTTGTCGGAGACAAGGGTTTTAAAACGTCTTTTCATAACTAATAAGAAATTTTTACAAATGATAATCCAACTAAAAACTAAACATAGTCCGCGGTACATCAACTAAACAACCTAATGAAATCTATCTAACGGTCGTGTCGGTGGGCTGTGGGGTGGCGAAATGACTGGCCGCCCTAGCGTTGTCGCCGCCATCATCGTCAAAGTCGCGTCTCGGCTGAGAAAAGCCTCCCGGGTTGCAGCTCTGAGTAGTGAACTCCCCCCGCTGACTTAAGAACTCTTCAATTGCCTTCAGCCTTTGGGATGTCTCGAGATCACGTTCTCTTAGCTGAGCATTCTCTCGAAGAACTCTGCCGACGATACCTGCAATGAATAGTGAAACATGATATTATATTCATTTAGTAAATGGTTAAATAATTGGTTAGTCTTAATTTTTAATAAACTATAAAATACAAACCTGGGGTGTATGATGATTGGGTCCCAGCACTTGAGTGACGACGACGCTCGTAAATGACTGGGGCTGCATTTCCCATACCGAGTATCAACCCTTTCTTGTTGAAACCGCCTACTTTTCGGGAACTCTTTTGCCATTTGCATTTTTCTCTAATTTGTACCTATTCGTACCACATTTTCTGCACTTATCAAGGTGAGCGTCGTCCATCCAGAAAAGCATACATCCTACCGAGCAGGCATCTATCTTCTGATGGGGAAGTTGAAGAGCTTTAAGAACTTTTTTGGTTTCGTAGTAGTTACGCGTCATAAGATTATTTTCAGGAATCATATCTCCGATATATGACGCAAAACCATCTACACATTTTTCAGCTAAGTTGAATTCACATTTTAAAGTGATCAACCTTGAAGCCGACTGTAGCAATGTCATACGACTTCCTGCATAAAGAGGTTGTTCGGCATGTTTTAGCATTTGGAAGAAAGCTAATACATTAGGATTTTGAGATTCATCGACTACCTCGGCGTTTAGAGCATCTTCCCTAATTTGATCAATGCTATCGCGTAACGCATCTTCTACCATATCTCTATAAGGATTGTCGGAGTGCATTGATGAGCTTCCCTCTTCCTCAACGGAGAATTTCTCTCCGTGACACACCCAATCGTAGTAGTTATCACAAAACCCTCTCAAACCAAGGTGTTTCCGTACTTCTTGCTCAACTAAATACTTTGTATTCTTACACTTAGAACATGGACACCTAATTTCTCTATTCCTAACGTATTCGTCTTGTTGCTTAACATAGTTAATGAATTCATTAACACCAATTACGAAATCCTGCCTTATTTTTTTCCTAGAATCCAACCTTTCATACATCCATTTTCTTTCTAATCTCTTCATAGTAAATCTACATATTTTAACAAACAATAACAACAACTAATTAACAACAACAATTAAATAACAACAACTACATATATATATATATAACAACAACTAACAACAAAAACTAGTTAACAACTTATTAACAACAATAACAATTAATTAACAACAACAATTAAATAACAACTACCAACAACAACAACAACAACAACACCAACAACAACACCAACAACAACACCAACACCAACACCAACACCAACACCAACCTGCAAAAAAGAACAATTTACATATATTGGTCTGGGGTCCTTATCTCTCCAGCCTAAACCCATCTTTGAATCTTTCATACCATTAGTAAACACTCTTATATTTTCTTAATTGTAATGAGACAAAAATTGGGCAGCACTTCCCTATTGTTCTCCAAATACATTATATAGAATGTATTTGGAGAACAATAGGGAAGTGTTGCCCAATTTTTGTTTCATTACAATCAAGAAAATATAAGAATGTTTACTACCTAAATGGCATGAAAGATTCAAAGACAGTCCCAAAACGGGGACTATTCAACAATTACACCTAATGTGTAATTATTGAACGGGTATTATTCAAGAATATTCTAAAAAAATCAACAACACTAACAATCAACAACAATGCAAATTTTATATTAAAAAACAATCGTCTTAAACAACTTAACAACAATATGCGACGGATTTGGGACGGAATTAGCTACTAACCTAATATCACTAACCACCTAACAATACTAACTAAACTAATCAAATAACAATTAAACTAAACTAACTATTCCTAATAACAATAAAAAAACAATAATACGGAATTTGCGACGGAATTTTGCGACGGATTAAACATAAAAAATTAAGACGGTATATTAATAAAGTTAGTAAACATACATAAGAAAGAAAGAAGTGGCGGCGGGAAGGTGGCGGCGGTGAGGTGTTGACGGCGGTGAAGTGGCAGGTGGAAGGGAGAAGAAAGGAGAAGGAGGAGGAAGGAGAAGGAAGGAGAAGGAGGAAGGAGGAAGGAGGAGGTGGTGCGTGGCTCCGGCGGCTCCGGCGGCTCCGGCGGCGGGGGATGGTAGGGGGTAGGGTAGGGTGGTAGGGTGGTAGGGTGGTGGTGTGGTGGTGAATCAAATCGCCGATCGCCTTAGGGTTTTCTTTTTTTTTAATTTTGAAATCGATTTGGGGAAAAGAAGGAGACCCGCGGGGTCTGTATAAAAAAGCATTGCGACGGATTTTTGCGACGGAATTTCCGTCGCAAATCTGGTCAAGGTCAAATCTTGACCAGATTTGCGACGGAAATTCCGTCGCAAATATTGACTCCTGCGACGGAATTTCCGTCGCAAATCTGGTCAAGATTTGACCTTGACCCACTTTTGGTCAAGTCTGGTCAATAGGTTTGCGACGGAAAGTCCGTCGCAAAAGTCAATATTTGCGACGGAAATTCCGTCGCAAACTTTCCCGCCATTTGACTTTTACTTCGCGGGTCTGGGAAATTCCGGTCCGTCGCAAATTCCGTCGCAAAAAAAAAATCCGTCGCAAAGTCCGTCACAAAACTAATTTTGCGACGGAATTTCTGTCCGTCGCAAATTTTCCGTCGCAAGGGCAGTATTTTTTTGTAGTGTTTACAGAACTTGTTACACAAACTTAGGTTTCTTTCACAGATTTCGAAAACAGTTTTCCAAGGCACAAGTCTTCGTCAATGGACATTGGGGTTCTCGTTGTACATTCAAGAGCCCGACATTCCAAATCTGTGACAAGTCCCAAAAATCTAAACAATTAAAATCTAAAATTAGATCGATCCGATGTCGGCAAGCATTGTTCAGGTTATCAGACGTCTCCAATAACGAGTTCAAATGACAAATCGACGCTGAGATCAATCAAATTGCAAGTCAAGTAATTCTTTAAAACCAGGTTTTCCGAAAAATTATCACTGAGACCTATCAAAGTTGAAAGATTACCCATTTCCTTTAACTAAAATCCTTTCGAAGATGGACTTTTATTTCAAAATTTTCATAAAGAGAAAAGTTGCGAAATCCCACAAGTTGCAATTGACCGAAAGGAAGGTAGCTTGGCGGATTTACTGGTGCACAAACGAGAATCGGTGCACAGAAGAGATTATGATTTAGATCAAATGATTCCATAGGTTCGGATTTCACGAATCACACGAGCCAAGGAAGGATAAGTTTTAGAAGTAGGGAATCAAGATGCTATGTAAGGAGTTTCCAAGGTACAATGGAAGAGAATCCAAGAACGAGATTACACAAGAAGAACAATGATAAGAACTTGGGGTCTTAGAGGAAGATAGAAGGGAAAAGTCAATGATGAAGACATACCAGTGATCAACTGAGGGCAAGTCTCTACAATAGCTATGCTCATCACGTACACGTACAGTACCCTTGGTCTTCGACTTTCGAACAGCACCAGCAGCAGTGGCAGTCCTCCCAACAACAGTCTTCCTCTCCGGGCACTCGAAGAAGCGATGCCCAGGCTTCTTGCAGGTGTAGCACAAGTAAGGATCACCGTCGCAGTTAACACCAGGATGTAGGGCTTTGCGACACTTGTAACACTTCAGGGAAGGATCAGGTGCGGGTCTAGGATCTCTGGCTTTGGAGGAACCATCTTTCTTGAACTTCCAATGCTGAACTTATGGAGAAACAGATGAAGGGTCAAAGGGTCTCTTCCCAAGAGAGCGAGCCTGAGGGGAACTGGGAGCAGAAGAAGCTCTGGCCTCAGCATCTATAGCTCGAATGGAACTCTCCGCCCAAATTGCATCATCATAAACCTCCACGAAAGAAGTCGAGTCACGGCGGACCATACTCTCGATGCGTGGCCCCAACTTCCCCCGATAGAAGTAAACTCTCTCAGCCTCATCCCTCACAAATCTCGATGCGAAATGAGCAAGCTGGTTAAATTTGTCGGTGTACTCCTGAACGGACATCTTACCCTGCTTCAAGTCCATGAACTCTTTAAGCCTCTGTGATCTAAGCTCCTTAGGATAAAATCTCGTCTCGAGCTTATCCTTAAAAGCCTCCCAGTCAAATAAAGGATCCAGAATGAAAGTCGGCCCGGTCAATGCCCACCATCTGTCGGCCTCTAAGGTCAAAAAGTGAGTGGCTAGCCGCACTCTATCCTCTCTAACAACCGAGTACATGGTAAAGCTCTTTTCCATTTCACAGAACCACTCAGTAAGAGCTACCGGATCAACCTCACCTTCATAAGTCTTCACGTGGCTCCTGGACATCTGTGATGCTATCCAAGAGAAGCTACCAGATCGGTTGGCCTCATTGCCTGGCGGAGGAGGTGGAGGAGCAGTCTCAGCCTGACGCCTCTGGTTCTCAAGCAAATAATGAAGTGCTTGCATTATCGTATTCTCAGCAGCTGAGGGTCTCACCATCCTTCAAAAGAGAAAACAGTGTTACCTTAGCAATTAGCAAGTACAAACAGTTACCACTTGTCCTTAAATCTACCCAAATCTCTCATTCATTATTCAAATTATTGGTCAAGTTAAGTTTGAGGATTACATGAGTGCGTCGGGAGCGATAATGCTCTGATACCAACTGTAAAACCCGTCGCGAAAGCGGAAATATAAAACATACAAAGTTCTAAAAATGCAGCGGAATTAAAACTTTTTAACAAACTAAACATGCGAGGTGCTTTAACAATTTAAACATGCAAAAGATAAAAAGATAAATAAGTATATAAGTACTATGCAAAAGCAGCCCGGGATAGCATATCCCTACAGGCACAAAATACTGAAATCATAAACTAAGGTCTAGCTACGATTGGGTACAAATCATGACGATGAAGGATCATCGCTCGCTAGCCTCAACGTAACCCCCTGCAAAACAGCATCAAGTACCTACACACATACAACATGTGCGCCACAGTCAGTGGGGAGTGACTAGAGCTCTCATAGCCACTTAATGTCATACAACACCAAACATACATATATATATACAAGTATTATACTCCAACATAAACAATCATGTGAAGCATATATCTCAACTTCTATCATCATGCAAATACTATGCAAAGGCTCTCAACCAACTTCAGAAACTATTTGGAAGGAGAGCCGGTTTCCCTTCCAGTTACCCGGCCGGGGGTCTTTCCATCCAAACCATTTACGAAACCAATCAAAGAGTCATCCAATGCCTTGGATGAACAATAATATAAACAATACTCTATACTCATCAATAACAACCACAACATCTCGCACTGTACCATATCTAGGCAAGCAGATGAAATTCAACAATTATAAAGGTTCAGCGGTCAACTTAAGACATAACCTAAATACCAAACATCTAACAAGTATATAACACCGTACCCCAACTCAGGCAAGTATATACAACTATCAGCAATATCAAACCCTGACCCCAATCCCAGGCATAGAAGGATACAAATACACACTACATGGGAAGAATCATATGACGACTCCATTATACAACAACAGCAAGTCTACCTAGCCTCAGCAAATACAATCCCCTGGTAGGACGATCGAAACGATATACAGTCCTAGTCTAAATCTGGCCAGACTCTCGAGGTATAAACCTTCCTCGATTCGACAAGTATCCCCAATCCTAAGATACTCCCAACACAAGCGGACTATCTGAAACCTGATTTTCGAGGTATAATCCTTCCTCAATCATACCAAGACATAATACAATCTTGGTGAGACAAAAATCATATAACAGCTCATAATATATATCCACATGCATAAATACACCTCAAAATACAAAGGCACACTAAACTGCGACCTAATCCAAATCACAGTTCCACAAAACACACCTCACAATACAAAGGCGTACCAAAACTATGACCTAATCCAAATCATAGTTCTACAACAACATTTCACATCAAAACTGTGACCTAATCCTAATCACAGTTCCTTAACTCCATTACTGAACTTACTCAATTCATAACCAATCATGCAAGCGACGTATATTCAAACCAACACTTAATTGACCCCGGGAATTAAGCCGAGGGAGAGCCGGTTTCCCTTTCGGTTGCCCGACCGGGGGCTCTCTATCCTCACTCTATTCCCGAACCCAATATAGTGTCGCCCGAGCTTCGGGGACTCCAAACATGCATACGAAGCTTACAGAAAAGGAATCAATACATTCCGACTTGTAAATCCAAAGTTATTAAGCAAACAATACAATCAGGGGCTCTCAGCCGGTTGGCCACAGGCGGCCGGTCAACCGGCTGAGAGTCCTTTACTCTCCAGCCGACAACCTACAATAACAACATAAAAGGCCTCCCAGCCGGCCGGCAGGCTGCCGGTCCACCGGCTGGGGACCTCTTCTTCCTTTCTCGAAAATAACACACCAACACAACAATTGGGACTCCCAGCCGGCCGGCCGGCTGCCGGTCGGCCGGCTGCCGGTCCTCCAGCTGGGGACCCTTTTCCCAAAATTTTCGAAAATCAAAACAATGCAATGAGGGACTCTGAGCCGGCTGGTCGGCCGCCGGTCGGTCGACCGGCTCAGAGCCTATGATCGCGCATTCGCAAATTTCGCCATTTCCAATCCGTTCAATACTTACCAATCCGTCTTAAACGTGATTTTACGCAACAACACCACATTTCCCACATGTATATGACATCAATTAAACATAAGAACATATATACAAACACCCAATCCAAGAGTAAACAATAAAATCCCAAATTAACCGGTCTTAACATGTATACTCTTAAATTCACTTTCTCATCCAATTCTTCCTCAAATCTTCACAAAAATCAATTTATATAACAACATAAGAACATTAAGAACTCAAGACTAAATTAACATTTATCAAACACAACCAAAATCACATAAAGTGCTAATTTAGACAAAAGGCCGAGTTTCTCATTATCGTCACCTTTACTCTGCGAATGCACCGGTTTCCTCGTCGATGATCACAAGGTCTTCCTCCGGGTTACTACAAGCACCACCTAAAAGCATAAAAACACCCATTAAGAGGCTAATTTCGTGATTAGGGCAAAACAGTCCCGAAATGAAGTTTCACGAAATTGAAAATGAAAGTGATGGAAAGATCATAAATCTCGTGAGGATTCCGAATATGTAACTTTTACCTCGATACGAGTTCGGGAAGGCCTTGAGATGATGATTCTAAGCTTGAAAATGAGATGACAATGGAGTTTGGTGTTTAAGAGTGAAATGAAAATGAGGGTGAAGGGTTTGTGTGATGGAATGCATTTTTAAGGGTTTAAGTTGTCCTTTTAAAAGCTTGAGTCGGGTTTACTTTATTCAAGTGAAACGGAAATGTGAGACGGGTTGATGTTAAATAAACAAGGCATCTCAAGATTAAATGATTTTTAAGACGAACTTAACGGAAATCTTAAAAATATAAATTACGATTATTATTAAATTATTATTAAATTCCGGAAATTACTTTATTTAAATAAAATATTCCTTACGAAAATACGGTATGTTACACGTGGATAGGACGTCCATCGTGTTCCTTGAGTCGATTCTTTTGACTATCGACTGTTTCTTGAGATAAAGGGAAGTTTTGGGTGACTTTGATTTCTTTCTCACTAGCTGACCGTAACTGGGGCTAAGCAGATTTTTTTTGGGTCATTTCATACTGTGCTTACATCTGCAAGATTCGAGTAGAAGGATATATCCACCCCTTATCAGGTTTTAATATTTCTCAGGGCCACTCGAGGAGTAGTAACTGAAATGCTTGGCCAACCTCGAATAATGATTCGTTATCAGTTGAGTTACTCTCTAGTCGGGGAAACCACTCTTGATACAGATCGCTTGTAAAATACGACCTTTGTGAATACAGTTTGCAAATTGTTTTACATTGAGTGGGAGAAATTTAATTGGATATGAGAATCGGTTATCGCACATACACTTGTACGGACAAGTGGGAGATTGTTGGAGCTAGTGTTCTCAACAGTTAGTGCGACAACACGTATTTTAGCCAGTTGATTCACGTTTATCAATAACGGTTGGCTTGCTAGAAAGTTTGACGTTATTGTCATACAGATGACGGTAATCAACTGGTCCCTAAGAGTCACACCTAAAGGATGGAATCTGAGAGATATGATTAGATGAAAATGTAATCATATTGATACCCTATACGACTAAACGGTTAGTCAAAGTAATGATGATATAATTATTTAATACTGATTAAATAATTTTAACAATGACGAATTAAAATGTTAATTTGTGATTAAATGTAAAATGTTATATTTCATTTGTGTGTAATAAAATCATTTAATAAGGATTAAATTATTCAGTTAAATATAAAAGGTTATATTTAATTGTTTAGTTTATAAATATACGATATTTATAAGATAAAACATTACGCAAGAGAGAGCGATATAACCGATTCTACATAAAGATAGAATTTCGGTCTGAGCAATTATTAAGTTGTTCAGTTGTTATAAAGTGTTGTAGGTAGAACCAAATACTGATTTGGGGAATCCTAGTTGATTTCTAATGGCAAGGTTGTTTGCAGCTATAAATAGGACATTCACTCTGCACTTAAAGGGCACGAGTTACACGACTAGTCCCCTCCTCTCTCTCTAGCTTTTCATCTTACACAAAATTAAAGCTAATTTTGTAGTATATTTCTAGCTCAGGAAAAGGGTATTTCTCAGGACATCTTGGGTGCAATAATTAGGAGGATATCTGTTTTGATATATGATCTTAGGCCCTTGCAAGGACAAAATGTTAATTCTTGATCCCATGTATCTTGTTCTTCGTTTATGACTATAAATCATACATTATAAATTTGTTATAATCCTGCATATAAAGAATTGGGAATATATACAGATATTTCTCCACAGACAATCCAAGAAAAGTTTACCACATGATCAAAACAAGAAATTCAACGCTTTGACATTGACTTAAGACTTTTCTTAAGTTTGTATTCTACCTAAGAACAGTTGCGATTTACAAAACTCAGGCAAGATGATTTTTAAAATCTAACGTTTCAAAACATATCCGAATTCATGAAACTCTTTTTATTGCGTGCGAAACCCTTTGCCACCAATCAACCAAATTCAACTCTTTGACAGAGACTTAAAACTTTTCTGAAGTTAGTATCCTACCTAAGAACAGTTGCGATTTACATAACTCATGAATGATGATTTTAAAATCCAACTTGTCAAATAATATCTGAATGAAGCTTTGTTGTTGCGTGCAAAATCCTTTGCTACCAATCAAACAAGCTATGGTAAACATCTCAATGTTTATGTTCATTTTAGATTCTAGAGGAGTTGAAACTAAATAAAGCCTCTTAATAAGTTACAGGTTTGTCACATTCAAAAGGTAACACCAATCCTGGAATCTTCAGTTTTGAATAATTTTTTACTGATTTTGACCAAGAAAACCATTTTTCCATTTTCTCATACTTAGTTTGTGGCTCTTGAAAATTTTATCCCACTCTGTCTTAAAGAAATAAGCCCTTTTTCTTGATAGACATCATTACGAGCCACAAAACCCTTAGTTCTTATGATCATGTAGGAAAATTTGTCATTTGAAGCATGCTACAACTTAGGAACCATTCCTATTCAGATCTTAAATGATTTGTGTGCCAATGCTTTTTGGTTTAGTGGAAAAATAATGCTAGACAAATTCGTACTAGAAACTACTTCTCACACAATTGTAAAGATTTAATCATATCGCATATGATTCAATATTACCTTCTCACACATTCTATAAAGTGCTTATGAAAGTTAACTTACTATATCACACTCTATTCGGTGTAAACCAAATTCATCCCTTTATTGCTCCAAATCTAGATAAAGTACTTATACTTCGGTTTTGATAATTTCTTCTTACCTCATTAGGTGGATACCATGTATCATCCTAGTTCGTCGGTAAAAGAGATGAAGTAGTAACGATTTTCCGAGATTGAATTTGTATTCATCCATACACCTCAAGGTTCTACTAGGATGAATGAGTTGCTTTGAATACATGATTTGCATAATCCATTAGTGTAACACCCCCATTTATTCAAGAGCCTTTAGCAAGACATTCTCGAATAAATAGAGCTGTTAACATCTCGGAAAGTCCGAGGTAGTGAATAACACAGTAAAACAATACAAAGTACTTTATTTAAAACCGATAGAATTTACACTTTAATGTTACAGTGACTACATATAAGAATAAAAGTACAACTGACGACTACTCTATATGTGATGTAGATCTAAGTCGGTCCCAAGTCCGCATCTCTCATTCCCGTCCCAGCTCCTAGCTCAACTGTCTCTTTCCTGTAGAATCTACTCCTCATTCCGGATCATTGTAGGTGTCACACGAATACACAGGGTCAACCACGAGGTTGAGTAGGTAAAACAAATAAAACATAAACACCACAGAACTGTACCTTCCTCCATCTACATATCATTCAATCCACCATCTTACCTCCATCACACCACACCTTCCATCACACCATACCTCCCATCACACCACACCTTCCATGGCCATATCACAAGTCCCATTTCACAAATCCCGTTCTCCACAATGATCGACAATAATCAAATACATTCACAATCAGTTATATCAATCTTATAATAAGCAACACATATACGTCATATCAATAACGCTACCACAGACATATATATATCCCCTACCTCAAATTGCAGAAGGACAACCGAACAGCTGCCAGAATCATTCCACCTCGAACTCGAATCCAGCACAACACGGTCTCTTCCCTGAGTAATCGACCACCCTTAGACCTCCTCAGACCACCGTGTAAACCTCCCCTCTTATTCTCTGTCGCGACGTCAACAAGTGTGTATGAGCAGCTAGGTATCGATAGGGTTAGATTTAGGGTTTTGAGTTTTGTTAGATGGTGCGGCAGAGTGGATGTGAGGTGTTGTGTTTTAATTACCTGAGAATGTCGATGTATGGGCTGTTCGGTTTGCACGCAAAAAGAGGCCCACTCGAGTACTTACAACTCGGTCTATTAACTAATACCCAACCCGACATTACACCAGTAATATATACGAGTATAACATAAAACACGTATTCGATAAATAAATTATAAAACACGTATTCGATAAATAAATTATCGAATATAAACGTTCAAAAGGCCAACAACACGTCGATATAAATAATAATTATTAAAATAAAATACGAAGTATTACAGTCTTCCGCCCTTAAAATGAACTTCGTCCCGAAGTTCAACCACACCCATATATCACCATGCTTACAACTCCAACATACATCACATGCTTATATAGACTCAAAAATGTAAAACATCATAATAAGGCAATTAACATAAGTGAATTGTGAAGATACGGGGTATTACAGTCTTACCCCCTTACAATGAACTTCGTCCCGAAGTTCGCCATCCAAAGGTCAACAACTGGTCACTAGGCATGTAACGAACACAAAGCTTGACACCACATAACATCACTTTAATAACTGCCCTTTGAATTACAAAATGTTGCATTCTATCCTCGTTTAGAAAACTTGTCCTCAAAGTTTAACGTACGTATAACCAAATTAAAGTGTACTTCACGAAACACAATATATTCAAACAATCACAAGATACCTATAAGTCAAGATCATAACAACTAGCCATATCGTAAAATAATAAGATTTTACAATCCTATCCTCCTTAAAACATGGTTACGTCCCCGTAACCCAATAAACATTCGAACTCATTACTCCATCTAACTCATTACTTTACCTTATAAAATGTAACTCCAAGTAACCAAGTATCGCACTCATCGTCGCATCTAAGACCAAAGACAAGGGGTGAGTGAACTGACGGAATAAAACCGCAAATCAATACTTCCATCCCAATATCGATTTCAAACTCGAGATATAACTCAATAACCAAGGTCACACTGGGTCGTAAACACAACATGGCACAACGGCCTAATAACTCATATCTCAATACCAGAAACCAATTCCCATCTCGATTTCAATATCAATACTGTCAAATGTCCTATGAAAGGAACTGCTCAACACTTAGAGAGTAAAACTCTAACCTACTCACCCACGAGTCAAGGTCAAAGAATGAGACAACTCGATAAGACACTGAACTGTAATCTCAACACAACATCATTCATGGTCTTGTTCTAGACTCACGAGCAACTCAATCTCCTCAGTACTTACCTTCCACGTTCATTGACATATTTGTATGTATACTTATCATTCCATAACTCATAAGATAAGAATCGGGACGCTATACCAAACCAACCTAATACAAAACCCTTATGCATAAACAACTAATCAATTACCAAAAGTTTACCGTTTTCACAACTCAACCCGTCTCACAAACAAAAGGATTATCCTATCAATAGAAATTATTAACTATCAAAATAGAATAATAATTGCTAATATTCAACTCAAATAAGCACTCGTAAGAGAGTCATATCAATTATCATGTAACATATAACCTCGAACAATAATAAAATATTAGGATCGGTAGAATCGTGTTACGCAGTAAAACAGAATCGGAATAGGTAACACTTACATACCCTTAAAATTTTATCACAAATTTAATAAATTAACAACAATGTAAACAATCAAGAAGCTCATGGTTCATCACTAGTCGAGAAATGACATTTGGCAAGCACTTATGGCTACAATTGTAATTAATAACCGTAGCCGTAAAATTTTTGAAAATAGGCTTTTGTAAAGGCTACGGTTGTTTTCAAAAAACCGTGGCCAAAACTAAAAAAAGCTACGGTTGTAGGTAATAACCGTAGCCAAAACTCTTTCAAAAAAATAAAAGCTACGGTTGTAGGTAATAACCGTAGCCAAAACTATTTATGAAAAAATTAAAAGCGACAATTATTTTGTAGAACTATAGCCATATATCCATTAAAAAATTTTAAAATCCAATTATAAATACACACGAAATTTTTAATAGTCCGCTAAAATACATTTTAGTTCCCGCTAATTTTTTTTAAAAATTAACATATGTAAACCTCGTAAGAGTCGTAACACTGTAGAAACAATAAAACCCAATCAATTCAATTAAAATCAATTGCAGAACACTATTGTTCTTGGTGAAACCTAATTATCAAAATTGGAAACTGCCATTTCCTTCACCTCCGGGAACCATCATCGACGTCGCCTCCGACACTCTCACGCTGTTGTCGTCTGCTCCAATTGAGCGAATTAGCCCGTCCCGCTTGTCTCCTTTCAATTCATAGGTAATTTCATCTCTTCTTATTTATCTTTCAGTTCATAGCCAATTTAATCAATGATTTCTTTGTAACTTACTGCTTGAATTATAGTCAGTAGTATTTATATTGCTTGAATTATTTCTATTGATAATCGATTTAGATATAAGAGTATTTGATTATTTCCGTTTTAATGTTATGGGAATTGTTAGACTCGGGAACTTGAATTGTTAGCTCCTCTAGTTCCGCTTCGGAATTGACGTAGGGGAAGGAGACTAATGGTTTCACTATTTGACGTGTTTTATTTGTTGAAATGTTGTAATTTTTAAGTGGGATTTTGAATGCTGCATGTTGTATTGTATAGGTGAAGAATATGCGCTTAGTAAGGGACATAGGTGAGATTGTGAAAACATATCAATAGGTGTAATGGATTGAATTTTGTGACCAATTGCTGTTTTTCTTTCTTTTTTGTTATGAAATGTGGGAGTGTTTCTTTGGTTTCTAAAGTTTGGTAGTTTGATGAGGTAGACTCGGGCTGGCAACTAATAGTCATAAATTGAGCATAGCATATATTGTACACTTTTCTTTAGGCAAATTAAGTTTATTGCATGTGTTTCTGTGTTGGCTTTTGTGAGTAGTATCATCTTAAGGCTAGTTAATAACGTTTCATTCAAATGGTATAGTTGTGTATAATTGGATGCGTCTTGTTGAGTGTATGCACTGAAATTTTTGATGAAGAACAGGAATCATCCTTGGATATTTAGATGTCTCAATGGGGATGAAGCCATTGAGCTGGCATTGGCAACTGTTCTGAACATTTTGATGCTTTTGTGGTCATTGTGGTTTGTCTGAATTTGGACTACATGAAATAATCACATTGAAGATCGAACTTTGAAAAGTAGACAGTAGACTTAAAGTTTAATATGGAGTAGTTGATACATAGTCAGTCATAATTGTGTTCATAGCATTTGTGTTATTTTTTTGTTTGCAAAATCAACTTATGCATCAACAGCTCGAAAATCTTCGCAAAAGGGTAACTTACTTTACAAAACTCTGCCATATTGTTAAGGTACATTATCCATCTTTCAGGTTGATCTGATTACGAATTCTTACAATTTTGTATACAATGTGCAGGAACGAATGATGCAGGCTGACAACGGCAACATGTACCGTTGGGTATATATATCACTTACACTTTCGTTTACTTGTGTGTCGCCTGAAATAAAACTTTCCCTCCGACCAAAATAAGTCTTTTACGCACAAAAGTTGTGTTAAAACATGGCTTTGTCACAAATAAATAAATTACTTGTTTGTTTGTTGTGGTGATGCCGTGATTAGCTTGTATAGCTTTTCAGGGTTTTTCTTTTTCTTTTTTCCCCATTGGGCCCTTTCTGCAACATTGTTTTCTCCGACCTTTTCCAATATGTCCTTTCTTTAGGAGGAAGTGATCAAGAAAAAGTACGGGGACTTATTCCAAAGAAGAAGCCGCTGATCTCAAACGCAAGAACTCATTACTTTTGCGACATCCTAGTAGCAAACTGTTTTTTTGAAGCCGTTAACACTAAATGTCACTGGATTTTTAGGACCATGAGCATGCAATTTTCGACTCTGCTGATTGGGCCTTGGGAAAGGTATGTTACGCATCTGCATAAAAGCATACATTCTGTCTGATATATGAATTATTGCCTTCCTTCCAGGTATCTTTATACCTTATGTAATTAAAATGATGAATAGTCAAATGTTGTATTTGTTGCTTCAAATTTTCTAATTATGTTGTTTAGGTTATAGTGGAGAAGCCTGGAAAAAAGTAACATCCCTGCCATTGATTAGAAGTGAGTACATTCCCTTTGTTCTCTGTCAAGTTTTTTTGTTAATGAATTCCTTAGTGAGATTTTTCATTTTCCAATGGATAGAGTGATGCAGACAGTTTGAGCTCCATTCTCTAATTAAAGCTTGCTAGCCTTTTGGACAATTCAATCTTACATGAAACAATTGGTAAGTGAGCTGGTAATGTTGAAAATTTTCTTGTTTTGGGTTGTGATGAATAAGGTTCAAAGATTATGACATTGGTGGGTTTTATGGGTAGTTAGGTACCCTTTTGTTAAAGTGTCTGATTGTCGGTCAAGGTAATTTGATAAGTTTATTAACATTTCTTGTGCAGAAGACGAAGGGGAATTGAGTTTTGATTACTGTCACAATGCTCCACATTTCAGTAACATTTCTTCTGTTAAAACTACTATGAAGGTTAGAAATATTCATTGCTCACTTTGTTGGATTTTTTTTCATCTAGTTCCCTCCTCGAATTTGCCTAAAACTCCTTTCTTACATGATCCCATGTAAATTTCCTCAGCTAGTTTTAGACATCCAGGCAGACGGGTTTGGTTTAAAATGTTGGATTTGTGTCTTTTGCAAGCATATATTGAAGTTAATTAACTAAACGTATATCCTTATCCTTTTAATGATGGACCTAAATCTTGTTCCAACTTTTTAATTTTTTAGTTTCTAATGGCGACCTTGATTTTATCGCCACATCTTTTTCATGTTTGCGTTGTAGAAAAAATTTTGGCGAGGTCTTCAGCTCCTCATGCGGTAGTAGACTCCAGGTCTCTCCATCATTAAAATTTCTAGCACAAATTATCATATAAGACGGAAGTATCCGTCTTAAGCTTAAGACGGGTCAAAAAATGACCCATTTACATAGATAAGACAAATATCATGCTCTTCCCTAGGCTTTTTCATTTTTTTTCTTATTCATAAAAGTTAGTATTACTTGACTCGTCTTAAGTAGGATTTATCCGTCTTAAGGAAGACTTATTGAATTTCTGGTGACGTCCTTCTGCCATTAAATGTTCATTTGGAGATAATGGAATAAAGCTTCTATCTATCCTTGTTCACGTCACCATGTATTAGCATATTACTTAGCAAGTCTAAAATCATACAAGGAGATTTTAATAGTGTTCTGTACATATTGACGGTTTTTTATTATAAATGAATGCATGCAGTATATACACCGGGGAAAATTTCATCTTAAAATAAGGTTTTCTTAATGAATGAGTAATAGCTTTCTATATATTTGATTGTTGAACTCTACTACAACAAGAAGAGCAGAGGTTAAGCATTTCATATTGTTTAATGCTTACTTCATTGGGTACAAACAAGATAGGATTTCCTACAGCTATCCTCAAGTAAGAAGATTGGTTGATGTTGATTTTTCATTTTGGATGACGAATATTGCAGCACGAATCAATCCTCAGTTTTACCGGGTATTGGGTACTCTGTATTCTGCTATGTGTCTAGTTACATTGCATCAATTCACTAGTCTCATAATTTGCTCTCATAATTATCCTTATAATGGCAACCTTTAAGTTGCTCTAATGGCTAGTATATATTCTGGATGTATGAACAAGTAACAAAGCAATCAGAAATAATAATATAATCATTCTCTCGTTCTACAATCAAAAATCGTGTGTCGGCACGCCCCAACAAAATGGGCGTGTTGAACGCAAACATCGTCACATTTTAAATGTTGCCCGAGCTCTTTTATTTCAAGCTCATTTACCAAAAACTTTTTGGGGCGAGAGTATCCTTACAGCCGCTTTTCTTATTAATCGGACACCTTCTTCATTACTTGCTAATAAAACTCCTTATGAATGTTTGTATGGAGTAAGCCCATCTTATACTAATTTGAGGATTTTTGGTTGCCTTGCTTTCGCTCATAACCAAGTAACACGGGGAGATAAGTTTGAAAAGAGGAGTCGTAAATGTGTTTTTGTTGGCTATCCTCACGATAAAAAAAGGTTGGAAATTATTTGATCTTGAAACGGAATCCTACTTCGTTTCTCGTGACGTTGTGTTTCATGAGTCCCAATTTCCTTTCCAACAAACCCCACACACACCAGAATGTTCTTCCTCCCCTGTTTCGTATACTGATGAGCCCTTTAATGGTGCTCCTGCTACTGCCCACCATGATCTACAAGCCATGGGAGAGTCTAGCCACATTGTCGGGTCGGGTAATGACACCTCTGATACGGGTGGGGCATCTATTCCTGGGTCGGGTATCGCTACTCATGAGCAGCCCAATTCGGTAACAAGGGATGAAGCAGTTGCTGATGATATGGCCACGGGCAGGGGTCATCGTCAAAAATTTGCCAATTCTCGTCTTCGAGGTTATGTTCTTGAAACCACACGCACCTCGTCCTCCCATAATAGCTCCCCCAGTTCGCCTTCATCATCCTCGTCGCCCTCAGGTACGCCTTACTCTTTAGCAAATTACATTGATTGTCATTCTTTTTCGGAAGCCCATCGTCATTTTATTTCAGCTGTGACTAATGGAATTGAACCACCTTCGTTTAAAGAAGCCATTCGTGATGATGGTTGGTGTGCAGCTATGGCCGCTGAAATAGACGCCCTTGAACGAAATGAAACATGGGAGCTTACCGATCTTCCTGCTAATAAAAAAGCACTCGGTTGCAGGTGGGTTTATCGGATTAAATATAAATCTGATGGGTCTATCGAGCGTGTTAAAGCACGCCTTGTTGTTTTCGGTAATCATCAAGTGGAAGGTTTAGATTACGGAGAAACTTTTGCACCCGTTGTTAAGATGGTTACTATACGAACTTTTCTCGCTATTGCCGCCGTTAAAAATTGGGAACTCCATCAAATGGATGTTCATAATGCATTTCTTCACGGGGATTTGCACGAGGAGGTATATATGAGGTTGCCTCCGGGTTTTAGTCAAGGCAAGGAAGGCAAAGTGTGTCGATTAAAGAAGTCTTTATATGGTCTCCGACAAGCGCCCCGATGTTGGTTCGCTAAGCTTGCCACGGCACTCAAGGATTACGGGTTCACTCAATCATATTCCGATTACTCGTTATTCTCTTATTCTCATGACGAGGTCCGTTTATTTGTGCTTGTTTATGTGGACGACCTTGTCATTACCGGGAATGATGCGGTGGCCATTACCACTTTCAAGAATTACTTGGGCAATTGTTTTCATATGAAGGATTTGGGGAAACTTAAGTACTTCCTCGGCTTGGAAGTAGCTCGTAACAAAGAAGGTATCTATCTTAATCAGCGGAAATATGCTCTCGATATAATTTCTGAGGCCGGACTTCTTGGTGCACAACCTGTCGCCACCCCAATGGAGCAAAATCATCATCTTGGGACGGCAACAGGGCCCTTGTTGGAAGATGTTGAAGTTTATCGCCGCCTTATTGGTCGACTCGTGTACCTTGCTGTTACGCGGCCCGACCTATCTTACGCGGTCCACATTTTGTCTCGATTTCTGAGTCAGCCACGTCAGGAACATATGAAAGCCGCCTTTCGAGTTGTGCGTTATCTCAAAGGGAGCCCGGGCCAAGGAATCCTTTTGCGCTCAAATGCTTCTCTTGCTCTTACCGGCTGGTGTGACTCTGATTGGGGCGCATGTCCTGTGTCGAGGAGATCGGTCACTGGGTGGTTTGTCTCCCTTGGTGGATCTCCCATATCATGGAAAACAAAACGCCAACAAACTGTTTCCCTTTCTTCCGCTGAAGCAGAATATCGGTCTATGACGCAACTGTTGTGTGAGTTAAAATGGCTCCATGGTCTTTTGTTATGCTTGGGTGTGTCTTCGTCCGACTCTATCCAAATCTATTCTGATAGTCAATCCGCTTTGGATCTTGCTCATAATTCGGTTTTTCACGAGCGTACGAAGCACATTGAAATAGACTGTCATTTCATTCGAGACGCTATTACTGCCGGTTTTGTTACTCCGACTCACGTCCCTACATCAGAACAATTGGCTGACATTTTCACTAAGGCTCTTGGAGTTGCGCAATTTACTTATCTTCTCCGCAAGCTGGGCACTCTCGACCTTCATGCTCCAGCTTGAGGGGGCGGGGGGGTATTGGTAACTCTGTATTCTGCTATGTGTCTAGCTACATTGCATCAATTTACTAGTCTCATAATTAGCTCTCATAATTATCCTTATAATGGCAACCTTTAAGTTGCTCTAATGGCTAGTATATATTCTGGATGTATGAACAAGTAACAAAGCAATCAGAAATAATAATATAATCATTCTCTCGTTCTACATCCTAACACCGGGAACAACACTTGGAGATCCTTTCTTTAAGAGGCGGTTCTCATCCCAGACTCTTAGAGTTCCAGTTTCCGAACTTTCTTAAGCTGTGCCATCGCCAACAACTCCCATCAAGGAGACCGCTATTGATACTAATACACCGTCAAAAGTTGATGTTGATTTTTCATTTTGGATGACGAATATTGTAGCATGACAAAAAAGTGTGTATTTGGAGACTAATGTATTGACTTTTTTATATTGAAATCATAATTATTGGGATAATAATTGTAAAGCCACCAAAATATATTTGCATAAATAAATTTTTTTTTATTTTTTAATTGAGAATTGGCTACGGTTGTTTGTATTAACCGTAGCCTTTTCATGACTTTTGGCTACGGTTCTCCATGACAACCGTAGCCTTTTAATGACTTTTGGCTACGGTTTTCCATAACAACCGTAGCCTTTTCATGACTTTTGGCTACGGTTCTCCTTGACAACCGTAGCCTTTTATATTTTAGGCTACGGTTATACAACCGTAGCCATATGTCCCTCGCTTAAGGCTACCCCTTGATTTACTACGGTTGTACAACCGTAGCCAAATGCCTTTTTTAACCGTAGCCGTATGTGTTTTTTGTATTAGTGCATACTTGACAAATTAAAATGTTTCATGCTCATAATCATATTATAGAAACAAATCGTATTTAGGAAAAGACATAGTGCAAAATTAATTAACGTAATTAAACATGGAACATTGACATATTTCACAAGACATACATAACCCATAGACTCACAAGGTCGTTTAACATCCCCAGATATCAATTAGTTAACAAAATCACTTAGGTACATTTCCCGTCCACTCACATTACATCATTTATCATATATTACTTGCACAATAAGGATTTTATACAATGCGCAGCAATTAAACATTCAAGTAGGATTTCATCTACACATAACTACATGATTGTCATTTTGCAACAAACACCATAATTATCGAACATCAAGCTTAAACCTGGTTTATCACTTTGAAAATATTTGGAATGTTTGAAACATTGAAAGGGTAGTTTGTGATAATAAAAAAAAATACATGTCAAAAGACAATTTCACAGGCTACAGATTGAAACAAGGCTACACGGAGGTATTCTTAATCTTCTTTACTAAGACATTGTTCTTGTAGTTCATGAATTAAAAAAAAAAATATTTAACGATAAAAGTAAACGAATTCACCAGACTAATACTTCATAGATCATATGTCAACAACTAATAATTCAACACCTCGTGAGCAGATTCTAAATATAACAATATGCAATCTTCGCTATGGTACAACAATACACTTGGAAAAGTTATAAAGATTATAATCACAGGAAGCTAGACAGTGATAAACCATCGATATCCGAAAGAACATCAACAAGGTTCACATTGCTCAAATAATCACATTTACGTATAACCATTAGATTACTATATCATGCTAACAAGCTCACCAGTTAAATTTCATTCTGCCACTTGGCAAGACTCTTCTCAGATAAACATACTTTTGACATCACATACGAGTAGCACATAATTATTTTGAGGTCATAATGTTAGACATATAATTGAAATGATTCTATATTAAACTTGACGAAATAAAAAAAATTATGCTATCATATAGTGAGGTTCATATTCATACCATATGCCTATTATTCATGTTACTGATGCTATATCGGGATATCACATAGTCACACCACACAATTCACATTTGATTAAACTTCTATATGAAACTTACATATCTCGCAATTTCACCAATTAAACGTTATGCAGCTACTCACAAAAATCATAATTAAATAACATCAATTCTACAGAAAATTAGGCAACTTGCAAAATCACAATTAAATAACGACTCGTTAAGATTTTACATGGCGTATCATTTTGAAAACATGAACGCACATTCTGAACAGTAGAGTTGGAATTATGCATAAACAATAACCAGATTTTAAATAACTTCTTTTACAAAAAAAAGATGGGTCAAAACGGGACTATGCGGTAACAATCTGACCACTGTCAACTAAGAGATTTATTTCTCTCAAAATATAACTCCTATTAACATATGACCAAAAACATTGTAAACCCAACTAAGGGGGTTATCATGCATAAATTTTTCATACTCGAATATGGAACACCTTTACATTGACAGCTGTACCAACAAGGCAACATTCTGGAAGTTTATTTAGAATTTTGCTTCCGTTACAATTTCACATTTCTACATCGAAATTCAGCCATTCTTCTCCCGCAACACGCTGACATACATTTGAAGCATAGACATCACGTAGTACCAGATTAACATTCATCCCTCATTTCAACACCAATTATCATCTAGAACACGGTAAAGGTTTCGAAACTGAAGGTAGGCTCAACTATATAATTCGATAGCTATACGCGTGTAGATAAATAAATTAGTTTCTATCATCACTTAATCATAACTTATTCAAGTACGAAATATAACCTAGGAGGTACTACGATGTAACTTATTGATTACGAACTTCATATCAACTTTAAAGACGTATAGTAGGCATAAAATCTTAAGTACGATATATGCAACACATAACTATATACATTCATGGCTTAGGGAAACACATTCCGCATATCACTAGACATGGATTACTATAACGTATAATTATAAGATCAACTGAATTACTCATCCTTACAAGGAGTTAAACATCAGAGTCATATACTAACGATAGTCATTTAAATACCAGATAATCATATGAACATTTCAAAATACCGAAATCATATCGTCACACCACTCTTAACTATTGCTCAACAAATACACATCCATCCACTTGGGATACCAATTAAATCATCCAACTCGATCCACATATCATAT
Organism: Silene conica; assembly: GCA_029255685.2. Lineage (NCBI taxonomy): Eukaryota > Viridiplantae > Streptophyta > Magnoliopsida > Caryophyllales > Caryophyllaceae > Silene > Silene conica. Next base: position 65,857,253 of record CM055315.2, read on the forward strand.
CTCACATATCCTTCTAACACACAACATTAATGATAACTCACATATTACTTACCTCATTATTCACCTGCAAGAACGTTAGTACAAAATAACCAGGTCGCTATATATATATATATATATATATATATATATATATATATATATATATATATATATATATATATATATATATATATATATATATATATATATATATATATATATATATATATATATTATACCCCACTCTTCAGTTACTCTCATTGGGTTCCCGAGACAGAACCAAAAGGGCCCATGGTTTGGTATGAGGGGGCCCCTAACTCATCCCGTTCCTTTTTGGGGCTCCTATCAGTTTCATCCCGAGTACATATAAGAATAAAAGTACAACTGACGACTACTCTATATGTGATGTAGATCTAAGTCGGTCCCAAGTCCGCATCTCTCATTCCCGTCCCAGCTCCTAGCTCAACTGTCTCTTTCCTATAGAATCTACTCCCCATTCCGGATCATTGTAGGTGTCACACGAATACACAGGGTCAACCACGAGGTTGAGTAGGTAAAACAGATAAAACATAAACACCACAGAACTGCACCTTCCTCCATCTCCATATCATTCAATCCACCACCTCACCTCCATCACACCACACTTTCCATCACACCATACCTCCCATCACACCACACCTTCCATGGCCATATCACAAGTCCCATATCACAAGACCCATTTCACAAATCCCGTTCTCCACAATGATCGACAATAATCAAATACATTCACAATCAGTTATATCAATCTTATAATAAGCAACACATATACGTCATATCAATAACGCTACCACAGACATATATATATATCCCCTACCTCAAATTGCAGAAGGACAACCGAACAGCTGCCATAATCATTCCACCTCGAACTCGAATCTAGCACAACACGGTCCCTTCCCTGAGTAATCGACCACCCTTAGACCTCCTCAGACCACCGTGTAAACCTCCCCTCTTATTCTCTGTCGCGGCGGCAACAAGTGTGTATGAGCATCTAGGTATCGATAGGGTTAGATTTAGGGTTTTGAGGAGTGTTAGATGGTGCGGCAGAGTGGATGTCATGTGTTGTGCTTTAATTACTTGAGAATGTCGATGTATGGGCTGTTCGGTTTGCACGCAAAAAGAGGCCCACTCGAGTACTTACAACTCGGTCTATTAACTAATACCCAACCCGACATTACACCAGTAATATATACGAGTATAAGATAAAACATGTATTCGATAAATAAATTATAAAACACGTATTCGATAAATAAATTATCGAATATAAACGTTCAAAAGGCCAACAACACGTCGATATAACTAATAATTATTAAAATAAAATACGAAGTATTACAATTAGATTCTTAATTAATCAAATGATGTGGGATGCTAGTCAAATGTAGTTTTTCAATGCGACTTCCAATCGAGAAACGAAGAATGATTGGGACACCAAGTCGAGGTTTACAATACATATGACAATTCAATCTAGTTTTGGAATATAATTACCTCGATTCGTATGGTCTAGCCATAAAACAATAAGTGCTATGAATGGGTACTACGTTTGTTTTGGAATATAATTACTTTGATTCGTATGGTCTAGACATAGACTACGTTATGCACAATATAACATGTATATGTCTATGGATGAAGTTACAACTACCTTAGTGCCATTCATGTTAATCATTCTTGTTAGTCGTCATACGATTATTTCATGTTAGGATATTAGGATTTATAAGAACCCTCCGATTGTGTCATGAACACATGCTTCTCTAATAAATACCCATTTAGAATACTGGGTTTTGACATCCATATGTCCACTACTACAATTTAGCACTTGGGCCACGACTAAATCCGTGGCGCAAGTACTAATTTCCCGTGGCTAAAGCTCTTTGCCACGGAAATACCTTCCGTGGCCCAAGTGGCCGTGGCTAACAAATAGCCACGGGAAAAACAAGAACGTGGCTAAAATTATATTTTTAGCCACAGATTCTCACGTGGCTAATAATTCCCGTGACCAAAAATTCTTTCTCGTGGCCAAAATTATTCCCGTGGCAAACAAAAAAATAAATAAATAAATAAACAAAATGTAATATATTATTTTTTATAATTTTTTTGGTCTAAACCGGGGTGTCTACCGTGTCGACAATGGTGTATAATCCACTCGCCGCGGGCTCTCTCACGAAGAGATAAACGGCTTGCCAAAGAGTTGCTCCATTCTCATGGGTTGGGATCGAACCCCTGACCTCAGGGTTAAGGGATGAGGTGAGGAACCACCACACTACCAAACACATTTGGTTACATATGGAATTTTGTCAAGCTTTAATCTTTGTTGGTTGGTTATTTCAACTTGTTACTTACAATCGCAAGTCATTCACTTTTGCGAATCGTATATCATTTCCAGGAGGTCACCCATCTGCAGACTACTCTCACCTGAGCACGCTTAACCGTTGAGTTCTTATGATGAGATACCGAAAATGAAACTTAAGCTTGTTGATATAGTTAACACTTTGAAACCTTTTTAAATTATATTCCTTTTTTTTCTAAATTACCTTCACTATTATTTTTACGAAAAAATATTAAATGATTTACATATTTTTGCGAAAAAAATATTATTTTTCTCAAATTACTCAAGTTTTCAATGTTGACCTCCCGACTAATGATGCTCGGGTCATTTTTTGCCCAAGTAAAAAAAACATTTTCTCCAAACTATTTAATCACATTTTCCTTATATTTCGTTCCCTAATATATATTTTTTTTCATTTGTCGGCATTTTTATTTTATTTCTCTTTTATCCATTTTTCATATATTTTTCCACACAAATACTATTTGTAAGATCGTCGTATTTGTAACGAAAAAAAGTTTAATCACCTTTTACTAAATAATGATCACTTTTGAATAATGATTACATATGGGTATCAATTACCGAGTTTTATTACTAAAATAAATGACCAAGACATTATTAACTCGAAAATACTCAGTTTTCGCCAAAAAACATAGTAAAAATGTTGCACTAATAATTTTGTACTATTATTTGCTATCATATCAAAAATATTAGTCACGGTAAAAATCCAGTGCGTAGCTAAGAGCAATAGTTAGTCACAGGTAATTTACTTGTGACAATAAATCACAATTAGCCACGGTAAGAATTTAGTGTGTGGCTAAGAGCAATATAGTCACGGATAATTTAGCTGTAACAATAAATCATAATTAGCCACGTTAAGAATTCAGTATGGCTAAGCACACTAATTAGTCACGGCTAACTTACATGTGACAATAAATCATAATTAGCCACGACATTGTGACTAAAAATAATTATTAGCCACGTTCGTGACTTGATGCGTGACTAAACGCATTTGTTAGCCACGGTCATGGCTTAATTCGTGACTAAAAACAATTATTTGTCACGGATATATTTTCCCGTGACATAAATTTTTTTACCAATTAATTTTGAAGGAAGGGTTCTTTTTTTCCCGTGACTAAGCAAATTTAGGTCACGAATTATGAATTCCCGTGACATAAATCGTGGCGCAAGTGCCATTTTGTTGTAGTGGTCATTCCCATGGAAAATTGGAATATTTTTTAACATGATTCTCCAATTTGCTTCAAAATGCAAACAATATGATAATCTAGAATGAATATATTATCAACTTTATAAATACATTTTGAGGAATATATTGGAATCACACAAGTTACAACCAACTTCCTTAGACTTTGCAAATTTGGAGTTGTATCTATTGTAGTGTTCAACACCTTTTCTCTCGAACCTTGTTCAATCCTTAACGATTTAAGATAAATGCGATCTTCTTATAGCTCCCACTTACTTCAATAATTTTTACTTGATGAAGACTTTTCTTCAATTAATTATCAATTAATCCCTCATTATGATAAATTCTATGAAGTGTTGTGGTATTTGGTCACAATTAATGATTTCTATAAATCAATTTACCAATTTATTTGAACTTCATCATATCCTTAACTATTTCAGCTCTCGATGACAAGTTATTAGTTTGAGCAATAAGACTTTTGAACAATGGATACATAGAAGATTCATCAAAACACATTTTGACTAATAATCACTTCTATTTAAGTTTCTTCATAAGAAATTATATAGGTTTGTAAGGAATTTAAAAATATTAATCTTATATTTGCATAGGACGATTCCTATCGAGTTCTATGGAATATAACAATTCCCATGGAACTTGTCTATAACCTATGATACGGTTCAAGTCAGTATTTAGAAAGACATTTTGTTTGTCGTTTTAACAAAAGAGGTTTAGCGGAGACTCGTGTTACAATCGAATGATAACGCATATTAATAGGAGAGAAAAGGAGAACAATATAAAACAACGAAATTGGGAAAATAAACAAACATTCATCATTTTTAAATAAACTAGTAAATATTTTAAACAAGTTAAGTATTTAAAAAATAACCTCTACCCAATTTTATAAACGATCCCAATAGCCAAATTCTATATCATCTCGATTGTGAATAACTGGAACTCCAACCTTGATAATATTATTTGGTGGGTTAACTCTTTTAACCGGTTCTACATTTAGAACTCTTGGTCGATGAAATACGATTATTATCATCTTAGCCCGTAACACATTGTACCACTGGTTGCTTCCATTGAGGTCAACCCAAATTTCAATGTAATAACGTCTTATCCCCCCACTTAACGTAACAAGGTTCGTACTGACCACTAGACTAGCACCACCTCATGAAATTGGGGCTCATGGGTTCTACTTTTTGGTAAGACTATTCTCAATTATTTATACATAGAGGTCATGTCAATTTATTATCTATCTTGTTTAAGTAAACTAAATCGGTGAATAATCGATAATTGTAATTGAAACGGTTGATGACTTGATAAATATGCATGTTTATTTTTGGCGATTTGACTATGCATGCAACATATTAAAAGCAAAACAATAAAAGCAATAAAGATTCCTAGTATGACCTTCCTAAAAATAGAAAAACAATTAATCTATTAGAAATTCAGAAACAAACTCCTTTGATCCCTTGAAATTCATGCGACTCGCCTTCCAACACCTTCGGAATGCCTCTCCGAATGACACCGTCTTTAAGAATCACCGGAATTACAAAAAAAATACAAGACTATTCTATTAAAATTAAATTTAAATCTATTAAATTACAAACTGGTGATACGAGATCACAAAAATTACAACCGAATCAATATTCCCTTACATTACGGGTAATATCGATTATAACTAAGGCCGTACTAAGATTATATAATTCAAAATAACATAATTAAATTATTCAACAATAAAAAATGCAACATTAAAATATGCAAAAGACATGCCAAATTAAAAGCCAAATCAGCCTATTTAACTTATATTGAATATATACATTTTGATTTTATGGAAAATCGCGATTTTAACTCATTAAAACGCAAAATAATACTAAAATCAAATTTTAGTCCAAATTAATTATCCTAACACTTTTAGGAATAAAAAATTAGTCATTAATAAATTTTTGACGATAATTCAACTTGTCATATCAAATGTGTTATATTTATGACCTTAATTCATACTTCCTCCATTTTTATATAATGTACCCATTTTATTAAAATACCACACTCATATATTCAACAAATGGGAACATTATATAAAAACGGAGGAAGTAACTCTTATGAAAGTAAATCGAAATTAAATTTTAATAATTTCAAGATTTGAATTTTAAATTCTTGAACATTATGGTATTTATCCATGAAACTCATAATGTCCAAAACTTAGGTTAAAACACCCAAATTAAAATTGAGAAGTCGATGTTACTAATTATCGGTTATATCGAACAAAGCTTCTAAAGCATACGAAAATTAATCGAATTAAATTTGTCAACTTTAGACCTGATCAATATATTATAAATGAAACATAATATAATCTTCTCAAGTTATTTAATTCATTTTAACTATTTTTGCCAAAATAGACAACAGTTATGTCATTTTTACATTAAAAATTCATACATCAGACAAAATGAGCGTAATTCATTTCAAAATTTATATACAATGAGTAAATATTTCATGTGACAACATATTAAAAATTCATGGCCTGATTCATAGTTTAGTTATTTTTAACCAATTAACCTCTTAATATGCCATTTTATCTCATAAAATTCATATTTCATGTAAAATAAACTGGTTTTATCTTAAATTTTACATACGGTAGTTCAAAATTTCATGTGAGGTCATATTAAAATTTCAAGGTCATATTCGAAGTTTAACTAATTTTAACCTTGGAACCTCGATTTATTGCATTTTACTCTCATAAAACTTTTAAATCATGCAAAATAAACTCATTTTATCCGAACTTTTATAGTCCACATGTAAAATATGCATATCAGGTTACATAAAAATTTCAAGGTCATATTCAATGTTAAACTATTTTTAGTCATAACATCTCATTTTATCAATAAAATCGAAATTTTATACTAAAATTTATATAAATGAACAATAAAAAAATCCATAAATCTTAATTTATAATCTGGAACACTTTTAGTACAACAATGTAATACATGCAAAATTATTTCGTGGCTTTATCTTATAAATTACAAAAATTTTTATTTTATTTTTAGTTCAAAAACTCGTAAAAGCTATTAAACGATTTTGCATGCACAATCAAGCTGCTCTTGATGCCAATTGTTGGTTTCATAAACCTCCATTAGTCTATACTATTTAAAAAATTAATATCTTTTAAGAATGGATCTAGTACATGCAAAACTAGTACTAGATTGAAGTTTCCTTACATTGAGAAAACGGAAATATTGGCACAAAAAGTGATCTCCTATCAACTTTGTTCTTGAGCTTATTATCACAAGGAAGATCCTCCAAGGTTCCAATATTGCAACCCTCTTAAAGAGATGCACCCAAGATTTGACCCAAAACCTAAACTATATTTTTAATCTAAAACATATAATTTAGAAACCTTAATTAATAATCTAATATAATAATTTTCTACTTTAGTAAGTATAAATATATAATATTAGATTTTGAGATAATTAACATAAACTAATTTTATGGAAGGTATGAGAGAAATATGAATCAGCATTATAATAAAAATTTGAGTACAAAATCCTAAATATGAAGAGTGGAGGGCGGTTTGAGAGATAAGGAAAGAAGGATAAAAGGGACATATCATATATGCTTTTTATCTTTCCCATAATGGGAAAATGCAAAAGCCTTATTGTTTTTTGCATGATTTGATTTTCATATAATCATTTTCCTTTGTCTTTTTCTTTGCAAAAATCGACACCCAGATGAACTTAATATGGACTTCCATTTTAACTTTGTCATTTTTAAATTGTATCTGTGACATGTGACATTCAACATGTTATTAGGGTTAATTGTGCATATTTAACAAATTAAATACCACAATTCATAATTAGTTACAACATTTGTTTTTATAATTAATCTTTTATTCTAATTTCGCACGTTTCCTAAAAATTGATTAATAATTAGTAGCATAACGTTTTATTTACTAATTTCGAATTTTATTTAATCATATTAAAATAAGATTTCATTTTCTCATTTTGCTCAAATTAAGGATTTATTTAATCTGTATCGATCGATATACGATTATTTAAGTTTTCTATTTTGGGATCCGTCCTATAAGAGTGACCTAAAGGGATCAACTGAACACCACCGTCATACGACAGTAACGTCAAACTCTAGCCAGCCAATCGTTACCGATTAATATTGATTAGTTGACTATATACAAGAATCATCCCTTGCGTATTCTTATTATGCGATTTAATTACGTGATCTCACTATTGTTGAGGACACTCATTCCAACAAATTGCTCCCATAGCTCTAATTACCCCGAGAAGGTCCCTGATAACTGCCTCCCCCAAACTTCCTGCACTCTAACCTCTTGTGCCCAGCAACACCACAGTTAAAACACATCGAGATAGAGGTGTCATTGTGATTACAACCTCCACGACATCCATAGCCTGCTCCTCATGAGTACGAATGAGCCTGACTGAAGTTCTCTCTCTCTCTCTCTCTCTCTCTCTTATATCCTCCCCCTGAACTCTCACTCTTCACCTTCCTCTTCTCACCTCGACAGGCTAACTTGCAAACCTATCAAAGATAACCTAACAAGCCTAAACAACACTACTACAAAATATAGATACAAAGACGGTTAAAAACCGTTCTCCTATGAGTGGCGGAACCGTGCTCCCCCTGGCCGTCCTCTTTACCTAAGAGAACGGTTCAACCGTCTTCCTTGTTGTTCACTTTCCAGCACGGTTCAAAGAAGAACCGTGCTCTTTTCTCCCCTTCCAGCACGGTTCAAAGAGGAACCGGTCTCTTTGCCCCGTCCTCTATGTACTATAACCGTGCTCTTTTCGCACCTTCCAGCACGGTTTGTAGAGGAACCGTGCTCTTTGCTCACCTTTCCAACACGTTTCATAGAGGAACCGGTCTCTTTGCCCCGTCCTCTATGTACTATAACCGTGCTCTTTTGTTCAACATGTTCAAACTTCGCGCCATATTTTTGAATTAATAGAGCACGCTTGAGAACATAACCGTTCTCTTTGCACCTGCTATTTTTTTTTAATAAATTAATTTATAATTCTTCCGGCCTATTATATATAATTCTTCCTGCAAATAAGCTACATAGCTAATAGCGTACAATAACATTGCTCCAACACCTATATTCAGGTCCAAAATTAGCCATATATAGAGAAAAATCTCCAAATACTACATCATTCATATATATCAACATACTTTCCGATCCACAAATTCTAGCTACGTATGTACTAATTAAGCTAAACTTCTAGCTACGACTTAAGCTAAACTTCATCATCGTTCATGGCTGCCTTAAACTGGAGCGCAAAGTTAGCCCATATATCCCTCACCTCGTCAATTTGCTCAAGCGAATATGTCAATGGGGCTCTAAGCATGAACTACAAACAAATTTTCAAAAATTGGTTAGAAAAATTCTATCCAAGACTCCTATGAGTAAAATGATAGAGGTAAGTAAGTAGATGAACTAAAAAACCAAAAACATACGTACATTTGGAGTAATAGTAATATATCTTCCTTTGACGACGTCCAACATGTATCGACAAATATAATATCCACATAAAACGGAACCACAAGGCTGCAAAGGGGCCTGAAAGGGGAGCTCATATTATAAATAAATACTTCACGCACATGTACTATACTTAATAAGAGAAACAATATGTTAAGATATATATATATATATATATAAACTATATATACAAGAAGTACCTTAATCTTTTTCCAAACAACGTCGTTGGCCTCATATTTTGCAAGTGCATCGATAGAGTTCCTTTTCTCAAAGGCCCTGTATATATAGATAGCCAGGTTTATATATTTATTCAGTTTTAGTTGATAATGAAGCGTTAATTTCAAGTATAATAGAAAAACAAGCTAAGGTCTATGATTGATGGCTTTTGGGTGGCTTAACTTTTGTTCCTAGCCTACAGAAACATTTTAAGGCAAATGCAGGGGAGTAACGGGAGGTATATATAATATATGAAGGCAAAATAAAAAAGATCAGAAATAAGTTAGACATACTTGGTAATTGTATCCACGAAAAATTGACGAGGCTCTGTATGTCCGGCAGGATCACACCAATACACTGTACTTTGAGCCGGATTGATCACGCCCAACATCCAATGCTTACTACAAGTTATAGAAAAATACAACATAGATATCAACTTAAATATTGACAAAAAATAATAAAATAATTAATCAAGTCATCAATAATAATACTATGAAAAGAAATTTATAATTACGTACCCCTGGGCATATGGAGCAAATATAAGTTTCCGACCTTTTCCACAATCGGTACATGTCATTGCCCTAGCAACATAATCGGATCGATAATTTTCATCTGGAGCAACGGATTCTGAGGACATTATCTCTGGGCCCAAGAATCCATAGTAACTACTAATTTGCATGGTATCGGCAAGATCATTCAAATACCTACAACAATAAGAATCCATAGTAATAACTATCTAGTACTAGTTTGCATATTATCAGATATATACTAATGGGATTGCAAAGGGGAAGCTTAAACAAAGAGACCGAACCTCATAAAGAGTGTAATGTGAGAGGCACCAATCATTTGTTCATCTAACAAATGAACAATATCCTCATAACTAAGGTAGCAAGTTTGTTCATTGTGTAACACATGTTTATCAATGGGAACACTGATCATTGTCCCACTTGCCTTTAAAACCCGAGCCTTAGTTTCTAATAACTTCAAATCTATGGTCCTCTGCTTTTGCTTAAAATTGTGACTAACTTCAATTCCAAGGAAAGAAGATGGCGAAATCGAGGGCGAACACTTCTGAGGCTTGGACTTCTTTGCTGCTGCTGCTTTATTTTTTCCTTGATCATTCTTTTTCATGGTTATCTAAAAGTTGGCATAAATAAGTTGATAAATGGTATAACTCTCAGTGTATCTTATATCATTATACTAGCTAGAAATCTTAGTTACCTTATCAACAGGACTATGTATATGACTTTGCGGCCACTGAATAAATGAACCCTTAGCATGAGTCAATGTTATCATATCACCAACATGCATTGGTAAATCAACATTTTCCGACCCAGAATAGATTTCCTTGATTGACACTTTTCTAAAACCATCACGAAGGGCACTGCCATGAATGGAAACAAATTCGTCCTTACTTGATAGGTATACCATTCCTGAAGCCACTATCTTCGATGATTTGTTTGGCAGTGATAGCACATAATCTTTCCAAGCCTGAAAATTTAAGTTATAGTAGAATTTCAAACTTTTTCATTTACTATAAAGTAGCGTATTTAATGAAAAGCTTACATATATATACCTGTTGTGTTACTGGGCCAGGAATCTTCAAAACATTGGTCATGGGTGTACCATAATCCTCCTCTCGGGGTGGATCCTCAGTCACTTGTAGTGATTGCACTCCTTTTAGTGAGAGTGATTGCCTGTGAGACCCCTGTATAGATAGATTAGTGTTTTCAAACTTTGAACTAGATAGTGTTTTAAATGCAAAGCTTACAGATCCTTCTTAATGAAAACCTTTTACAACCTGCCGTGGTGATATGGTAGGAATCTTCAAAACATTGGTCTTGGGTGTTTGATAATCCTCCTCTCGGGGTGTCTCCTCTCGGGGTGTCTCCTCACTCACGTGTAGTGATGCAGAATTTGTCGATCCCTCGGTACTCATAGATGCTCCTCCGTGCATTAAATCATCTAATTCTTTAGTACTTGGCTTCTCACCAGTTAGCCAAAACTGCATCATCACTGATTTCAGCTTTTCCAAGTCATCAATTTGGAGTTGCATGCAATTGATCTTCTCGTACAACTCTTCTCTTGTCGGTTTTTTTGGTCCCTTCCCAAAATACTCAGTTATTGAAATACCTTGAGGAATTCCTCGCACACGGCCCGGATGCTCAGGCTTGCCTATCGCCTTAGCGAGTATGTCTTCCCGTCCTTCGGGCATAAATAAACCAACCTCAACATCCTTTTCAAGGGATTCCTGCAAATCAGCAATATTAATTAAGTTTTTAGCACTAATAAATTAAACAACTGAACTAAACCGAGTTAAATTACAAATATGTTCAACTTACAATTTTCAAAGCAACTTCCTTATCATAATCAGTCATGTCCCCTTTCGCTGACTTGTGAGCCCTTAGCCAAGTTAAATATCGATCAACTTTTTCCACTAGTTTTCCCTTGGCAGCTAAATCTTCTTTCTTTCAAAAAAAAAGAGAGTTCATCAAAATTCATGCCAACTTTTGACCTGGAAGTTAGCTAAAAAATGAAACCAATACATAAAACTTACGACTTTAACTTGAATCCCTCGATATCCTGCTCGTGAGCCAAAGTATTTCCCTTTTTTTTTAGAGGCATTCTCCTTGTTCTTATCACTGATCGCCTAATAACATAAATCATATAGAGAAGAAAATAGTACGAGATACTATATACATATATATATTATCATGAAATAATTTGCCGTCCTTTATAAAAATAGAAATATTACCTTGAATTTTTCACTAGTGTGAGATGCCAGAAACTTGTTCCAATCATCTTGTGTAATCTGCTTATACAAGGGTGGTGGTGTCTTCTGGATAGCTCTCGTCTCATCATACATCCACTCACGAACCAAAGTGCATTTCCATTTTCTCCATAATTCAGCCAACTTTTGGAGATACCAATCGTGACGCTCTTCAATGACATGGAAAGCACCCTGAAATATGAACCAACATTTAACGAGACTAAGAGCAATAGCAAAAAAATGAAGAGCAATAGCAAATTATTGATTTTGTTCTCATTTATTGTAATTTTGTTGCTTTTTTTTGTTTAGATTATCTTCTACATGTATAAATTTGTTAAATTGAGCTAAACTCTTGTGATTCTGGGTATTTGAGCTGTTTAATTGTTTAATTTCAGCATATTATTATGAAATTAGTCAATCTTCTATCTTAAACTATGAATGAACGTAGTTTTGAAGCTGTAATCTTTTAAAATCTATCCGGGTTTGTAAGCATGAATGCATTGACTAAGTGTAAGGGATTTGTTGATGGATTGCAGCCGAAGCAGATTCATGAGATCAAGGATTTCCTCCTTACTGCAAGGAGGAAAGATGCAAGGTTTGTGAAGATCAAGAGAAGCAAGGATATCGTCAAGTTCAAGGTTAGGTGCTCCACTAATTTGCATATTATCTTTGAAATAGGAACAACAAAGGAGGGCGTAATGAATATAAAATTTCAGAAATGACAACCCTCATAACCAAATCCTACTAAACCCTTCACCCTATACACTAACCCATAATCTGTACAACCCATATTCATAAAACTTAGAACATAAAGAAAAAAATCTTAGAACATGGTTAAAATAACATACCGTCAGTTCACTCAGCATAAGGTTCAACGTCGGTTGATCCACATCCTCCCAACTATCCAGTGCGGGGCTAACATTCCCCCGAACAGTCACGCCTATCCATGAACTAAACTTAGATGCATATTTTCCTGTCGGCAATTTATCTTCTTTGTCCCACTCAAGTTCAATGGGTTGTTTCTGTTTAATAGCTCTTGCAGCCATATCTAAAACAATTCGGCCCCTATGAGAAGATGTCCCCTTCTTTCCGCTTGCGTCCTCAACAGAGGTGTTCTTTCGACTTCTTTTACGTTTTTGCGGGCCCATTGTTCAACTGAACAAAATAAACAGGGAAAGCAAGTCACAACAGGGAAAGCAAGCTAAGTCACTGGAAAGCATATATATAAGAAATGTAGATAAGGAATGCTTTTGATGAAAAGCGGTAAAATGTGAGAAATTATATTAAAACATCATTAATGGAACCAATTACAAGAATTTCAGCAGATGATGTACATACAGCAAGTCTCATACTGCCACTAAGCAAAAATAAACAACCAGGAAAACTAAATTAGTCTATATTAGCCCGAGGGCCAGCCTTGGACTTAAGTCTGTATTCTGTGAGCACATCTTGGTCAGATCATCAGTCTACATTTTATAATGGGACTGAAGCGTTGCTTGGACTGAAGTCAGGTCGTTGCTGCCCATAGTAAAAAAAAAGAAAATCATTTTATAATAATAATAATAATAATAATAATAATAATAATAATAATAATAATAATAAATCGTACCTAATCATGCATCAAAACCGCGAGGGCGTCTTTTAGAAGAAGACTCGGTATTGGTCCATATCCCTTCGTCGTGGTCATCACGAACATATAAACTAGAAGGCTCGAATATATCCGTATCATCTAAATGTGGTACACGAGGATCAAAGCCCTCAAATACCACATCGTCATCGCAACTATCCATTGTGGTCTTACTTCTTACAGATAGCACAACTGACCACTTTTTATCCGATGGATCGGTGACATAAAATACTTGTTTCGCTTGTGTCCCTATAATAAAAGGATCCTCCTTATGACCAAATTTATTAAGATTTAATAAGGTGAATCCTAATTCATCCTTGCGAACTCCACTACTAGTTTCAATCCACTTGCATCCAAATATAGGTATTAGAAAATCTGTGTAATCTAACTCCCAAATCTCGTCAATGAATCCATAATAATGCATTTGACTTAAAACTGGTTTCTTATCTTTCGAACTAGCAAAATGCATGCCTTCTGCCTCTACACTAACACCACTATTTTGCATCGTGCTCATGTCATCTTGCCCACGAGTGTAAAAGGTGGATCCATTAACGACATAACCAGTATAAGACGATGCAAAAGTCTTAGGCCCAAAACAAAGCCTCTGTAATCTAGAAGAAATATACTCAGGATATTGTTGCAAGTCTTCTATAACTCGACCCTTGAACCAAACTCTAAAAGTCTTATTGTGCTCACTTGCGATCCACATCTCTGATTTATTTCGATGCTTCGCCTTCAACAATGCCTTGTGTTCCTCAATGTACGGCTGTACCTCATCCTCGTTATGAAGAACATATGTATGTGCTATATGCCATTTCTCAGTTGCCATATCTACACGAATATGACCCCTAAGACCTTTGCCCGTCATCCACTCAATGTGCCTATTCTTAGGAATCCCCGGTAGCTCAAAATCTGACAAGTGTGCATAGCAATAAAAAAGTGCTTCATCCGTGATTGCACGCTCAGCAATAGACCCTTCAGGACGATATCTATTAGATGTATAGTCCTTGTACACTTTCATCAATCTATCAAAAGGATATTGATACCTTAGATAAACTGGACCAAAGTATTTGATTTCTCTAACCAAGTGTACAGTTAAATGCACCATTATTGTGAAAAATGAAGGAGGAAAGTACATTTCCAATTGACAAAGAGAAGTGACAATTAGTTTTTGCAAAGACTCCAACTCCTTGGGATCTAACACTATTGTATATGGCATTGAAGAAAAAGCAAAACCTACTTATGGCGAATCGAACTTTTTTAGGTAAAATCGAACGTATAGCCACTGGTAGTAGTTGTTGCATCAAAGTATGACAATCATGAGACTTTAAACCAACAAGCTTAAGATCTGTCATTGATACTAGGCTGCTGATATTGGAAGAATATCCCTCCGGCACTTTAACACTACTTAAGCACTCACAAAACTTTGTTTTCTCCTTTCTTGAAAGTGTATGAGCAGTCGGAGGCAAATAATATCGTGTTCCTTTCTTTTCTGGTGCCAACTCAGGTCTGATTTTCATATCCACCATGTCCATCCTAGCTGATGTGTTGTCTTTTGACTTATTCGGAACATTCAGAAGAGTGTTGATTATATTGTCACACACATTTTTCTCAATATGCATAACATCTAAGCAATATCTTATAGAAAGGTCACGCCAATATGGAAGTTTTTCAAAAAGAGGAGACATCTTCTTATATCCCCGAGACGCTAATTTAGAACCCTTCTTCCCATAAGTTATCTCAATTTTTTTCACTCTTTCATATACTTCATGACCGGTTAATATCTTAGGAGGAGATCGATGTTCAGGTTTTCCATTGAATGGTTTTTGTAGCTTACGATATGAATGATCAAGGTCCAAGAACCTACGGTATCCCAAGTACGCTTGCTTACGAGAAAACTTCAAATAACAAGAATCGACATCTTCTCCACACAAGGGGCAAGCCTCTTTCCCGTGCACAGTGTGTCCAGATAGATTACCATACGCAGGATAGTCAGAAATAGTGCATAGTAACATTGCTTTCAAATTGAAATAACTATTCTGGTAGGCATCAAACACTCGTATCCCTTCATCCCACAATAATCTCAAATCGTCGAGAAGAGGCTCTAAGTAGACATCTATATCATTACCAGGTTCTTTAGGACCAGAAATCAATAAAGACAACATCAAATATTTTCGTTTCATGCAAAGATATAGAGGCAAATTGTAAATAGCTAAAAACAACGGCCAAGTACTATGTTGACTACTCAAATTTCCAAAGGGATTCATCCCATCAGTGGAGAGTGCAAGGCGGAGATTTCTGGGTTCTTTGCCAAACTCGGGATATTTTGCATCAATAAACTTCCAGTCTTTCCCATCGGCCGGGTGTCTTAACTTCCCATCATTTGCTTTTGATGAACTATGCCATGTGAGTAATTTGGCATCATCTTTATTCGCAAATAATCGTATCAACCTAGGAATTATTGGAAAGTACCACAAAACTTTAGCTGGGATCCCCTCCTTTTTGTATCGCCATTCCTTACACACTGGACAACTAGTGAGATTAGCATATCCTTTGCGATATAATATGCAATCATTGGGACATGCGTGGATTTTTTCATATTTCATACCAATTCACCTAAGTATCTTCTTTGCCTCATATGTACGATCAGGAAGTACATTATTTTCGGGGAGCATGTCCTTTAATAATTTCAGGAGGTCTGTGAAACTCTTGTCACTCCACCCATTTGTTGCTTTCAAATTATATAACTTAACAAGAGCTGCCAATTTAGTGTGCTTACAACTACTATAAAGAGGCATTTCAGAATCTTTCAATTTCTCCAATACAACACTAGTATCCTCCAAATCATTTTCATCAAGATCCTCATCAGTTTCATCTACAATACCTTCTTGCTCATCACCTCCAAACATATCTCCCCATAATTTATCCGACATATCGTCACACCCATCTCCTGCCTCAGTATTCATATTACAACCCGAATCTTCTAGTGAATTAGACTCATCGGGCTCTTCATCGTCACTCAAGCATGTTTCTCTCTCAATCTCCCCAAATTGGACATCTACATTTTTTTCTATTCCATCTAAATTTTTTGATTCTCCATGGAAAATCCAACAAGTGTACTTTGGATTAAAATTTGTCTTATTTAAATGTATTCTTACATCTCCAAAGCTCATATACCTAATATTCCGGCACATATCACAAGGGCACGCCATACTAGATTTGTCTTTCACATTCTTTATTACGAAGTCATAAAATTCAGCTAACCCGGCATCATATTCTACTTCGCCTTTTTTCCCATTAATCATCCAAGTACGAGCCATATTCGTCTACATAATTATAACATGTAAAAACACATATTAACAGCAGCAGGAAAAGACCGAGAAAAGCGGCAAGAATGAGACTTAAACCAAAACAAAAGAGCTTAACCTGATTAGTATTCAACCCTACCATATGAAGGACAAGAAAAAAATGTATCATGAAGCAGAGCTTAAATGATAAAAACTAAGAATAGCCAGTAAGCATAAGACTTAAGAGATACATAGAAGGTAATTTGATAGAAAAGGTTTGATGAAAAGGTTTGATGAATTACTAGGCTACTTAACTGTTAAAGCGAATAAAACAAAGGCAATTAAGTTTTATATTGGTATATTAGCTGTCAATATTTTAGCTCTGTCTAGTACTAATATTAGTTAGTTTCTATACTATGTCTAATACTAATATCAGTCCAACAAGGGCACCTCTCCTAAATTAAGAAAGTGAAGAATCGAAGGTCTACAAGCTTATTCCAATCTTTAGGTCTATTCATTCTATTCCTACATACAAAAAACCATAGAGACACTTATAATAACCAGAACAGAGAGGTGAAGAACGTGAAGATGATCCTTTACTGAAAATAACCAGAACAGCAATTTCTAAACATCAGAAACCAACCATCAGAAACCAACCATTAATATGACATTCTCCACTCTCCCCTGCACTCTCACAACCAAATTTCGGATAGGTGCATTCTCCACTCTCCCCTGCATTCTCCACTTTTTCAGTTCTACTTTTTCAGTTCTACTTTCCCGCACTCTCCCCTCACAAGAACACGACATACATATCACAACCAATTTCGACATTATCTTTTTTCTTTGCATTACTATCACAACCAATTTCGACATATCACGGCCAAACACGACATACATATCACGACCAAACCCTAAACCCTAAACCCTAAACCCATTCCCAACCACAACAACCCATTCCCAACCACAACAACTCATATCACGGCCAAACACGACATACATATTGGTAATTCGAATAATTGAGGAAAAATAAGAAAACATGAGTAAAGGAGAAAGAGGGCGTACGAATTATCGATGTGCTTGCTTCAGTTGCTTCGAAATTTGTCGTAGTACTGTTTTATTGCTTAGGTTGCTTCGAAAACAGGAGCAAAGGAGAAGCTATGGCTGCTGGGTTTCGAAATTGTGTATCGTCGTCTTTGTGTTTGAGAGATTTTCAAAAACTGTCGTTTGTGTTCTATTGTGTTTTGTTTCGAATTTATGAAAGACCAAAGAGCACGGTTCAATAATGAACCGTCTTGGTTGGCTATGTAAGAGCACGGTTACACAAAGAACCGTCTTGGTTGTTTATGAATAACAAAGAGCACGGTTGGAAAATGAACCGTCTTCGTTGTTTATGAATAACAAAGAGCACGGTTGGTAACTCAACCGTCTTGGTATGTTATGTATGAAAAACAAAGAGAACGGTTAATTTGTTAAACCGTGCTCTTTGGTGTTTTTTAAAAACTATAAAGACGGACATTTTATAGAACCGTCTTCTAATTCTATATTAAAAACTCGCGCCCAATTTTAGTGACACATTAAGACGGTTCCGCAAAATTTCGTTCCTTAAGCCCCGTCTCCTAAACCTATATTTGTAGTAGTGCAAATACAGTGAAGAAAGGTCGGGATTGAATCCACAAGGAGGCAAATGTAGTCTTGTTGCTAAATAAGTCTATCTAGGTAATCAAAAAGGGGGTTTGTTTTTTTTGATTTCTAAAACTACAGCATCATAAAATAAAGAACAATTAATAAAAGATGTATGATAAGATATAAGAGATAAATAGCTAGGATAGTCGGGTTACCACGATCTGTGACAGTTACAAGTAAGGTTGCGATACTAGCACAATTACGGTCCGATGGGGATAAAATAGGTTCTTTCGGTCCACTATTAGCCCTAAAATTCTAACATAGCTTTCGCTTTAGCAAGATTGTTCTGTTGTTTGTAGCAAATCTATACCTTTTCCAATCTTTCGATCTAGGTCAAGGGATATCAAATTGTTCAATTAATTAAACCGCAATTAGTTGCTAAAATTATCAAATTAGACGATGTGAAAGACTAGATCTAAAACCCAAACATGAAATTATCATGGGATCGAGGCTCCCCCTAAATCCTACCATAAAGAATTTAGCTATGCATAATTGAATTTAACATGACAATAACAATAGTGACGGTAATTAAATTAGACATAATGGAAATAAGAAAATAATAACTAAGCATAAGATGTGAAATAAAACTAAAGATAAAAGCCAAAGAATAATTAAAGAACAAAATTAATTGATTACCGAACGAAAGTAAGAGTCAGATTACAACTTGGAGCCAAAATCTTAATCAAAAGTAACGTCTAAATGTTTGTGTAAATTTCTCCTCCAAAAAGATGCCTAGTTATGTTTACAGAGTCCTCTTAAATAATAAGAGAGTAAATTCATAATCAAGTAAACTAATGGACCGAGATAACTAAACACAAATCTCGGGTGCAAAAGAGATCGAATAAGTCGATCGACATGTGTAACTAGTCGATCGACCAAACAGAACGAACCTAAGTCTTGAAAAGTCAATCGACCAAAAATACCAGTCGATCGACTAAAGTGACCGGTCGATCGACTTTTCTTCAGCGCATAATCTCTACAATGCGCACTGAACTTCAAACGGCTGTCATTTCTTCGTTACTTGGGAAAATAGAGCGCTTTGGTGGTGTTGGAAAGCTAACATGATAATCTTTCACCTCCAACTTGAATCATTTGATTATCATTTGTGCAACTCAAGTTATAACTCTTCAAATTAGGGACAAACAATGTGAAGCTCTTGTTTTGTCCGCTAAGCTCCCTTACTTCTATGCATTTCTCAAAATGGTAGTTTCCAACCTCCGACTCAACTCGTCTCCTAAATGCATGCATAGGGATATGTTTTAAGCTTGGTTTTGCTCCTTTTTGGTTCATACCTGCAAATAATACAAGAAAACCAAAGTAGACGATTCATGGGAAAATAGTAGCTCGTCGTTACTTAATAAGCATAGAAATGCGCGCAAAATGAATAGAACAAAGTGTATAAAATTGGCACACATCAAACCTCCCCAAACCAAAATCTTGCTTGTCCCCAAGCAAGCAAAGACTACACTTAAGAAGTAAACTAAAGGGAACGATGGATAAGCTCACAGCTAGCTACGCTTCTAACATGCCCAAACCGATTTAATGCATACTAGCCAACAACAAGGTACAAAATCAATGCAAACGAGTTATATCAAGGATGAAGTAGCTGAACGGTCGACCATGTAAGAATTGTAAAACTCGGGCTCTTACGAGTCACTCTTCTCTCAATAAAGCAAAGGGTAAGCAAATATTTGTGCAAGAGAGAAAAGGAAGAAAAGTCGCTCACCTAAACTTCGACCCACATAAACATGCATGCAATATAGTATGATAGACAATTCTAACAACCGTACACATACATTCCAACCAAGTGAGATCCTGTCACATGTCGAGTAGCGTTGAGTAAAAAAAAAAAGCGATAAATTTTTTTTCCGAATTTGATCCGTATCCGAAAATTAAAATCCGAATATATGGATACCGTTTAAATTGGATATTCGATCCGTTTTTTTTCCAAATAAAGTGGATCTGATGTGGATTGCAATTTTCTTAAAACCGGATATTCGAATCAGATCCGAATTTTTAAAAAAATAAAAAAAACAAGGAAAACTGGTCGAAAAGCTTCTTATGAGTTGACAGTACCTAATCTTGGTAATCTTAAAAGTATATTGTTCCCATAGATTTTACGTGTTTGTAATTTGTTTCTTGATATATTCGTGTAGAACTAACTGAGCGTTAACAGGTCTGATAAATATTTACGATGATAATTTTTCAGGGAGTGAGAAATTTTTTGAAGTAAAAAAAATTGGGAAAACAATTTGAATGGTGTTAGAGAAACCAAATACAAACAAAGACGGGATTAGGAACCATATATAACCCATTGAATGAAGGTTTACCAAAAAAGTGAATTAAGATGTAAACTGGATCAAATCTGGTTTCCGAAATCTGGATATCTAGATATTCGGATTCCGGATTTCTGCATATCCGAATCATTCGGATCGAATTTGGACCCCCAAAAATTCAAAATTTTAAAACTGGATATCTGATCCATTTTGAAATATGGATTGGATATCCGGTTTTGCTCAGCCCTAATGCCGAGTGCTTACAAAGTATTGGAAAGTGAGCTAATGGGTAAGAAGGGGCAAAACATTTTTGGGAATGTAGAGGTAAGAGCCACGCTAGCATCAAAACATAACAAATTATAATATTCCCCTTCAAAAATCATCTAAAGGCTATAAGCTTGATTTTCTATGAATGGTAAACAACTCACTCAACCAAACATCAACTCCTCAAATGAATCAAGATAATAACATAGGAGTAAAACTCGAACTTCTAATTTTTTTTTCTTTTCTTCCTTTTTTTTTCTTTTTTTTTTTCTTCTCTTTTTTTTCCTTTTCTTTTCAAAATTACCAACTCCGTCTATTCAAAACGATCCAAACCAATGCAATACAAGATATACCCGCGGAAGCAAACATTAAACTAGGTTGGCAAGGCAGGCTAAATTTTTGGATGTAGCTAAGGGGTAAAAAGGCAAGATTTGGCTAATGTGGAGTTAATGGGTAAAAATGAAAGAAATGGAAATCATAAGAACTCTCCAATATGTGACACCGACCACTAACCCGAATGTATGCAGACAAGAAGCAATTGAATTTCATATGTATGCACATTGATGTTACATGTTATGCAAGGAGTACTACTCACAATTCTTATATGAAACTGGTCATGAATGTCACCAGTTTATCACGCTCTAATACTTAGAATTTATAAGTAGGTTGCCGAAATTTCCAAGTCAAGTCTATTTGTTCAGCTTCAATCAACCACAACTCGTAGATTATGCAAAGTTTTTGCATAGAAAGTGTTGATAATTCAAGGCTTAGACCAGAAAAGAGAGCATAGAGGCAATGTCATCATGTTTATCCATCCGTTCCTATCCTAAATGCAAAATTAAACGTGTTGTTTTTTTATTTTTTATGGAACAAACAATGCATGCCAAAATGCAATAAACGTGATGACGGAAAATGCAATAAAAAACAATATGCAGACACAAGGATATGGATGCATATACCCTCCCCAAACCAAACTGTACAATGCCCTCATTGTACTTAACAACAGCAAAAGGGGACGGGGAAAATGCGAACTAAAAGAGGTGAATAAAGAACAGGAGCTAAGAAACTCACATGATACCGTGGTAAAGACCTTCCCAAACCAGCCAGAAATATGGGAGGTCATTGTCAGTAGCATCAGATAGCTCAATTCTAAAAAAAAATGCAGGCGTACTTGCAATTACGCTAATAACAACCCAAAAATACTACCAAAACCAAGATTAAAAAGTTTCTTAATCTATAGTCAAGAAAACTAAAAAACAAAGCACACAATAAAACTGAAATGTCTAAAAATCCAACGAAAAAATTTTAAACTCCGGGTTGCCTCTCGGTCAGCGCTAGTTTTAGATAGGTCCCAGCTCGACCTTCCTACATAATCGATCAATAGTCAGGTGGCGCACAGCATGGCCGCTTACTAGACGAATTCCCCTCAAAATTCGTGATCTTAAGCCACCACTTAAACTTAGCTTAAGAAATAGAAAGGCATCCCGCGACACAAGCTTCTTCACAACTCTTTGCTCGCAACAAGGGATCTCTTTTCCGTCCGCCATAATCAAAACCTCCAACTCTATTCTTGGTACCCAATGCACAAAGTCTACCTCCTGAATCCTCTTAGTAAATTAACCTGTCATTTCCTGCAGAAAGAGAAACAAAAGCTTGGTCCTCCATCATGCTCCCATCATGGGGCAAAGATGTCACAACAATAGTACCAATAGCAAAACATGACTCAACTGTAGGACTAGCAGACACCTTATCAAGCTCCACAGAGGAAATGACATGGCAAGGTATAGTTTGCATAGGTGTCGTACGAACACTAGACTGGGTGTACGTCAATTTCTCACCCCCACCTTAAATGTTAGAGTCTTCGCTCCTACATCAATGATTGCACCAACAATGTGCAAAAATGGTCTCCCTAAGAGAACATGGGTTTTTGCTTCCTCATGAATGTCTAGAACAATAAAATCTACGGGTATAAAGAACTTTCCTACCCGCACAGGTACATCCTCTAAGATCCTTAGAGGTCTAGATAAGGAGCGGTCTGCCATATGGATGGTGATATTGGTGCATTTAAACTCAGTCAAACCTATCTTTTTAGCTAAAGAAAAAGATAAGACACTAACACTGGCACCTAGATCACATAAAGCATTATCTATAACATGAGTGCTTATAAAATAGGGAATGAGAAACTACCTGGATCAACCAATTTAGGTGGGGACCTATTCTGTAGGAGTGCACTACACTCCTCGGTAAAAGCAATGATCTCTATCTCATCAAAACTCCTCTTATGGGTCAAAATTTCTTCAGTAAATTTGGAAAAAGAGGGGACTGAGTAATAAGTTCAGTGAAAGGTACCATTACCTGCAGATTCTTCACAACCTTTAAGAATTTGCTGAATTGATGCTCAATCATGGCACCCTGCTGTCGAGTCGGAAATTGGAGCTTAGTTATGATAGGTGGGTCAGTGACACTCGACCATTTATCAGACTAAGCGTTCTTAGCGGCATTCAAAGTCGAATCATCATCTATAAGCAACGGATCAACAACTTTGTCAGTAGGAAAAGTCGATCGACTATTTGGATCAGTCGATCCACTAATGGATTCAGTCGATCGACTATTTTCACCTGCCGATCGACTTATTTCAAGTGAGACTGTTGACGAATCGTTCGATCGACCAATCAGACGATCGACCAATAGGACCAGTCGATCGACTAGTTTTTTCTCTTGATCGACTTATTTCAGGCATTTTAGGAACTTTGCCAGCGCATTCTTCCTCCGCATCATATTCCAAATCCTCAGCAATAACGTTTTCAGTCACTTGAGGCATTGTAGGACCATCATAAGTATGCCCACTCCTTGTGGTGATGAAATTATCCGTCTCATGTGGTTTATCGGGCATAGATGGCAACGCACCGAGTTGCCTACTTGACCCTTGGCTTGAAAGTTGAGCAATTTGAGTGTCCAACAACTTGGTATGATTCATCAACTGGGAAATCAAAGCTTCTTGCTTTTGTGAGGCGGCCACTTGTTGTTGTAACAATTCTTTTATATCTGCTATACCATTATTGGGACCTTGTTCAAATTGTTGCATTTGTTGAAATTGTTAATGAAATTGTTGACCACCTTGATTTTGCTTTTGATAACCTCCTTGAGGTTGATTACCACGGTTATGAGGAACAACATGGACATTTTCATGTGGTTGTTGTGGTTGTGGATTCTACACGTTCTGGTTATTCCACTAAAAGAAAGGGTGCTCCTTACACTACTTTACTTTATAATATCGCTTAGCTTAGAAATTCAATCTTCACAAAGTTCTTAATTACTGTCATCCCAATCCATCGACAATTCCTATTATCAAATCATTCAACCCCTCTTTGGTAGTTATCTTTCAATTTATCTAGGTTCTTCAATTTTCTTTAAAATTTTAATCTTCTCTTAATTTTATTTTGAATAATAAATTAGGAATTAGGGGAATTACTTGAACTATGGCGAGGCAAGAAACAGGCGGCCGACGAGGCAAGAAACCGGCGGCCGACGAGGCAAGAAGCCGGCGGCCGGTGATACATGCATTTTATGTAGACCTTTTAGGCCATATTAGCACGCAATTCCATGCTTATTCCGTAGTGTTTTACTACAAGTGTCCCCCGAATAGTCTACTTTGGTTTGTCTTGCGCTAATTGCAGATTTGAGCCGGAGAAGATCATAATCAAGCCTAAAACATGTCCTTATGCATGAATTTAGGAGAAGAGTTGAGTTGGAGCTTGTTACTACTGTTTTGAGATGCGCATAGAAGCAATGAAAGTCTATCAAGCGAAGGAAGAGCTCCAATTTGCTAGTGCCTAGTTTGGAGAGCCATATCTCGAGTTCTGCAATGATAATCAAGTGATTCGAATTGAAGATGAAAGATTGTTCTCTTAGCTTTCCAACTCCACCAAAAACGCTTGATGTGCCTCAGTAACGAAGAAATGGCGGCCATTTGAAATTCAGTGTGCAGTGCAGGAAACATGCGCTGAGAAGTACTCGATCGAGGGATTCTCAGGGACCCTCTCCTCGATCGAGAGGTTTTGGTTCTTAATATTCTCGATCGAGAGGTTTTGGTTCTAAATCTTCTCGATCGAGAGGTTTTGGTACTTATTCTTCTCGATCGAGAGCTTTTGTGCTCGATCGAGAAGTTGACTGACTGTTGAGCTACACTAAGCCGTCAGTTTCTGTTGAGAATTGTTTTATAAATAAAACATATCGAAGAACAACAGGGGAGACAGGAACTACTGCTACTTGTCATTTCTTATTTTTTAGATTAGAATTTTTGCTACTTTTCTCTATTACTCGGATTGGATTATTGTTCTTTCTTCCATTGTTTTACTACTCGGTTTTCGGTAACCTTCGCTTCTTAATCTTATTTCAATTCTACCTCTTTTATGCAATGTTGTTAATAATTTATTCCGTTGTTATAATCGTTCTTTTATAACAATCATGCGTAGCTAATTTCCCCCGCTAGGATTTAGGGTAGTCATGGCGTAGGATGAATTGTTAGTTTAAGATACCCGTAATTTGGTTTGTATGTATCTGTCGCATATAATAGTTGTTAATTATTTGAGTCGACACACTCAATTGACTGTATAGAAACCCCCTTGACCTAGATCGGAAGATTGGGATAGGGGTAGTTCTGCGACGATTATTAGGATTGTACTAATTAGGGCGGAAGCTAAGTTAGTATAATCTTAGGGCTAATAGCGGACCAGAAGGACCTTTTCACTGCCCACAGACCGAATTTAGTGTGTCATGTGACTGTTAATTCAGACTTTAGTAGCCATGGTGAACTGACAGTCCTAGTATTTTTTCTTTATTTGTTTTCTCTCCCTTTCCCTCTTAGTTTTTTAGAAATCAAATTAAACAAACCCCCAGAACCGGTTACTTCAGACGGACTCTGTAGACTATAAATTGTCCATCTCTCTGTGGATACGATACCCGACTACCTCTACTACGTACATTTAGTTGAGACCAGGTAGGTTTTATCTTTGATAGGGTTGCGACAACCGTGTCAAATTTTGGCGCCCGAGGAGACGGTGACATTTTATTATTTGTATTTGTTTGTCTTTGGTCTCAGGAATTTATTCCCTGAGTCAGTTCTTATCTTTTTTTTTAGTGTTAGTGCTTGCAGGTATGCATAGCATTGTCAGTCATTCTGAGCCTAATGCCGAGTTCCTATCCAAGGTATCATTACTCCCTGTTGATGACAAGGGAATTTTTATGATCCATCCATCGATCATTTATTTGGTGGAGAGGAACCAATTCAAAGGCTTGGTAGGTGAAGACCCAGCTAGGCATATAGAGTTATTAATAAATATTTGTTCAATTATCCCTTTAGCATCCGGTGTGAGACACGACATGGTGAGAGAATTTCTCTTTCGTTTTTCATTAACGGAGGATGCTAGGGACTTGTATAGGGATAGATGGGTTGTTGGAGCGACGGATTGGAATTCCCTAGCCTTAGCCTTTAACATACGGTATTTCCTTAGCCAACGAACTCATTCCTTGCGTGGCCAGATCATCAACTTTGCTCAGTCCGTCAAAGAGAATTTGAGTACTGCCTGGGCCAGATTTAAAAAATTGGTGCGTTCAGTCCCTCACCACGGTTTCCAAGAGGGGTTTTTGTGTTATCAATTTTACAACGGGGTATTCTATGAGGTAAGAGTTATTTTGGATTCCGCCACGCAAGGGCGATTCCTCAATAACATCGAAGATGATAAGGGTTGGTGGTTAATTGGGAATATGGCTGCTCACGTAGATGAGTACGGTTGTTTGACAAATGAGGAAATTGCTATGGTTGATTTTGGGAATGTGAGTGAGCTCTACCAAGTTCACGACCGACCCATTTTTACTCCAGTGAGCGCCAATTCCGAGATCAATGATGCCTGGAACGACTCTGATGACGAGCATATATCTGCAACATTTTACTCGCCCAAAGCTGACAAGCCAGCTACTCGATCGAATGAAATTTCTGTTCGATCGAGTAACGTCTCCTCTCAATCGAGCAACTATAACGAAGACATTACTCGATCGAGCACCCTATCTTCTCGATCGAGCATTTATAATGAAGACATCCCTCGATCGAGTGAAAAATCTTCTCGATCGAGTAACTTTACTGAAGAAATCACTCGATCGAGTGAAATTCCTACTCGATCGAGTGAAGAACAGAGTGCAACTGATTGTTTTGTCGATTTAATTAAGAAGGTACCCTCCTCTACTGTGGGGGTACCATGCACGCATGAAGGTTCAGTAATAAAAGATCTGTTGGAGGCTTTAACATTGTTGGACGAGTTTACAAATGGCCCAAGTAGCTGTGAGATGGTGTTTGATTTGGTTGAAGCTGTTTTGGATGAGCGAGAACTGACCATTGCCGAAGGAAGAAAGGTACAACAGTTGGTAAGCACCTTGCGTTCTGTCAAGGTAATAATTCCCAAGCATAAGCCCCGTCCTTCTGTTTTTCTAAATGCTCTTCTTGATATTTCTAATCAACTTCCTATCGTTGCTAGCCCTAAGCTAGATGAGATACAGTTAACTCCTTTGATGTTTTGTCTTGAGAAAGACAAGAAACTGATAGGCAATCCACTGGATGACAGTATGGGCACTGTCCCTGATGTTTTTATGAAGAGGTCCATGGCTTTTCTCAACTCGTGTCCGAAGGGAGAGGAACATCGGTTTGTTTCTTCCTACACTAATCTTGACAAGTTAGAAGATCCGGGAGGAGCAAATGCAGATTTTATCTCATCTAAGGAGGACGTGCGAAAGAGGGTAGAAGGTGGCGTGATTTATGTCGTGATGCATTACTGTTTTTCCATTGTCATGCTTTGGAGGCTAGTGTTGGAGCTGTTAATCGCTGAAGTGAGTGCGCTCAGTTAGAGGCCCTGTCATGGTCTGTTAAGCGTTCTCATTTAATAGGCCGGGTTTGCAACCCCGTGCAATTTGTAATAGACACTTTTTTAGACTCTCTTTTTCTGGTGTTTAGACTTATCTTGGACTATCGTAGTTAGCGTAGGAGACATTTCGTGAACCGGAATAATTTTAGACTGTGATACTGTGGTTGTGCACTGTTGGGGATGCGTTTATGTTGGTTTTGCAGGTAAGGACGGTCGTGCACAATGTCGGTACTGTTTTAGGTGAACACTTGCAGCAATCCGCCTTCGATCGAGAAGTTTTCGCTCTCAATCTAGGGGTTTTCCCTTGTGAATATGCTCGATCGACTCTTTTGTTTCTCGATCGAGACTATTGGCAGCTATTGCTCTCGATCAAGAAGTTCATTCCTCGATCAAGTGGCAACTTCATAGACCGAGCTGATTTTTGGTTGATCGAGAGGTTACCAAACCTCGCGTCCTAGTTCGGTTTGGGGAGACTCCTCGTTACGCGCTCTTTTGTAAGTTTTCCGACTCACTCTCTCTCGTTTGCATCTTCTTTTATTTCCTTTGTACAATGAGGACATTGTATGGTTTGGTTTGGAAAGATTTTGCATCCATTTTGTGTCTGCATTTCTGTTATCACGTTTCATTTTCGCATGCATTTGCTTCTCATTTCTTGCATTTAAAAAATCACAAAATTTTCAAAAAAACTCACGTTTTTTTTTGCATTTTAGGTTAAGTCGGAACAATATTTAATCGCTTTCCTTTCTGCTTATCATCTGAGCCCTGCACAGTTGTTACTTTAGCGTAGTCTTTTGCATGATCTTAATTACGAGTTTTATGTCTGAAATTGATTCTGAACGAATAGACTTGACCTGACATGTTGGCAACCTACTCATATTTTATGAGGTTATAGAGCTTACTTTAAACTGGTGACACCCATGACCGGTTTCTTTTAGGATTGTGAGTAGTACTCCTTACGTGACATGTATCATCAACCTGCATTTATATGAATTTCAATTGCTTTTGTGCCTGTAAACCTTCGGGTTAGTGGCCGGTATCACATGTCGGAGAGTGCTTGTGATACCTTTTTCTCAGTTTACAAGTTAACTCCACTTTAGCCAAATCCTGCCTTTTTGACCCTCCAGCTACGCCCAAAATTTAGCCTGCCATGTCAAGCTAGCTTTGCGTGTTGTCTTCGAAGGGTATATCATTCTTTGTGTTGGTTTGGCCCATATTCCATTGTTTGGAGCGCGTTTCCGTGAGAAAAGGTACCGAGTTGAAAATTGAAAAAAAATGGAAAAAAAAAACGAAAAAGGAAAAAAAACAGAAAAAAGAAGAAAGAAAAAGAAAATAATGTGCTATGACTCGACAGTTTACTCCTATACTTCATTATTCTTTGAGGAGTTGATCTTTTGGTTAAGTGACTGGTTTACCAGATTCGGTAATTTATGATATCCCTGTCAAATGGGTTTCGAAGCGGATGTGTAATTTAGTTATGTTTCGATGCTAGCTTGGCTTTTACCTCCACATTCTCAATAATGTTTTGCCCTTTCTTACCCATTACATCAGTTTCCCAAATTTCGTAAGCACTCAGCATGTGATTGGACCTCGGTTGGTTGGAATGTTTATGCACGATGATCAGAATTGTTTTTCATACTCTTGTGCACGCATGTTCGCGTAGATCGTAGTTAGGTGAGTGATTCTTGTTCTCTTTCTCTTTTGTTCATATATATGCTTACCCTTTGCTTTGATGAGAGAATACTGGCCCGTGAGAGTCCGACATTTAAGGTCTAGCAAGGTCGACAGTTCAGCTATTTTTCCGACATCTTGATAACTCGTTTGCATTTGACACCAATGCTAAGTTTAACTGTTGCATTAAATTGGTTTCAGTGGATAGTTGTAGGGGCTGTAAGTTTATTTGTTCCATTAGTTTTGCGTTTTGTTTGCTTGAGGGCAAGCAAAGGTTTGGTTTGGGAAATTTTGATACGTGCATTTTATGTATACCTTTTAGGCCATATTAGCACGCATTTCCATGCTTATTCCGTAGTGTTTTAGTGCAGTGTCCCCCGAATAGTCTACTTTGGTTTGTCTTGCGCTAATTGCAGATATGAGTCAGAGAATATCATAATCAAGCCTAAAACATGTCCTTATGCATGCATTTAGGAGACGAGTTGAGTTGGAGCTTGTTACTACCGTTTTTGAGATGCGCATAGGAGCAATGGAAGTCTATCAAGCGAAGGAAGAGCTCCAATTTGCTAGTGCCTACTTTGGAGAGGCATATCTGGCGTTCTGCAATATATAATCAAGTGATTCTAATTGGAGATGAAAGCTTGTCCTCTTAGCTTTCCAACGCCATCAAAAACGCTTGATTTGCCTGAGTAACGAAGAAATGCGGCCATTTGAAATTCAGTGCGCAGTGCAGGAATCATGCGCTGAGAAGTACTCGATCGAGTACTCTTTCTACTCGATCGAGGGATTCTCAGGGACCCTCTCCTCAATCGAGAGGTTTTGGTTCTTAATCTTCTCGAACGAGAAGTTTTGGTTCTTAATCTCCTCAATCGAGAGGTTTTGATACTTATTCTTCTCGATCGAGAACTTTTGTACTCGATCGAGAAGATGACTGACTGTTGGGCTGCACTAAGCTGTCAGTTTCTGTTGAGAATTGTTTTATAAATAAAACATATCGAAGAACAACAGGGGGAGACAGGAACTACTGCTACTTGTCATTTTGTTATTTTTTAGATTAGAATTTTTGCTACTTTTCTCTATTACTCAGATTGGATTATTGTTCTTTCTTCCTTTTTTTTACTACTCGGTTTTCGGTAACCTTCGCTTCTTAATATTATTTCAATTCGTTCTATTTTCTGCAATGTTGTTAATAATTTATTCCGTTGTTATAATCGTTCTTTTAACAATCATGCGTAGCTAGTTTCCCCCGGTAGGATTTAGGGTAGCCATGGTGTAGGATGAATTGTTAGTTTAAGATACTCGTAATTTGGTTTGTATGTATCCGTCGCATATAATAGCTGTTAATTATTTGAGTCGACGCACTCAATTGACTGTATAGAAACCCCCTTGACCTGGATAAGAAAATTGGGATAGGGGTAGTTCTGCGACGATTATTAGGATTGTACTAATTAGGGCGGTAGCTAAGTTAGAATAGTCTTAGGGCGAATAGCGGACCGGAAGGACCTTTTCACTACCTGTAATAACCCGTGTTTTATTATTAAAAATAATAATTAATTATGCGGTCAACGTTAAGTCATCATGATTGTTCGTATGTAATCAACGTATATACTTTTCATGCTAGACATAATAATCCTTGGTGGGGTTCGAAGTGAGGACCTAAGCCTTCTAGTATGTCGTTAAGGGGGTTCGAACCCCTGATCTCTGGCTAGAAGTTCTGGGCCTCGAAATGCGTGAATATAATAACATTAGCCCATAAGTTGTTTTATAACAAAAACGCAGCAGGTGGTCATGCCGCCATATATAGACACCCTAATCTTACCCTAACCCTCATCCTAGCTCAAATCTTTTCACACAAAACCCTAGCCGTCACTGTAGAGAAGGAAAAGAACCTGTCCACGGTGGTTGTAGGGTGGTGTACGGCGGATCGTTTTGGCCAAAGACCTGGTATGTTACACACGTTGAAAATCCCTGTTGGTTTATACCACTTTCATCACGTAATTAGTTATATGTAATTCGACTAATCCTCGTTGTTTTTGGTATAAGTTTGTAGTAGGTCGCGTAATAAACATATGTAAACTACTAGTGTGGTGTCGTTGGCTGTTAAGTTCGTCATAGAGGGTGGTTTATACGGTGTCCATGAGTTTACTATTTCGTTCTGTTTTCTATAATATTTAATATCAGTGTTCTGTAAACGTTTTACTGAAGGTTTGTGTTGTGGTTTGTGTTTGGTTTTTATGGGACTTGGGTTAGGGAGTCAGGTGGTGTTTGGGTTGTACAGGGGGTGCTGGTCACGGTGGTTAGGGGTGGTTAATTATGGTGGAGAAGAGGGTTTCGAAAGGGTTGTCAGGGAGTTGGGTGTTACCGTGTTTCGGGTAGGGGTTATTTGGGATGGTATCACCGCCGACTAGGGGGGAGGTCTATGCGGTGGTACCATGGTGGTTGTAGGCATCTGGTGTCAGTGGTGGTGGTTGAGGTGAGAGTAGTCGGTGACAGGGGTGTCGGTAGTGGTTTCAGGGAGGTTTCGTAGGGGTTGTAAGAGAGAGATCTACAGGGGGGTCGTGAACCAGGCCTTGCAATGGCCCTGGTTCTACTCGTCGGAGGTGGTCGACGGTGCTGGAGGGTGTTAGGGGTGTAACACGCGGTGTGGGGACTGCGTCGGGTGGTTTCCTGCAGGGACCAGGGTGGCCACACGGCGGTGAGGGAGTGGTTGAGGCCGCGGGTTGTGGCTGTTTGGGGTAGATGTCGTTTTTCTTGTTTTTTTATATAATGGTGTTAATAATATTATTGTTAATATTATTATTAATATTTGATATCTTTATTGTTATCTTTTATCTTTTATTATTATTATTATTATTATTATTATTATTATTATTATTATTATTTTCATTATTGTTATTATTACTAATAGTATAATTGTTATCATTTGTTGCCTTTGTTATTTACGGTAGCTACTATATATAGAAAGCTACTATTTTAAGTAATGTCTTTTGAAAGAAACTTTCCTTATTAGGATATTGCTATAAATAGAATGCGTACTTATGTTACGGGATCTAGGGAGTTTTATTAATTATACGATATATGTTTAGGTGGCAGTTTCCGCGTGGAACATTTTTAGTAGGAGTTGCTCACTTGCCGTTATCTTCCGCAGTTCAAGGTAGGGGAATATTTATGTTGTGATTCTGATCTGACATGAGGATACTCATTATCTGATTGATATATGTTGTGGTGATATATTGTAATTGAATGTTTATTATTGAATATTGTGGAGAACGGAGGTTGTAAAACGGGTCTTGTGATATGGGTCTTGTGATAAGGGACTCGTGATATGGCCATGGGAGGTGTGGTGTGTCGGAGGTGAAGTGGAGAAATGAATGTGGAGGAGACGGAAAAATTTATATTGTATTATTTCATATCTTGATTATATTACCTACTCAACCTCGTGTTGACCCTGTTTGTTGTGTATGTGACTGCGTTGATCCAATTTATTGGGGAGCAGAATGACAGGTCTAGACTCTTGGGAGCTGGAAGGGAGGAGAGACTATGAACCAGACCTATCTATGCTAGGTCACGTTGTCTAGTCTTCCACTTAGTCTATATTGTTTTTATCTTAATACAGTTGTAATACTTGGAGACTTCTGTTTGATCATTTGAACTATTTAATAAAGTACTGTGTTTCTTCGATTTGTTATCTACTACCTCGGTTATCCGAGATGGTAACACCCTTAGTTATTTGGGGAGTCCTAGATCAGGTCTCTGAATAAATGGGGGTGTTACACTACCCACAGACCGAATTTAGAGTATTCTATGACTGTTAATTCAGACTTTAGTAGCCATGGTGAACCGACAGTCCTAGCGTTTTTTCTCTATCTGTTTTCTCTCCCTTTCCCTCTTAGTTTTTTAGAAATCAAATTAAACAAACCCCCAGAACCGGTTACTTCGGACGGACTTTGTAGACTATAGATTTCACGTCTCTCTGTGGAGACGATACCCGACTACCTCTGCTACATTTAGTTGAGACCAGATAGGTTTTATCTTTGATACGGTTGCGACAGCCGTGTCAGCTGGCGAGGCAAGGAGGCGGTGGCCTGCGAAGGGAGGCTATTGGTGGTTTTTGTTTATAATTAGGTTTGGCGACGGAGGCAGCAACAAGACTTTTTTTATAAATTAGAATTGGGTTTTGTAGTTTTTGTTTTTATTTGTCGTGTCCCCCGGATACGGACTGTGTCCGACAACTTTGAACTGTGTCAGGCACGCTGACTTTAAAAATAACCGGAGACACAGTTTTTGAAGTGTCCGACACTTATGGAGCCGTGCCTTAGGCGTGTCCGTGTCCGACACCGTGTTGGACACGCGGAGGCTAAAATTTAGGCGTGTCCGTGCAACCTAGGTTATAATGGAAGAAGATGAAGGGGTGGTGTTAAAAATTATGAAGTGAAACCCTAAAAGAGGGTTTTTTATTTCACTTGATTTGTGACTCGGTTTTGTACTAAAAAGACTCGCACTAAAATCCAAATTGATATTTATGAAACTAAAACGCTTTTGAAAGTATAAAACAAAATAAATAATTTACAAATTAAAAGCGGTTATTATTAAATTAGTGATTTAAATATGTTATCCATAACGATAAAATAGCGGGTGTTACACAATTTATGAAAGACAACTCCTAAGTTTGATGC
The DNA here is from genome assembly GCA_029255685.2 of Silene conica. Classification (NCBI taxonomy): domain Eukaryota; kingdom Viridiplantae; phylum Streptophyta; class Magnoliopsida; order Caryophyllales; family Caryophyllaceae; genus Silene; species Silene conica. The sequence continues at coordinate 65,891,679 of CM055315.2, forward strand.
ATGAATTATACAACCTTGCTGGTAGAAAAGGTAAGCATTGGAGAAATAAATAGGCAAGATTCATCTTTTTTTATGGTAAAAGGTAAGTATTATATCAAAAAACTCAAACAAATTGTACAAGGAAGTATCTAAGCTCTATTACATAATATGATGTGTATGTAGCCAATCTATATCCGCTTCCTTGAAGAAATACTCTGTTGTCATTCTGATTCTTGCACGGACTGCATTCACGATTTGTTGCGCTGCTTGCCTTGGCATTATGAGCTGATCAAGGTCTGCTTTGCTGACATTGCGCTGAAACCGAATAACATAGATACTAATCAAAAGAATAGCAGCCTGCTCACTCGTGGCAAGATTCATCTTTGTTGTAAGTATTTACTGTCTATGGAACGACAAAAGAAGCATGAAGGCCTTCATTAGACTGTAAAAGGTCTAAATTAACTTGTTTCGTAGATTAAATATTGTTTAGTGTGAGGATTTACTGTAACACCCCGTAATTTCCAAGTCATTATATATTAATAAAATCTTATTTTAGTAATAAAAATGATCCATAATAAATATAATTCCATTTACAATATATCGTTTTTGACTATGATATTAATATGTCCGTCTTAAAGTTCTACTTCTTAAACTTGTAAAACGTTACTCTGTCCTTGTTGCTAATTTTAAGATATTTTACAGACATATTTAGCTCTTGCTTATAAAATAAAAGTTTTAGCTCTTCTTCTTAGCTTTCCAACGCCACCAAAAACACCTCATTAAGATTTCTTTGGAGGAAATTATGCCGAAAATACGAAAGGCTGTCACGAACCATCCGCTAACAAGACCCACGCTCGTTGCTTACTCTTTACTCTTTTCCACATGTTCTTTGGGACACTTGGCTAAGTATTAACTTTGCCTTGCTGCCCAAGCTCATCTTCCACCTTCCTTCTTCTTCAAATCCTTCATTATTTTTCAGAAAAATACTCACACAAAAACACAAAACAAGAATACTGTTGTGCACCTCAACCGTAAAACGGTCGTAAAATATTCGTTTCTTATCCGTTGTCGACGATTTTCACGCCTATCTCTTCCTCTCCTCGCCCTCCACCTTACTAGGTAATAAAAGTATCAAAATTATTCCTTAATATACTCTGGTCGTGGCCTTTAAGGCACGGTTCTCTTAGCTAACCTCGTTTATTTGTGTGTAGCTAGTTCGGTTGTCCAAACCGGAGTGGCTTTAAGTCAAAATCATCCTTATTGAAGAGCTATAAGGTAACGGTGATGGGTTACTCGACTTATCGTCTTTGTCGTTTGTTCACAATAAATTATTTACGAACAGTGCGCTGAAATACTCGCAGAACGGACAATAGCTCAAAGATTGTTTTGAAAACCATTTTTAAATTTTGAAATGATTCTGGTCCTTTTCAATAATTAAACTTTGAAGATTTTAGATGATGTTAGGAGTTTGCTTTTCCCCAAAATGATTTGTGTGACGGTTTCTGACACACTGTAAAGATCAGTCAATAACCCCTTGTTAAGTACGTCTTTTGGAAATGTTTATTTGACAAATATTGTAGAAAAAGTCTTATTAAACCGATCCAATTGGCCTTGTATCATTTCGATTTTATTTGAATTAATTATGAATTTTACGGCAGAGGACAGCTGTAATGTCAAAATGCGTTTAGAACTTTTAATTCATTATTCAATCCCGTGTGTTCTCTTTTGGCATGGAACGGATATAAGTGTTGCATTATTCATCTTTTATTGGCTCATGTATGTTTAAATGAGTGGGTTAACGGTTATGTTATCCTAAGCTTGTGTAGGTGACGGTTATGTCATCCTAAGTTGTGTTGGTGACGGTTATGTTACCTTGTTTGTGAATAGATAGCGGTGGTACGATTTGTGTACCATTCTAATGAACAAATGCCACCCATGGAATGAGATTTTAGCTATGTTTGGGATTGGTCGGAGGTCGTGCTATATGCGCTCCGGTCCCCGTGTGTCGTTCGGTGTAGGTTATTACATCGAGAGGTCTGGCCAGGTCTTAGGCATATAGGCAGTGGTTATACGCTATACATAGTTAAGGAGGTCGTACCTAAGCACTCTCGTCGTTGGAGGTCGTGCCTAAGCGCTCCGGTCGTTGGAGGTCGTGCCTAAGCGCTCCCGTTATAGGAGGTCGTGCCTAAGCGCTCCCGTCGTTGGAGGTCGTGCCTAAGCGCTCCCGTTGTAGGAGGTCGTGCCTAAGCGCTCCGGTAGTTGGAGGTCGTGCCTAAGCGCTCCCGTCGTTGGAGGTCGTGCCTAAGCGCTCCATTAGTCAGAGGTCGTGCATATGCGCTCTGATGGCGTTCATTCTATTCTTGGTTTCTTGTTGTATGCGTGATTGGACATGCCACCTAGTTGTTGGCCTCTGAGTCGATCACTTGGATGTTTACTTGATTTGATGATTGGACATGCCACCTAGTTGTTGGCCTCTGAGTCGATCATTTGGATGTCTACTTGATTTCGATATCATCTCACTTGTTTGCTTTAATTATGTTTCACATGTTGATTCATGTTTTTCCCTCATGTTTTGGTTTATCGCTCATGCATTGATCATGTTGATTACTGATGCGTGTCTATTATATGATGTTTTACATCTATTTTCACACGCATTTTAGAGCTCATTTACGATGTTTTAGCATTTATTTCCCAACAATTGGCCACTTTCGTATTTTTATGCTCTTTTGCACATTTATGCGGAAAAGGGACGATTTTATACCAAATTTATGCCCTCGGGATTTTTCATGACTAAGGACAAGAAGGAACGAAGCCTAGCGCACATTTCAAGGCCTGTAGATAGCTTTAACAAGCAAAGAATCGATCCACGATGTTGCAGCCTGTTTCAAATGGCTATATCTCGAGTTCTAGAGCTGATAATGGAGTGATTCCAGTTGGAGGTGAAAGCTTATCCTCTTAGCTTTCCAACTCCGCAAGAATCGCTTGATTACGATGAGTAACGAAGAAATGGCAGCTGTTTTAAGATCGACGCGCGTTGCAGTCCCGACAATTGGGTCGACCGACCTACTAATTGGGTCGACCGACCTACTAATTGGGTCGACCGACCTCAGCGCTGACCCAGAAGTTTCCGCGAAGCCCATTAAAGTGTTTAGGTCATTAGGAAACTCTTTAATTCCGCCTATTTAAGCTAAATTACGGGATTAGGGTTATGAATTCAGATTTTCATCAAGTTTTCTACCTAGTTTTCTATCATAGAGTTACATCTAGTTTTAGTTTTAATCTTTCCATAATCATCAAACACTTTTCTTTAGTTTTATATATTGTTCTTCGTCAATCTTTCAACATTAATCAATAAAGTCTGTTCTTTTCCACCTTAATCCTTATTTCCGGTAATTCCTCTCTTAATTTATGTTTTATTATTATTAGGTTATAATTATTGCATACGGTTAAGTTAGAATCCCAAGCCTTTATTATTATTGCTTGTTTAGATTGATGTTGTTTACAATTTCCATGTTTATTCCTATTTTTATTATTGTTTCAATAGTTATGAGTAGCTAATTTCATATGTTAGGATGTAGGGAGTAAATATGCATAGGTAGTATAATTCCCGAATCAACATGTCGCAGGCAGGAGGTCGACCGACCACCATTATAGGTCGGCCGACCGACTCGTGTTCGAATTCTGTTTCGCTTTTATTTGTAGACTATAATAACCTACAATGAGACCAAAAGGAGACTTGTAGGATGTTAGTATTGACCTACCCAAGATTGAGAGATTTGGGAAGGGCATTGGTTTACATCTTAAGACGGATAGGTTACTTAAGACTGAAAGGTTTGTGACCTAGAATTTAGGAATCACCCTTATTGTTGACACCCAATAATTGTGAGAACTAGGAACTAATAGCATAGGCCGAAAGGAGCTATTAGGTAGCATAGACCTAAAGGATATGTTACACCCCTTACGCGACTGCAATACATGTTGACTTAGGATTTATATTATCTTAGCTATTTATTACCCAAACATCCTAGCATCTCTTTTATCATAGTTTATTCTCATCTTTATTTACTTGTTTTATTTTATATTTGTTTTAGACTTAGCAACAATCAATCAAACCCCCTCTCTTTTGTTACTTAATAGATTAAAAATTAGCAAACATAATTAACCTTGTGTCTCTGTGGTTCGACCCTTACTATCACTATCTATAGTTTTAGTTTGGTTTATAAATTTTATCTTTGACACCCACAACGACGGGTATCAAATTTTGGCGTCGTTGCCGGGGAGACGGTATAATTTTGTTTGTTAGTTTTTGGTTTATTTTCCTTGTCTTAAGGAACTTCGGTTCCTTAAGACCGTTACTTACCTTTTCTTCTAGTTTTGTTTTAGAAAACAGGTTTTTGAGAGGAAGACTTGAGTACTCTCAGTGCTATTGCAATCATGTCTACTATTTCTGATAATCTTCAGCCAGCAGCACACCACCTTCCCCAGGGATTTACTCTCCCCTTTGAAATTCAACTTTCCCATATCGAATTGGTGGAGCAAAAACAGTTTGCAGGTCTACCGGATGAAGATCCTCTAAAGCATTTGGAGCTATTTACAGATTATTGTTGTTCCATAGCCGTACCGGCTGGAGTAGCGCAAGATGAGGTTAAGGAGACGTTGTTTCTTTTCTCCTTGAAAGATTCTGCGCGTCAATGGATTCGCTACCTTGATAGGGTAGCAGCTGGAATTACAGATTGGACATCTCTGGCATTAGCTTTTTGCAAGCAGTACATTTCGCCAGCGAAAACCAATGCTATGAGAGTTCAAATTTTTATGTTCCGACAAGGATCTGATGAGGAATTTCATGAAGTGTGGGCCCGTTTTAAGGAGTTGGTTCGATCCGTTCCTCACCACGGGTTTGAGGAGTGGTACCTTTGCAACCAATTCTATGACTCTTTGTGTGATGACTACAGAGCCATCCTTACAAACGGTGGATTTCATAATGTAGCTTATGACAAGGGTTGGGATTTTATTGAGGAGTTTGCGGTTCATAGAACTGAAAATGGAAATTCACGGGGGAATTCACTAAAAACAAGTATTGAAATAACTCATGTTGCCGCACTTGAAACATCCAATAACGCCTGTTCCGAAGAACTTGAGAAAGCTTATGAGGGACCAACCCCAAAGGATGATTCTGCCGTAGTTCAGAACGAAGAAACTGATCCCGTGCACAGGCCAGAAGGTCGACCGACCATGATACCTGAACAGACTATGGAGTCGCCTCCTGAGCTACCTCACTCGTCTCTCATCAATGACTCGACGGAGATTCTGAAGTTTAAAGAGCCAAAGATTGCTGATTCTGCGACAAGCATTGCAGTCCCATATCCGGATCATGTGGAGAAAGTAGAGTTGGAACGTCAGCTCGGAAAAATCTTGGAGGTCGTTAAAGGCCTTGAACTTAAGAGAAAATTGGAGGACCATCCTATTATTTCTATTGTTGCAGGTCATGGTAAAGAGGGCATAGGAGATCCTGGTGATACTAGTAAGACAAAATTGGAGCAAGTTGCTGAAGAAGATAAGCCGGGCAAAGTAAAGAAGCGTGCTATAGCTTACGCGACACCAGATACCCTTCCTCCATCTAGGCCTGTTGTCTGGAAGCCCAGAGTAGCGGTCTATACAGCTGAAAGAACCTCTTTTAGCCAAGTGCCCTACTTTGGGGTATCTTGCTACTGAGTCGTAGTGCTAGTCAAGCGTTCTATTTCAGTTTTTTGTTGGACTATTTTTTTTATTCTTGTTTTTAGACTTGGACTCTCTTTGTTTTTGTTGCTTTGTTTTGAGACCTTTTTAGACTTGGTTCTGGGTTCTTGTGCATTTGCTGGGCGCATATATAATGCTTTTTCAGGTTTGAGGAAGAATGACTTGGTAAACACAAGTGGTTCCGAAGAAAAGAGGGTCGTTGTACAGCAGAGGGGTCGATCGACCCAAAACATAGGTCGGTCGACCTACCCGTCCGTCACAGCCTGTTCGTTTCTTCCTCGGGAATCGCGCAACCATCTTGGGTACTTGAGTGGCACTGCTAGCCACCAAAACCTCACAGCTTACGCTGGTTTGGGGAGGTTTTTCATGCACTTCAAAACCCAGTGAGTTCTTTCCAGTTTTTCCTTGGTTTTTACTTTTTGTTTTAATTTTATGAAACCTTTACTTAGGCTAATGCACAATAGGGACATTGTGCAGGTTGGTTTGGGGAATGGTTTCGTGTCACATGCATTGCATTCTGTCACACGTTTACTGCATTTCTGTCTTGCATTGCTTTTCTTTATTTCTCTTGCATATACAAAAGAAAAAATCCAAAAAAAATAGAAAAATTTCAAAAATTCCAAAAAATATGCACGTTTATTTTAGTATATAGGTCGAGTCGGAACGAGAGTATTTCAAGGATGATTTTGCTTTCTTACATGTTTATGCCTTTACCTTGCCTTGTCAACTTGTTTTAGTAGGAGAGTCTTTTGCATATCTACGAGTTTTGTCAATTTGTATATCTTGAGACTTGACTTATACTTTGGCAACCTACTATACATTCTAAGTTTTAGAGCTTATTTCCTGGTTTCATTCTTAAACCAGTTGTCTAGGATGTGAGTAGTACTCCCCTTGGAACATGTTACATCAATATGCATAAACATGAACTTGAATTGCTATATACTTGTTTTACTATCTCGTTTTGTGAGTCTCGGTACGTGCATTTGGGATCCCTTTTCTCTTAGTTACCCATAAGCCTTACATAGCCAAAATTGCCTTTTTATTCCCCCAAAAAACTACATCCCATACTTAGCCTACCCTTCCAAGCTAGTATTTGTGGTCTTTGGTTTATTTTTTTGAGGCATCTTGGTCTGTATGCTATCTTGAGCAAGAAAAGAAAAGAAAGAAAGAACAGAAAATTCAGAAAAAGAAAGAAAGAAAAGAAAAACGAAAAAAAATCAAAATATACAGCAGAAAGGCGGTCGACCGACCCCCTTCATAGGTCGGCCGACCACCTGACAGTGTTAGGATTCAAAATTTCGTTCCAAAAATCCCTTTCTTTTATTTGTTATCACTCCCGTACTTCATTCAAAATATTTGGGAGTCATCTCTTATATATAATGTGAGAGTTGTGCTACAAAAAAAGAGCACTTTCCTAATATCAGAAGTTGTGAAATATGTTGTTGGGAACCGGTTTTACTAGCTTGGCTACTAACCCCACATATCCAAAAAAACATCTTAACCACTTTTTACCTTTTACCTCACATATCTTTTATTACCCCAAATGCATGTATCCGAGTCACTTAATGGGTTTGTTTATACATGGTTGTAGAATTTTTGTTCATGTTAGATTGCAGGCATGTTTCCATGGGTCGCAGTTAGGTGAGTGTCATTACAATATACTTCTTTCTATCTTTTACATATACTCACCCTTTGCTTCATGAGTGTCTCGAGCGTACCGCGAGAGTCCATGGTATAAAGTCTCTATAGTCTTTATGTTTGCAAGTTTGACGACCCCATAACTCGTTTGCATGATCTGAATACTTCCTCATTTTGTACTGGCATTGGTTTAGGCTTACATGTAAATTTCGCTCTGAGATTGAAATCGTTCCATTAGTTAAGATCGAGTCTATTTCTTGCTTAAGGGCAAGCAAGGTTTGGTTTGGGGAATTTGATGCGTGTCTATTTTATGATGTTTTACATCTATTTTCACACGCATTTTAGAGCTCATTTACGATGTTTTAGCATGTATTTCCCAACAATTGGCCACTTTCGTATTTTTATGCTCTTTTGCAGATTTATGCGGAAAAGGGACGATTTTATACCAAATTTATGCCCTCGGGAATTTTCATGACTAAGGACAAGAAGGAACGAAGCCTAGCGCACATTTCAAGGCCTGTAGATAGCTTTAACAAGCAAAGAATCGATCCACGATATTGCAGCCTGTTTCAAATTGTTATATCTCGAGTTCTAGAGCTGATAATGGAGTGATTCCAGTTGGAGGTGAAAGCTTATCCTCTTAGCTTTCCAACGCCGCAAGAATCGCTTGATTACGATGAGTAACGAAGAAATGGCAGTTGTTTTAAGATCGACGCGCGCTGCAGTCCCGACAATTGGGTCGACCGACCTACTAATTGGGTCGACCGACCTCAGCGCTGACCCAGAAGTTTCCGCGAAGCCCATTAAAGTGTTTAGGTCATTAGGAAACTCTTTAATTCCGCCTATTTAAGCTAAATTACGGGATTAGGGTTATGAATTCAGATTTCCATCAAGTTTTCTACCTAGTTTTCTATCATAGAGTTACATCTAGTTTTAGTTTTAATCTTTCCATAATCATCAAACACTTTTCTTTAGTTTTATATATTGTTCTTCGTCAATCCTTCAACATTAATCAATAAAGCTTGTTCTTTTCCACCTTAATCCTTATTTCCAGTAATTCCTCTCTTAATTTATGTTTTATTATTATTAGGTTATAATTATTGCATACGGTTAAGTTAGAATCCCAAGCCTTTATTATTATTGCTTGTTTAGATTGATGTTGTTTACAATTTCCATGTTTATTCCTATTTTTATTATTGTTTCAATAGTTATGAGTAGCTAATTTCATATGTTAGGATGTAGGGAGTAAATATGCATAGGTAGTATAATTCCCGAATCAACATGTCGCAGGCAGGAGGTCGACCGACCACCATTATAGGTCGGCCGACCGACTCGTGTTCGAATTCTGTTTCGCTTTTATTTGTAGACTATAATAACCTACAATGAGACCAAAAGGAGACTTGTAGGATGTTAGTATTGACCTACCCAAGATTGAGAGATTTGGGAAGGGCATTGGTTTACATCTTAAGACGGATAGGTTACTTAAGACGGATAGGTTTGTGACCTAGAATTTAGTAATCACCCTTATTGTTGACACCCAATAATTGTGAGACCTAGGAACTAATAGCATAGGCCGAAAGGAGCTATTAGGTAGCATAGACCTAAAGGATATGTTACACCCCTTACGCGACTGCAATACATGTTGACTTAGGATTTATATTATCTTAGCTATTTATTACCCAAACATCCTAGCATCTCTTTTATCATAGTTTATTCTCATCTTTATTTACTTGTTTTATTTTATATTTGTTTTAGACTTAGCAACAATCAATCAAACCCCCTCTCTTTTGTTACTTAATAGATTAAAAATTAGCAAACATAATTAACCTTGTCTCTCTGTGGTTCGACCCTTACTATCACTATCTATAGTTGTTGAACCATATATTCAAATATATATATAGTATATATGTTTATGTTTTGATAATGACAAGTCTAGCTATTTATATATTATATACTCGTATGTATAATCGTATGCTAAGTGTACAGAACATTAGTAAGAAGATCTAATCAATCAAGTATAAAATATTCAAGCATGTTAGTCAATGAATTGACTAAGTCGAAGATTGATAGAAGATCACAAGCGCGCATAATGAACTAAAGTTATATTCATCAACTATAGCTTTAGTACAAGATTGATTCTAGTTATAGCCCGTAGCTATAACTCTATTTCATGAAGAAATAATCAGGAATATATAGGTGTTTAAAGTGAAACGTTTGTTTCCTAATTTGTGTCGTGTAGTATTAGTGGTTCAATGGTATTCTATTCTAAATATGGAATTGTTAATCTTAATAGGATTATATAAAATATCTTTTAGTTAAATAAGAAATAAATAATTGTCTTATGAGATAATTATTTATTACTAAAATAAACTAAAGATTTTTTATATGATTTTAATTGTCAAATTATATAATCTAAGATTTGGTTTGTTTCGATTTTTGGAAAACGTGTAACATGTCACGTTTCTATAAATCGTGTAAGGGTTTATTTAAATAAATATTATGTATTTATTTAATGTCCTAAACTAACTAAGATTATATTATGGTAATATATTTTATTATCTTTGACATGGTTTAGGAAGTTGATTTAATAAGGATACTAATTATTTATTATATAAAGATCTTTCCTAAATATGAATTAGGAAATTGATTCCTTATATAATACATATAGTATATTATTAAATCTTTCCTAAATATATTAAGATTAGATTTAAGGTAGTATTACTAAAAGACTAGTATTCTAGTTTTAAGTAATATTCCTAAATCATCTAGGGTTTAAATTACCTAGATACATATTCTATATAAATAGACTACCATGATACATTAAAACACACGAAATACACAACACACATACACGCAAATCAAGAGAACCGCCGTTCATATATTCTTCAAGATCGAGCTTTTCATTGTCAAATCCGATTCAAGATTCAAGTGCTCAAGCATTGATCTTATTCATTCAAGATTGTGACACCAAGAAAACATTGAAGACTTTATCTTATTCACGTAAGATAGATTGAGTATTTAGCGGTACTCGTTGTAAGACAAATATTTAACGGTATTTGTCGTAGCTAGATATTTAACGGTATCTAGATTGAGTTGTGACTAACATCAAAGTCGCACGAGTAGGGTTGATAAAATTGTAATCCAGAGTTGGTACTAATTTTATTAATCGAGAATAGTGGACGTAGGTCTCAGAGTGTGAGACTGAACCACTTCAAAAATATTGTGTCTCTCTTTATTATTTGCTCTACTCAAAGATCATCATACAACCATACACACATCGAAGAAGATTTAAAAAGAAGGCATACTCAATTCAACCCCCCCTTCTTGAGTATATTATATCAATAGACTCTTCAATTGGTATCAGAGCCTCGTGCTCTTGATCGCCTAGCCGCGTGAGTTTTGATCCTTCTATTGATTCTATATTATATACTCTTTCATCAATGGATTCCAAGCATCTCAAGTGCCCTATCTTCGATGGCAAAAACTATAGTCTATGGAAAAATATGATGACTCATTACATCAAGGGTTGTGATTGGGAATGTTGGAAGATCATCCAAACTGGACCAAAGAAGATCTTGGTCGCCGCCGCCAATGGAACAACCTATGAAAAAATGGAAAGCGATTATGTGGAAAGTGACTACAAAATTGCAGAGAAAAACTCTAAGGCCATGAGCCTCCTACAGAACGGTATGATAACCTCAGAATTCGATAGATTCTCATCCTGTAGTTCCGCTAAGGAAATATGGGATAGTCTCGAACTTGCTTATGAAGGAACATCCGCATTCAGGAAACATCGTATAGACTTGCTCGTTCAAAGATATGAACTTTTCAATATGGAAAAGAATGAATCTATTGATAGCATGTCTGCACGATTTTCTTGTATTATTAATGAACTGCGGAACCTTGGCAAAAAGATCGATTCTGAGGATATCATTCGTAAGATTCTTAGGAGTCTCACCAAAAAGTGGCAACCTAAGGTCACGGCCATAGAGGAAGCACGTGATTTATCTAAAATCACTTACCAAGAATTGATTGGATCCTTAATGGCTCACGAGATCATACTAAATAAAAACGATGATGATCCCAAGGGAAAGGGAGTCGCTTTACAAGCCTCCACAAGCGAAGTAAGCGAAGAAGAACTTGAGGATGAAACAGTTCTATTCGCTAGACGATTTAAGAAAGCAGTTTTCAAAGGTAGATACAAAAACTCTAACAACAAAACGTTCGACAAAAAGAAAACTGACTCCAAACAAACATTCTTCAAAAGAGGATGTTTCAAGTGTGGACAACAAGACCACATGATCAAAGATTGTCCAAGCTGGGACAAAATCAAAGACAAGTCAAAAAGAGAAAAGACCAAAACAGAGTTTAAGAAAGTAATGCTTGCGTCATGCTGGGGAGAATTAGAATCTGAAGATGACGAGGACTCTGAAGAAGAAGAGGTAGCAAACCTATGCCTAAGCAACGTCAGCCTAGATCTAATCTCAAACGACAATGATGAAAATGACGCATCGAATATGTGTCTCCTTGGAGAATCAGACTCAGACGACGACGACGAAGAGGTAAATTTTCTTCAACTCAAAAGTCAAGTTAAAAACTTATCTAAGGCTATGCTAATTAAATATTTTGAGAAAACCCTAGACCAATGTCATGAACAAAATCTTGAGTTAGATGACTTGAAAGAGCAGATCCTCGATATTGCTGAGGAAAATCAACTTCTGAAAGCCAAAGCTAAGAAACTGAAATCCAAAATAAGCATTGAAGCAAATGCTAAGTTGGAAACAGTTATGTCTGAGAAAAAGGTTCTTGAGTCTAAAGTTATAGCTAATGAAGCTATAACCTCAAAACTAAAACTCAACATTAAAGAGCTTCAATCTAAAGTTATAGCTAATGAAGCTATAACTTTAGAATTAAGAAAGGTTAATGAACGGCTTAAGTCAGAATCTTCGACTATGGTCGAAGATGAGACTCATCAAGAAGAAGTTGAGATTCTCAAAAGCAAAATCATGGATCTAGAATTCAGTATATCTAAAATCAAGAAAGAACACGCCAAAATTGTGTCTGACTTCCATAAAGACATTCAAAACCTAAAAGAGTCTAGCAACACTGACCATAGTGAATGTAAGAAAGAAATAGACTCCTTGAAAGACCTCCTTCTTCATGCTCGGAAAGTTCACGATAAGTGGGAAGGAAGCACTAACGTTCTAAACTTCCTAACTGAACAATCCGACAACAACATGAAGATGGGTTTAGGTCACGAATGTTATGGAAGAAGGGATCACTCAAAGTGTAAACAAAGTCCAACAGATAGAGACTTTAGAAGAAGAAAATATGCCGACCTTCCTGAGTATTTAATATGCACTTATTGTGGCCATACTGGACACCTCCGAGAAAACTGTGTGAAACATGCACAAGATTTTAAAACCGGAGTTAAGTTTGTTAAATCCTTAGGAATTCCAAGCGACACTATTTCTGTCTCTGATAGTGATGATAATAAAACTGAGGAAAGAAACATTGATCACAGATGGTTCTATGACATGACATTTGATTACGAAGAAAAGAAAAATAGAACCAAACAAACTCCTCAACAAGCAACACACAAAAATTGGTCACCTAGGGTCCAAACTAAGACCTACACAAAAACATCAAAACCCAACTACTACCAATATAGAAAGACCTATGTAAGACAAGTCTGGGTTAAAAAGGAAAATGTATTTGTGATTGCTAACAACAAAGGACCCAAGTATGCTTGGGTACCTAAATCCTGTCTTTGAAATTATTTGTGCAGTTTGTCGCCAAGGAAAATAACCTATGGTATCTCGACAGTGGATGCTCAAGACATATGACAGGCGACGTAAACCTATTCCAAACCCTAAAACCTTTTGACGGAGGTAAAGTCACATTTGGTGATAACAAAAAGGGAAAGATCATCGGAATTGGTAAGATAGGTATTTCATCCTCTCATACTATAAATGATGTATACCTTGTAAGTGGTCTCAAACACAATCTTATTAGTATATCTCAATTATGTGACAAAGGAAATAAAGTGGTTTTTCATTCAGATATATGTCGTATAATCTTAGAAGGCACCAGTAAAGTGATACTTGAAGGTCACAGGATGAAAAATGTTTATATGATTGATTTAAATGTTGTACCTACTGATTCTCTATCATGCATGAAAGTTACTTTAGATGATCCATGTCTATGGCACAAGAGATTTGGTCATATTAGCTCACCTATTCTAAGTAAGCTGAAAAGATGGGACTTGGTCGAAGGTCTTCCAAAGATCAAGTTTGATCAAGAAAAGATGTGTGACATATGTGCACGATGTAAACACGTCAGATCATCCTTTAAGCCAAAAAGAGTGGTAAGCACAAAACAAGCTCTTGAACTAGTACACATGGATCTATGTGGCCCTATGAAGGTAAGAAGCAGAGGTGGTTCCAGGTACGTTTTCGTTCTAGTTGATGATTACTCTAGATTTGTTTGGCCAATCTTTCTTCACTCTAAAGACGAAACTTTCGATGAATTTGTTAGTCTCATGAAACTTGTCCAAAACAAATATAAATCAAACCTAGTAACAATCCGTACTGATCATGGAACTGAGTTCGACAATCATGCTTTTATTGAGTTCTGTAAAACCAATGGTGTTGGACATAACTTCTCGGCCCCTAGAACCCCACAACAAAATGGAGTCGTAGAACGAATGAACAGAACCCTAGAAGACATGGCTAGAACAATGCTTCTTTGTAGTGGCCTACCTAGAAACTTTTGGGCTGAGGCTATAAGTACAGCTTGCTATATTCATAACCGTGCTATGATTAGACCTATCCTTAAAAAGACACCTTATGAACTTCTTCGAGGTCGTAAACCAAACATATCTCACTTAAGATGTTTTGGCAGTAAATACTTTGTTCACAACAATGGTAAAAACAGATTAAGCAAATTCGACCCTAGAAGTGATGAAGCAATCTTTATAGGATATTCAGATCATAGTAAAGCCTACAAAGTCTTTAACAAACGTACTTTATGCATAGAGGAAAGTATTCATGTTATCTTTGATGAGAATAATGTCTTCGATAAGCCATTACAGGATATAGAGGAAAACCTAGACGAACCTGATTTCAGGTTATCAAGGGAAGATCCTCCTGAAATGGAAATTGAAGAAGGAGAACCTCAAGGAATGCATGATGAACTCAACTTGGGAGAAAATGGTACGAGAGATGAAACTACAGTTGATGATACTGTAGATAACTCTCAAACCAATGACTCGGAACCCAGATTTACAGCTAATGAAGCTGTAACTTTGAATCAAAACCAAAGGGAAGAGGCCAGAGTTATACCTGACCCTACTATAAACCCAGGTTTGGATTCAGGGGGAACAAGTCAAGATCCCGAGTCAAGTTCAGGGAATACAAATGATCAATCAAGGAACTAGAGATACAAAGGCTCTCATCCTTTGGACAATGTCATAGGAAGCCTGACAGATGGAGTTCAAACTCGAAGGAGCTTAAATAACTTTTGCTCATTCTACTCCTTTCTCTCCACAATTGAACCTTCAAATATCAAAGAAGCTCTCGCAGAACCAGACTGGATAGTTGCCATGCAAGAAGAACTCCAGCAATTTGAAAGAAACAAAGTTTGGCATCTTGTTCCTCGACCTAAAGACAGAACTGTCATTGGAACTAGATGGGTATTCAGAAACAAATTGGATGACACTGGAGTCATTGTGCGAAATAAGGCCAGACTAGTAGTTCAAGGATACAACCAACAGGAAGGGATCGATTATGACGAAACCTTTGCTCCTGTTGCTCGTCTTGAGGCAATAAGACTACTCATTGCATTTGCAGCACACAAGGGAATAAAGCTGTTTCAGATGGACGTTAAGCTGTTTCAGATGGACGTTAAGACTGCATGGTACGACAGATTATCAAAGTTCCTATTGTTGAGTGGATTCAAGAGAGGGTTTGTGGATAAAACCCTATTTCTTAAAAGCGAAAACTCAGATCTACTAGTTGTTCAGATCTATGTTGACGATATTATTTTTGGCTCAACTAATAAAAAGTTGTGCAAGTACTTCTCTGAGTTGATGACTTCTGAGTTCGAGATGAGTATGATGGGAGAACTAAAATTCTTCCTTGGACTTCAAATACAACAAACTGAAGAAGGAATCAAAGTTCATCAACAAAAATACGTCAAGGAGTTACTAAAGAAATTTGGAATGGAAACCTCTCATGCAATGCCTACTCCAATGGTCACAGATAAGAAGTTAACCAAAGACGAAGATGGTAAGTCTGTAGATGAAACTACTTACCGAGGTATGATTGGCTCACTTCTTTATCTTACAGCAAGTCGTCCAGATATAATGTTTAGTGTCTGTGTTTGTGCGAGATTCCAATCTGCACCAAAAGAATCACATATGATTGCAGTTAAAAGAATTTTAAGATACCTAATCGGAACCTCAAAATTATATCTATGGTATCCTATGGACTGTAACTTTAATCTAGTCGGATATTCAGATGCGGATTATGCAGGATGTTCTTTAGACAGAAAAAGTACCTCCGGACTTGCTACCTTTGTAGGTCCTTGTATTATATCTTCGGGATCCAAGAAACAAAATTCTGTCGCTCTCTCAACTGCTGAAGCAGAATATATTGCAGCCGCACTGGTATGTTCTCAACTTTTATGGTTAAAGCAACAGTTACATGATTATGGTGTTGATGTTGGATGTGTGCCTATACTATGTGATAATACGAGTGCTATAATTATATCTAAAAACCCAGCCCAGCACTCGAGGACCAAACATATTGAAATTAGACACCACTTTCTAAGAGACCATGTTGAAAAGAAAAATATAAAATTGGAATTTTGTAGTACGGAAAAACAGTGGGCAGATATCTTCACTAAACCATTGGCTAGAGAACGCTTTGAGACTTTGCGATTGGAAATTGGTTTAATCGGTGGCACCTAATCAAATCTTAAAAGCAAAAATAACCCAATGATTGACTACGGTTTAGATGAGATTATATGACTGTGTCCGTATACTCCGCTGCATGTGTATGTGTGTATTCGATGATAAATTATGTGAACATAATTATGTTATGCAATTCATGTATGTATGTGTGCACAACCGAATCTCACAATAATAATACGACACATATTATAATTTACCCTACAATATTTACCTATACATATTAATATCTACATATTATTCAAAAAAAAAAAAAAGGGGAAAAAGAAAAGCACTCTCACCTCACTCAAACCGTGGAACATTAAGCCCCACATCTTCCTGCCACGTGTCACTTAAACCTTCTACCTATTGACTTTCTACTACCTCCCTCATTCTTACCATCCTCAACAAACCCAAACAATTACCGTCTTCACCAAAACCCAAATCCCCAAATAAACCAAAGAAACCTCCATTACCAAAACCAAAGAAACCTCCAAAAATACAATCAAGCCTCAAGAAGCAAAACCCACCATCTCCACCTTCCACCACACCATCACCTCCACCGTCCCCAACACCCATCTCCATGTTCATTCCGACGACCGACACCGGGAAACGTCGAAAATTTAATCAAGACTCATCTATAGTCCCTGAGTATTCGCTAGAGTTAAATTGGTTGGTCGGGACAAACTCTCTTGTTATGAAGCTGTGGTGTTGTACAATTGATTGGAAAGGACGAAGGTAATTTTAGCTTCGTTGATTTGTTTCAAGACTTGTTTCAAGATTCTAATGTGTTGGTTAAAGAAAAGGTGTGCTCGACAATTGTGAAAAAAAAAAAAAAAAAAAAAAAAGGGTTGTTGATGATACAAGTTATGGAGTCATGCCGAGAAACCATATGTGTGACAAAATCCTCAAGCTCATGGGTATTTCTTTTGACGGAGTTGATTTATCCTTTGGTAAAAGCGTAAGTGTGGAACCAAAACCGTGTGCATCTCCTTTGTTTGAAGGTTTAGATGCCAAGATGGATAAAATTCGTGGTTTATAAAGTTAAAAAGGAGAAGGAAAGCATGGGTGGTAGCGGTAGATGTGGCAATCGAAGTCGTGAAGCCGAGCTAAGGGCGTGGATGAATAATAAAAAATTGATAAGAGAGTTGAGAAGGTTGTTGTTCGTGCTCAGATTACTGTGTTGACACTCTGTTCTTCAAATTGTCTCGTTTTCGGTTGTTGTGTTTGAATCCGGAATGGACTTCCTCAAACTCTTACTCTTATCCTAGCCCAACTCTGAAACTATCTTTGGCCCAACAAAATTCGAGGCCCACTAGCCCTTATGTTGCCAATCTTAACCTTTCCTAATTGTTTCCAAAAGGCCCATCTAAAAATTATCCAAGCCGGCCCAATTTGCTAGTTATCTTTTGCCTTGGCCCATTATGCACTAACCTAGCCAGGCCCATTTTCTTAAAACTCTCTTGTTTTTCATTCGGCCCATTGGCTTAATATTTTCGACTTGGTTGTGTATATTTTGACATTATGTATGTGTTTGTATGATATTCTCTATGTTCATATTATTTCGACTCGTTTATATGCTTGCTTATGCTTCGTACGTATATTATTCTAGTCGTTTCATGTCTTTGTTCTCATCTTTTCGATGATGTCAAGAGGGGGAAATATGCGACTTAGATTAGAATTTGCCTAAGCTTGCTCCTTGTCGTAATTCATTGTCTCTTAGGGTCCTTAAAGGATATGGATAGATAGAAGATAAAAACCCTAAGTGACTCTTTGCTATAAATGACCATTATTATATTGAGGGGGAACATACACTTAGACACGTAATCTAGAAATCTAAGAAAGACTTGCCATCATCAAAAAGGGGGAATTTGTTGAACCATATATTCAAATATATATATAGTATATATGTTTATGTTTTGATAATGACAAGTCTAGCTATTTATATATTATATACTCGTATGTATAATCGTGTGCTAAGTGTACAGAACATTAGTAAGAAGATCTAATCAATCAAGTATAAAAGATTCAAGCATGTTAGTCAATGAATTGACTAAGTCGAAGATTGATAGAAGATCACAAGCGCGCATAATGAACTAAAGTTATATTCATCAACTATAGCTTTAGTACAAGATTGATTCTAGTTATAGCCCGTAGCTATAACTCTATTTCATGAAGAAATAATCAGGAATATATAGGTGTTTAAAGTGAAACGTTTGTTTCCTAATTTGTGTCGTGTAGTATTAGTGGTTCAATGGTATTCTATTCTAAATATGGAATTGTTAATCTTAATAGGATTATATAAAATATCTTTTAGTTAAATAAGAAATAAATAATTGTCTTATGAGATAATTATTTATTACTAAAATAAAGTAAAGATTTTTTATATGATTTTAATTGTCAAATTATATAATCTAAGATTTGGTTTGTTTCGATTTTTGGAAAACGTGTAACATGTCACGTTTCTATAAATCGTGTAAGGGTTTATTTAAATAAATATTATGTATTTATTTAATGTCCTAAACTAACTAAGATTATATTATGGTAATATATTTTATTATCTTTGACATGGTTTAGGAAGTTGATTTAATAAGGATACTAATTATTTATTATATAAAGATCTTTCCTAAATATGAATTAGGAAATTGATTCCTTATATAATACATATAGTATATTATTAAATCTTTCCTAAATATATTAAGATTAGATTTAAGGTAGTATTACTAAAAGACTAGTATTCTAGTTTTAAGTAATATTCCTAAATCATCTAGGGTTTAAATTACCTAGATACATATTCTATATAAATAGACTACCATGATACATTAAAACACACGAAATACACAACACACATACACGCAAATCAAGAGAACCGCCGTTCATATATTCTTCAAGATCGAGCTTTTCATTGTCAAATCCGATTCAAGATTCAAGTGCTCAAGCATTGATCTTATTCATTCAAGATTGTGACACCAAGAAAACATTGAAGACTTTATCTTATTCACGTAAGATAGATTGAGTATTTAGCGGTACTCGTTGTAAGACAAATATTTAACGGTATTTGTCGTAGCTAGATATTTAACGGTATCTAGATTGAGTTGTGACTAACATCAAAGTCGCACGAGTAGGGTTGATAAAATTGTAATCCAGAGTTGGTACTAATTTTATTAATCGAGAATAGTGGACGTAGGTCTTAGAGTGTGAGACTGAACCACTTCAAAAATATTGTGTCTCTCTTTATTATTTGCTCTACTCAAAGATCATCATACAACCATACACACATCGAAGAAGATTTAAAAAGAAGGCATACTCAATTCAACCCCCCCTTCTTGAGTATATTATATCAATAGACTCTTCAATAGTTTTAGTTTGGTTTATAAATTTTATCTTTGACACCCACAACGACGGGTATCAATTACGTTTGGAAATGCATATATGGTTGTTTCTGAAATTATATACATGTTCATATGTATAAGATGTTTTGTATTACTGTTTACATGTTTTCTGACGTAAAGTGGCTGGGAGAACCCTGAGTTACTCCCCACTGACTGTGGCGTTCATGTTTCATGAATGTAGGTTGGTGCTGTTTGGGGAAGACGTGTGGCTATCGAGCATTGTTGATAATTCGACAATTACCCTTACGCTTAGTTTAGATTTAATTCATGTTATTATCGTGGGATACCTTATCCATCGTCTATTTAAGTTATTTTGTATAATTTATACTTTCTCATTAGTTTTTAGTCTTCCGCATGTTGTTTTTGATATTCCGCGAAAAAGTTTTAATAAATATGTCGAAAAGATTTTAAAAGTATCGTATTTCCGCTGCAAATAACTTGTTTATTTTTATGCTAAATCGCGGGGTGTTACAGTTGGTATCCGAGCAGTAATGCTCCCGACGCACGCACGTGTACCCCAAATTAAATATAAACTTGACCTGAATTAATGAATGAGAGTTGGGTAGACTTAAAGACCAAGTGGTAGTCTGTAATGTGATTGCTCTTTGTTAGGTCTAACATGTTTGTTAATTGTCAATGATTTTGTTTTTGTGCTCAAGGATTGGTGAACCATGAGCTTAATTACCTGGATGGCAATCAAGATTATTGTCTACTACCGAAGATGGAAGATTCGTGCTATCTTTGAAGGATGTTTCTACGTCCCCGAAGATACTCCTTGTTCATCATGCATCACCTTCTTCCTTATTTCTTGATGCATATTCTCCCTTCCTGAACTCTCTTCTATCTTAACTCGGAAGCTACTTCTGTGACTTCCCGACTTAACCTTATCCTTGTTACTTGCCTTTTTCCCATTGCGCTTTGTAGGTAGCCTAGCTTAGTTCGTTTGAGGATTTTGTTCGAGGATAACCCCTAGCCCTTATTTTGAAAAGTAATGTTACTGAAAACGTTTCGGGAGTGCAGTAAGCCATGTCTTGATGATCCTTATGTTTAGTTTTTTACCCAATTGGTGGGTGGAATTGGTTGGTGAAATTCCTAGATTCAATTTTGAGTGGTATATGTAGTTTTCGAAAGAATTTAACCTTGGGAATCAAAATTGGGATTTAGAACCAGTGGGTTAATATGTGTCGCTTTAAGCTTATGAATGAGGTGTTACAAGTATAAAGAATTAGGAAAATATACTTGGGATGTTACGTTTAAGAATAATAATCGTTTATAATGATGGATGAGTAGTGAAACGATGTATAAGGTAATCATTGGTGAATGGACTGAAATTTACTCTTTTAGTTATTTAAAGGAATTAGTGGTGTTGATGAATGTTGACTAGTTTGGGATTGAATGCTTTGGATGTTTAACTCGTAGTCTTATGTTCGGGAATAGTTACGGTTTGAAGAATACCGTGTTTATATTTTTGGGATTAGACGTTTTGGATGATTATCTCATAATCCTATGTATGAGAGTAAGTACAGTTCCGAGAGTGTCGCGTTTATGTAACACCCCCATTTATTCAAGAGCCTTTAGCAAGACATTCTCGAGTAAACAGAGCTGTTACCATCTCGGAAAAACCCGAGGTAGTGAATAACAAAGTAAAACAATACAAAGTACTTTATATAAAACCGATAGAATTTAAACTTTTGTTATTACAGAATTACATAGAAGATAAAAGCACAATTGACGACTACTCTATATGTGATGTAGATCTAAGTCGGTCTCAAGTCCGCATCTCACATTCCAGTCCCAGCTCCTGGTTCGTCTGTCTCTTTCCTGTAGAATCTACTCCCCATTCCGGATCATCGTAGGTGTCACACGAATACACAGGGTCAACCGCGAGGTTGAGTAGGTAAAACAGCTAATAAACCAGATTACTATAAATAGAAAGTTGATCATCTCCACTCCGAATCACAAGACCCAATTTCTCCGCACCAAACACGAGACCCATTATCTCCACACCAATCACAAGACCCATTATCTCCGCACCAATCACAAGACCCATTATCTCCGCACCAATCAATAGACCCATTATCTCCGCATCAAACACAGACCCTTTATCTCCGCACCAAACACAGACCCTTTATCTCCGCACCATATCATATCACAGAATTATATATCACAATATACCAATCATATAACATTATAGATGAACATGATTAATATCAACCAAATAACAGATTACACATCTCATATACGTAGTATCCCCCTACCTGGAGTTGCAGAATGACAACCGAACAGCTGCTAGAATCGTTCCACCTCGAACACAGTTCCTATCAATAGTACTTAATATCAATTGCTAACCAGACCATCAAACACTACCACATTTATTCTATCATGTTCACAAGTGATACACTTATCACACATTGTAAATATATATATCGACATACTCATATATATTTACCAACTAATATTAACTCCTTAGTCGTATCAATCACCACTAGTCAAGTATAACTTACTAAATATAGACTTACCAAATATGTCATATGATTAATTTAAACAATTATTATAGAACCCATAATAACGATGATTTAATTAATTAACCATAGACACAACATATATTAATACTAATAACAAAATGATAACAAGCATCACAAACGACAATAGCTAATAAAATAATTTACTTTACTACTAACACCAACACAATATTTTTAATACTAGTAGTAAAATATTTATAAAGGCAACAATGACAATTAATATTAGTAATAATATGAATAATACTTAAAAGAATGATAATGAAATAATACCAATAATAATACTTGTTACTTCGTTAATTAAGTTATCGAACAATTATAAGCTCATACGATATAAAAACCATACAACTTACATTACAACATTAATAATAACATTAATAATGATAATAATAATAATAATAATAATAATAATAATAATAATAATAATAATAAACCAATACAAACAAATATAATCACGTAACAATTCGCCCAAAACGAACAGCCCAACGATTTAGCGAAAACACCGAAACAGCCTGCTACCACCCTGTCAAACACCGCCCCTAACAACAACCCTAGCCCCTGCCTTCCCCACCGGCACCACCAGGCTCGCCTCTGAGCCACGGTGGTTCCAGGGAGGGAGTCAGTGGCTGACGAATACCACCCACGACGCCAAAACCCACATACAAAACCCAACACCTCCAGTCGTTCTGTTTTAACGCAGCAAACCACCTAAACGCAAACCGCCAATATAAGGACATACACCACCCTTAACCACCACGAAAACCACCACCCAAACCCCCTGACTACCACCAACCCAGTACTCGAATACCCAGAACCAACCGTGTACAAAAAGTATATCAAATACATACATAAACATCACACGTTCAACCCCTGTTCTGAAATATAAAAAAAAACGCGAATTGCGACAACAGCCTTAGACACCCACGACCGGTGGTCCTAAGTGGTCCATGGTGGTACGACTATGGTCAAATCACGACTCTCAACATCATAGATTAACATTACTTGAAAATCAAAACTTATACATAACATTACACGATTGAATTTGTTGAATTAAAACGCAGGAAAACGCTATGAAGAAAGAAAGACGTGTTGACATACCTATTTCTGATCTATTTCGACCACCCTTAGCCTGCCCTATGACCACCGTGAAAACCACCCATGTATTCTCTGCTATGACGGCTGTGTGCTAGAGGTGTTTGAAAGGGAATTAGGGTAAGTCTTAGGGTTTCGAAAAGAGGTAAAAGATGACGGCAGACATATGTCTTATGATAGGGTTTGTGACTTAATTCTGAAATCAGCCGTGGGCTTGGGTAAAGGCACACATAACGAGGCCCATGCCGACGTGCTGGAGGTCCAGGGATCGAACCCCCATATCGACATAGTCATTGTGCTAAAGGTCTAAGGATCGAACCCTCATAACGACATAGTCATATGACTTGATAACTACTTAAACATAGCTACCTAACATCGTAAAACAATTATCGACACTAAATAACTTAGTTATCGAGACTAAGTTTTCGAGGTATTACAGTCTTCCCCCCTTAAAATGAACTTCGTCCCGAAGTTCAACCACAGTCAGGTGATAAACAATCCCACTCACGCGAACTTGGAACACAGACGTTAACAAAACACTAACTTGGAACATGAATGCCTCGAATATAAATGCCCAAGAAATATCAACACGCTAATATAGTAAATAATATTAAGGTAAGGTACGGAGTATTACAGTCTTCCCTCCTTAGAATGAACTTCGTCCCGAAGTTCACCACCCCATAACAGTAAAGACACCCTTAGCAAACTTGTCCCGATGTTACATTCTATCCCCCCTTAAGAAAACTTTGTCCCTAAATTTCACAATTAACACACAACTGCAACACATGATACTTCAACAATCACGATATAGTGCATAACATACGCAGCAGGGTTATCAAGTATATTCAAATAATCACGACATATCAGTTAGCTATGTCATAAATCATTAAGATTTTACAATCATATCCTCCTTAAAACATGGTTACGTCCCCGTAACCTCATAAACATTCTAACACAGGACTCCATCTTACTCATTACTTTATCTCATAAAATTTAACTCCAAGTAACCAAGTATCGCACTCATCGTCGCATCTAAGACCAAAGACAAGGGGTGAGTGAACTGGCGGAAAAAAAAACCGCAAAACAATACTTTTATCTCAATATCGATTTCAAACTCAAATAACTCAATCAATAACCATGGTCACATTGGACCGTAAAGATAACTCGGCTCAAAGGCCTATAAATCATAACTTAATAACAGTAGCCAATTTCCATCTCAATTTCAATATCCATATTGTCAAAGGTTAAAAGAACCGTGTTCAACACTTAGATTAAATTCTAAGCTACTCACCCACAAGTCTCGGAAAAGGAAGCGACAAATTAAACACAATATAAAAATATGATGTTAATCACCGTAGAAACAAAATTCTTATTCAATAATAAGTTCTGCGACTCGGAATCATACATGAACTCCACCTTTAATAACATCATTCCTTATACCATCATACATAAATTCCATAAACAAGCTGATAATACTAACATTAAGTCCCAGATAAGAAACTCATTATTTGTTTCGACTATACTCCGACGTCAACCCCGGTAAGCACAAATAGATAGACCATCGTCACCAACCAAACATGTATTACCATCCGATCATCAAACAAATACCATTAGACCATTTCTTATCCCGTCTCACCAACAATAAAATTAAATTACTAACATAAAATATTAGCTATCAAAATACCATAATAATCAATAATAGTTCAACCCATACAAAAATTCAACACAAGAAATAGTAATAAACTGGTAACAGTTAGCATGTAATCACACAACCTCGAACAATAATTATTATAATAGGATCGGTAGAATCGTGTTACGTAGTAAAACAGATTCAGAGTAGCTAACACTTACATACCATTGAAATTTCAACACAAAATCAATATATTCTCAACAATGCAAACAATCAAGAGACTCTTAGTTCATAATTGACCAATTAAAACATCTCATGTTTGTAAACATATTATAGAAAGAAAAAAAACATAGGACAAAATTTATTAACGTAATTAAACATGGAGCATTGACATATCTCACAGGATATACACAATTCATGGACTCACAAGACCGTTTAACATTTCCAGGTATTAATAAGTTAGCAAGATCACTTAGGTACAACTCAACTTACATCATTTATCATGAGACTAATAAAATACATGTCTTGCAACCTAAGGGTTTATATAACACGCATCAATTAGCATTCGGCAGAATTTCGTCAACACGTAGCTACAGAATTTGTCATATAGTAAACTATCATTCTGATTATCAAACATCAAGCACAATCATCATAATTCTCAAACATCAATCTTAAACATGGTTTATCACGTTGAAAACATTTCGAAACGTTTGAAACATTGAAGCGGTAATTTGTGATCATTTATAATTACGAATAAAAAGGCAACAAGCTACAGATCGAAACAAGGCCACACGGGGACATCCTGACTCTTCTTTACTAAGACGTTGTTCTTGACGCTCATGAATTATGAAAGTTTTTAACGATAAAAGTAAACGGATTCACAAGACTAGTAATTCATATTTCATATGTCAACCACTTAATAAGTCCAATACATCGTGATCATATTTTATACATATCTTTATGCATCTCACTTTACGGTATAACAGTATACATGAAAAGTTATAAAGATTGTGATCGCAGAGACTAGACAAGGATATACCATCAATATACGAAAGAACATCAACAAGATTCACATAGTTCAAATAGTCACAATTACGTATAACAAACACATTGTTACATAACTTTTACTCATGACATCGTGCTAAAAAGCTTACTAGTTAAATTTCATTCGATAAACATGGTATTAACATCACACACGATTATCACATCATTATATTGGGGTCATATCACTAGAAAGTAGGAACGTTGGTATAACTGAAACTATTTTATATAGAATCAAGTATGATGACGTTATCATATAGTAAGGTTCATATTCATATCATATGCCTACAACTTACAAAAATCATAAATTAATAGTGGCTCGTTACGATTTTACATGGCATATCATTTTGAAAAACGCGAACACATATTCTGAACAGTAGAGTTGAATTTATGCATAACAATCACCAGGTTTTGTTAAATGATTTCTTTCACTCAGATCATAGGTAGTTTTAACATGAACCCAAAAACATTGGAAAGCTAATTCAGAAGATTATCATACATAAAATTTTCATACATATATGGAGAACACATTATAAATGGTAGCTCTCGCAAGTAAAGTAACATTCTGAA
The DNA here is from genome assembly GCA_029255685.2 of Silene conica. Taxonomy (NCBI): domain Eukaryota; kingdom Viridiplantae; phylum Streptophyta; class Magnoliopsida; order Caryophyllales; family Caryophyllaceae; genus Silene; species Silene conica. Next base: position 65,918,226 of record CM055315.2, read on the forward strand.
AATTTATCAAAATTTGTGTTCTTTAAAATCACTTCCCACTATTGCATTTAAATATAACCATTATTTTCCTAAAACATGTTGACATGTCATTCGAAGCGTTGGAACCAGATTTTACCCATTAACTTCATTATTTCAAACTAAAAATTGTCATCTACCAGACGGTAAGATTGCAAACTTGAGAAATAGCATCACGAAATAATTCAATAGTTACACATGTATGAACAATGCATTAGTTCTTACTATTGTAACAGTCACGACTTAATAGTATGTAAATCTATATACCCGAATCACCATGGTGCCACATATAGAAACATGACTCTTTACTACACTAATTGGGTGTCAAAAGAAATTGCCATATATATACTTTAAGTACGATCTATGCAACATAACCCTAGAGTACTCATGGTTAGGGGTAACACATTCCAGCCGATCATGATCACATCTCTCCTACATCTATCCTTCTAGATAGTTATAGCTCATCAACTCATTACATATATCATTATACTATATCTCTGTCTAACGCTTCAGGGATCATATAGCCGCATGCATATCACCATATATACAAGTAAAGCTCATATTCAAAGACTCTTGTTCTCAATACCAGAAATAGTATATCTCAATCAACATTCAACACCAATCTCATGATTCGCACTGTATATTACCAACCATATTTCACATCATAACTTACCTCATTCCTTCTCCTGCAAGAACGTTAGTACAAGATAACTAGGTCACTATATAATCTACCCCACTCTTCAATTACTCTCATTGGGTTCCCGAGACAGAACAGAAAGGGCCCAGGTTTGGTGTGAGGGGGCCCCTAACTCATCCCGTTCCTTTTTGGGGCTCCTATCAGTTTTATCTCGGGGTTCATTTTATTAGACTCTTCCTACGTTCATTATTATTCATTTAGTTTAGGCCTGAGGATCGTTCGCTCTGATACCACTTTGTAACACCCCCATTTATTCAAGAGCCTTTAGCAAGACATTCTCGAGTAAACAGAGCTGTTACCATCTCGGAAAAACCCGAGGTAGTGAATAACAAAGTAAAACAATACAAAGTACTTTATATAAAACCGATAGAATTTAAACTTTTGTTATTACAGAATTACATAGAAGATAAAAGCACAATTGACGACTACTCTATATGTGATGTAGATCTAAGTCGGTCTCAAGTCCGCATCTCACATTCCAGTCCCAGCTCCTGGTTCGTCTGTCTCTTTCCTGTAGAATCTACTCCTCATTCCGGATCATCGTAGGTGTCACACGAATACACAGGGTCAACCGCGAGGTTGAGTAGGTAAAACAGCTAATAAACCACATTACTATAAATAGAAAGTCGATCATCTCCACTCCGAATCACAAGACCCAATTTCTCCGCACCAAACACGAGACCCATTATCTCCACACCAATCACAAGACCCATTATCTCCGCACCAATCACAAGACCCATTATCTCCGCACCAATCACAAGACCCATTATATCCGCACCAAACACAGACCCTTTATCTCCGCACCAAACACAGACCCTTTATCTCCGCACCATATCATATCACAGAATTATATATCACAATATACCAATCATATAACATTATAGATGAACATGATTAATATCAACCAAATAACAGATTACACATCTCATATACGTAGTATCCCCCTACCTGGAGTTGCAGAATGACAACCGAACAGCTGCTAGAATCGTTCCACCTCGAACACAGTTCCTATCAATAGTACTTAATATCAATTGCTAACCAGACCATCAAACACTACCACATTTATTCTATCATGTTCACAAGTGATACACTTATCACACATTGTAAATATATATATCGACATACTCATATATATTTACCAACTAATATTAACTCCTTAGTCGTATCAATCACCACTAGTCAAGTATAACTTACTAAATATAGACTTACCAAATATGTCATATGATTAATTTAAACAATTATTATAGAACCCATAATAACGATGATTTAATTAATTAACCATAGACACAACATATATTAATACTAATAACAAAATGATAACAAGCATCACAAACGACAATAGCTAATAAAATAATTTACTTTACTACTAACACCAACACAATATTTTTAATACTAGTAGTAAAATATTTATAAAGGCAACAATGACAATTAATATTAGTAATAATATGAATAATACTTAAAAGAATGATAATGAAATAATACCAATAATAATACTTGTTACTTCGTTAATTAAGTTATCGAACAATTATAAGCTCATACGATATAAAAACCATACAACTTACATTACAACATTAATAATAACATTAATAATGATAATAATAATAATAATAATAATAATAATAATAAACCAATACAAACAAATATAATCACGTAACAATTCGCCCAAAACGAACAGCCCAACGATTTCGCGAAAACACCGAAACAGCCTGCTACCACCCTGTCAAACACCGCCCCTAACAACAACCGCAGCCCCTGCCTTCCCCACCGGCACCACCAGGCTCGCCTCTGAGCCACGGTGGTTCCAGGGAGGGAGTCAGTGGCTGACGAATACCACCCACGACGCCAAAACCCGCATACAAAACCCAACACCTCCAGTCGTTCTGTTTTAACGCAGCAAACCACCTAAACGCAAACCGCCAATATAAGGACATACACCACCCTTAACCACCACGATAACCACCACCCAAACCCCCTGACTACCACCAACCCAGTACTCGAATACCCAGAACCAACCGTGTACAAAAAGTATATCAAATACATACATAAACATCACACGTTCAACCCCTGTTCTGAAATATAAAAAAAAACGCGAATTGCGACAACAGCCTTAGACACCCACGACCGGTGGTCCTAAGTGGTCCATGGTGGTACGACTATGGTCAAATCACGACTCTCAACATCATAGATTAACATTACTTGAAAATCAAAACTTATACATAACATTACACGATTGAATTTGTTGAATTAAAACGCAGGAAAACGCTATGAAGAAAGAAAGACGTGTTGACATACCTATTTCTGATCTATTTCGACCACCCTTAGCCTGCCCTATGACCACCGTAAAACCACCCATGTATTCTCTGCTATGACGGCTGTGTGCTAGAGGTGTTTGAAAGGGAATTAGGGTAAGTCTTAGGGTTTCGAAAAGAGGTAAAAGATGACGGCAGGCATAGGTCTTATGATAGGGTTTGTGACTTAATTCTGAAATCAGCCGTGGGCTTGGGTAAAGGCACGCATAACGAGGCCCATGCCGACGTGCTGGAGGTCCAGGGATCGAACCCCCATATCGACATAGTCATTGTGCTAAAGGTCTAAGGATCGAACCCTCATAACGACATAGTCATATGACTTGATAACTACTTAAACATAGCTACCTAACATCGTAAAACAATTATCGACACTAAATAACTTAGTTATCGAGACTAAGTTTTCGAGGTATTACAGTTTATATCTTTGGTTGTCAATATAAGTGTAACAAATTTTTGTTTAGAGGTATGGAAGTACGATGGATTTTAGTCTAAGATCCTTGTCTAGTGTTTTACCTTGTTTAGAGACATATATCATATGTCGGTTGGTTATGAGTGTGACCTTGTCAGTAGTTTTGGGTCTAGCTCTATGAAGGATGTTGATTGTTGATTAATAATCGAGAGTTGTGAAGTCCCTTTGATAATATGATACCTTATATCATGGATGAACTAGATGTGAGTGACCCAAATTGAGTTGAGGAAGCCTTGAGAATTTTGCGGTTGAAAGAGTTGCCTTTTGGGGTGTGTAAAAAACCATGATGATGATAACTCGTTTATGGATTGAGTGATTAGTGATTTCCGTAATCTGAAGAGTTATCCTCCTCCTTAACCTTAAACCTCTTTTGTTCATGCCTTTGTTCTTTTGTTGTTGAAAAACTTTAATTTCTGTTACAACCTTACTTATTTCACGGTTTCAAAGATGGAAGTTTACTTTCGAAATGACATATTTTCAAAAAAAGCTTGAAATGGTTTATAATTTTAATTGGTTTTAGCGTTGATTTAAGACTTGTTATTGGAGCCGTCTAATAACTCGTATTACGCTTGTCGACGCATGATATGTTTTGGTTTTAGACTAGTCCTTGATTTGGAATGTCGGGCTCTTGAATGCACAACGAGAATCCTCTTGTTCCATTGATGAGGAATTGTGCCTTTAGAAACTCTTTTCGAAGTCTTTGAAATAAATTTAAGTTTTGTAATATCAAATTTTGGAAAACGCTTTGGCTATTTACCTTGTCTTTACAACTTACCAATTTTCTGCTTTCAAGTTTCGAGGACGAAACTTTTTAAAAGGTGGGGTGATTGTAACACCCCGTAATTTCCAAGTCACTATATATTAATAAAATCTTATTTTAGTAATAATAATGATCCATAATAAATATAATTCCATTTACAATATATCGTTTTTGACTATGATATTAATATGCCCGTCTTAAAGTTATACTTCTTAAACTTGTAAAACGTTACTCTGTCCTTGTTGCTAATTTTAAGATATTTTACAGGCATATTTAGCTCTTGCTTATAAAAGAAAAGTTTTAGCTTCTTCTTAGCTTTCCAACGCCACCAAAAACACCTCATTATGAGTTCTGTAGAGGCAATTATGCCGAAAATACGAAAGGTTGTCACGGACCATCCGCTAACAAAACCCACGCTCGTTGCTTACTCTTTACTCTTTTCCACATGTCCTTTGGGACACTTGGCTAAGTATTAACTTTGCCTTGCTGCCCAAGGTCATCCTGCACCTTCCTTCTTCTTCAAATCCTTCATTATTTTTCAAAAAAACACTCACACAAAAACGCAAAACAAGAACACCATTGTTGTTGTGCACCTCAACCGTAAAACGGTCGTAAAATCTTCGTTTCTTATCCGTTTTCGACGATTTTCGCGCCTATCTCTTCCTCTCCTCGCCCTCCATCTTCCTAGGTAATAAAAGTATCAAAATTATTCTTTAATATACTCTGGTCGTGGCCTTTAGGGCACGGTTCTCTTAGCTAACCTCGTTTATTTGTGTGTAGCTAGTTCGGTTGTCCAAACCGGAGTGGCTTTAAGTCAAAATCATCCTTATTGAAGAGCTATAATGTAACGGTGATGGGTTACTCGACTTATCGTCTTTGTTTGCATGACTATATGCTTGTAATGTTTAGTATACTAGAATTGTGTTTGATAAAATAGTGGCATGATTAGGTTCATAAATTATATGTTTGGATGAATTTCATCATGTATGCTTGTGTTGGATGAGATTTTAATTGTGGAAATTCATTAAGGATTGTATGGTTAAATGAGTTTATGATCATTGAGGATGATTTGGTTGATAGTCTTTCAAGTTCATAGTGTTTTGCTTACAATGGTTAATTCATGATGTTTCAGCACCTTGACAAATCTGTCCATTGTCTTGTACAATTTATTTCGACATCTTAGAGTATCCGCCTTTGAAAATGTTGAAAAGAGACCCCTGTTTATTTTAAGTTTAGAATCTACCTCTAAAATATCGTAATTTTCTTGAATGTCATTTGTTCACAATAAATTATTTACGAACAGTGCGCTGAAATACTCGCAGAACGGACAGTAGCTCAAAGATTGTTTTGAAAACCATTTTTAAATTTTGAAATGATTCTGGTCCTTTTCAATAATTAAACTTTGAAGATTTTAGATGATTTTAGGAGTTTTCTTTTCTCCAAAATGATTTGTTAAACCCATTTTTTGAAGCAATACATTTTGTGTGACGGATTCTGACACACTGTAAAGATCAGTCAATAACCATCTGTTAAGTTCGTCTTTTGGAAATGTTTATTTGACAAATATTGTAGATAAAAGTCTTATTAAACCTATCCAATTGGCCTTGTATTATTTGATTTTATTTAAATTAATTATGAATTTTACGGCAGAGGACAGCTGTAATGTCAAAATGCTTTTAGAACTTTTAATTCATTATTCAATCCCGTGTGTTCTCTTTTGGCATGGAACGGATATAAGTGTTGTATTATTCATCTTTTATTGGCTCATGTATGTTTAAATGAGTGGGTTAACGGTTATGTTATCCTAAGCTTGTGTAGGTGACGGTTATGTCATCCTAAGTTGTGTTGGTGACGGTTATGTTACCTTGTTTGTGAATATATAGCGGTGGTACGATTTGTGTACCATTGTAATGAACAAATGCCACCCATGGAATGGGATTTTAGCTATGTTCGGGATTGGTCGGAGGTCGTGCTATATGCGCTCCGGTCCCCGTGTGTCGTTCGGTGTAGGTTATTACATCGAGAGGTCGGCCAGGTCTTAGGCATATAGGCAGTGGTTATACGCTATACATAGTTACGGAGGTTGTGCCTAAGTGCTCCCGTCGTTGGAGGTCGTGCCTAAGCGCTCCCGTCGTTGGAGGTCGTGCCTAAGCGCTCCCGTTGTAGGAGGTCGTGCCTAAGCGCTCCGGTCGTTGGAGGTCGTGCCTAAGCGCTCCCGTTGTAGGAGGTCGTGCCTAAGCGCTCCGGTAGTTGGCGGTCGTGCCTAAGCGCTCCCGTCGTTTGAAGTCGTGCCTAAGCGCTCCATTAGTCAGAGGTCGTGCATATGCGCTCTGATGACGTTCATTCAATTCTTGGTTTCTTGTTGTATGCGTGATTGGACATGCCACCTAGTTGTTGGCCTCTGAGTCGATCACTTGGATGTTTACTTGATTTGATGATTGGACATGCAACCTAGTTGTTGGCCTCTGAGTCGATCATTTGGATGTCTACTTGATTTCGATATCATCTCACTTGTTGGCTTTAATTATGTTTCACATGTTGATTCATGTTTTTCCCTCATGTTTTGGTTTATCGCTATGCATTGATCATGTTGATTACGTTTGGAAATGCATATATGGTTGTTTCTGAAATTATATACATGTTCATATGTATAAGATGTTTTGTATTAATGTTTACATGTTTTCTGACGTAAAGTGACTGGGAGAACTCTGAGTTACTCCCCACTGACTGTGGCGTTCATGTTTCATGAATGTAGGTTGGTGCTGTTTGGGGAAGACGTGTGGCTAGCGAGCATTGTTGATTATTCGACAATTACCCTTACGCTTAGTTTAGATTTAATTCATGTTATTATCGTGGGATACCTTATCCCTCGTCTATTTAAGTTATTTTGTATAATTTATACTATCTCATTAGTTTTAGTTTTCCGCATGTTGTTTTTGATATTCCGCGAAAAAGTTTTAATAAATATGTCGAAAAGATTTTAAAAGTATCGTATTTCCGCTGCAAATAACTTGTTTATTTTTATGCTAAATCGCGGGGTGTCACATTTACTCATGTATGGTGGGTACTTTTATAACCAAATTATTGAGCATATTATAAGATAATCATTAGCGGATATTACGACTTGTAAAAAATTTATTACCATGATGAATAAGAATGAATTGATTTCTTTTTAAACAAAAAAAGTGTTGGGTGAAATGGTCCGACACATTAAGTAATCCCTTTCGAATTCGCTAAAATAGAAAGTCCATGAGTCACAAAATCCACATTAGGCCGACTTGTGTACTATCCAATCCTACATATATAATTAATCACTTCTCAAGATAATGTTCTTATTTATCCATTAATCACTTCTCTATAAAAATTAGGAAAATTATTACACTAGTATAAGAAAATATAGCATCACCACAAAAATTTTCACCAAAATCATAAATGATCTAACAAGATACAATATCTTTCTGATAATGTAAAAAACAATTAAAAAATTAACTATAGTAAAATGCAATCTAAGGGATCAATTGGGAATCAAATTAATTAAAAAAACCTAATGATCATAATCACATGCTAGGTTTAAAATGATCAAATCAAAGAATGAAGTTGTAAATAATTTGGTTCCAAATATCAGGAACACCAGGTAAACACCAATGACTACAATCCATAGAAAAGAGCCCATAAATAGAAGGGTGTGCATCTTTTCTTAGCAATGAAAGTAGAGTTATATCAAGTAACGTTATTGGCTTCTTGATTTTTCTTAGTGCTCTCTTCAACATTGTAACCACTACCGGTATACCACCAGGATACGTGTAGCCATTTACCGGTTGGGTCTGGCTTAAGCAGTTTGTAGCGCCGGGTTCTTTCCAAGAACTGCCACTAGTTCAACAAGGCCAATACACTTTAATATTACAAACAAATTAGTCAGTATTAGTTCGCTCGTGTGTAGTTTGTAAGGATTAGTGGTTGGTTGCAAATCACTTTTTGCGACTGTTACTTAATATTTGCATCTTTAGTAAGTTTATTTGAAGTTAACAAACATAATGTATCCAATATATCAACTAACATTATAATATTAGTGGAAGGCTTACTTGTAGTGAGAAGGCGAAATTCCTTGGAAAAACACTTTTGTTCTTGTAGGATTGATAGATGTGTCTATCCATTTACCCCATGTATTGAGTGCAATCTCAAAAGCATGCATTCGATCCATGTCTTTGACTGTCATGTTTCCGAGTCGGATATAGTCCCATCTACAAATACAATATGTCGATGATCAACTTAACAATTTAAAAGGTGAACAAATGATAAAGAGTCAAAGTACTTTATACGTCTGTAGCACCCTCTAGTTTTCATAATGTAGGCCAGGAGGTATAAAATTTGCGAAGACGTGGCGGTGCTAACTCATTTTATTCTAGGAAATCTTTATTAATTCATTTTTCTCTATCATATATGTATATGTGTGTGTTTGTGTTATTTAATCAAGGGTTTTTTTTTCAAGTTTATGTTAGAATTTTATGACAAAATGACATCCGAATTTGTAATATATGAAGAAAAGGAAATAAATTATACTTTGTATGTCGCTTCATTATAAACCCAATGATCCGTGCACAAAACACAATTGATAATTATTAAGAGATATGAATCTTAATAAAGATGGAAGTTAATGACTAACGGTTGACTGGGGCCACGACGATTCCACCAATGCCAAGTGTTGAAAATAAGCATGTCCATGTACATCCATAATCTGCCTCCACTTATAGATTCTAACTTTAATATTTTTCCTTTTTGTTCCTTAACAACATCAACTAGATACGCACTTCGATATAATAATATCTCCAATCTATAACCCTGCATCATTAATGACATAATTTAAAGGTATTCAACTTAATCAACTTCAAAACTATGTCCACTTTGATATTTATTTGTTTTCACTTTCTTAATTTGTAATATGTTGAAATCATCATGATACAATACTTATATCTTAGGATGCCTATTAAACTTTTTTTACAAAATAGTTGTGGGCTGACATATTTATCAATTTTATTATGTTGCACGTGAACATCTAATGTTAACTTGTATCCACTTTGAAATTTTTAGTTGCAACACTGCTGACGTTTGACACGGTTATTGCATAGAACTACGGAGTAATATTTTTGTCCTTATAGTTTAGTATGGAAGAGTGTTAGAATTTTAGTCATGTACATACAACCAATAAAGGGAAGTGTTAAAGTATTCTATGATGAACGTATTTACAGATTGAAGAGAAATGTGTTACCGGGAACGCAAATGTGGAGACTCTGCCTTGTCTCGAATGATTATACCTAGCATTTGGTACTGCAGAATGCAAGATGCAGATAAGTGATTGCCATTGATTTAGGCTTATTGAATCGCCCACAAACATTATCTTTTTCCCTCTGAATCTTTTCAAGAAATCTCGAGCATTAAATCTGTAAAGAAGAATTTTGTTAGCATGGTTATATTTAAATTAAGCATGCTAAGACTAAATTTCTAATCATAACCTAGATTAAGTTTTTTTTTTCTTTTTTAGAGGCACATCCCACTTCTTTGCCACAAAGCTCAACAAACGACTAAATGATGATCCAAGTATACCTAGTTCAAAATTACATAATAGAGTAAACAAACAAAAAGCTTCAACTACTTCTAGATTAATATCTCCATAACTTTGGGTTACCAGCTTTGTTCAACCTATCAATTAACATACATTCATATAATCGTATTATATACCCGACTCTTTGTTGGTGAATATTACACATAGCAATGTCCGCAATTTGAATTTGAAAACCCTAGTTCACATTGGCGTCCAACAAGTTAATATAATATTAAGAATTTTAAAAACAATGTTCTTTACTGAAAACATCAATGCAATTGCTTTCCTACACTCAAGCAATGATACACACAAAATAAATAGGGTTTTTCTATGAAGTACCCTTATATTTTTTTCGAAATCTACGATATACCCTTAGTTATTCAAACCCACACAAGATATCCCTAAACTAAAAAAAATGACTTACTAATACCCGAAATGCTAAAATTTTACAACTTCAAATACTATATTTTGTGGTTTTAGTTTATTACGCTTCTGAAATACATAATCCCATCAATATATATACCTTATCTACTCATCAATATACAATTTTTGTGATCGTATGTAAACATTTAAATACTCAAAATTCGATACATAGGGTATTTTAAAAACTAAAATGAAAGTTTAGGAGTATATCAAATGTTTCTTAAGAATCAAGGTTATATGTTTGAATATAGAAAAGTATTGGGTACATCATAGAAAATTCCAAATAAATATTAAGATCCTCCTATATGTTTAATGCTTGATACTTCAACATTCCTAATAAAAGTGGCGTAAAATTAGGATATTTAAAACCCGAATATTCAACAAATTAGAATATTCTCATGTGTATCTAAGCTGGAGAGTCTTAAGAAACAACTTGGCATTTTAAATGATGACCATTTTTCTTTAATATTGACATCTTGTAACACCTAATGAATTGCGAGGAAAGTTATCCCCACATGGATAAAATAAAGAGATTATGAGAAGCTTAATACAGGCCCGTCTAACTAGAGGCTTTCTATGTGCACTTTAATTGGGCCTCAATTGTTTATAGCCCAAACTTAACATTACCCATATATTTCAATTGAAACAAAAAAGTCAATAAGGAATTCAAATAGAAAAAATCTCTCGAATACTCTACATTCTAATCCTCATATTTCTCTAACAATTCTTTTCCCTAATACAATTAATAATTTGCTTCCCAAAAATATTAAATTTACTCTTTAGTTTTCAACCTACCTAACGTTTTTTTTTTCTAATTCCTAAATATGATTACCCTAAATCAATTCCTCCCCAAATAAATTCCTCCCCAAACCAATTCCTCAAAAGTCATTCCAATTTTACAATTTAGAGAAATTAGAATAAAAACTTTGTCACTTTGTTAGGGTTAATCGGCGGGAAAAATCTCGGACTTATAATTGACTTCAAAAGAAATCAAAATAGGTATTTTTTTTTCTTAATTTTTATAAATTTTAAATTAACTATAATTTTAATGAATGCAATTATAAAAAAGAAAAACTAAAAGAAAAATTCTCTTTTCAAATAGTCTGTAATTTGCAGTATTTTTTTCTTTTAAAATTATTTTATATAAACGTCCTTTGATTTTGTAAATTGAAGGCCTTAATTTTTTTTGCACCGGGCCTCCATTTTGTTGAGACGGCCCAGCTTATATGAGATTACACCCACCACTTAGTAACAATGTTTTGTGCATTTGAGTTTAAGTGATGATAAATAATGGGCCCCAAGGTGCCCATCCAATCTTATTGGGGTAGTGCTACGAGGCTGGGGTTGTGGTTGTTTGATGTGTCTATTTTATGTATGATTTTTGTCTGTATTTAGCTCGATTTTATTAGTTTATTACACCTTTATTAGTGTATTTGTGAGTTAATTCCATATTCTATAATATTGTCTAATTGTTTATATCACATGTTTATTTTGTATTATTAGTCTTTGATTACTGATCACAATCGTCGATTAACGTAGTAATTATTTTCTAAGATCGAAAGCCTGAAATAGAATTGAACTAAGCATATTTTAGTAGACCGATCTAGTAATAGCGAGAGCTCGCTAGTACTATACCTAAGGTTAACAATAGTTATACACTCCAGTCATTAAGCGAAGAAGGATTCAGAGTTAGCAGTTATATTTTCCAGACATAATGAGAACATGGTGCTCCTTAGTTAGGGAAGACTATATGTAACACCACATGGAATATGAGGAAAATAGTCTCTCATGGATAAAATAAGGGGATGATGAGAGCTTATTAGATATTCCACCTACTAGTTGGTAACAATGTCTTGTGGTTTTGGAGTTAAGTGAGGACAAATAATGATTCAAAGGTACACATTCTATCTTATGGGGGTTATTTTACGACGGTGGCGGGTTGGATTATTACACATTTGCCATGCTTGCTCTGAAGAATATGTATTATGTTCAAAAACAACTTAGTGTTGATCAATCTATTTTTTACTGGATAAAAAGGGAGAGAAAGGCTGTTTTGGAATATAAAGAGTTATAATTGTTCTGCGATAACTTTTTTAGAAAAAAAGTCTATTCAATATTAAGTATTTTCATGGGGTGATTAAAAGCAGACAAAGAAGGAATTAACTTATTTATTTCAAGGATATAATGACAATGTTTGTTCTGATCGTCAAGACATACAACATGTTTTGCTGGACTATTATAGTTTGTTCCTAAGTATTGACACCATCACTAGTTATGTGAATAAAAGAATTATAAGGAGAGGAAAATTTTGTAATGCAGACCATTAGGATATTCTGTTATAACCTGTAGCTAAAATGAGATTACAGAAATCTTTTTTCTCTATACCTGGTACTAAAGCTCATGGGCCTGATAGGTATTTTAGTATATTTTTCAAAAATGCAAGGAGTATTATTAGTGATAAGCTTAGTGAAAGAATCTTAATGCGATTTAGAAGATAAGAGTGTTGAAGCAAACTAATGCTATTGTGCTCACTCAGATTCCAAAGTATGATATACCTTTTAATGTCACAAGTTTAGACCAATAACTTGTTCCAATGAGTTGTATAAATTTATATCCAAACTCATTAAAGAAAAATTGGGTGTTATTTTAGCTAGTTTATTTATTGTGAATCAAGGACAATTCGTTAAAGATAGAAATATTATTGAAAACAATTTATTTGTAAAGACTTCGTGGGATTCCATAGCACGAAGAGTTTCTCTCCTAGGTTTATTATGTTCAAGATTCACTTAATGAAGGTTTATGATTCAGTAAGTGGAGCGAATGTGGACCCATAATATATCAATAAGGGGCTATTTCGAGGACAACCACAGACTGAAAGGAAATGGGCTGTTTGAATGTCATTTGTGAGAATTTTATTTGAGTTATTTCTGGGACAGAAAGAAATGAAAGTATAAAAAAGATATGACTTAACTTCAATAATGAAGTTTAGCCTAGGATATGACTTAGACGGGATCACGAAGAAAGTCTAGGCCTAGGAATGTCGTCCAAGATCACGAAGCAAGGACTGAATTCTGCTCCAAGCACTAAGCAAATGGAGGATTTTCTGCACTAAGCAAGAAGAGAAGAAGTAGAAAACTCAATTTTCACGTTCATGTTTTTAACTTAATTCAAATTTTATTGTTACAAGGGTGAATGCTTGCTTTTATAGGCTAACAAATGCATCATTTCCATACACCTAGTTATAGGAATCAATGGCTCAATAAGGAGCAACAATAGAGCCAAAGCAATTGTCAGGAAAAGTACTTTACAACCCTTACACACCTTACACAAATCAGAATGAAAGCGACATAAAGCATATGACATAAGAAAGCAAACTAATGAGACAACTCTTATTTGTTTGTGAGCCGAACAGCTACTGCCCTCATTTGATCAGTGTGAAAGTATAGTTCATGCCAAAAGTACTTTTAAGCTTTGCTTGTCCAAAAGAGGAAGTCATAAAGTGACACAAAGCAGAAATGGTCCATACCGCAAAACCCAATGGACCTCGGTTTTAGACCCCTCTTTATCCGTGCTTCGCAACTCCTTGGGATTGGTTTCATTGCACCAAAATGTCCCATACTCATTTTAGTATAGAGTAGGACCATTAATGTGATTGTACTTGGATGTTTTAGGTGCTTGAGATCGAAACAGCCAGTCATTCCAAAATCGGGTTCCATAACAGTTCAACAATTCAGCCTTATCTTGTAGAGGTCATATCTCTTAGCTCAAAATGAATATTAAGACTCATGATAGCTATTTGGAAAGCTAATGAAGTTATATTTAATCTCCAAAAAGAATCAACCCAAAAGGATAAGCCAAATTTCAGATATTGGGCTTTGAGTACTGAGAGATCCAAAACAGAAACAACATTGCATTCAAAATCTTTACAGTCTTTGAAAGCTTCGTGTGCCAAATCTGTTTGGAATTTTTCCTTAATTCCAACTCTATTGGTTAATAGACATCCTCAAGATTCTATGAAGCTAAAGAACTCAAAAAAGACCATGTCAATCTTCAGATATAAGAATATGAAAACAGACCATAAATCTGACAAATTATTTCCAGTTTTTGAAATATTGCTGAAATCAGTTTTCATCCTTTCTTTCTTTGCTTAATTGCCTTTCACAATGAAGACATGACTTGATATTAGTTAAGGCAAGTTTTCTAGAATAGAAAAAATTGTATGAAGGTTGTCCAATTCAGTGCAAAACTCGATTTGTTGAAAAAAGTTTGTCCTTAAACTTTCGCGGTTAAAAATGGTAAAACAAAAGATGATTCAAAAAACAAAAAAAAACAATTTCAGAAAATAAGTAGTGTAGATGTTAAAGAGAGAAACAACAAATGGCCATTCTAAGCACACACCCAACAAATACTTAAAACCCACTTATTAGCCAACTCGATTCAAGCAACCTACAATTGCTCAAACCAAAGCCAACACCCACAAACCAAGCCGCGCCCAGTTTTGCGCTGTCACACCCTAGAACACCACGGACCATCATTTCCCAAGACTGTCTTGGTTAAAGAAAACGCATGAGCCGAAGCTCTGATACCAATTGGAGCGAATGTGGACCCATAATATACCAATAAGGGGTTGTTTCGAGGACAACCACAAACTGGAAGGAAATGGGCTGTTTTGAATGTCATTTGTGAGGATTTTAATTGAGTTATTTGTAGGATATAAAGAAATGAAAGCATAAAAAGGATATGACTTAATTTCAATAATGAAGTTTAGCCTAGGATATGACTTAGACGAGATCACGAAGGAGGTCTAGGCCTAGGAATCTCGTCCAAGATCACGAAGCAAGGACTGAATTTCACTCCAAGCACTAAGCAAATGGAGGATTTTCTGCACTAAGCAAGAAGAGAAGAAGTAGAAAACTCAGTTTTCACATTCATGTTTTTAACTTAATTCAAATCTGATTATTACAAGGGTGGATGCTTGCTTTTATAGGCTAGCAAATGCATCATGTCCATACACCTAGTTACACGAATCAATGGATCAAAAAGTAGCAGCAATAGAGCCAAAGAAACTATCAGCAAAAGTACTTTACAACCCTTACACACCTTACACAAATAAGAATGAAAGCGACATAAAGCATCGGACATAAGAAAGTAAACTAATGAGACAACTCTTATTTGTTTGTGAGCCCAACAACTAATGCCCTCATTTGGATCCGTGTGGAAGTATAGCTGATGCCAAAAGTACTTTTAAGCTTTGCTTATCCAAAAGAGGAAGTCAGAAATTGACACAAAGCAGAAATTGTCCAAACCGCAAAACCCAATGCACCTCGGTTTTAGACCCCTCTTTTATCAATGCCTGGCAGCTCCTTGGGGTTGATTTCGTTGCACAAAAATGTCCCATAGTCATTGTAGTATAGAGTAGGACCATCAAAAGGTGATTGTACTAGGATGTTTTAGGTGCTTGAGCTCATAATAGCCAGTCCTTCCAAAACTGGGTTCCATAATAGTTCAACAATTCAGCCCTATCTTGTAGAGGTCATATCTCTTAGCCCAAAATGAATATTAAGACCCATGATAACTCTTTGGAAAGCTAATGAACTTATATTTAATCTCTAAAAATAATCAACCCAAAAGGATAATCCAAACTTCAGATATTGAGCTTTGAGTACTGACAGGTCCAAAACAAAAACAACATTGCATTCAAAATCATGACAGTCTTTTAAAGCTTCGTGTGCAAAATCTGTTTGGAATTTTTGCTTGATTCCAACTCTATTGGTTAAATCTTCATATATAAGCATCTGAAAACATATCAGAAATCTAGCAGATTATTTCCAGTTTCTGAAATGTTGCTGAAATCAGTTTTCATCCTTTCTTTCTTTGCTTAATTGTCTTTCACAATGAGAATATTAAGACATGACTTGATATTAGCTAAGGCAAGTTTTCTTGAATAAAAAAAATCGTATGAAGGTTGTCCAATTTAGTGTAGTAAGTTTGAAGTGTTTCAACCTCGTTCTAAATAAAAAATTGCATTTATTATGGACGCTTTGTCCTAATGTTTATCACATGAATATCATTCTTTGATAATGGCCTTACATTAATGGCAGTACTAATGATTTATGAGTCCATTTCTCATACATCCAAGTTTTAGTAGGTCTCCTGAGAGACCGTATCTCAATAAGCTTATTAAGAGACTTGTACAAATTTAAGAAAAAGTGTTACTAAAAGTAATATAATGGGTACAAATCATAATTAAAGATAAAATAAGTAAATTTATTATGTAAATAAGCACGAAATTATTATGGTACGATCAATGACAAAAGGGTCACGAAATACAAATAAAATGGTACAAAAGAATGGTTTCTCAATAACTTATTGAAAGACCGTCTCTTTCAAGTTTTAGTGTCCAAGTTTTATCCTCCTCCTAATAACAATTTTTAAGGTACTTATTTTATTTTTCACCAATGTTAATAACTACCCTCATCGTTTTTTAAATATATGAATTTTAGGTTTTTTGAATTGGTCCTTTAACTTTATTTTTTTATAAAGATATATTTATTTTAAAAACATAATTATTCAATATTTTATATATTTCTTTATATAATTTTGAAAGAATTGAAAAGAAAATTGAACTCCTTAAAATATAAAAATAGCTTACATAAAAATATTAAGTGAATACTGTTGTTTAGTTGACTTTGATTCTGTGTATCTGTGTTTAACAATACATTTCATATCACCATGGACTATTATAATTTTTAGTTACAACGGTCCACCATAATCCATTATACAACAGTTTTTCATAAAACTTAATTAAAAGGAAGCAAACTTTTATAGCCACATTGTAGAATGTGGACGCAGAATCTAAATCCCTTTAGGGCCTGTTTGGGAACGTGGATTTGGAATTGAAGTCAGGAAATGACCTAATTCTTGTGTTTGGCAGACCAAAAATTTGGAAATGGAATTGGGCCAAATCGCACTTAATTCCAGCCTCTCAAATCTCATCTCTACCTACGTCATTTCATTTCCAAACAAAACTCCAACATCACCTTCTTGCCTCAATTACTCGGTGCTATAAACCCTAATTTTTTCCAGATTTCTTGTCGATTTCGCACCAGGTATTAATCAATTTCTTCAATTTCTCCTTCGTTTTTGCCTTGTTATTATCATTGCAACACTTTGATACAAATTTGTATGCTTATTTTCCAGTAATTATAGTGCTCGTCAATCATTAGTCTCGATTTTCAACGTTTTTGGTGCTTGATTCTTCATTTTAGTACGTTTTTTAAGCATGATTATTTGTTCTGGTGGATGAATTTGACATCTCTCTCTTATGTTAATTGCAGCATTGTTGATTTTTCATGTTTCTGTTATTGAATGGACAAATTTGTTAGTTGATCATATTGATGTTAAGAGATTGAGTGTGAAATTGTTGTTGATTATTTTACATGAGCATTTTATAATATTTTTTACATGAGCATTTTATGATATTTTTTCATTATTGTTCAGAATAAATCTAGGATTGTTTAAATCGAAATGTTTTGTTACAAATACATCCTGAATATCATATGTTGTTGCGGCTTTTTGATTAGGTTCTTATCTCTTACACAAGAAAAATGGATGATGAGATTAATGTTGTTGAGTCGAGAAAGCGTGCTAGGGAGGATTTTGATGATGAAATCGAGTTATTTTCAATTATTTTTGGCTTTCTGAAAATAATATTATGCTCATGGGATCACACGAATTACCGAGTGAAAGAAATAGCTTGGTGTGAGCATGAACGTGTTGAAAAAAGAAAATATTGGATGAATTCGTTAATGAATGACCGCATATGTCGAGAACAATTGCATATGGATAGAAATTGTTTTGACAAGTTATGTTGCATTTTGCAAATCAAAGGGGTTTAAAGACTACTAGAAATGTCACAGTTAAGGAAATTGTAGCCTATTTTCTTGATATACTTGGACATGATTTGAAAAATTTGACTATTGGGGTTGTGTATACTCGGTCGGGAGAAACTGTGAATCATCATTTTCATATGGTACTTAAAGCTGTGATGAAAATAGGCCAATATTACATAAGACAAATGGATACTCCTCTTAGTTTTGAAAGACATAGTAAATGGAAATGGTTTCAAGGGGTTGTTGGGGCGCTTGATGGGACTTATATTTTAATGACAGTCTCACCACAGGATAGGCCTAGATATAGAGACAGAGGCGGTCATATTACAACCAATATCTTAGCTACATGTGATAGTAGCCTCCGTTTCAGCTATGTTTTGTCGGGTTGGGAAGGTTCGGCATCCGACCAACGTGTACTCGGTGATGCACTTCGCAGATCTAATGGTTTAAAAATTGTAAGAGACAAGTATTACCTTGTGGACTTGGGATATACGTACTAATGGTTCGGGTTTCTTAGCTCCGTACAGACGAACCCGTTATCATTTAAATTTGTGGACAAGAAACGTACCAACAAATGCTAAAGAGCTTTTTAATTTGCGTCATTCTTCAGCTCGAAACACCATAGAAAGAGCATTTGGCTTATTGAAAAAGCGATGAACTATACTTAGGAAAAATAGCTTTTATGATAAGAAAACACAAGTTAGGATTATTAATGCTTGCTTTATTCTTCATAATTTTGTGAGGTGTGAAAATGTAAATGAGGAGGAATTATTGGCTGAGGTGGACGAAGAATTAATATATAGAATCCAAGTTGATGATGACGGTGAGGAAGAGTTAGGACTTGTTTCAACGGTACGCTCAACAGATGAATGGAATAAGTTCAGAGATGACCTTGCTACGAAAATGTGGGCTGAATACGAAACCTGAAGATCATAAGGTAAAGATATAACTGTTTCATGGCACTGTTTTTCCTCTATTTAAACTTACGTTCAGATTTTGTTGTTCACCTAACAATGTTGCTGTTTTGTCAGAGGATAAATATTTTGATATATTGCAGATCAGAGGCCTGCATGTGCCTTTATGCTTGAACATTTGTGTTATTTGTTTGGTTTCCAGTGGTGATAATTCTCATTGATTTGTGCACTATTATTTTGTATCCCCCCTTTGATTGAGATTGATTACCATTTGGTATGAGTGTTGGGTGTGCCCGCCCAGTAGGTGTTTTTTATTAATTTCTAAAGAATATATAGGATCAGTTATAAGTAAAGATGGGAATGGAATTATGCTTTTCTTGAGATGTTTTAGTGTGCGATTAGAGCAAAATTTTCACATGTGTCTGAGGTTCGCCATCTGTATAGTACACTTGGGGCCAGATTTGTACTTCTTTTCCTTGTGGCTAAGAGAACAAGAGAACAAATTCTCAACTCGTAGTACATGTTTCATGAGGGGAAATTGTTTTGGCTGTTATGTATTCTTCTTTAGCTGTTACGTTGTTGTTTGCACTGATATGTTTGCTTTCACATAACAAATTTGTTTCTGATATTACATCATTGCTTTGTTTACCTTTGTTTCCCAGATAGTCAAATGTGAGTAGCAAAGGGAAGGAACCTATGTCGTCAGTGCAATAAAAAAAGAGGGGTTATCTGAGTTGGAGTAAGCAAATGGACGAGACGTTGATAATAGTTTTGTATCTTCAGTTAAAAGAAGGTAACAAGGCCGAGGATGAATGGAAGCCACAAGCTTATCAAGCCGTAGCTGATGAACTTAGAGCCACTTTGGGAACCTGCGTCACCACGGATAATGTGAAGAATCGTATAAAATCTTGGAAGAAACATTATGCTAACATTACTGATATTCGTACATTCTTAAAGTTCAGATGAGATTAGGAGAGGAAAATGACAGTCATAGGAGGACAAGATTTGGACCAATGGTATTCATTTGTTCAGGTAAAACTTTAATTAATAATATTCTTACATTCTCAAAGTTACATTGCTTATATTGTGCTGTTACAGATGTACAAATGATTAAACTGGTTGCTTATTCTGCCTTGGTTTTTTCGAAATTTTTTGTAAAATGTTTTAAACTAGTTGCTTATTCTGCCTTGGAAACTTGAACAGTCTGCATAACTCTCTTTCTTGTCATCACCCAGGTCTCCTTCTGACCTTAATTTATCTTCTAATGATTAACCTTAATTATGTATGCATTTGCTTAATGTTACTGCACTCAATCTAACACCTTTGTATGCTTAATTAAGACTCAAAAAGTACAGAGTTTTAGGAGAGTTTCAAACCCTTCAATTCATTAAATTTTTAAACCTTATTTATATGGCTTCCCTTTGCATTTATTCTTGCCATTTTTAGAGCCCTCATTGTTTTGTCCCTCCCCAAAAAACTTGGTACTCCTTTGATAGCATTTACAGGACTAAGTTTGCTATTATCCAATGCACCAAATCCTACAGCCGCTACGCCCGACACTTGGGAATGTAATAAGGGACAACTCTACGTGTGTAGCCATAGGACACTGTTGGATCCACTTTACCTATCCTATATGCTAATGAAGCCTCTCACAGCAGTGACCTACAGTCTAAGCAGAATATGTTAAGGTTTGCCTTGAGGGTACCACTTATAGAGAACCATATCTGTTAAGGTTTAGTCCTTTGTTTGCTGAGATGAGTGATCAAATTGTGCCTGTGACTATGGACTGTCATGTGACTATGTTCTAAGGGACTACTGCTAGTGGCCTTAAAAAAAGTCTGGATCCGCTCTTCTTCCTCTTCAACCTACGCCTTAGCTACACCGTCCAGCTGCTACTACTGAATTTAGAACAGTCCTAATACAATCTTAATGTTGGGTGGGTTGAATGAATGAATGGTTATGGTTATATGAATGCAAAATCTGTTGGGATCAGTTTGTCTCTAGTAGCGTGTGTGTTTGTGTATGTGTCTGTGTACGTATAAATACCCTTAACTTTTTACACTGATATTGTGATACTAAAATTATATTTTTATTAAATATATTCACCTTCGTATTAATTTTTTTAATTTAATTAAATTAAATCCGTGTATTCTACGTTGGGGTAAAACTAGTAAAATTAGAATAGCTGTAATTATAAGATAGCCGCCTTTCTCCAAACACTGAAAAATATAAATACGCCATTTGTAGTAATTTGGCATGTATTAAAGTTGAAAATACGAATACTCGAATAGGGTGCAACGACCGATAAAAGCTTCAGTTTAGCTCGTACCACACTCATTCGATCACAGACTCACAGTCCAAGCACTGGTTAAAAGTAAAAGAGGAGCATGTACAATAATCCTCAAAATTTACGCATAAATTTATATTGCCCATCGTCATATCTCGACGAAATCCTAATTCACAACATCTATTTGCAACCCAATTATCTACGATGTCAATTCATGGATTATTTTATTTTATTTTTTAAAAAAGTAAATTTTACTAATATCAAAACTGTTAGGGTGCAAACGCATGTCTCACATCGATAGTGTAAAGGTGAAAGATCATCTTTATAAGTGTTCTGAAAATATAATATTACGAGGCCTTTTTGAAAGGAGCCCAAGAACAAATCCGTGAGAGCTTGGACCAAAGCGGACAATATCGTACTATTATGGACGGTGGACACCGGCGTAGCAGAGGCCCAACACGAGATATTCACGCTTCCACACGACAAAAACAATTTTACAAAAAATTTAATGTGCGTGTGAAATCCTATTTGCGCTCCCACTTCATTAGCAATAACAAATTTTAACAAATTTTTAGGTAGAATGTTTTTGAATTATTAATAATTATTATTACTATTGAGAGATCAAAACAATTTTTAAAGAATATTGGTGAGCCTAAGTTCCTATACCTTTAGAAATAACAAATCTAAATCGAGTAAAAATAAAAGCAATAACACAAAAAAATTTCTTAATAGCTTGAGTGAACCAATATCATCCGTCTCTAACACCCGAACGAAGAGAACAAGAACAAAAACCCTAAGGTAATATAGTAAACCCTAAGCTCATATCATTGTAAAAACAAAAATTTAATTTGATAGATTAGATAATTGGCTTTATATATTCATTGATATGTCTCAAATATGACGGTGTTATGCAAATCTTATGGATCCTATTATTAGATGTGAATAAAATTGAATAAAGCAAAAGGTTCAACAAAATGGGACGGAAAATCCGTTCTAAAACAAACCTGCGTAAGGTGCAAGAAAGAGGCTTCCAACCATAATGGAGATAGAGCTGATCTTTTCTACCATTTTTGGAGCAACTAAAATCCTTCTGAATAAAAGGGCAAAGATCAGGATTATAAAGAGGAAAAGAAATATCAGAACTCCATCTTCCTTTGAAATAATCACATTGATTAGGCAATTTGTTACTTGTCTTGTTTGAATTTGATCCCTCTTTTGCTCTAACTGTAATTACTAGAAGACTAATCACACATTTTACCAGTAATCTCATTTCGCTCTCCTCTAACCTTCACTAATCAGACAAACTCTAGGTTGTTTTGTATTTTATATTTCCTAGTTTTTTTAAGAGTAGTGTTTGGTAAGGAAAAAGTAATTTCATATTCTCACCTTAAAAATTGCTTATCACTAATATTTTTACTATAAATATCACGTGTAATATACACTCAGCCAAATTACTTCTTTATCGGTTCATTTTCGTAACCCACGTATTCTTATTCAAGACGGACATATTCATCCAAGTTGAACACGGATCAAGTACTATCCATTGATTAGATAAATGTTAAGATAGTTGAGACGGAATTGTGTTTTGATAGAATGAATGAGTTGTTTTATTATTTTCAATCACCAAACTATTTATACATCAAATTATTTGGCTGTTACAATGAATCAACTCAGCCAAATACAATGGATTTGTCAATACAAGAAATTGGTAATTATGATAGCGGAATACCATAGATTGGTAAAAACAAGGAGCGGAATACGTGAGGCCTACTCGGGCTAACACCCTCCCGCAATCGTAAAGACAGTATATAGTACGAACTTTACGATTGGAGAATTATAAGAAAAGCATAACCAATAAAAAAAAAAAATCTTCATTTCTTCGTCTCAATTTCCTTCATAATTCTTCTCATCTTCACAAGGTGGTAAAGGAACGAGTATAAGACTCGCTTGAAAATTTCTTCGAACAAGAACGTTAAGCTTTTCGAACTTGTCGAATATCAAATAATTTGTTAGGAACACTAATGGGACCTAAACAAATTTTAGCAAAACGGAAAATTATCCGTCAATTTCAATATTTGGAGAACGCTAAGTTTTTCGAACTCCAAACAAAATTGGACCACCATCATGGTGATTATGGTTGCGTAACTCGCCAGTAGGCCTCAAGAGCGTGAGGCTCTGATACCATGTTAAGATAGTTGAGACAGAATTGTGTTTTGATAGAATGAATGAGTTGTTTTATTATTTTCAATCACCAAACTATTTATACATCAAATTATTTGGCTGTTACAATGAATCAACTCAGCCAAATACAATGGATTTGTCAATACAAGAAATTGGTAATTATGATAGCGGAATACCATAGATTGGTAAAAACAAGGAGCGGAATACGTGAGGCCTACTCGGGCTAACATGTTAAGATAGTTGAGACGGAATTGTGTTTTGATAGAATGAATGAGTTGTTTTATTATTTTCAATCACCAAACTATTTATACATCAAATTATTTGGCTGTTACAATGAATCAACTCAGCCAAATACAATGGATTTGTCAATACAAGAAATTGGTAATTATGATAGCGGAATACCATAGATTGGTAAAAACAAGGAGCGGAATACGTGAGGCCTACTCGGGCTAACAATAAATCAAAAGCATAATGCGACTTTATAAGTAATTTGATTTTGTCTTATCTTTCAACTTGGATATTAATTAACTCATTTTCAGCTTGTGACGAATATGTCCATCTTCAATAAAATTATTGTTCCTAATAAAAGCTTGTTTAATTTAACATATTTTCTTGTCTTTCTTAAATGTTTGTTTGCTAGCATATGAGTATACTTGTGTCTTAGAATAACTATTGTGAATAATCTACCAGTCTTAATTATGATTAGATTTTAACGAGTTTTAAACTAAAAATTCATCCAAAACTATCAATAAATTACCAACTTTAAACTTTAATTAGGTGAATCCTGACCCCACTTTCTATGAAAATTATCCAATTATTGGTTCCTAACTTCCTAGCATGTCATTTCTTTTTGTAAAAAAAGGTAATGTAAAAAGTAGGGTCTAAGGGGAGTCTAACTAATAATGTATAAAGTGTGAGGTAACACAAGTCTTTAAATTTTGGATAGTTTTAGGGATAATCTTACCGTAATATAGGTGATCGAGTAGTTAGATAGTTAGATAATGGGAGTTAATATTTTGGTATTATTTACAAATCATTTACTATTTTTCCCGAGGTCGCCTAATCCAACCCTAAACCCTTTCCCGTCTTAATTTTAAGATACACGTCTCCTCAGAAAAGGTTGACCCTACCCTTTAGAGCTGTCTTTTAACCCTAGTTACCGTTAAATAAGGGAAAGAGTTTAGAGTTGGATTATGCGGCTCCGCTGTAGCGGGCCATCTAATCCAACCTAAAACTTCTTCCGTCCTAATTTTAGGATACTTTTCCCCTAAAAAAGGGTCCACCCTAGTTTCCGTCAAATCAGGGATAGGGTTTAGGATTTAATTAGGTGGCTCCACGTTAGTGGGCCGCCTAATCCAACCCTAAACCCTCGTAATTTTAGGATATCTGTTCCTAGAAGAGGTTTCAACCTACCCTTTTAGGGTTGTCTTTTGACTCTTGTTTCCGTCAAATAAGGGAAAGTGTTTACAGTTGGATTAGGCGGCTCTGCGATAGCGGGACGCCTAATCCAACCCTACACACATTCTCCCTTAATTTTAGAATACTACTCGTCCCCTCAATTGATCACGTTCCCCATTAGAGTTCTATTTCGTAAAAAAAATATTTCTTCTGTTGTGAATCCTAGAGTTTATATTGTGCCACTAGATTGTGATTTTGCGAAACTACCACTACAAAATACTCACGCATTTGCAACAGACAGTTCCGTCGCAAATCATAGGAAATCCATCGCAAAAGAGACATTTGCGACGGACACTGTCTGCCGCGTCTTTTTGTCGCAAACTGAATTTTTGCGACGGAATTGTCCGTCGCAAACACTTGCGACAGAATAGTCAAGGTTTGTGACGGAATTTCCGTCGCAAGTCTTGACTGACTTTGACATTTTGGTCAAACTCAGTCAACATTTGCGACGGAAATTTCGTCGCAAAACAGGACATTTCTGTCGCAAATTCCTGTAGGTTTTTCCGGTTTCAGCTGTTTTTTTTGCTCCCCATTTCAGCTAAATGGCTGATTTTAGCCATTTCTAAGCTCTTTAAACCTACATAAAAGTGGCTGATTTCAGCTAAAATGTAACACCCCAAGAGTATGAGAGGAAAGTTGTCCCACATCGGTAGAATGTGAGGCTTGTGATATGTTTATAATAACTTCCACCCACCACCTTAGTAACAAGGCTTTGTGCTTTTGGGCTTGAGTGAGGACAAATAATGGGCCCAAAGGCTTACCTCCCATCTTATTGGGGGTGTGTCACGATCGTGGTGGTCGGGTTGTTACAAATGGTATCAGAGTGACCCTGCGACCGTGTGGTGAGCCTGTGGTCGGGAGTACCCGGGTCACACACCTAGCGGGGGAGGATTCTGGCCCTGGTTGTGGTCAAGTTTGATGCACAACGAGGATGTTGTGTTCTTTAAGTAGGGGAGTTTGTAACTGTTGGTAAATGTGTCCTCAACAATAGTGCGATCACGTAATTAAATCTCATAACAAGAATGCGCAAAGGATGATACGAATTATTAGTCAACTGACCAACATTAATCGGTAATGATTGGCTAGCTAGAGTTTGACATTACTGTCGTATGACGGTGGTGGTCAGTTGATCCCTTTAGGTCACACCTTTAGGACAATTCCCTTAATTGATAGAATGATCAAATGTATATTGATACGATTTGATCATATTCCTTAAACTCGTATATCGAGAAATTAGAGGTTAAATCTTAATGTAAGATTTATGTTTAAAATTGAAACGTATCAATTGTTAAACATTAAACGATATTTTATCATATCGTTATTAGAATGAATTGGGTTGAAATTAATACAAAGGTTGTAAATCGTATTGACGATAAATGATCATTTTACATTAGTAATTTCGAATCACTTATTAATTGAATAAATATGATTTATTTAAATTATGTACAATATTTATAGGATAAATATTTATATGTTTTAAATGTACTAAAGCATTTTATAATGACATATAACATGTCACACTTTGTACAAATTGTACATTTGACAAATTGTAAAATGAAGTCCATTTTATGGACTAAATGGGACGGTTAAGAGGAGATGGTGGCATGGGTGATTAGTGTATTAAACACACTATAATCATTATGTTTAGACATAATTCTTGAGACAACCACCTAGGCCACCCTAAGAGCCTTGAGAAAGGAAAATGTTCCCTTGTTGCTCTTCCCTATGGCCGGCCTCCCCTTCCCAAGTATGAGCATGCTTAAGCCATTTATTCATCTTAAGAAATAACATGCTTCATATATATATGTGATATAATATTCATTCTATTTCTTCTTCTAGTCTTAGCCGAAATTTTGCCTAAGTAAGAAGAATATTACAAACCTCTAAATTTATATTATAAAGATAATATTGACATACTATTAGTAGTATTGTATTTATATTCTAATAAGAGTGATTAGAGTTATTAAGGAAGAAACCGATTCTTTGTCTAGCATTTATAAGGGTTCGGTTTATTGAGGGCTTGTCTTGGTGCATCCGAAGGAGGTATTCTATTTTGGGTACTTGGAGGATCATCCTTGCTAAGCTTGGACCGAGTGTAAGAACACGGTTTTCTCCTTATTTCCGCATATAGTAGCATGCATAAGATCCTAATAATTTGTTGTTTAAAGAGTTAAATAATATTTTATGTTAGTATGACTAAAATTAGTTTATGAGCAACTAGTTAAACCTTACAGTAACACCCCAAGAGTATGAGAGGAAAGTTGTCCCACATCGGTAGAATGTGAGGCTTGTGATATGTTTATAATAACTTCCACCCACCACTTAGTAACAAGGCCTTGTGCTTTTGGGCTTGAGTGAGGACAAATAATGGGCCCAAAGACTTACCTCCCATCTTATTGGGGGTGTGTTACGATCGTGGTGGTCGGGTTGTTACACAAAACAACCCAGCAACAAAGAACTTGTCCGAGACAAGATTTTTAAAAGGTTTTTTCATAACTAAAAATAAGGTTTTACATAGTTTCATTCAACTTAAAATAAAAATAAACATAATGCTAAGTCGACAAACTAACCAACCTAATGTAACCTATCTAACGAGTGTGAGTGGTCTGTGGGGTGATGAAATGGCTGGCCGACCTAGCATTGTCGCCACCATCATCATCAAAGCCATGTCGTGACTGAGAAGGGCCTCCCGGGTTACAGCTTTGAGTAGAGAAGCCCTGCTGACTTAAGAGCTCTTCAGTAGCCTTAAGCCTTTGAGATTGCTCGAGTTCATGTTGCTTTAGCTGAGAATTCTCTTCAAGGACTCTGCCGACGATACCTGGGGTTAATAGTCAAATTTGGTTAGTCTTAATCTTCAATAAACGGTAAAATCATTGGTTAGTCTTAATCTTCAATATACTACAAAATACTAACCTGGGGTGTATGAAGTGTTCCCAGCACTTGAGTGACGACGACGTTCGTAAAGAACTAGTGTTGCATTTCCCATACCAAATATCAGCCCTTTCTTGTTATAGCCGCCATGTTCTTCAAAGTAGAGCTTATTATCGTCGATCTACTCCGCCGGTACCCCTTCGCTTATCAGAGGACTCTTCTTTGAAAAAACCTTTCCCTACAAAACAAAAACAGAGTTTGATTAGTGTCATCTACGTTAATTAATTACTAAAACAATTTACTAAAAAATAAAGAAAAGTTTGTGGTAACTTACAAAGAATTCTTTCGATTTTGTTGACACCCATCCCTTTTTGGCATGTTTCTTAGTCTTCTCGAGAAAACCAAGGCGGATGGTACATCATTCTCATCTTGTCCAGCCTAAAATTTAAATCATAAACACTTGTTGAAAACGTACTTAAATCAAATGACAGTCAATTGTTAAAAAAATTACTCAAATCGAGAAAAAGTTAAGTAAAAACTATGAAATTACCATTTCATCCATAATTTGGAGGGTGTTTCTACGACCCATTATATGAGTACCTAAGGCCTTCCCTTTTTCGGTACTTCCAGACATCCTATTAGCGGTGTTCTTTTCGGATGAGTCCTTAAACTTCGAATCTGCGATGGGCTTATCCATAATCCATCGGTGTATATCCACTGGTATCCAAGATGGCTTGTGCTCCGCATCTTTCTTAGAAGCCCGGTGGACCATTTTGCGTAGGCGTTCTTTCATTATGTCAGTCCAAGCCGCCTTCACCGCATCTTTGTCACGGGGATGAAAGGTAACATGTTTCTGTTTCAAAAAATAATATAGTTAGAAAATAAATAAATAATGAAACGAAAATAGGTAATAAATAATGAAACAGAAATAGGTAATAGTTAATAAATACCTCAAACCAATCCCACCATTCCTTCTTCAATGCATCCGACGTCATCGACCAGTTCGACGCGTATTCCTTGTAGTTAGACATAATGTTCTCCGTTATAAGATCGGAGACTTCTTTGTGACTGGACCTGAAAAAGAGGTGAAATTGAAAATAAAATAATCAATAAGTAATCAAATTATAGTCAATATATATACGATCAATAAGTAAGCAAATGACACACTTACCACATGGCGCCATCATAGTCAGTAGGATCGAGGTGAAGTCGACGTATAGGCTGAGGTTGAGGAGGAGCAGGAGGAGCATCATGTACCGGCGTGTCCTCGTTAGTCGCTCCCGATCGTCCCTCAACCTGATGACTACCACTAACAAAGAAAGAAATAAATTACACAATTAACTTGAATAATAAAGGTAATAAGATGATTTCATTGATATTAAGCCATACGACATCTACAAATTGAAGTAAGATGAGCACAGTAATATCAGGACATACAACATTATCAAATCTAACAGATAGAAGTCATAATCATCATCATAACTTGAACAATTTATTCCTATATCCTTACAAAGAGAAATGCTGTCCAATTTTTATCTCATTACAATCAAGAAAAAATACGAGTGTTTACCACCAAAATGGCATGAAAGATTCAAACACAGTCTCAAAACGGGGACTATTCAACAATTACACCTAATGTGTAATTATTGAACGAGTACTATTCAAAAATATACTAAACAAATCAACAACACTAACAATCAACATCACGGCATATTTTATATCAGAAATCATTCCTCATAAACATGTTAACAACAATATGCGACGGATTTGCGAAGGAATTACCTACTAACCTAATAAAACTAATTACCTAACAATACTAACTAAACTAAACAAATAAACATTAACTAATTAAACTAAACTAACAATTGTTAATAACAATAAAGAATAATACTTAAGCATTTGCGACGAAATTAAACATAGCTAATTTGTGACGGTATATAATTAAGGAAAGTTAATTAGTATACATAAATAAGGAGAAATGAGAGGAAGGAGAAGGAAGAAGGAAGTGGCGGCGGCGAGGTGGCGGCAGTGAGGTGGCGGCGACATCTAGGTGGCGGAAGAAGAGGAAGAAGGAAGAAGGAAGAAGAAAGGAGAAGAAGATGAAGGAGAAGGAAGAAGAAAGGAGAAGGAGGAAGGAAGGAGAAAAAGGAAGGCTAGGTGGCGGCGGCGGGGGGGGGGGTTGGGGGGGTGGGGTGGTTGGTGGTGGCAATAGGGGATTCGCAAATCGTCGGTTTGGGGAAAAATTGATTTAGGGTTAAAATGATAAGGAGGAAAATGAAACCCGCATGTTTGTAATAAAAAGACATGCGACGGAAATTTGCGACGAAATTCCGTCGCAAGGCTTGACTAAAGTCAAAGTCAGTCTTCCTTTGCGACGGAAATTCCGTTGCAATTTTGACCCTTGCGACGGAAATTCCGTTGCAATTTTGACCCTTGCGACGGAAATTCCGTCGCAAAGGAAGACTGATTTGGACCCTTGACCAAAATCAGGTCAAGGTTGGTAATGATTTGCGACAGAATGTATGTCGCAATAGTCTATATTTGCGACGGAATTTCCGTCGCAAACCTTCCCGCCATTTGACTTTTAGTTCGCGGGTTGGGAAATTTTGGATCCGTCGCAAATTCCGTCGCAAGTCATTATTCCGTCGCAAGCCTTTATTTGCGACGGAATTTCAGTCCGTCGCAAAAAATCCTTCGCAAAACACGTATTTTCTTGTAGTGTACACTGTTAAACTTAGACTGAATACTACAATTATTTTCTTAACAATTTGTCGACCCGCTTTTGTGAATCCTAGAGCTTATTTTGTGAAGCTGAGAGGAAATATTGTTGTGAATCATAGAGCTTATTTTGTGAAACTGAGAGGAAATATTGAGAAACTAAAAGCTGATATTGTAACGTTTTTTAAGAGCTTTTGTTTTTGCTTTTATGATTTATTAGAGCTTATATTATGAAGGTAGCAGGTGATATTGTGAAACTTAGTCATGTATAGGTGATATGTTTCATTCATAAAGTTTCTTTTCTTATTGACGAGGCTACTGCTAGTAGGAAACGAGAACAGCCTGTTAGCAAGGACGGTAGTTATAAGACAATATGATTGAATGAATTGTAAGTTGTATTTTACTGAGTACAAGAGGATACATATATATAGTGATGAGTACATGAGATAAGGGAGGACGGAAAATAATTCTATACTTAATTACAATATTTACTCTCTATGATGGTAGTTATATGATGCTTATTTGATTTGATATTATTCATTGATGCTTGGATGTTGTGATTTTATTCCTTGGGAGATTGTAGATTGTTGTGGGCTTCGATCATATCTAATACGCCCCCTCAAGTTGGACGTTCTTGTGATAAAGCCAAGCTTGTCGCGGAGTTCATGAAATTGTTGTTTGTGCAGAGGCTTAGTGAGGATGTCTGCAAGCTGGTCTTTGCTGACGATGTGTGAGATGCGGATATGACCATGTTACAATTGTTATTTGACGTAGTGAAAAGATAGAGCCATGTGCTTCATGGGTGAGTGGAAGACTGGATTTTTGGCGTAGAGTGTAGCAGAGATATTGTCACAGAAAACTACTGGTGGTTCTTTAGGTTGGATTTTGAGTTCGGATAGAAGGTTTCGAAGCCAGATAGTTTAAGTGGTGACTGAGGCAATGGCTCGAAACTCAACTTCTGTTGGGGAGAGAGCAATTCCTTTCTGCTTTGTGGAGGACTAGACGATGGGGTTACATCTAAGGTACGCTATGTAGCCTGTTGTATAGAGGTAATCTGCATCACAATAGCCGTGGAGACGTAGAGATGTGGTGTAGTGTAATTATATTCCATGTTGTTGAGAACCTTGGAGGTATCGTATGAGGCGTTTGAGTGCCATCCAGTGGTTTGATGTGGGATGGTGCAGAAATTGAGCTACACGGTCTTGTCACTAGTACAAAAATGACATACGGCCACGGTTAAAAAAGCCATATGGCTACGGTTGTGCAACCGTAGCAAATCAGGGGGTAGCCATAAGTGGTAGAGAAATGGCTACGGTTGTGAACCGTAGCCATAAGTTCATTTAAGGCTACGGTTATGAATTAATAACCGTAGCCAAAAGTTATTAACCATAGCCAAAAATATTAAAGGCTATGGTTGTTTACTTGAACCGTGGCCAAATGTTAATAAAAGGCTACGGTTGTATACTAATAACCGTAGCCTTAAATAGGAAAATGCTACGGTTGTATAATAAGAACCGTAGCCGTTTCTAAAAAACAAATTAAAAAAAAATTAAAAAAAAGGGGTTACCTCATGAACATCCTCAACCAAAATTATTCAAATTAAACAAAATATTAGTCTTGTTGGAGCTTTACAAATAACTACGCATCTAAATTATAAACGAGACTGAAAAAACTAAAGAAGGCTAGCTAAAACCTTACATTCACAACAACCTTACATTCACAACATACTTAATCTGATAACTAAGTTGTGAATTAGTTCTTGTCAAAGATGATAAACAGTAGCAATAATGGCGCAATTAAAACAATTTCTTGCTGTTGCAGGTGCTGATCACAGTAGGGATTCTGTGAGCAATTGTAATCACAGATTCCATTATGTCCTTATTTTTATTTGCAGGATTGTGTTAGTTGCATTATCCATTGATGCGCAGTCGCTTCATCAAGCACTAGTACTCTGCTTCGTCGAAGCAAATCACGACCAAATCAGAATAATTGCCTCTGTCCAATGCTCCAGTTGGATCCATCCTCCACAACTATAGTTTCAAAAGTTAGACAATTAGTAATCATGTAAAGTTGTCGTTTACTTTCCAGCACATGGGAACTCTTTAAATTACATTTGGCCAACTGGAAGCCACAAGGGCAGTTCTAATGTTTTCGGGGTCTTGAACTAAAGCCACGAATATCATCCCTTGGTGACTTTATTGACTAAAACTA
Source organism: Silene conica (assembly GCA_029255685.2). Classification (NCBI taxonomy): domain Eukaryota; kingdom Viridiplantae; phylum Streptophyta; class Magnoliopsida; order Caryophyllales; family Caryophyllaceae; genus Silene; species Silene conica. The sequence continues at coordinate 65,951,030 of CM055315.2, forward strand.
ACCAACATGCGACACTTAAATATTAAAAGCACCCATACACGACAGTGGTACCACCGTGTTGACCTCCCCCGAGTCAACGGTGGTACCACCCCCAATGCCCCCGTTCTCCCATACAACTACTAAAACCGCGACAGTGCAGGAAAAACAAACGCCCCTTAGACACCTACTCCACCGGTTGTACACACCGTGACAACCACCACGACACCCCCTTGTCTACCATCACACCCATAACTCTAACACCCACAGAGAAAGCGACTAGGAAAAGCATCGAAACCCCTGTACACGACCAGACTCTGTTTAAACGACTTTACAGTAAGCCAAGACAGGCGACAAGATCGCCTTGTCTGGTGGTCCTAGGTGGTTGATGAGGGGACGACTAAGGCCAAGACACGACTCCCAAAAGCATAGTTCGTCATCACGAGTGAATCAGACGCTGTAACATAAACTACACAATCAATTTACGTAACAAAAACACACAGGCAGAAACATAAGAAGAATAGCGTGTTCGTCATACCTACTTCTGACCAAGATCGACCACCCTTAGACAGCCTTAAGTCCACCGTGAGCACCTCCTACCTATTCTCTGATGTGTCGGCTGCAAGTATGTGTGGTGTTTGTGTGAGGGTTAGGGTAGATTAGGTTAGGGAAGGTGTTTATGTATGACGGCAGGGCTGTTTGTATGATTAGGTTTTGCAAATAAAACTAAGTATGGGATGATATTCTAGCATGCATAACAAGGCCCATACTAGCGCCAAAGGTCTCAAGATCAAACCCCGCTAACACACATAATAAGATACCATTCGATAAATAATTTATCGAATATATTAACTATCATGAAACACTATCGATACGACGAATATACTAGTAATTATTTATAATAAAATTTGAGTTATTACAGTCTTCCCCCCTTAAAATGAACTTCATCCCGAAGTTCAACCACACACGTATATTACCATGTTTACAACTCCAACATATATCACATACTCGTATAGACTCGAAACATAAAGCACCATGATACGAAAATTAACAATGTGAACTCATTATCAAGAACTGTGAAGATACGGGGTATTACAGTTCCTTGTAGGAAGGCGTTATTTACATCAAGTTGTCGTAGTGGCGATTGTTTAGACACCGCAATGGATAAAATAACTCTGATGGTGATGGGTTTAATTACAAGATTAAAGGTTTCCGTGTAATCTATCCCTGGGCGTTGGTGGAAGCCTTTCGCAACAAGGCGGGCCTTGTGTTGTTTTAGCGTCCCATATTGGTTGAACTTGTTACGGAAGACCCATTTGCAACCCACTATGTTTCGTGCATTGGTACGAGGGACTAAGGTCCATGTATTTTTGCGTGTTAAGGCATTGCACTCATCTTGCATCGCTTGTCGCCAATGAGGAAGAACGAGTGCTTGTTTCACGGTGTTTGGGAGGGTGGTGGTGATGACTTAATTTTGGGCTATTGTGGCATATTTTGGGTTCGGTTTTCTAATGTTGTTATCAAGACGAGTTGTTACTTTTGGTGGTGGTTGTGTGTTTCGAAGGGGGCTTGGAGTAGGGATAGGCATGTCATTGAAGGCTGTGTTGGTCGTGAGATGGGAGTGGGTAGTGAGAGGAAGGGGCTGGGTGGTTCCTGGTGATGTCGTGTGGGCTGTGGTGGGGTCGATGAGGGTGTCTGATGAGGGTGGTTGACAGGGGTTCTGGGTTTCGGGCGGTATTACAGGGGTCTAAGCAGGCTGTTCGTGGGCTGGTCGAAGGGGTGTTGTTTGGCGTGGTGGTTGATCGTCTTGTGTAGACATGGGTGATGGATGGTCTAGCTACAGGTGGTGGTGGTAGAGTGGCTGACATGGCTTGTTTTTGCACGGTGTCGAGGGGAATAGTGTGGAGAGTGAGTGTTGTCCATTCGTCGATATAAGGTGGTGTTGTCGATGCATTGGTTGTGTTGGCGAAGGGGTATATGTCGACAATGTCGTTATAAAATTTTATATGTCGAGAGGTATATACACAGTGAGTTTTTGGGTCGAGATAGTGATAGGCACTTTGTGTGGTTGAATAGCCGACGAATACGCATGGAATTGACCGGTCTTCGAGTTTGTGATTTGTGTATGGTTTTAACCATGGTTAACATAAGCACCCAATGTTTTGGAGGTTGTATAGTCGGGTTGCTTGTCGTGAATGACGGAATATGATGACTTGCCTTGGAGTGAGCGATTGGGCATGTGATTGATGAGGTAGGCAGCGGTACTAAAGGCAAATGTCCAATACTTGGTTGGAAGATGCACATGTTTGAGAAAAGCTAGGCCCGTTTCGACGATGTGACGGTGTCGTCATTCGGCATAGCCATTATGATCAGGAGTGTGAGGTGGTGATGTCGAGTGTGATATGTCGTTGCTAAGTAGGGTCGGGTTTAATTTAATATACTCACCTCCATTGTCCGAGAAAAATTGTTTTATTGGTTTGTTGAAGTACTTTTCTACTATTGCTTTGTATTGATTAGATACTTGTGTTGTGTCGGATTTTCGTTTTAACGTATATAGCCAAATATACTTGCTAAAGTGAGCGACGAATATGATGTAGTACTTGAAGTTGTCGAATGAGTGTATGGGACTCGTCCATAGGTCGGAGAATAACAATTGTAATGGTTCGGTGGTGCGAAACGATGATAACGAAAAAGGTAGTTTCTTGCTCTTAGTAAGGTTGCAAGATTCACAGTGCTCATAATCATAAGTAGTAATTGGGAAACTTTTATTGATAATTTGTATTACATCATAAGACGGATACCCTAATCTATGATGTAACGATAGCGGATTGGGTCCTTTGTTGACGGTATTGGCGCACGGTTTTGTTGGACTTCACTCGTAGATGCCGTTGTTAATTCGGCCTTGGAGTAGGTTGTCCCCGATTTCATCTCCTTAACAAAAAAACAATTATGTGGGAAAATAACATAGACATTATTGTCTTGACATAGTTTTGAGATGGATATAATTTTTCGCGATATTTTAGGGACATGAAGTACATTTGTTAAATTGACGCCAATAATTTGTAGTTTACCTGTGTTAGCAATTGAGAGTCCGGAGCCATCACCTATTAGGAGTTCATCAAGGTTGTTGTATGGTGAATGAAATGCTAATGTGTCGTGGTCATTGGTGAAATGGTGACTTGCACCACTGTCGAGAAGATAGGTGTGGTGGGGACCGAGAAGTCACTGGTGACGACTGCCGCGTGGGCTTGTGGTTGCGCCTGATTGTGACGGTTTTGTGGTGGTGTCGGGAACGCAATATTGGGAAATAACTTGCGGAAGAGAGGATAATTGGCTATTACATGACCCGTTTCGCGGCACCATTGTTACCGGCCTTTGAAAGGGTGAGTGGTTGCTTGGTTGTGGGTCGAAGCATGGTGTTGGTTGTGGTTATTATAGGTGTTGTTGGAGCGGTTGGTGTAGCGATTGTAGGTGTTATTTTTGAACGCGGTATTTGTCGCGGGTTGGTAATGGTTTGTTGCAACAGTAATTCCTTTTGTAGGAGTTTTTCATGGAGCGCCTCGAACGGGATTGGTGTGTTGCGGGCTCAAACTTGGTCTATGACGGATTTGTAGAGTTCATAATCAAGACCATTTAGAACTCTAGAAATCACTTCTTCAGGGTCTAATATTTTGCCCATAAGGGCAAGTTGGTCTACACACGCTTTTATAGAGTGTATGTATACGGTGATGGTTTGATTCATATTTTTGGTGATCGAATCAAATCGGGTTTTTATTTGTTGGATATGAATTCTCGAAGGATTGGCATACATTTGGGCCAATATGTCCCATGTTTCCTTCGATGATTTCGCTCTAACGATGAGGGTTTGGAGAGCGGAGGTTATGGTGCCCATAGGGGCACCGAGGATGAGACCATCCTGTTTTAGCCATGACATGTATGCGGGGTTGAGAGCGTCCTGGTTGTCGGGGCAAGGTATGTTGGCGGCAGGTGGGGGCAGAGTGCCGTCTAGGAAGCCGAGAAGGCTAAACCCAAATAAAATGTTTGTGAGTTGAAACCTCCCGGAGGTATAGTTGAGGGGTGTTAACTTCACCACGTGTTAGAGGTAGGGAGCGGTGAGGGGTTGGTCTATATCATGGGGGTTGGGAATGTGAGCGTCGTGGTGTTGGTTGTTCATGGCGGCTGTGTTTGGTAGCGTTTGTTTGGTGCGTTTGATTTGGGAGCGTTTGGGTCGTAGTATGTTGATCGATTAAGATTCGTTGATACCATATAAGACAATAGGGTTGAATGAATTGTAAGTTGTATTTACTGAGTACAAGAGGATACATATATATAGTGATGACACTACAACAAACACCTTGCAAATGTGACGCTTTTTGAAGCGTTTTGTGACGCTTTTAAATGTCATATTTATTTTTACCGACGCTTTAGAAAAGCGTCAGTTTATGAGCCGTCGTTATTTATTGACGCTTTTTAATGTCAACGTATGTGACGCTTAAAAGTGTCTTTAATGACTATTGACAGTTTTGTTTGTCAACAAATGTGACGTAGTAGAGTGTCTTTAGTAACTAGTAACGCTTTTATGTGTCAGCAATTGTGACGCTTAAAAGTGTCTAGAGTGCGTATTGACGCTCTTATTTGTCAACAAAGGTGACGCTTAAAAGTGTCTCAAGTACGTATTGACGTTCTTATATGTCAACAAATGTGACACTTTGAAGCGTCTTTAGCACCTGTTGATGCTTTTATATGTCACTTAATCAGACATAATTAAGCGTCAATTTTCTATAATTTGACTCTTGAAATTGTCAATCTCAGTAATGCTTTTGGTCATCAACGTACCACATTATTAAGTATTATCGTCGCAGTTACTATTAAATAAACCTAAATCTATTAGTACTCAATTAAATAGTAAATAGAATAACAAAACCCCCACATACTTTTATAAATAATCGGTGTACGTCTGAAATACATCGTCTTCATCACAAACACTATCATTAACAATTTGTACGACAAAATCAACATATCAATAGGGAACAATATGATAGTAAAATCCAACATAACGTTGTATTAAAAAATCGTAAATATCTATACTTAAAAAATTCGTAAACAACTAGAGGCCATGACACTTAGTAGCTAGGTAGTACTTTGACGTTGTGGAGCTCCAATAATATGTAGTTGGCGCAATGTTAAATGGACTTCAATCAACCTATGTAGGCGCATCGTCATCACCATCTAACAGAACTGAAACCTATAACATAATACAAAATATACTACAAATTAATTTTGATTTCAACAGAAGAGCACATCTTATACGAGTTATCAATTAAAATGGCTAATGGAAATAAAGGACTAAAAGCTCGCTATAATGTACATGCCTGTAAAGATAAAAAATCTTGTGAAATTACCTGATACTGTGAAATGCAGTATGCTGCAAGGTAGGATCAGAATCTCGAGCTGTTTAGACGTAGAATATTCTAACAGCTGCTTGAGCGCCAATTCATCTTCTGATACAATTTACAACCTAAGAATCCACATTTTACAATAAAACAGGTTATAATATACAAGTCCGAGTCATTAAATCCCTATTAACCTAGAATAAGGGGGGTGCTTATACTATCAGGTTATAATATATAAGTCCAAGTCACTAAATCCCTATTAACCTAGAACATGGGGGTATCTAATTACTAACTGTTTATAGACGATGTATTCAAAGTTATTAACCTAGAACAAGGGGGTGTCTAATTACTCGATATGCATAAGCTCATATCTAGATGCAAGAGGAGGATATACTCAAATTTTATCTGCATTCATAAGACAAAAAAACATCAGCATAATCCGTTCAAAAGTTCATAAAGTGCATTAGCTTATATCTACATGTAAGAGGAGGATATACTCTAGTTTTATCTGCATTCAGAAGACCAAAACATCAGCATAATCAGTCCAAAAGTTCATAAAGTGCATAACCTCGTATCTAGATGCAAGTGGAGGATATACTCCAGTTTAAACTGCACTCACTAGACCAAAAAACATCAGCATAGTCAGTCCAAAAGTGCATAAGCTCATACCTAGATGCAAGAAGAGAATATACTCGAGTTTTATCTGCATTCGGAAGACCAAAAAGCATCAGCATCATATTATGCATATAGTAGCTCAATACAACTTGTCTGAAACTTTACCAGAATTTGTTTAGTTAAGGAAAGGATGTTGATAATTCAATCAAAATACTGATTGCTAGACTCACCTGAAGTATGCATTAACTAGGATTCGGTTTATTAAGAAATGATCTATAACAACCCGACCCACCACGGTCGTAACACACCCCCAATAAGATGGGAGGTAAGCCTTTGGGCCCGTTATTTATCCTCACTTAAGCCCAAAAGCACAAGGCCTTGTTACTAAGTGGTGGATGGAAGCTATTATAAACATATCACAAGCCTCACATTCTACCGATGTGAGACAAATCTCCACACAAACTTTCCGAAAGTTTGTGTGGAGATTTGTCCCACATCGGTAGAATGTGAGGCTTGTGATATGTTTATAATACCTTCCACCCACCACTTAGTAACAAGGTCTTGTATTTTTGGGCTTAAGTGAGGACAAATAATGGGCCCAAAGGCTTACCTCCCATCTTATTGGGGGTGTGTTACGACCGTGGTGGGTCGGGTTGTTACAAATGGTATCAGAGCGACCCTGCGACCGTGTTGTGAGCCTGTGGTCGGGAGTACCCGGGTCACACACCTAGCGGGAGAGGATTCTGGCGCTGGTTGTGGTCAAGTTTGAGGCACAACGAGGACGTTGTGTTCTTTAAGTGGGGGAGTTTGTAACACCCCAAGATTATTATGAGAAGATATCTGTCCCACATTGGTAGAATGTGAGGATTGTGATATGTTTATAATAGCTCCCACCCACCACTTAGTAACAAGGCCTTGTGCTTTTGGGCTTAAGTGAGGACAAATAATGGGCCCAAAAGTGTGCACCCATCTTATTGGGTTTGCGTTACGACGGTGGTGGGTCGGGTTGTTACAAATGGTATCAGAGCGACCCTGCGACCGTGTGGTGAGCTTGTGGTCGGGAGTACCCGGGTCACACACCTAGCAGGGGGGGATTCTGGCCCTGGTTGTGGTCAAGTTTGAGGCACAACGAGGACGTTGTGTTCTTTAAGTGGGGTGGTTTGTAACACCCAGGAGTATGAGAGGAAAGTTTGTGTGGAGATTTGTCCCACATCGGTAGAATGTGAGGCTTGTGATATGTTTATAATAGCTTCCACCCACCACTTAGTAACAAGGCCTTGTGCTTTTGGGCTTAAGTGAGGACAAATAATGGGCCCAAAAGTGTGCACCCATCTTATTGGGTTTGTGTTACGACGGTGGTGGGTCGGGTTGTTACAAATGGTATCAGAGCGACCCTGCGACCGTGTGGTGAGCTTGTGGTCAGGAGTACCCGGGTCACACACCTAGCGGGGGGGGATTCTGGCCCTGGTTGTGGTCAAGTTTGAGGCACAACGAGGACGTTGTGTTCTTTAAGTGGGGTGGTTTGTAACACCCAGGAGTATGAGAGGAAAGTTTGTGTGGAGATTTGTCCCACATCGGTAGAATGTGAGGCTTGTGATATGTTTATAATAGCTTCCACCCACCACTTAGTAACAAGGCCTTGTGTTTTTGGGCTTAAGTGAGGACAAATAATGGGCCCAAAGGCTTACCTCCCATCTTATTGGGGGTGTGTTACGACCGTGGTGGGTCGGGTTGTTACATGATCAACCATTAGATGGCAGACATTTTTCTATCTCAAAAAGGTCACCTGCATCCAAATTTGTTTACACTAGTGACTAGACAAGTTTATTACAATGTTAGACATAATTCAAAAGTAGTGTCATGCTTTAAAAGTTAAAACTCATTATGGGAAAGAAGTCTCTTAAAAAATTAGTGCATCAGTTGACAGTTTACATAATTTGCAATGCACCAGTCGAACAAGATGAAGAGTCATACCAGGACGAAGCATTACCTGACGGTGATTGACAAACAAATTAATATTGTTATTGCCAGTACATTGAATGACTTAATACTTCATCAAGATCAAATTGCTCATGACGGCCAAACTAACACCAGTATACCACAAGGAGAATAATTCACTTTGGAGTTTATGGGATAACGTATTTAATGGCTACAAACATTTCACTACAAAGGATGAATTCGAACACACAAAATCAAGTTAATGATAAAGAGAATTAGATCAACTAAAATGTTGTCCAACTATAAAGGTGAACAGAGTAAAATAATTGATACTCCCTCCGTCCCAATCATTTGTTAAAATTTGATTAAAATACTTCCCACAAAAAAAAAATTAAACAAATGAATTGGATTGAGGGAGTATTTTTTCTTAAATATGAGATGCTAGAAATTACTCGGTACCATATAGAATTAGAAATCTCGTAATGCGGAAGTTATGGCTCAACTATTAGGAATATTATCAAATTAATTGCCTATGAGATATCAGAATAATGTATATCAAGGTTGTAAAGGTTGGGGAATACTCACTTGATGACTGGAATTTAAAGAATTTAAATGAAATTCACTCATGAACCAATAGTACATGAAAATTGTAAAATAAGAAGAAAAACCACACAATATAAACAAGCCATGAACATTCGAGATCAGCTTCGAGCGCGGGAGGCAAATAGTTTTAATAGTTATGATATAGATTGGATTAGGCAAAAACAGCTCATGTAACATCTCGTTCGAGACTCTTTTTGTTTTAATCCAAAACTTACCTTTTACCCCAAAAAAAAAATAAACAAGTCATGAAAGCACCGGAGAATAAAAACAAGCCACACAATATAAACAAGCCAATAAAAAATGAAATTCACCCACCGAATAATCTTTGACAATGTTCAGAAATAATAATTCAAAGTCCATTACAGAATACCTGGAGATCAAAGTTACGCATGATTGCAAAACTCAGAGGAGTAGCGAATTTAGGAGATCGATGATTAAACCACTTAAATACCCCCAATATGGTTGATTCTGTGGATCATTGGTTGGTCTTGTATCTAGAAAGTTTGCTAGATCAATAGTCTAAACGAACAAAATCAACAGTTTCAAATGAGGCGAAAATAAAAAAAAAAATCAAAAAAACAATCAGAAGTACCTGACTTTGATAAAGCCTTTCAATAAAAGAAATAAATTGAGCACGAACAATATAGATGAACAACTCCATGGATGGTAATTAGAAAAGAAAAACTCCGTGGATGGAAGAATAGATAAAAAAAGTTGAGAGAATGGTGCTGGAATTTGATAAATTATTAAGCTAGCGGCCGGGAGTTATTAGGGTAAGTTGAGGGATGTGTTAGTGGGGGTATTATTTTATTATTTTTTATTTTATGGACGCTTATGTGTGTCAGTCTTGTACGGATAGCAAAATAGAGCTATGACGCACCACAAAAGCGTCGACGGTATAGCGTCGAGTATCAAATCATTTTGTTGTAGTGTGAGTACATGAGATAAGAGAGGAAGGAAAATAATTCTATGCTTAATTACAATATTTAGTTTCTATGTTGGTAGTTATTATATGATGCTTATTTGATTTGATATTATTCCTTGTTGCTTGGATGGTGTGATTTTATTCCTTGGGAGATTGTAGACTGTTGTGGGCTTGGATCATGTCTAATAGTAGTGACGGTTCGTCACCTGTTGAACCAGCTAAAAATTCAGAACCATCTACAAAAAAACAATATAAAGAGAGACTGTCTTTGTTGAGGACTCAGATGTCTCATTATAAGATTTATAATTTATCAATAATAAGAAGAGTCCACCATTTGATAACCAGGTACAAGCCATCAAAAAAATCGAATTTGGTGACCTCTTGTTCCACAAAACTAATACAGTTCCTGGAAACTTATTAGCTTATTGGCTAGTTTCAAAATATGACTCCTTTAAAGGATGCTTGTTTGATTGGCAACTTCCGATTTTAGAGGAGGATATACATCTTTGCATGAGAATATCAATAGGTTTAAGCATTGTTAATGAAGCAATACACGGAGATAAGTGTCCTCATTATCTGTCTCATTTAGAAAACTTCAAAAGACAAAATGTGTGGACAAAGGAATTTGCTCCACTCTATGTTTATTTATTTCATAAAAAAATATTTTTGTTTTAAAAACAGAATTTTAAGGAAAATTGGAAACGAATTGTAAGAGATTTTAAGGTTCTTGTGAGATTACGTGTTAAGAAGTTTAACTTAATTTCATTAATTAAGCACCAACCCGCCCGTTACAATAACGGTCTTTACTAAGAAAAACAATGGCTATTTGGATATGTATCGCATGCGAATATACAATTATTATTTTATACCTAACATGTGAATTTCATTCTATTTTGATTTAATGCAATTAACTTGTCAGGTTATTTTAGCATGCGAGTTTGTTTAATTTATCAAAATAAACAAACAAAGAAAGGATAAGTGATATTCTTACTCTTAGAATAAGACGGATTAACAAATGTTAGTGGTTAGTCAAAAATACAATACGAATTACAAAAACTATCGTTGGAAGCTATAATTAATTAAACAAACTATTCTAAAATTAAACAAATATTATCAAATACGAAAATAAAATTAGAACACATTCTAGATAGACCCATGTACTGCACGAATCTGGAAATCCGAAGTTGGTTAGTTCTGACCCGTGCACTGCGCCGATTTTTCATAAAAACATATTGAAATCATGGTCAATTAATATAAACAAAATAAATTTTAATCTAACAAACATACGACAAACTTGATCATGTAAAACCAAGAAAAAAGTTACTATCAATTAAATAACCGAATTACTTTTTCACATACGAACTTTACTTCTTCACATACATTATTTCATAAAATTTCCATATACTACCCTTTTCCCTATTCCCTAAACCTAAACCTAAACCATTTTTCCTCAATATAGACAAAACAACTTTTTTTCTACCTTTTTACCCTAAAATTGAATTAATTACCTTACAAACTTAAACAATGAATTACAATTCGCAAATTAATGGAGTAATATTGTTTATTAACAATTATTAATACGTTTTACTGAAATTATTACGTTTAGATTTTACTGAAATTATATTTAGAGTCAATGTTAATTACGGTTTGTGGGTAGCGGATGACACGGTGGTTGATAGTAATTTTGGATGCACGGCGATTAATTGTGGTGGTCGGCTCTCTGACTTGTCGGCATCCAACGGAATTTTGGGTTGTCGGCGTCCATCGGATTTCTGGACTGCCGGCGTCTATCAATGTCTGTCGTGTTATTGTTGCTTTTTCGCTGTGTTTCACTGCACATTCTCCCTCCTTTCTCTCTCTTTTTCCTTTTTTTTCAAAAAAAATTACGTGTTTGATTTCTTTAGATTTTGCTTTTCTGTTTTTTAGTTTTTGTTTGTTTTAGTTTTTCTTTTCTTTTTATTAGCTTTTTTTCCTTTTTAAAATTTTATTTTTAATTTTATTTAATTAATTAATTATTACTTAATCGTGAACGGAGTAGGTGGTTGATTAGTGTTTGAGGGGATGAAGGAAGAGAGAGAAAATCAATTGGGTGAACGAAAAAAATGACAATGACAGTTTGGAAAAAATCGTATGTAAAAGAGTAAAATTTGTATGTGAAAAAGCACGTCGCTTAAATAAAGCGCAAATAATCAATATATATAATTAAAGGAGGCTTTTTTCGAGCTACATGGTAGTCTCCAACTATTACAAAACTCTATTTTTATAAATAATAATTTATTTGTAAGTTTTCTATTAGAATTAGAAAACAATAAAATAATAAATTAATTACAATTATTCTATTAAAATTAAAAAATTAGAAAATAGTTGTTTAAATAATAATTTATTTATAATTTTCCTATTAGAATTAGAAAATAAGAGAATAATTAATTGATTACAATTTTTCTATTAGAATTAGAAAATGGGTGATTATTTATAAATTTTCTATTAGATTAAGAATAATATTATTATTTAAGATTATTTTTTTGGCAGCTGTAAAATATGAAAATGGTTATTAACTTTATTCAATATTTTTATTAAATATGAAAATGGCAACTGAGTTAGAACATAATTGTTTATTTACAAATTTGCTATTAGATTACGAACATTATTCTTTAATATTTATATATTTACTATTTAAGTTTATTAACTTTATTCAACCTTTAACTCAGTTTGTCTTCGTCTTAAAATTATAATGGGTCAAAAATAGTCATACTTGGAGATATTAGACAAATTCGTTACTTTGTCTTATGCATTATGTTTTTATCTTTTTCATATTACTTGAATCTTCTTAAATTTAAAATGAATACCCCATCTTAATTAAAAATTTGTGGAACTAATAACTGTAAGGGCTTAATTAAGTATTTCAAATTATACACTTTCGTACTTAGGAATGCGAAAGAAATGAGATAATTTCTTTAATTAAGTAACAACAGAAATAAGACAAATGTCAAATATACTATACTTTAGGAGTATAAATATAAATATTAAAGACCACAATGATGATTTAGATATATAGATCAACTGGAATAATTGTGTGGATGACATTTATTTTAAATGAGTATTGAAGGGTATTTTATAAACAACAAAATATTTTTTCCTACATATTTTCACTTTATTCTTTATAGATAAGACATTGTTTTATATAGTGACGTATTTTGTACGAGGGTGGGGTTAGATAGCTTTTGAGGGACGAGGTAAGTGTCTTGAGGGATAGGGTTAGACTCCAACGTTTAAGAGTATAATTTGAGTAGTACAACATAATGTCGATAGGCTGGGGTAATTCAGGGATACAATTAATGATTTTGATGATCAAGTTGGTTAGTTGGATTGTGAAGTTTCGATTTAATGAGCATAAATAACAAAGAATACGACGACGTACGTGAGTCAAGCGGAATAACTGTGTAGTAAGATGAAAATTAATTGTGTATTAGAAGGTATTTCATAAATAACAAAGTAATGTGAAATAAAAGGTGTTTACGAGACGGATAGAGTAATCAGTAAAAAAATTCAAAATTATTTTTTATCATAGTATTAGATTATAGTTTATTGTAGCCCGTATTCCTTTTGTTCCTCCAAATTTTCAGCTTATTTTTTACAATAAGATATTGTCTTATAGGGTAGTGGTTAAGTTTACATTAGATCTGTCGATTTTTGTTTTTAGGAATGGGGGTAAATAGCTAGGTCTCAAGGGATGAAGTAAGTGTCTTGGAAGCAGGGTTATTCTCCGACGTTTAAGTGTGATTTGAGTTGTACAAAAAAATGTCTATAGGTTGTGGTTGTCGAGGGATACATTTGATTCTATTGATCAAGTTGGTTTGTTAGGGGTGAGAAATGTACGAAGAATACCTGAATGGTATGGGAAAATGGTACGTACGTGTGTACTAAGGTTATGATTAGAACAACTGCAAAAGTAAGTAGATAAATTTTATTTCAAAGTTCTATTTTTTGAAAATAATAGAGCCATAAATATTGTAAAATTAGGTTAGAAATATTTGAAGTTAACATGTATATATACTCAATTTTGATTTTTATATGGTGAGGGTTTATTTTACATTAGATGTGTCTATGTTTTTTAGGGGTGGGGGTTAGATAGGTCTCGAGGGAGAAGATACGTGTCTTATGGGGTAAGGTTACTCTCCGACGTTGAATAATGTGATTGGAGTAGTACAAGTAAATGTCGGTAAGCTGAGGTTTCCAGGGATATATCTTACAACTGGTTTTGGTGGGTAAGTTGGTTAAGTGTGGGAGAAGGGTATTCGACGGGTAGGATTGTTCTCCGACGTTTACGAGTGTAATTTAAGAGATAGAAAAATATATTCATATATGTGGGGGCTGAGGTTGTTCAAGGATAAGGTTAATTATGGTTATGGTTGATTATGAAGGGTTTGGTTTGTTAGTCGGGTGGAAATGGTTGGATATGGAAAATAATGGTGGGTAACGTGAGATATTAATTGGAGAAGGTAAATAGATAAATTTTATTTGAAAGTGTATTATATAAAAATAAGAATTGATAAATATTATAAATATTGGCTAAAAGCCTTTAAAATATCATGTGTATAAACTCAATTTTGTTTCTTTGTTAAAAATAAAACTAAACAATCAAATGTTATACTCATTTAAATGTTGAATGATTTCATAATGTTTTTTGTGCTATTAATATAGCAAATAAGAAAATAATAAAGTATTTACTATTTTTCTATTAGAACTAGAATACAGTTGATTATAAAAAAAAAATAAGTTATTTACCACCTTCATGTTATAATTAGAAAACAATAAATTATTAAGGGTAGAAATGTCTTAGGGGAAGGGTTACTCTCTGACTTTTAATAGTGTGTTTGAGTAGTGCACTCAAATGCCGATAAGTTAATATTATTCAGGCATACAGTTAGTTGATTTAAGTTGGTTAGTTGGGTCAGTAGATATGACGAATGCCTAAATGGTGTGGAAAAGGGTAGTAAGACAATGATTAGAAAAATTGAGAAAATAATTATAAGAATTTCATTCAGGATTATATAATAATGCGGAAAAGACACATGCACATATGCTAAAAAAAGGTCAAAAATCTCTTAATATCATGTAAATATTCTCAATTTTGATTGTCTTATATGATGGGAGTTAACTTTACAATGGATGTGTCTATTTTTTAGAGGTAGAGTTCGATAGGTGTTGAGGTCGAGGTAAGTGTTTTTAGGATAGAGTTACTTTCCGACATTTAAGAGTGTGAATTGAGTAGTACAAGTAATTATAAATGTATGTAGGGGTGTAACCGAGCCGATTTGAGTTCGAGCACAGGTGAGCTTGGAATCGGCTCAGAAGTTTGAGCTTGAGCTCGGAATCAGCTCGGAATTATCCGAGCTTAAAAAATCAAAGCTCTGAATCAGCTCAGATTAGGCTCGAGCTCAACTCGAGCTCTATTCGAGCTCGGTTAAATAGTTTTTTTCTTTACTTTCTTGAACTTGTAAGTCAAAATAAAAATAAATATATTTTAATACAAATGCAAATATAAAATACTTATCATATATAAGAAATATATGATTATAAATGTTAATGACATTTTATTAGGATCAATAAAATTTACAAAATGACAAAATAAATATAAATAATAGATAAAACGAGCCTAACCGAACTTCCGATTTCGAGCTCTACTAAGCTCGGAATCGGCTCGGATTTGGTCCACCCCGACTCGAAATCGGCTCGGAATTAGTTTTGACCGATTTCGAGCCGAGCTTTGACCGAGCTGATTCCGAGGGCTCTACAAGCCGGCTCAAATCATTTACAGCCCTAAATGTATGTACGATGAGGTTGTCCAGTGACGCATACGGTCGATTCTAATGGTCAAATTGGTTAGTTGGGTGAAAAGGGTATGATAAATGTTTGAAGAGTTAATTTATAAACAATACCAATATAAGGACCCTTTTTCATAATCAGTACCAACATAATTAATAATTAGTAATCACTACCAAAATATTAACTTTTTTCTAAGATAGGTACCAAGTCACGTGAAAATCTTATACTAACCTACTCGAAGAGGTCCAAAAAGCCATTATTCAAGTACAAATCTCTAGACACTCGGCTCCAAAATTATTCTCTTAGAGAAAAGCACCTTTTAAAGTAAGAAAAAACTAGAGTAAAACAACCACTTGGTATCTAACGTAGAAAAAAATTAATATCTTGGTACTGATTACTAATTATTAATTATGTTCGTACTGATTATAAAAAGAGGACTAAAGTTGGTAGTGTTTATTAATTTACTCATGTTTGAATGGTGTGAAAAATGAGGGGTTTGTAGTAAGAAAACTGAGGAAATAGATAAATATTATTTCAAGGTTGTATTATGTGTAAATGACATAGGCATACATGCAATAAAAATAGGTTAAAAATCTCTAAAACATCATGTTTATAAACTCAATTTTGTTTTTTCTTTGTAAAACATAAAAATACCTAATAAAATGTTAATAAATGTCATGTCAATAAGGCTATTTTTTTTTGTCTTGGTGATCGATTAAAAAAAATGATTTAAATTTTACACCAAACTCCAATATAACATATCGGGTTTGCATCCCTCATTCATTCCTTGCCACTTCTCTCCTACCCCATTTGTTAACTAAACACAAAATTGCATGTCTTTGTTTTCCCCGTCAAACACTTTTCATTCAAACAAGGTCGATTTTGGAGGTAAAAGTTAAGTTTCTGTTAGATGGATAAACTTTTCAAAGGGAGAGTTAACTTTGAGGGATAAGTCTGGGTGTTTCGTGAATGAGGGGGACTTGAATATTTTAGGTGTGTATTGGAAACTAAAAGATGGGTGTCGATGATGAATTGGATGATTGTTTGAGGTAGGAATAAAGACGACTCCATCGCATTTGGTGGTTAATTTCATGATAGGTTAGTAGACGTGACTTTGGATTCTAGACTGTTTCATGTGTTGTTCGAAGGAGAGTAGTCGTTTAAAGGATTCTTTCGTGTGGTATTGAAGATGATTGCGGCGAGTTTGGTGGTTAGATGTATCTGTGATTTAATACGATGAACGCATGATATGTGTATAGATGATGTAGCATTAATGACATAAATGAATATAAACGAGGTAATTTTATTAACAACATATCACATTTATAAAACAAAGTAATACTATTTTTAGCAAGAAAAAAAGTACTTTAGTATTGTTTATTTATACAGAGACAAGTTTTATGAACATACAAATACTTTAATATCCGTGCATCGCACGGGCAAAAAAACTAGTAGACAATATAAAGAAACTACTAAACACGAGAATGAAGATGGATATTATCGCACCCTCAAGTTACTTGTATTGTTGACCATTGTCTTAAGTCGCAATCGATTGTAAGGTTTTATCCCGAGGGGACATAGTCGATGAAAACAATTGAACTCGATTTTGAAAAACACGAAACCCGTATGAAAGGCTGTTTGCACGGCAGTTTGCAAACGGTCTCCACGAATTCGTTTCTCGCTCAAATCGAGATCCTAAAGATGTTCGGGAAACTAGAAAAAAATAATTTTACAAATATGTAAATAAGCCATAGTATTCAATACAAATTGGGCCCGAAAAACGAGCTACAAGACAAGGTAAAAACCTAAAACTGGAAATCGAGTTCCTGTTTTGAAGCGGCTGTCCCGACTTGTTTGCTAGGGGTTTAGGGAGTTTCCGAGTGTCTATGTTATGGGTGAGAGATTAATGATGGCTACGGTTACTAAGGTTTCTAAAGGCGAAGCTATATGGGTATTTATAAGGGTAGAAGTAGGTTTGTTCAAAAGAGATGACGGCCTTGCTGGGTTGTTGTTGGCTCGGTTTTGGATCAATTTTTGTGGTTTTTTTACATGATTATGATACAATATTGAAGTGGGGAGATAATATGGTTAATTTAGCTAGATAATAAATGGACTTTGTAATGGATAACTAGTTTAGTTTTCTGTGAAATCACGGGATTTTTCAAACTCTTCATAAATAATTTTTTGCTAGCGTAAATATTTTTTACCCCGTTTTGTAGTGATTTGATATTCTTATCATTTTATAGCAGTGTTTTTTTTTATTATAACATATTATTCTGTTATTGTCAGTCTCATTACTTTTGTAACCAAATAATATCACTTTTGCTCAACGTCAAAATGATATTTTGTTAATCGAACTTTATTAAAACGATGATACTATGTGTTAGTAACAAAAATGATATGTAATATTAATCATAACTTGGATACCTCTACATTTTTCTAATTTGGAAATAATGATGATATTTAAGACTTCAAATATTTCTTCACTCATTTCTCTAAACTATTGTAACGTTTAATCACATAAAAATAAAATAAATGAGGTACGTAAATAGATAAAAAAAAACATCGATTCTCACATTGAAAATTCAAAATAGAAAAGATATGCTACTCATTAGTATTTTTTGGGATAAAATGCAAATAATATAAACAAATTATCAAAAATCGATAGGTATATACAATGGATGTTAGCCATGTTATCATCATAGCAACAATAATAAGACAACAACATCAAATACATCATATTTCATTAGTACCCAAATCACAAAGAAAATAAAAATTTACCATTTTAACCAACATAATTAAATATATAGATAATACTATATTTACACTAAACTTGCGTTAGTCATATTTGTAATTTGTTGCTAATATCAATATTAACATCAATATTAAAAATGTGAAATTAAAAAGTGAAAATTACAATTCAGTCAAGCTAGGATTTCTTTCAAAAAAATTTAACCACAATTCACCGATATTATATTCAATCATCGAGGATCTCAAGTGTTTCATAAGCAGTTGACGATGCCTGAAACGAATTATATAATACAAATGTTTGTCAAAATTTCCACTTCTCTTCTATCTCTCTCTAATTATGTTCTCATTTCTTCTCAATTTTTTGCATTCTCACCACAAAATAAAGATATAAAAGGTGTTGAAAAATAAATCAAATGTAATAATTTGGTGAAAATAAACAAATTTTTTCATTAGTTTTTTTTGGTTAGGAATGTGTTAGAATTTTTATCAATTCATTTTCTTTTATAGGTGAAATGTTTTCGTAATAGTAGAATAGAAAAAGTTTAGTACTAAATAATGATTATTACGTGGAATATAAATGAAAGTTTAAATAAGATGAAAAATTAGTCTATTGAATACTATTTTGCCTATTCATCTTCTATTTTTACTTTTTTTTAAAATAATAAAAAAAATTAGTCAAACATTTAAATGTAGCGGGCCACATGTTATTAATTAACTACTTAATCTAAGGCTTTTTAGGTATTTTATCTTTTCATTTTCTTTTTTTACATTTATTTTAAATAAGAAAAATGATCTAGCATGTCAATGTAGTGCGTCACATGTCATTCTAGCATGTCAATATAGTGCGCCACGTGTCATTCTAATAACACTCAATCTAGGCTTTTTATGTTATTATATAGATATAGATTCGAGTTCAAGAAGGACTCAAAAACATTACTCAAAACAAAGCATGAAAAACACAGGCTGCTTGTTTGGGCCTGTTTGTGCACGGTTTCTGAGGGTGTTTTTGGGCTATTATGGACGATGGTTGTAATACCTGGTATTTGTGGGTACTATTAGGATACATTGAGAACTATATGAGGGCCCATGAATGTTAGTAAGTCAAGGATTGACCGTTTAAGAGACCAAGTGAACTTGCAGTAGACCTAGTAAGAGGTTGGGAGACCGAGTAGGAGACACTCGGTCAAGTAGGTGGTCCACTCGACCGAGTGCCACCGAGTGCCACGAAGCATGACCTTATGAAGATTGAGAACCACCAAGTGGAGATCCACTCGATCGAGTGAATGATCACTCGATTGAGTATGTAACACCCTCATAACCCAAGGTATTTAGCAAGGACCCTTACATTATACAAGTGTCACCATCTCGGTTTCTCGAGATACAATATCAAAGAAAAAGTAAGTGTAACTTATTATAAAGATAATCAAAGTACCGTACAACTATCTCAAAAAAATAATAATGGTAAGGTATGTCGAAGCTAAAGAATAAAATGAAGTCTGTGACTACGACTACAAAAATTATGATGTCTCATCCATCCCAGCCACAAGCATCAACAATCTCGACGTACTACCTGAGGATCTTCTCACCATAATCATGGATCATCACAATAAACAACACATGCTTCGATTACTGTCAAATAAGATGGTCACTACCAAAGGCAATAACAAATACACAATAACCATACTGATATCATATCAACCTGTAACATCCCGTATTTTCATAAACCGTATTTTAAATAAATTAAAGTAGTTTTCGGAAATTTAAAATATTTTATTTAAATTCGTAAGCTTAGATTTTAAATATATCGTATAAGTTCCGTTTTGAGATTTTATAATCTTAAGATGTAAAGATTCCCTTGGCATTTCCGTCTACAAGAATCTCGATCAACTAATTAAAAACCCGTCTCATAAAGTAACAATAAAAGAAATGTGAAGGAAGGTTCCCCCTCATTTCGTCACAGCTCATTTCCTTGTTTCCCAAGCTTAAGAAAACAAAATCAGATTTCCACCCTTGTTACCATTTTCACTTTTCTCATCTTCACAAAAATCCTTATTCTGATCTCGTTTCAACTCTGTTTAAGGTAAGGTTTTCTCCTACGAATTCCTTGTCTCATTCCCGTCACATCTATCTGTCTCAATTTGGAAATCATTCAACTCCATTTCCGGGCTGTTTTGTGGTGATTTCGAAATTCACCATGATTAATCCATTTTCTCTTTTGTTTTAAGGTGTTAGTTTGGAGGACTTGAAGAAGGACTCATTTGTGGTGGAAGAATCAAGTGGTAAAGACGCTTAATAAGGTGACCATGATGAGAAAACTCGACTTTGTCATTAAATTAATTTGACATGTGATATGTGTTTGTTTATGGTGATTTGAGGATGATTATGTGTTGTTTATGTTTACTTAGTATTTTCAAAAAGTTTATGAATGTTGTTGTTGAGATTATGAAGCTTATTGATGAACATTGAGTATCCGTCACAATTCTGAGTTTTCATCTTTGAATGTCTAATTGATTGTAAATTCATGGTTTTTGTGCTTAGTATTGATAAGTGAGAATCACTCTTGGGATTGTTGAGAAATTACGTGCTATTAGTGTAGTATACGTGCCCAAAATCGTAGCTTAGTGGTGCTAGTCGAAGGTAGAATGGGTTTCTGAAATTGCAGGAATTGTCTGTGAAATGTTGTATTCGGGAGGGTGCGCAGGCTGCGCCACCATGCGCAGGCTGCGTTGTCACTTGCGCAGGCTGCGCTGGAGAACGCTGTAGCTTCTGATTTTTATTCATTCGTAAGCTGTTTTGGTAATTCATTTCCCATTTGTTTTGTAACATGTTTAAGTAATGTTCCATGATATTTATACTTAGTTAAAATTTTATAATTTAGCTAGGTGAGAATTAGTAAAGTGATTAGTACTTGATTTAAGTTAATTAGTTATTAAGCATTTGATTTTAAAGCTTGTCGATTGAGTTAGTTAATTTATAATAATCGATAGGCTTATTAGAAATGAGTCTTAGGTGGTTAATGAGCTTAATTAAAATGGTTACCTTTCATACTTGTGTTATATAAATGGTCATGAGTAGCCTACTAGTTTATGTTGAATTGATTGCAAGTTGTTATGATGCGTATTGAACTATGCCTTAAGTTGGTCTCTGAGTTTAATACGTGAACAAGTTGTCGCATATGGGGATATGCCTTAAGTTTTCCTCTGAGCCCGATATGTGTATTTATGTCGTGTCTGGGATATGCCTTAAGTTGGCCTCTGAGGTCAGACATGTTTCATGTGATCGTGTCAGGACATGCCTTAAGTTGGCCTCTAAATCTGACAAGTAGAGCAATTGTGCAACGGAGTAGCTATGGTGTTGATGCCGTGCTTGAAGTACAATTGTTGGATGCTAAAGTATGCCTTAAGTTGGCCTCTGAGTCTAGTGTCTTGTGATGTGGTAAAGGAGTTTAAGCTGGCCTCTGAGTCCTTTACTTATTGACAGGACCGTCTCAAGAAAAGTGGAGGCCCGGTGCAGATAAATAAATATAAGGGCTCAGATTTTAGAAAATCAAACGTTGTTTAAATAAAACACTAATATAACTATGTAAGCCAGAAATTATTTGAAACAACCTAATTGAAGTCGGATTCCGGAACTAACGTTGTGACTGTCCGAGAATTCAAAACACCGATCAAAGTTCTTTGATCGACTGATCTCCGACTCTTTGTCCTTCCTATTTTGATTTCTTTGAAACTTGTTAAATACATTAAAATTTAGAAAAAATATTACCTATTTCGATTTTTTGAAACTCAAGTGTAAAATCTAGGAATTTTGAAGACGGATGAAAATTTGAAACTGACAAAATTTGATTCCAATCTCTTTAATTGTAAATTTGTAATGATTTGACTAATTGATTTGGATAAACATAATTAAAGATTAAACTAAAGAATCGTTAGATAGATTTATGGGAATATTGAAGAGCAAATTTATTTTTTTAGGAAAGAAACTTAATTATATTTGTGGAAGGAGATGATTGTGGATGGATTGGAACGTTTAGTGTAGCGTTAGCCATCAAACGTGTTCTCCAACTCCATTGTTTTACTTTTTTTTTTTGCTTTATCAATTATATGGGTAATGTAAAATTTGGGCCATAAAAATTTGAGGCCCAGTGCAACTGCGTAAAGCATGATTTATTTGGATGAAAGTGAATGTAAGATAATGATTTATGAATAGTATAGTTCACATGAGAGATTTATGTTGGAGTATGCATGTTTGATTATATGACTACATGTTTATGTGTTTGTGACAACAAGTGGGTAGGAGAACCTCTAGTCACTCCCCACTGACTGTGGCGTACATGTTTCATCTATGTAGGTTGGTACTTACAGGGGGTTTACGTTGAGTCTAGCGAGCGATGATCTTTCATCGAGTTGACTATTACCTTGTTGTGTAACTAGACCTATTTTTCATATTTCAGTTTTGTGCCCGTAGGGATATGCTATCCTGGGCTATGGCTTGTATTTAATACTTAGTACCTATTTATGTTTTATTTCATTCCGCATTTCAGTTTTGTAGTATTACTGTAACACCCCCATTTATTTAAGAGTCTTTAGCAAGACATTCTGAAATAAATAGAACTGTTACCATCTCGAAAGGTCCAAGGTAGTGAATAATAAAGTAAAACAAACCAAAGTACTTTATATAAAACTGATTAAATTTAAACTTTTGATATTACAAATACTACACACAGAATAAAAGTACAACCGATAATATCTAAGTATGTGATCTAATTATAAGTAGGTCCAAGCCATGTCTTTCTCCATGCCCAAGCTCCTACTCCATCTGTCTCTGACCTGTAAAATCTACTCCCCATTTCGGATCATCGTAGGTGTCACACGAATACACTGTCAACCTCGCGGTTGAGTAGGATAACACAAAAATCATTATGCAACAATAATAGCGATATGCAAATGCCCTAATATGCCTGAGCTCAATCTCAATCTCAACCCGAAACACCCATCATAACCCGAAACACCAACCCATACCGAACCTCCCCGCAAAATATCATCGACCGTCGTCGATTACCAGCATAAAAGCTGAAGACACCAGGCCTGGCCTGCAGACCACCCTGGGCTTTATATCAAAACAATATCCGTCACCTCCTTCTCAATAATGCAAATGATATGCTTATGAATGCAATATTAAATAACCAATACTTAAACATCATCCTCATATAAATCATGCTTGCATCCATAACACATATTATAATCATCCATTCATAACACTTCACAGATTATAGTACGAGTGTATTCTACTTGGATAGTAATATCATCCAATAGCAAGCCAGTAAGTAACAAAGTTATGTCACTTCAAAATCGTCACCTAAAAATATAATATGAATAATTACTAACCAATTTAACTACGTAAGCAAGGTATAATATATTAACGAACCAATATAATTAACCAATTAATATATTAAGCATAACGAGATGATACTAAGCATAACTAGTCGATTAACTAAATTCGTTAAATTCACGTCACAAAGCCATTTAAACAAATTAACGAAACTAGTTCAACTACTTAACTAATTGATCACAAGTAAATAACATGAACTAAATAATTTAAACTACTAACAAATTTAAAGCATAAACAAATCAATAAGTACTATAAAAATTATTAATAACTTTTAATAATAATAATATTAATACTAATAATAGTAAGAGCATTACTACTAATAATAGTAATAATCATAATAACAATAATAACCATAATAACACAAAACATCCCTTTAGACCCTGGGTTCGAATCCCACGACCAACAGTAAAACAAAAAATAAACAGACCATCCAAACCACTCTGACCCATACAACCCAGGTTCACGACATCACCGCCACCAACCAAGACACCCACGACCACTACCAACTAACCTAAACTAAACTACGTACTACCCTTTACAACTTCCACCCATTGTACACCTCCTCGGCCATCACAGTAACCACCACGACTGTAAAACCCCTCGTCGTAACGGAAAATATAAACATACAAGCATGCCAAAATTTACGCGGAATTTAAACTTTAACATGATTGATAAGATACGTGGTGAATTAACAACTAAAACATGCGGAAGTAAACAAAACATAATTAAGTATTTAAGTACAAAACAAAAGCAGCCCGGGATATCATATCCCTACAGGCACGAAATACTGTAAATAAAGTCTAGGTCTAGCTAAACGGTGGAAAGTGTAAGTCATCGATGAATGGATCATCGCTCGCTAGCTTCAGTAATATCCCCTGTACAAGCATCATCACCAACCTACACACATACAACATGTGCGCCACAGTCAGTGGGGAGTGACTAGAGTTCTCTTAGCCACCTATTGTCATAACACATACAACATATAAACATATAGATATAAGCATCATACTCTAACATAAATAAAGTCATGTGAAGTAATCCATCATGATACCTTTTTTATCATAAACATGCAAATAGATAAAACATGTATCAACATCATGTAACACCATACCCCGACTCAGGCATGCATATACAAATCATTCAGCAATGTCTAGCCCTATACCCCGACTTAGGCATGCTAAACACAAATCAATCCAAAGTATCTAAGTCTGACCCCGACTCAGGTGAGACCTAGACACAACCACACACGAACCAACCATAGAGGGGTTCGACCACAGAACGATGAACCAGCCATGAAGAGGTTCAACCACAGAGAAAAGAACCAACCACGAAGGGTTTCGACCACGAACTAGAACCAACCAGGAAGGTGTTCGACCACGAAGCTAGAACCAACCACGAAGCTAGAACCAACGACAAAGGGGTTCGACCACGAAGAGAGGAACCAACCACAAAGGGGTTCAACACGGAGCTAAACAGAAACGAACCAACCACAAAGGGGTTCGACAACCAAATATTCAAAGGAGACTTCACACAAATTCACAAATCCTTTACTTCTATACATCCACTCAACACTTTCGTCGACTTCGGAAACTAATTTGAAGCGAGAGCCGGTCTCCCTTCCGGTTGCCCGACCGGGGAGTCTTTCTCCTCAAATCCATTTCCGAACCCAACGTAAGTGTCGCCCAAAGCTCTTGGACTACAAACACGCATACAAAGCATACGAAAAAGGAATCAACGAAATCCGACTTGAGAATCACAAATTAAGAAGCAAATATAGCTGACTAAGGCTCTCAGCCGGTCGGCCACAGGCGGCCGGTCGGCCGGTTGAGAGTCCCATCCTCTCACGCCAATCAACAAAATCAGACAACAAGGAAAGGCTCCCAGCCGGCCGGCCGGCTACCGGTGCACCGGCTGGGGACCCCATCACCCTTCTTCGCACAATTTAAAACAACATCAAAGGGGCTCTGAGCGGCTGGCTGGCCGCCGGTGTGTCGACCGGCTCAGAGTCTCTGCTCGTGAATTTCGCCTATTTTGCCATTTACAATAATTTCAATTCTTCAACAAAGCATCCTAAACATGTTTCTAAACAACAAATCAACAGTCCCAGCATGTTTACGACATTAAATATGCATAAGAACAAGTATACAAACATCTAACACATGAATTAACAATAAAACCCCAAATTTAACCCATCTTACATGTATACCCCAAACTTAACTCCCATATCGAATTTACCACAATTTCTTCATAAGAATCAGAATATATATCATACTAAAGATGTCTAACAACCTATTTCATACTTACATTCACATAAACACAACAAGAACACACATAGTGCTAATATAACAAAAATAGGCCGAGTTACTCATTATCGTCACCTTTACTTAGCAAGCTCTTCGGGTTCCTCTTCAATGATCACTAAATATTCCTCTGGGTTATCACAAGTACCACCTTGAAGTACAAAAACACGAATTAAGAGACTAATCACGAGATTAGGGCAAAACAGCCCAAAAATCAAGTTTGGCGATTTGAGAAAAGAAAGTGATAGAAAGAACGAGAATCGCGAGAGGAATCCGAAGGTGAAAACGTTACCTTGATTCGAGTTGAGATGAGTCTTTAGATGATCTTTTAAGAATACAAAATGAGAGAACAATGAAGGGTTTGTGTTTACTGTAAAGTTTGTTTTGTGAAGAAATGAAATATCGTATGAAGGAGAAGATGAGTTATCCTTTATTTTATTTGAGTCGGGTTTCCTTAATGAAATGAAACAGAAACCTAAAGACGGAATTACCAAGTGGACTAAACATCTTAAGATAAAATGAATCTTAAAACGGAACTTAACGGAATTTCTTTAAAATATAAATTACGAAATATGATTAAATATAATTAAATTCCGAAAACCACTTTAAATTATTAAAATATACTTTTATGAAAATACCGGATGTTACAACGACACCACTAAAGAAGCCTGCCTACCATGTTAATAACTGCAGTTTTAGCAACCATCTCCGACACCTTCTGTTTTCACGCTTGTCACTCTCCCCCTAGTCCCCGCACCACCTCTGGCCACCACCGTTGTCACCACTGACACATGGTGGTTCCAGGAGTGGTCAGCCTCTGGTCTCGCATCCACCATAACGGACGCACTAGCCCACCAAACTACAGACCCCAAACATGAACTCAATACCCCTGTTCTGCAACGTGTTTCCCCCTCTCTGCCACCTTGACTCCAGCCGCTACTGCCACGACCCTAACCACCACCTGACACCACCCTTGACACCACTCACCTCCCACAACTCCCCTGGTGGTGACCACCAGACCTCAACACCACCCTAACCACCTGCAAAACAACCTCTAACACACGCCCTCAACGACCCCGTTTTCCCCTATTTTGAACACGAAAACACACGCCCCTTTCTAGTGGTGCTCCGGCCACCACACACGACCCCACAACCACCAACACACCCTAAGAACACCCTACTACTATTGCCATATACTCGTACTAGGAAATCAGATCATAAAATTAAACGAAACAATTATAACGATGTATGTACGATGATGATAGTATGTACTATAACTAATGCAATAGTAACTTACTATGATGATCGTGTTGACGACGATGATGATGGTGTCTTTCGTTTCTCCCCAATCTCACGCTTCTCTATGCTAAATTAGGGTTCTACCGACTCAAACGGAATTGGGAGGCACAACCGCACAAGGGTGATATGTCGATTTGTGATATGTTTGTCGATGTAGGGTTTTGTTATGAGGTAGGGTTTGTCGATGGAGAGTTTGTATGAGGTAGGGATCGTTTGTTCTCAACCCTAACCGAGCCATAGCCCATCACGCATCTCGAGGTAATTGACCTCTATTTACCGTTTTCGACTCGTAACTTAAAAGTAACAAAACATAAAAATAACTATACTAATTAAATTATGTTATTTTGTAGTAGTAAATATTAATTAATTATAAGAATATAAAATTATTAATAGTGTAAATTGATAATCAGTACCAATAAAATGACCATTTTTAATAAAGAGTACCAACATAAAAACTTATTAGTATACAGTACCAGTTTAATTACCACGTTCAATAAGTTGTACCAAGTCCCATTTTCCGGCTAAAAATAACATAAAATGACCAAAATGCCCTTATTAATTAACTACTCTCATATTAACTAAAGCACCATAAGACCCACAAACCCAATAACCACCCCAACCACCCTCACTACCACCACCAACTTTAACCCCTTTTTATCTTCCAACCACCACCACCACCACCCAACAACAACCACAACCACCCCGTTCAACCAAAATCTGAAAAATAAATTGAGGAGAGGAAAAGGAGGTGGAAGTCGTGACAATCGCGCAAAAGGGGGAGTGAGAGGGAGGCGGCAGCAAGAGAGTAGGCGACCAATAGAGGCGATGTTGGAGTGGTGACGTCGGGGGTGACAGCCAGTGGTAGAGTGACAATGAGAGTGGGGGAATGGGAGAGTGGTAGTGGCGGTGCGGTTAATGAGGGGAGTGAGGGAGTGGTGGTAGGTGGAGGTGCGGTGGGGTGTGGTGGAGGTGGGGTTGCATTGGTGGTGGAGGTGCGGTGGGGTGTGGTGGAGGTGGGTGGGGATAGGAGAAGTGAGGGATAAATGTTTGAAAATTAGGGGAGGGTAGAATAGGTATAAAATATTAAAATATAGGCGGCAAAATTCAAATATGCCTAAAAAGTGCGATTTTCCGGTGACTTGGTACTACTTATTGAACGGAGTAATTAAACTGGTACTATTTACTAATAAGTATTTATGTTGGTACCATTTATTAAAAATGGTCATTTTATCGGTACCGATTATCAATTTACACTTATTAATACTTACATAAGAATACATATAAAATATATAATTTAATATAAGTACGACTTAAGTAATAAAACATGTATAAATGAGAAATAAATATAAAATATGAAATATATTTAATTATTAATATATTATCAAAAATAAAGAAATACGAATGAAATGTCATTTTATGAGATAATCATCACTACTACAGGAACCCTTAAGGACATCAGTTAATGCATATCATATTTTGGAAAAATCTGATGTAATTAATTTGCACATTAGTTGACTACAAAAATCTGATGTGTTTATATAATAAAGGACATCGGTTTCTATTTCAAACCCATGTCCATAAGTATTGATTTTAATGAACATCAGACTAAATAAGAACTCATGTACATTAATTGGTCAAGGACAACAGTTATTTTACTAAGGCGGTGTTAATTATTGTTGTGAAAAATAGCGCGCAAAAAATAAAACCCTCATCAGTATTATTATTCTCAGTACTACAATTAATGGAATAAGTAACACTTGATAGAGAACACTTTAATTGGATAAGCGTCTTCTAGATCCATAGAGAACGCTCTAAACACAAAACTGTTATTTAAAACTATAATATAAAACACCTAATATAATAACCGTTATCTATGCCTATAATATAAAACGCCTAAGATAATAACCATTATCTATGTGATGGGTACAAGCTAGGTAGCACCAAAACGGACACGGACACGGACACGGACACAACATGGACACGGGACACGGCATGCCATGAAATTTAGGACACGGGACACGGCATTTAAATTTAATAAAATATACATTTTATAGTTATAAATTTTTGATTTTATTTTTGTAAAAATATTTGATATTAATTTTAAATAAGTGAATGTAAAACTTGCCCTTGATAATAAATTTATTTTCATTCCTCATCCGAATCAATATTCTAATTGATCTCTTTCGATAACGCATTTCTCATCTCAAGAACATCATTCACCGCAGATGATAACCAAATATCGTGGACACGCGACGGACACGGCTCAAATACCATGGACACGCGTCGGACACGTGCCCAAATAAATGTAGAAAGTTGGACACGGCTGTTTAGGTGTTGGACACGTTTCAGCGTGTGTCCGTGGAGTGTCGGTGTCGGACACGGTGTCGGACACGGTACGGCTCATTAGGAGAAGTGTCCGTGCTACCTAGGGTACAAGAAGGAAGCTCTCATTCTTATTAATATTATATTTATTTATTTATTTATTAATTATTTACTGGAGTATTTATTATTAATTTTTAGTTGTTAAAATATTATATACTGTATTACCGTGTATGTTATTCAGTTCAACCTTAAAATTCCGCTGCATCCTCTTCTGTACGACCTCAAAATGTTACGCAAGTTGTCTACTCTTCATCCTCTTCAATTTCCCTTCATCCCGTTCAATTTCGTTGCATCCTCATCTCCTTCATCCTCTTCAATTGGTAAGTTTATTATTCTTGTTTAATTTTTCGTTTTCAATTTGAAGTAAACCCTAATTCCTTCATCCTCTTTAATTGTCTTAGTTTTCAATTCGTCTTTTGATATAATTGCTTATCTTGATGATGTTGATGATGATGATGATGATGATGGGATTAACTAATTAGGCATTCTTCATATTACCTTGGTTTATTTTGATGCTTCCCTTACCTTATTTCAATTCGTCCCGGGATATAGTCTTGATGAATACTGATATGGTTCTACTATTCAAGCTTCAACTGCACTTGACCGTTCTCGACTAGATAATACTGATATGGTTCATCGTTGCCTTAGAATGTTCTTAGACTGCCTGCTCTGTCTAACTCTAAACTCTTATCTATTCTATGCTTTCCTATATATACCTATAGTTTATTGTAGACTGATAAGTCCTTCCTTAACTAGTGTAGTAATCTTGTCCGTCTCCAAATTCTTATTGTAGTAGTCCTATTGTATATATATATTGATTATGTCCCATGTTTAATTTTTGTTCCTTTCTGTTTATATAATTCTAAAAGCCTATCAATGAGAGTTAAAGACTCTCGGGTAATCTAAATTGTCATTTGTTCATGCCTGCATTCTGTAACTTCTGTTGTTAGTGCTTATCCTTTATTAACAAATGCGCTTCTGGTGTTTGTGGGTCAGGTGTGTGTCTTGTCTAAGTCTTAGATTTTGTTCACTGATATTTTTTGGTTAGTTTCATCGTGGATTTGTATGTCTGCGGCTTTACGCGCGCATCCTTTTAATAGTCTATTTTTTTAAGTTTTGCAGTAAAATCATTCTACAAGCTTTGCAACTGCAGCTAATTCCGATCCATACATCAGCTTTTTTAATTCCTAAATCCCCTTCCCCATTAGGTAGAGTAACTGTAATCCAAGCAATAAGAGGTAGTCTATGGTAGTCTGGTGCCTCATCCCAAAGAAAATTCCTGCATATTCCTTCAACGCTAGTTATCACAAATTTATGAAGGATGAAAATAGCTGCCCAATAGCAGTATAAAGTGTTTAGAACATCATTAATCAAAGTAAGTCTCCCCGCATTGGATCGCTTTTTTGCTCCTAAAGCCCTTATTATCATCACAATTTTTCCACAATAGAATTGCACTCAAGCTTTGTTAATGCAACGTCCTTTATTAGAATCTCGAAATCATACTTTTCTTATATTACTAGTCTTGTTGATATTCAAGCGAGCTGAATTCACTATCAAAAGCAAAAAAAATCCAATTAAGGTAATTAGGGTTGTGTGGTTGGATTGGCATTGCCTTCTTAGCTTAGTTCCTTTCTCAGAGATTGATACATGTTATTCTCTTGACTGTGGTGATGATACATAACCTGAAATCATGTGGATACAAGCATCAGACAGTAGTGTCTAAGTATCGAGTGTTAAGCATAAAATGTAGCCGCTCTTGGCAAATTGTTTGGATTGCCCAAGTGACAATGTTAATGGAAATTTTTCTGATTTTTGATTTCAGCCTCTTGTTGGGTGACTTTTTTACAATTTAAGTAAATATTTATGGGGTACAACTTTATTAGGTATATAATATTTAAAATATTTGTTTTTTTTTTTAAAAAGCAAAAAGTTAGAGAACGGTGATCTATCTCAACTGTTCTCTATTATATGAGATAGAGAGCTATCATCTCTGATATCAGTTCTCTAAAGTACAGAAAAGACAACGCCTCCCAATTATAAGTGTTCTCTAATAGTAAATGAAAACAAAACGCCTTACACACTAGGCGTTCTCTAATGTTTAGCATATAAACCACCTCCCATATCCGTTCTCTATACATTAGAGAACACTGAGTTGGAGAACGCCTAAGGGGCGTTTTCTAAAGCCTTTTTCAACAGTTCTCTAAGCCTCTTTTTGTAGTAGTGTCTATTATCTCTGTTTATGAAATTAATAGAATTGCTTCAACTCCATCTCTTCGTCGACTTCTACTCTTCATCAAAACCCTTGCTTCCATCCCTTCATCATTGCCCCATCAATCATCAAGCACCATAATTAACCTCAAATTCGCGCAACCACCACCGCTGTCGTCGTCCGTCATTCAGTTCCTTCATTCAGTTCGTTAGATACATCACCTTCTTCTCTCATTTATTAGGTAATTTTCTTAGTTAAATTGATTATTTTTCTGTATTGTGTACTAGTATTTGTTTTGTTTTGTTTATATTTTGATTCAAGAAGTAAATTGATTGTGGTTTAGGGTTTAGGGTGCAAATTGGGGGTTTTGTTATCAGACGATTGTGGCAACGATTGCTTCTGTTTTGTTATTATTTAATGAAGTGTTTGTTTAAGTGAATGATTATAACAACTATTGCTGATGTTCTTGAGTATTTAAAATATAGAAATAGAATCTGTCCGTTTTAGCAGACGATTGAGCTGATAATATATCTAGGTAGATGTGAAATGGGTTTTGTTTGGTTTTGTTATCGATTTAAATGCCTCTTGTTAGGCATTTTTGCGTTATTCAATTTATGAATTGTAATCTGCAACTTACGAGAACTCTTTAAAGTAAACGTTTGATATTATTTTCACCGGCTGTGAGTTCTTTTATGAGGCGTTTTTATCCATACAACAAGTTCATAAACTGTTGGTTATCAACACCCTTTAGCTCGCAAGTTATAGAGCCCTTGAGGTAATGGGGTAATGTTGTTGGCTTGTTATTGCAGGGCTGGTTGCTTGTTAGTTATTGAAGCTTTGATGTACTGATTTAGGGGTTTGATAATCAGCTTTTGAGGGAAAACTATGCATTTCAAGGGTAATTTTTTATTGGTATTAGGTAGAATGTTAGGGGAAGTGGAGATAATCTTTCCATGTTACCAGATGATTGAGCTGATAATGTATGTAGGTAAATGTGAAATGGGTTCTTTATGTTGTTCTGTTATTGGCTTAAACGCCTCTTGTTAGGCCATATTTCCTTAATTCAGTTTCCGAATTACGATCTGAAACATACAAGAACTCGACAAATAAATGTTGATTTTCTTTAACTTAGCTGTGAATCTTGGATGAGACACTTGTTTGTATACAGCAGGTTCATAAACTCTGCTGATGAACGAGGGATACACCATTAGTGGTTTGACGAAATGGGGTGGAAAATTTTCTATTTTGCTTGGTTGATAGAAATTATATTTCGATTAAAACTGGTGCTCTCTGTGATTGCTCATTTGTATGTTGGAATTGTGCTTGATCAGGATGTTGAGCTTCCTCCTATTGTAGAAGAAGAGGATACAAATGTCCCAATGAGTTATGCGCAAGTAATACCTACTAATGGGAATGTGGATGGTATTAGTGATCAATTGGAGATGCATGATATACAGGACCTGCCTCCCGTCCACAACAATAAAGAGAAAGCTATTGTTTTGTTCAAACCTATGAGCACCCTCCCGTCTTACTCAGGGAGTACTTTTTCTATTGACCCTGATTTGATTGCAAGCTTCAAGAGTGAGTACTCTCCCTATCTTGATCAACTTTTTATGTTTTTTTTGAGTTGAATGTTAAGTCATTGCCTGTTACTTGTAAATACTAAGAAAAGGTTGTGCCTCGTCAAGGACGATCTTAGTGCACTGTTGAACATGTGAAAGATTTGCCTTCCGGTCATTGAGACTTTTCTTGGGTCTGTACATATTCAATCATCATTTAAAAATTGCATCTCATTATAGTTTGCCTTTGGTAATTAATTTGAAGAACATACCATTCATTTTCTTCTAAGTCGTATATTGTTACAGGTACTTATGTAGCGTCTGTGACATAGAAACCTATGGTTTTTTAAGTCCAGAATTGCTTTCCTTAGTAGACAATGATGACCAAGCAATTAACAAAATTTTTAAAAGGATGCAAGACTTGAAACCGAAAAAGATTTTTTTCGCTCCATATTTCGAACAGTAAGTACATATACTCACTCTTACCTTGCTTAATGAATACCATTTTCATGTTAATTATAAATTACAAATTATTTGCAGGGATCATTGGATGCTCCTTGTATTTGACACTGAATGCGGGTACTACGTAATGAGGTACATGATGGAAATCGTCACTCGAGCTAATCCGACTGCACCTATCGAAGAGGTCTGATTATCCTTTCACTCTAAAACTCTCGTAAAATATTTTCATAATTATTGTAACCCTGGCCCCTTATCCTGCTGTTGTCTGTCCTTGAATTGTGTGCCTGAGCCTACCGAGGCAGGCTGCCCGTGCCCTTGTCTTCAGTATATGTGTGGCTGTCTACATTTGCAGCAGCTAGCAGTAGCATTTATAAAAGAGCTACTACATACCAGCTAGAATGCCATTAGCACGCTATATATATTATGAAGTTGTTTTTCCGTATTATTATTAAAGCTAAAATTCTGTGCATGATTTACAGATTTTCAAACACCGACTGCCATATTCCCAAGAAGAAATCGACGAGGTCAGGGACTTGTGGGCGGACTATTTTCTAAATGCATAGTCTTTTTAGTAACGTAATACTTTCATTTTGCAAACTAAGCCGATGTTTGGTTAGTTGTTGAACTTGTTGTGATCTCTAGACTATTTTGGATGTCGTTTAAAATGACGCATAACCCTATGTTTGATTAGTTGATGAATTTGGATAATGTATATGAAAGACGACCGACCTTTGTCGTGATTTGCTTTGAATTTGTTTAATGAAAGACGAACAACTTTGTCGTGCTTTGCTATGAATTTGTGTTTGCTTGGTTGATGGTGGCCTATAATCTGTTTTGATACGCCAGTCTAAATGGATGGCCTCTGAATAATGTATACTGGTGGTACAAATTACCATCAATACCAGTTTTTTTTTTTAAAAAAAGGCAACATCAAGGACAACGGTTTATGCAATAGTATGATGCATACTAACTTGTAATGCACATGGGCTTCGGTCAACAACTGATGTACAAAACATAAATGGACCCATCAGATTACAGTTAAAGAATGATGTGCATAAATATGATGGACATCAGACTTATTAGACCTCCGATGTGCAATAACGCATGGACATCGGTTGCTAAGCCGATGTGCTTGATACCCATAATGGACATCAGGGAACAGTATATCAGACGTGTATCCGATGTCCATGACCATAAAAGTCTAATGTGCTTAAGGGTTCCTGTAGTAGGGCATCAAATATAAAATGATTATGAAATAAGAAATCATCGTAGAAATACGATTTATAAAATAATAATAGTTTACGTAAAATACTTTATAAACATTCCGTTTGAAATACGTGTAAAAAACATGGTTTGACTACCGTCGATCGAGGCTAACATACAGGGTATTACAGTATTCCCTCCTTAAAATGAATTTCGTCCCCAAGTTCACCACTCCGGAACGGTAACAAAACATCTAACAAGCACGAAACAAACACAAGTAGCACTTATATAGGCTTCAAAACGTGAAATGTTACATTCTACCCTCGTTAAGAAAACTGTCCCCAAAGTTTAACGTAAAACTAAATTAAGGATTATCACAATATAATACATAACAGAAATGATCAGGATTATCAAGTATATTCAAACAATCATGACATACCAATTTGCCATATCATAAATCATTAAGATTTTACAATCCTATCCTCCTTAAGACATGGTTACGTCCCCGTAACCCCATTATAAAACAATTCCACATCCATTGCTCAAGAAGATCACCGAAACAACAGTCACAAATCATTGGATAAGTTATTTACTCTATACTAGGCAACTAGCATCCGACTTTTAAAGAAACCAAAACACATTTGTCATTTTCTAGAACACATTTGTCATTTCATGCTCATAGAAGCAAAATCGTATTCCAGAAAAGACATAAGGCAAAATTTAATTAATGTAATTAAACATGGAGCATTGACTTATTTCACGAGATATATACCAATCTTAGACTAGCAAGACAATTTAGCATCCCCAGGAATAAATAAGTTAAACCAATTAGTTACATTTCCCACCTACCCACGCACATTACATCATTTATCATGAAACTATTAATATATATGACTTGCAAAATAAGAGGTTTATATAATGTGCAACAATTAAATATTCAGGCAGGATTTCATCAACACATAGCTACAGAATTTATCATGTTGCAAACAATCACTCTAATTATCTAAACATCAAGCTTTATCATGGATCATCACTTTGAAATCATTTTGAAACTTTTGAAACATTGAAGCGGTAAATTGTGACAATTTATAAACACGAATCAAATGGCAATTTTACAAGCTACAGATCGAAAACAAGACTATGCAGAGACTCTTCTTTACTAAAACATTGTTCTTGTAAATTGTAACGCATGAATTATGGAAATTTAATGATAAAAGTAAACGAGTTCACAAGACTAGCACTTCAATAATTCACATGTCAACCAATTAATAATTCAGTATATTGTGATCAAATTTTAAACATAGAAAAATGCAATTCACTTCGTGGCATAACAATATACATGAAGGAGTTGTAAAGATTATTATCGTAGGGAACTAGAGAAAGATGTACCATAAATATATGAAAGAACATCAACATGATTCACATTGTTTAATATAATCACCATTACTTATAACAATTAGATTGCTATATTATGTTAATAAGTTTATCAGTTAAATTTCATTCTACCACGTGTCAAGAATCTTCTCTCATGAACATGATTTGAACATTACATATGAACACCATATAATTATTTTGAGTTCATAACAATAGAAAGTACAAGCGTTTGTATAATTGAAACTAATTTATATAAAACTCAACGAAATAAACAAGGTTATATTATCATATAATAAGGTTCATATTCATATCATCTGCCTACTGTTCATGCTACTAAGGTCATATCAGAGTATTACATGGTTATATAACAGAATTCATATTTGATTAAACTTTTATATTTAAAACTTTACCATTTCAACTATCATACACCACGCAACAATTTCAAAAAAAAAATCATACTTAAATAACCGCTTAGCTATTTTTGCGAGCTATTATAATTTTTAGAAAAATATAAGGAATTAATTAATCATAGGAAAAAGAATCAATTGCAAAGCTTAAGGAAATTATTTATAACAAATTTTACAACTGAGTTGGTCTGAACAAAAACTTTACAGTAATTAAACAGAAAATTGGGCAACTTGCAAAAATTACTATTAAATAACGGCTCATTAAGATTTTACGTAGCTTATCATTTTGAAAACGTGAATGAATATTCTAAACAGTGGAGTTGAAATTATACTTAAACAATAAATACGTTTTAAATGGTTTCTTTTCCAAAAACATGTGTCAAAACGGAACTGTGCAGTAACAATCTGACCACTGTCGACTAAAATATTTATTTCACTCAAAGTATAACTCCTATAAACATGAAACCAAAAGCATTATGAAGCTAAATTAGAAGGTTATCATACATAAAATTTTCATACTCATATATGGAACACATTTAAAATGGCAGCCTGTACAAATAAGGTAACATTCCACCCATTGTAATTTCACATTACTACATCAAAACTCAACCATTCTTCTTCCAAAACACGTTGACATATCATTTGAAGCATAGACATCACTTTGCACCATATTAACATCCATTCCTCATTTCAACTATAATTGTCATCTAGAACGCAGTAAAGATTTCGAACTGAAAGTAGAATCAACTAATTAACTCGATAGTTATACATGTATGTATAAATGTAACACATAACTATATGACATTCAGGCTTGGGACAACACATTCCGCATATCACTAGACATGGATTACTATAACATATAAATCTGATCATTCATATCCAATATATTACATAGTTACGATAGTCATTTAATAGCCATATAATCATATGGACATTTCAAACACCAAAATCATATGATCACATCACTCTAACTATTGCTCAACAAATACCCATCCATACTCTTAAAATTTCAGATCGATCCACATTTCAATATCAACCATATCCTTCGAACGCACATCATTAATCATAACGCACATTTTTACTTACCTCATCCTTCTCCTGTAAATATGTTAGTACAATATAACTAGGTTCGTTCCTTTATTTCATCTCTACCAACTCTCTCCATCACTAAAGGGTTTCCAGGTTAGACTGATAGGGCCAGTGGCTTGGTTTGAGGGGACCCCTAACTCATCCCAATCCTTGGGGCTCCTATCAGTTATGAGCCTGAGGTTCATTTTATTAGACTCTTCATATATTCATTATTATTCATTTAGTTTAGGCTTGAGGATCGTTCGCTCTGATACCACTTTGTAACACCCCAATTTATTTAAGAGCCTTTAGCAAGACATTCTCAAATAATTAGAACTGTTACCATCTTGGAATGTCTGAGGTAGCGAATAACAAAGTAAAACAAACCAAAGTACTTTATATAAAACTGATTAAATTTAAACTTTTGATATTACAAATATTACACGTAGAATAAACGTACAACCGATAACATCTAAGTATGTGATGTAATTCTAAGTTGGTCCAAGCCATGTCTCTCCATACCCAAGCTCCTAATCCATCTGTGTCTGACCTATAGAATCTACTCCCCATTCCGGATCATCGTAGGTGTCACACGAATACACTGTCAACCTCGCGGTTGAGTAGGATAACAAAAAAATCATAATGCAACAATAATAATGATATGTAAATGCCATAATATGCCTGAGCTCAATCTCAATCTCAACCCGAAACACCCATCATAACCTAAAAAGACCAACCCATACCGAACCTCCCGGCAGAGTATCCTCGACCGTCGTCGATTACCCGCTTAAAAGCTGAAGACAACAGGCCTGGCCTGCAGACCACCCTGGGTTTTATATCAAAACAATATCCGTCACCTCCTTCTCAATAATGCAAATGATATGCTTATGAATGCAATATTAATTAAATAACCAATACTTAAACATCATCCTCATATATATGATGCTTGCATGCAAAACACATATTATAATCATCCATTCATTACACTTCACAGATTATAGTATCAGTGTATCCTACCTGGATAACAATATCATCCAATAGCAAGCCAATAAGTAACAAAGTTATGCCACTTCAAAATCATCACCTAACAATATAATATGAATATTTACTAACCAATTAAACTACGTAAGCAAGGTATAATATATTATGTAACATTCCGTACTTTCGTAAACAATATTTTAATGATTTTAAATTATTTCCCGGAATATAATAATATTTTAATAATAAATCGTAAGTTTTATTTTAAGTTTTTCCGTTAAGTTCCATCTTAAGATATTTTAATCTTAAGATGTTATCACTTGGCATTTTAATTCCGACTTGGGTCCGTATCACAAAACAAATAACCCGACTAAAGTAAAAGTGAAAGGACATTATAAAACCCTACTCTAAACCCTTCTTCATCGACACCCACTTCATTTCTACGGTAACTTTACAAACACCATTTTCATCTTTTCTTAAGAGCTTCAAATCAACATCTCGACCCCTTCCCGAACTCGTATCGAGGTAAATTTTATATTTTCGGAATCCTCTCAAGATTTGCAATCTTTCTATCTCTTTCAATTTCTGTTTCATCGATGTTCATTTTGGGGCTGTTTTGGGAAATCTTGAAATACCTCATGTTAATCTATTTTTGTTGTTCGTAGGAGCTAAATTGGACGACCCGGACAAGGACTCACACATTGTAGAGGATTAGAAGTGAAGGCTCGCTCTCTTAAGGTGACAATAATGAGTAACTCGGCCTCTTGTCTAATATTAGCACTTTTTGTGGTTTGATTAAGTGTTTCACATGGGATTATGGTTATTGATGTTGGTGGGAACTTAGTAATATGTTAATTACTGATTTATATGTTCATTATATGAGATACTTGATGAAATTGGTGTTTCATATGCTCAAACATGTTTATCTTATGTTGGGTGGAAATTGTGACGGATATGGATGATTAATCGTATGTTGGATGTTTGAGAAGTCGTTAGTCATTGCATATGTATGAGAATGATGTATAATTACTAGGTAATCTATGTTTGAAGTAGAAATAATGTTGTAGGAACGATTCCATGAGATTTGGATGAATTTTGATATGTCGAAATGCGGTTTTTTGGGAACAGGGACTCCCGGCCGGTTGGTTGACCAGCGGCCGGTCAACCGGCTGAGAGTCTCATGTGTTGATTTGTGCAGAAAGCTGAGGAAGGACCCTCAGCCGGTCGGCCGGCAGCCGGTCAGCCGGCTGAGAGCCCCTTCTTGGTATTTTGATGTTGTTTGGAGTAATGGACTCTTAGCCGTCCAACCGACAGCCTGTGGCTGACCGGCTGAGAGCCCTTTTATGTGAAAATGTGGATTTTATGCATGCTAGAACAATGACTCTCAGCCGGCCAACCGGAAGCATGTGGCTGACCGGCTGGGCAACCGGAAGGGAGACCGACTTTCACCTCAAATTAGTTTTCGAAGTCGACTAAGTGTTGAATGGATGTTTAATAAAGAGATATATATGAAATGATTGTCATTCAAGTTTGAGTTATTGTTCATCTTTGAGATGACATTGTGTGATTTGTGTGAACCTGCTGTGCGTTGCTATATTACTCGAATTGTCACCTGATTGCATCGTGTAGCTGGTTGGTCGTAGTGACTTGGTTCTCACGGTCAGGTCTTAGATTGTCTGCCCGCCTTCGGGCATATCTCGTTCCTAGCAAGTTCGGGTCTTGGGGGTATCCCTAATCGGGGATACTTGTCGAATCGGGGATCGTAACTTGTTTGCGCTCCGAGAGTCTGCCAGGTTTAGACTGGGACAGTCATTTGATGTCGTCCTACCAGGGGGTTATATAGTCTGAGATTGGGGATGTCGTAGTATATAGGCGAGTCGATTGTCGGCCTGCTCATAGTAGTCTAGTCGAGTAAATTGTTGACCAATCTAGTTAGAGTCGAGTCAATTGTTGACCTATCTCTTTGTTGGTGGAGTCGAGTCACTTGGGTGACCTTGTTGGAACATTTTAAGTTGATGATGACAAGTCCTTGTTTATATTAATTGTTTGTTCTTAAGTAGCATGAATTGAGTATTCAAGGCTAACCAAATGGATTGAAGAACAAAGGCAACAAAGAGATCATCCATTGTGTCTCAAACATGATCAAGAAGAACAACACAAGTCAAGAACATCCCCTTGTAACCTAAGTCACAAATGTAAGAGTAAGTGGAACATTCTCGTTAAAATCAAGTGTTAGCTTTGTCATGCAACAGTCCATCAGACTGTTGCGTCTATACCAGATGGAGTTTTTTAGTACGAGAAAAATGTTTTCGAGTAATGTGCAAAATAGTCGTTTTAGTTTTCTGAAAATAATTGTCAAAATCTATTTTCCTGTAAAATCGTCTTCCCTTTTGGCACGCACGAATTGAAGCATAAAATCCGTCTTATTCGTAGTGTACCGCATTTCGTAAAATAATAAGAACTTATGAATTGTTTACATTTCAAATGTAAATAATACTAGAGCATCTTATTAGAAGATATTTTACAATGAAAATCTGATTTGCTTTATCAAACAGCCAATGGAAACTAAACAACCATTTTTGCTTGTCAAGTGGGCTAACTATTATCCAATGAATAAAAGTACAATGGAAATACACATTGGGTAATACCCACATTTTGAGTACTATAAAAGAAATCACTTAGCCTCATTCAATGCTAAGGCTTTTACAACATTTATTGAAGTATTTCTGCAAAACTCTTATGCTTTCAAAGTTCTTTCTTTAAGTTTTGCAAAAATCATTTTAAGTTTCAAAAGTCTTCAAACGTTTTCTCAAACACGGTCTGAAAACCTCCATGCATCAGTAAGCTACACTGTGACATAATGAGTTTGTTCCATGATTCTCGTGTTTAGATCTTAAATGTAAATCTCCACGTTCTTAAGTGAACATCTGAGATTCTGATCCTGTAAACCAGAGATAGAACATCTTAAAACTCTTGAAGCGGAGTAGCTTTAAGTTTGAGTCAAGTCTTGAAGCGGAGCAGCTTTGAGCAAATGCAACCGGAGTAGGTTGACGAGTTATTTTATTTGTATTCGTTTAGTTGTTGGAGTAAATTTCTAAACAATCAATAAAATAACGGTTGGACGTAGGTCTCGGAGTAGAGACTGAACCAATTTTTTAACTTTGGTTGTTTGTTTATTTACTTACATACTCTTCGCTTTCTTCTCGCTTACTTGAACGATTCCAAGTTTCTGTGTAACAGTCAATCATACTGTTGCATAGAACACTTTGCTCATCTTGTGAACTTACTCATCATTAAGTCTCTCAAGTGTAGTTGTCGTTAAAATTTTAAAAAGGTCACACCTTATTCACCCCCTCCCCCTCTTAGGTG
The DNA here is from genome assembly GCA_029255685.2 of Silene conica. Classification (NCBI taxonomy): domain Eukaryota; kingdom Viridiplantae; phylum Streptophyta; class Magnoliopsida; order Caryophyllales; family Caryophyllaceae; genus Silene; species Silene conica. The sequence goes on from CM055315.2 coordinate 65,993,058, forward strand.
TTTATTCGTTCTTAACTCTTCAATTGGTATCAGAGCCTCGTGCTCTTGATATTGGCTAAGCCCCAAAAGAGTTGATCCTATAGTTATGGACGAAAATAAACACACTAAGTATCCCATCTTCAAGGGAGATAACTATGTCTGGTGGAAACATCGCATGGAGCACTACGTTAAGGGTACTGATTATGAGTGTTGGTTAATAATCAAAAATGGCCCCCTCGCTATCTCTGTCACTAATGCCGATGACACTAGTACACCAAAAAGCGAGGACAAGTACGTTGAGTCAGATTAGAAAAAGGTCGAAAAGAACTCTAAAGCCATGTCCATTCTTCAATATGGCATCGGTGAACAAGAGATTAATCGAATATCTGGTTGCACGTCGGCCAAGGAAATTTGGGACACCCTATGCCTTGGATATGAGGGAACGTCACAAGTAAAGAAGTATCGAATAGATCTTCTCATGCAACAGTACGAGATGTTTAACATGACTAAGGATGAATCCATAAATAGTCTCTCCTCTCGTTTTTCTAGCATTGTCAATGAACTTAAAAGTCTAGGGAGGGTTTTTGAACCCGGGGATCTAGTTCGCAAAATTCTTCGTAGCCTAACCGAAAAATGGCAACCAAAGGTTACCGCTATTGAGGAAGCAAAGGATCTATCTATTCTACCCCTTAATGAACTAATGGGCTCACTCATGGCTCACGAACTAACCCTCGTGAAGCGTTCTGAGGAAAGTTCCAAAGGGAAAGGGCTCGCTCTCAATGCTCTCTCAAGTGATGAGGAGGATGGAGATGATGAGTTTGCTTTGTTCACCATAAACATTGCAAGTATGATAAATGGTAGGGGTTCTCAAAGGTTTAAGACTAATGCTAGTAAACGACAGTTTCCTAAGAGAAAAATCGACTTCCACTATTGGATGTTTTAAATGTGGTGATAAGGGTCACCAAATCAAAGAATGTCCAAAGTGGGATCTATTTAAATCAAAGGAGAAACGTGACGTTGCAAAACAAGATTATAAAGCAAAAGTCATGACGGCTATTTGGGGTTTATCTGATTCCGAAGAGGATGAAATCCTTGAGGACGAATTAGATGCCAAGTTATGTGTCTCGTCAAACTCTTCAAAAAGTGTCTCAAAATCCTCTAAAGAAAAGGTCGTATGTTTTATGGCCCACTCAAATGATTCCAACTCTGATTCCGACAATGAGGCAATAGTGGGAGGCAGCAGCAATTGGTATTTGGACAGTGGATGCTCACGTCATATGACGGGAGATAAAAACCAATTTCTCTCACTAAAGGCCTATGATGGCGGTATGGTGACTTTTGGTGACAACAAACGAGGTGAAATAGTTGGTATTGGAAAAGTTGGTAAGTCAAAGTCACTATGCGTCGACAAAGTGTTGCTTGTCAAAGGTTTGAAGCACAATCTTCTTAGTATTTCTCAATTATGTGATCGTGGTAATATTGTTGAATTCCGTGCAAATGAATGTAGAATAATAGATGAAAAGACTAGGAACCTCACTCTTAGTGGTAATCGTGTTAGGGATGTTTAGATGACCAATCTTCACTCATTGTCGGGACAAACTTTGTCTTGCATGAGTGTTCAAAAGAATAACCCTTGGCTTTGGCATAAACGACTTGGTCATGTGAATGCCAAAACACTAAATACCATAAAAAACTTGACCTAGTAAATGGCATTCCGAACATAAAATTTGAATTCAAATCCCTTTGTGATGACTGTGTAAAAGGAAAACAAGTAAGAAACTCCTTTAAATCCAAAAATGTCATTAGCACCTCTCTACAATTAGAACTCATCCACATAGATCTATGTGGACCAATGCGTATACCTAGCAAAGGTGGTAGTAGGTACATTTGTGTAATTGTTGATGACTTCTCACGGTACGTTTGGCTTTTGTTCCTAATTTCTAAGGATCAAACCTTTGATGAATTCCTTATTTGGGTCAAGAAGGCTCAAAATAAATTTGGATACAAACTCATTTCATTAAGATCCGATCATGGATCCGAATTTGAGAATTCATCTTTCAATGACTATTGTAATGAGTACGGTGTTAGCCATAACTTTTCTGCCGCTAGAACCCCACAACAAAATGGGGTAGTGGAAAGAATGAATCGAACTTTGGAAAACATGGCTATGACTTTACTCATTAGCTCTAAGGTTCCTAGAAATTTTTGGGCAGAAGCGGTCAATACTTCTTGTTATATTTATAACCGTGTTATGATCCGAAAAATGTCAAACAAAACTCCTTATGAATTGCTTCGAGGTAGAAAACCTAACATTTCACACTTAAAATGTTTTGGTAGTAAGTGTTTTGTTCACAATAATGGAAAAGACAACCTTGGAAAATTTGACGCTCGAAGTGATGAAGGAGTATTTGTCGGATATTCGGATCATAGTAGGGCTTATAAAATATATAACAAATGTACCATGAAGATGGAGGAAAGCGTACATGTAATATTTGATGAATCAAGTTTGTTTATTTCTGATGATCAGGATGAAGAAGATGAATATGATGATGACTTTGAGATTGGCATGATCCGTAGCGATATGGATCAAGTGCTAGAAGAGGGCGAGCAACAGTCTGATCAACTGTTGCATGAGGAAAACGACCAAAATCCAGGGGGAACTAACACTCCCTCACCAACAGAAGAAGCCAGCTCCTCAGGGGGAAATCTGGAAAGGGAACAGCAATTAACCACACAAACAGAGGAAGAACCAAGTCCTCTTTCAACAAATTCCCAAAATTCAACAGTACTGTTGCACCAGAAACAAATAACTCCCCCGAACCACTTGTTCTCAAAAATTGGAAACATCAAAGCTCACATCCTCTATCAAACCTAACCAGTGATCTCAATTCAGGAGTAAAAACCAGATCCTCCCTCCAAAATTACTGTGCATTCCATTCTTTCATCTCAAAAATTGAACCAAACAATGTCACAGTGGCCTTGACTGATGAATACTGGACCACAGCAATTCAAGAAGAATTAGAGCAATTTGAACGTAACAAGGTATGGCATCTGGTTCCTAGGCCTGCCTAACGTACTGTCATTGGTACGAGGTGGGTCTTTCGCAATAAGCTTGATGATGTTCGAGAAATCGTACGTAACAAGGCTAGACTAGTGGTGCAAGGGTATAATCAACAAGAAGGGATTGATTATGATGAAACCTTTGCACCAGTAGCTAGACTTGAAGCCATACGTATGCTCATAGCTATTGCATCCTTTCAAGGTATCAAACTCTTTCAAATGGACGTGAAAACCGCGTTTCTAAATGGATACCTTGATGAGGAAGTCTTTGTTGAACAACCTCCCGGATTTATAAACAATGAATTTGTTGGGGCTGGTGTCCTTGACAATTAAGTACAATGACTTATTAAATCTCTTTAAGGATCACAAGGGCATACTTCAGTATTATTACCAGTTGATCCACGTTTATCAATAACGGTTGGCTTGCTAGATAAGTTTGACGTTATTGTCATACGGATGGCGGTGATCAACTGGTCCCTATACGTCACACCTATAGGACACGTTTGAGAGATGTGAAGGTATGAAAATACAGTCACATTTATGCCGAATACGACTAAACAGTTAGTCAGAGGTATTGACTATTAAATTAGTCAATGAGATGTTGAGATTATTATTTAATACGGATTAAATAATTTTGCTAATACGGATTACATGATTAATTCGTATATTAAATATAAACGGTTATATTTAATTAAATATTGTATTCGCGTATTAATATAAACAGTTATATTAATTTGGGTAATTATACAATATTGTAATTTTATCAGACCATTATTAATACATCGACTGCATTAATATCTGATAACACGTATGCGATTTATAATTAAAATCCCGCAAATAATATTTTAGCAATTGGGTCGAATCACGCATTGGAATAAGGTAAGAGTGGAAAGCCCACTCCTACCCAATATCCAATTCGGCCGACCAAGGCTACATAAGGAGAGTCTTTCTCCTTATGTCAGGCTCTCTTGGTTTTAACTGTTGAATCATAATTCTCACAATTAGGGTTTTGAGAGCATTCTTCTCCCAAAACTCAGATCTCACATCTAAAACCTCAATAACTCTCCCCATATTGCAAGACAATTGGAGAGCCTTTCTAGCACACGCGGCATCGTCTCAAACAAAGTCTTGGGTGCAAGTTATAGGAGGGAATTTACTTTAATTCCTGTTCTTAGGCCTATTCAAGCAAGGACCCAAGGTTGTATTCTTTTTCATGTTTTTATTTATCTTATGAAAATAATCACAACTGTAATTTTCATTATAATCCTGCAAGTTTAGGGCGAATACATGCTATATTCCCCACAAGTGGTATCAGATCCAGGCCATGAAATTTTACTTTTGTGTTTTTCATAAAGTTTTAAAAACTGAAAAAAAACGTGTTCTGCCGCTAAGTCGGTCGATCGACCCCCTGTTGCGGTCGGTCGACCGCCTCCTGTGTATTTTTCTGTTTCGACAGTCTTTCTTTTGTGAGTAATCGATCTTGTTTTCGATTCCTGTTTACATATTGTTAATTAATCGATATTCTTGACAATATGTGAACCCTTGTTGATATTAATTTTGATTTACTCGTTTTAATCAAAGTTTAAAATGTAAAGACTTGTTTTGATTTTAAAAGTTGCAGCGTTTTGCGTTTTCTGAAACTCGTTTTTACTGTCTGGTGGTCGGTCGACCTGATTGATAGGTCGGTCGACCGCTTATGCTGTTGCAGAAAATTCCTGTTTCTCGTCTGGAGGTCGGTCGACCCCATGTTGTGGTCGGTCGACCTCCCCCCTATAACAGGCATCGTTTTTTTTTCCTTTTCGAAAATAACCTGTTTAATTTTCCCATGGCCTTTAGTAATACTATATACGAAAATAGTACATTATTAATTTTGTGACACGATTCACACTCGTTTGATACATATTATTTTAAAGCGGTTTAAGATAATGGATTATAAATTTATTAAAATTGGGTGATTAAAACGGTATAATCACATAATTTTAATCCCGTAAGGTGGTTTGGTAAAATTTGTTTATCATAACAACAGTATTATGTCATGTACGAATTTTAATTTTAGTTGATGCATTTTATTTATCGTCTTGTTGAATGCCTTGTGAATGCTTTCAATAACGTATTTACTTTTGCAAACGGTTGTAACTTAGTGTGGCCTTAGTAGATTGTGTCACCGTAATGATGGGACACAGTCTTGCTTGTAATTTTGAGATCTTGAATCTCCGTTTTGAGTTTTTGCCATGTAATTACTTTTGTATTTAAATTAGAATGTAAATAGGATTATATTTGTAATTTAAATTAGTAATTTTGTGAAGACCAAAGACGGAGACCGGATGCTCACTCCCGCTGCAAGGACCAAGATGGAACATCAAGACAAGCTTCTAGGGTCCAACGGTGGATTCCAAGTTGTTTTATGTTTATTTTGGTAGGATAGGCCACACTAGGACTTTTATTTACGTTTATCGCATTTATTTTATGCTTTCATCGATAATAGCTTGCATCATATTCCGCCTAAAACCAAACCACCTATAACATGCCTGAAAACTGACTCATGTAGAGGTTACGCGTTAGTTTTCTGTGACAATACAGATGTCACATGTCAATTGCAAAGCCATCACTTTATTTCATTCATTCACGCATATGCTAGATATTAGTTCACTTAAAATGGATAAATATAAGTTGATGGAGTCTTCCTCGTATAACCAAAAATTGAGACTAGTCTTTATAAATCAGACTCCCATGAATCCCTTCTTCGTCGGTAGGCATAATATGACCCCTTCTACGTCGGGTAAGTGGGAACAGATGATTTATTTTATCTCAACATCATGGTCACTCGATACTATCTAGCGACTGAGATGGACTAATAGATAGGATTTACGGAAATCTATCGACCAAGAGTTCCAACGGTAATTAGCCAAACTGTGGGCTTATCAATATACGGAAATTGAGTCTTGGGATCGTTTATATAATTCTTGAGGGAGATCAATTATATAAACGCATGAGTCTACAAGTTTAAATACAATTTAATATAGACTTAAATCACAACAATGAGTTGCTTATATGGTTCTGTTTAATCTTCTTTTCAGTGTAGAACTCGATCAAATTAAACTGTTGTATAACTAATGGCTGGTGAAGACCCAATGCCAAGTGCCAAGCTAGCACGTGAATCCTGGCTTAAAGCCTTCATGGACTCCATGAATCAGTCTACTAGACTGAGGAATGATGGGTCAAACTTCTCTGACTGGGAGGCAGCACTACGGAATGCTGCCATTGCTGACGGAAAGCTTAAGTACTTAACTGAGCCAATTCCGGCACACCCAGGAACTAGAGCTAGAGCTAACGAAGTTCGCGCTCATAGCGACTTCGTCATGGAAGCGGGTGCGATAAAGAACGTACTCATCTATGCAATGGAATCCAATTTGCAAAGACGCTTCATAACCCATGGTGCAAACAAGATTTTCACCACGCTCACTAACGAATTCTCAAAGGCTCCGAGGATCGTTTCTTATGAGCATACATATCGCTTCTTTGAGGCGAAACTCCAGAAGGGCCAAGCTGTTAGCCCACATATTCTTCACATGATTGAGAATATCGAGAAACTGGAGGCCCTAAACTGCAAGATCAGTGAGAACATAATCGTTGATCGAATGCTTCATTCGCTTCATGATGGGTTCGCCCTCTTCAGGGCCAACTATTACATGAACGACATGAAGAAGTCTCCTCATGAGCTCCACTCCTGTAATACCCCGTATTTTAGCCTCGGTCGACAACTGCCAAACCATGTGTTATACAAGTATTTCAAAAGGAATGTTTATAGAGTATTTTACGTAAACATTTATTATTTTATAAATCGTATTTCTACGATTATTTCGTATTTCATAATCATTTTATATTTGACGATTGTTTCTTAAAATGACATTTCATTCATATTTCTTTAATTTTGATAATATATTTATAATTAAATATATTTCCTATTTTATATTTAATTATCATCTATATACTTGTTTTATTATTTAAACCGTATTTATATTTAAATTCTAAATTCATATATATTCGTATGTAAGTACTAATAATTTTATATTCTTATAATTAATGTAATTAATATAATTATTTATAAGTCTCGTTAACTGTAATACTCCGTATTTTATTATAATTCATTTTAATATTAAAATATGTGCTTCGATGTGTGAAAAGTATTTGAACGTTTAAGTTCGATAATTTATTTATCGAATAAGTTTTCTTGTGTTTTATACACGGTAAAGAAGTGGGTATTAATTATTGAACCACGTTCTAATTATACTACGAAACCTCGAGATGCTTGTCGGTGTTACTTGGGCCTTGGTTTGCGTGAATTATAGAGCAGCCCATAATAGTTCAAAACAGAAAATCATACAAACACCTTTCACAACAAACAACCAACGTATAAAAGCTTGCTCAAACCCTAACCCTAACCTAAACAAACGCCTACCTCACCTTCTCACATCACTGCCGCCACCCCAGAGAGCAAGAAGGAGGGTTGCACGGTGGGTTTTAGGTGACCTAGGGTTGCTCGAATTCATAGGGAAGAAGGTATGTTCACCACTGAATTCGAAATTCCTGTTTGTCCTTCCTTTTTATACTCGATGTTTATCGCTCGTATGTACACCTATGGTTCTTGTTTTTCGCATATTTTTAATCTATGATGCTAAGTAGCCATGTATGAACCCTAAGGAAGTCGTCGTTGACCACCGTTGACCGTCAGTTGTGGTGTTTAATCGTGTTGTCAGGGCAAATTTTATCGCTGATCAGATCGTGGTTTGAGCGTGTGTGTTTTACAATGGTTTCGAATTAATTATGGGTTATATAATTCATGAATGTTTGGGGTTTTTGGATGGGTGCAGTCGGAAGTTTGTAAGGTGGTTGTCCTGGTGGTTGTGGTGGCTCGGGGTTGTCGTCATAGGGGGTTTCGTTGGGTAGGTTTTTACACAAAATCACGAGTTTGGTACAGTGTCGGGTTTTAGGCGGTGGTTGCTGGGTGCTGCTGCGACGGCGACGACAGCTACTGATGTCCCTGGAACCACCACGGCTCAGGCGAGAGCCTGGTGGTGTCACAGGCGAGACCAAGGGTCGTTGTTGGTGTCGGGAGCGGTGGTTGATGAGGCTGTGAGTCACGTTTTGCAGGCTGGTTGTGAAGGGGCTGTTTGTTTTCGTTTCGTTCGTTTCTTTCGTTTTGGTATTATGATTTAGTAAACTACTATTATTCTTCTTATTATTATTATAATAATTGTGTAATGATTAGTCAATGATTATTATTTTGTTGTGGTATGGTATTGTTATTTGGGTTTGATGAGATGTTAATGATATTACTAGCTTTACTAAATGTGGTTAGTGAATTTTATGGGTGTTATTAGCTTTATCATGGTTTAAATTGATATGATAAGTATTTATGGGCATTGTTATTAGTTATATTATTAATAGTGTATGAAAATATACTAAGCTAGTAATAATTGATTAATTGATTATATGCTATTTTTTTAGTAAGTCTATAAATAGTAAGTTTATGTTTGATTAATAGTAATTGATATGTATAGTTAATTAATGATAATTGGTATGTAGATGGGTATGTTAATATGTATATATATTCACAAGGTGTTAGACGTAAATCCCTATGAACATGGTCACGTTAATTTATTAGTTTCGTATACTTTATAAGTTGTCGTGCTTTAAAGTTTTATGATTTTAATAATAAAATTCGTATCTCCATGATTTTGATACGTATGTGACAAGTAATTGTTATTTACTTATGGTTGATAGTTTATATAATTCTTTATTTAATTATAATTGTTGCTAAGAAATAATTGATACGGTCTCGTTATGCGTAATATATCGTTTAAGTAATTAATTGGATTGATCGATATACTATGATAGTTGTGTAATTATATTAGTTAGTAATTAAGTGTATTATTCTATTAGGTGTTGAGTATGTGATGGAGTGATGCTACTGATTGGATGTTAGCTGCGTGATGGGATTATATTGCTATCCAGGTAGGATACACTGACTCTATACTTTATGAACTGATATGAATGGGTGTTTACTCTGTGATGTGTTATGAAAGGATGTTGCCTTATATGTGATGGATGCAAGCATGAATTATATAAGAATGACATTGGTTGGATTGATTGTGGGTTATTTGCAATGGCATGAGTATTTCGGTATTTGATAGCATGATTAAATATTTATATTATGGCATTCATGAGCATGCATATGCATTGGTTACTGAGATATTGTGGATCAGATATTGTTCTGATATAAAGCCCAGGGTGGTTCTGCAGACCAGGCCTGGTGTCTTATCAGCTATTGAGCTGGTGTTCGGTGACGACCGATTATAGTCTGCCGGGAGGTTCGGTATGGCTTGGTGCACGGGTATGAGTTTGAGATTGAGAATGAGATTGAGCTCGAGCATATCATGACATTTGCATATCATCTTTGTTGCATTATTTATTATTGTGCTACCCTACTCAACCGCGAGGTTGACAGTGTATTCGTGTACACCTACGATGATCCGGAATGGGGAGTAGATTCTACAGGTCAGAGACAGATGGACTAGGAGCTTGGGCAAGGAGTGAGACATGGCTTGGACCTACTTAGAATTAGATCGCATACTTAGATGTTATCATCAGTTGTACTTTATTCTTGCGTAGTAGTTGTAATATCTAAAGTTTAAATTTTATCGTATTTTATATAAAGTACCTTGGTTTGTTTTTACTTTGTTATTCACTACCTCGGACATTCCGAGATGGTAACAGTCCTATTTATTTGAGAATGTCTTGCTAAAGGCTCTTAAATAAATGGGGGTGTTACAAAGTGGTATCAGAGAGAACGATCCTCAGGCCTCAACTAAATGGAAATAATAAACATAGGAGTGTCTAAATAAAATGAACCCCAGGCTAGTAACTGTTAGGAGCCCTAGGATTGGGATGAGTTAGGGGCCCCCTCAGACCAAGCCACTGGCCCTTTCAGTCTAGCCTGGTCACCCATGAGAGATGTAGAGCGTGGGTAGTATAGAATAAAGGACATGACCCAATATATATACTGTACTAACGTTTGCGCAGAAAAGCAATGAGGTAAGTATGATGTGAAATATGGTTGGAGATCTGTGTTGTATGGGAATTATATTGAATGATTGACTGAGATATATGGTTTCCAAGTATTGAGAACAGAAGTTTTGAATATGAGTTGAAATATAAGCTTGACTTGCATGATGATGTGCATTAGAAGAATATGACAGATATTGAAATGCTTATAGATCTGAATGATTGCATTGAAATTTGAGAGAATGGATGTATATTTATTAAACAATGATTGGAGTGATATTATCATATGATTTTGGTGTTTAGGAATTTTCATATGATATCTGGTTATCAAATTACTATCGTAACTATGTAATATATCATCTTGAATTTGAATATGAATAATCAGACTTAAATGTTATAGTAATTCATGTCTAGTGATATGCGGAATGTGTTGCCCCAAGCCATGAATGTCATATAGCTATGTGTACATTTGTATATACATGTATAAATGTTGATTTATTTAGTTGATCCTATCTTTCAGTTTCGCAATCTTTACCGCTTTCTTGATAGCAAGTACAAATTGAAATAATGAATAAATATTAATATGGTGCAATGTCATTTCTATGCTTCAATATATGCGTCAACATGATTTGAGAATAATTGTGTTTTAATATGACGATGTAAAGTAATAATGTGAAATATGAAGGTAACCAACGTTGTAATAAGTTTCCAGAATGTTATCTATTTGTACGGATTGTCGTTTAAAATGTGTTCTTTATATGAATGTGTAAACTTTATGTAAATTGACCTTATGAGTTAGCTTCTAATGATTTTGATTTCATATTAAAACGACTTACATTTTGAAGGAAATAAATATTTTGGTTAACAGTGGTCAGATTGTTGCTGCGCAGTTCTGTTTTGACTCATGGTTTTGAAAAAGAAATCATTTATAACGTGACTACTGTTTATGCATAATCTTAATGAGTCGTTATTTAATAGTGAATTTTTGCTAGTTGGTCAAATTTCGGTCTAAGTGTTGTAAAGTTTTTGTTCAGACCAACTAAGTTGTAAAATTGTTATAAATAATTTCCTTAAAGCTTTAAAATGATTGTTCTTCCTATGATTAGTTAATTCCTTATGGGTTTTAATTATGGTTTTTGGAAGTTGTTAAGTGATGTGTGGTTGTTGAAATGGTAAAGTTTTAAATATAAAAGTTTAAATCAAATATGAATTATGCTATGTAATCATGTTAAGCTGACCTGCTAGTCTATGATTGGTGTATATTTTGTCAAATAAGCCAATGCTCCATGTTTAATTATATTGGTTAAATTTTGCCTTATGTCTTTTCTAGAATATGATTTCGTTTCTATAATATGATTATGAGCACGAAATGTTTTGAGTTGTCAATTTTGATCTATGAGTTAGCTGATTGGCTACATTGGTGTAAATACGTTAAATTTGTGTTAAAATTTACGGGTATATAGGTACTAGAAGTTACCTTGATTTTGTTTTACTACGTAGCATGAAATTGACAAATATGATGGTTGCTTCAAAAGTCGGATGCTAGTGGTAATTACCTTATCATATGATTTGTGACTGATGTTTTGGTGATCTTCTTGAGCTTTGAAGGTGAATTTGTAATGGGGTTACGGGGACGTAACCATGTTTTAAGGAGGATAGGATTGTAAAATCTTGATGCTTTATGATATGGCTAGTTGATAATGATAATTAGTATGTCGTGATTGTTTAAATATATATATATTTGATAACCCTGTTTACTTCTGTTATGCATTATACCGTGATTCGTGATATATCTTTTAACTTGTTATGCGTTAAACTTTGAGGACAAAGTTTTCTTAACGAGGGTAGAATGTAACATTTCGTGTTTTAAAGTCTAAATAGGTGCTACTTGTGATTGTTTCGTACTTGATAGATGTTTCGTTATCGTTACGGGGTAGTGAACTTCGGGACGAAGTTCATTTTAAGGTGGGAAGACTGTAATACCCCGTATTTTAGCCTCGGTCGACAACTGCCAAACCATGTGCTATACAAGTATTTCAAAAGGAATGTTTATAGAGTATTTTACGTAAACATTTATTATTTTATAAATCGTATTTCTATGATTATTTCGTATTTCATAATCATTTTATATTTGACGATTGTTTCTTAAAATGACATTTCATTCGTATTTCTTTAATTTTGATAATATATTTATAATTAAATATATTTCCTATTTTATATTTAATTATCATCTATATACTTGTTTTATTATTTAAACCGTATTTATATTTAAATTCTAAATTCATATATATTCGTATGTAAGTACTAATAATTTTATATTCTTATAATTAATGTAATTAATATAATTATTTATAAGTCTCGTTAACTGTAATACTCCGTATTTTATTATAATTCATTTTAATATTAAAATATGTGCTTCGATGTGTGAAAAGTATTTGAACGTTTAAGTTCGATAATTTATTTATCGAATAAGTTTTCTTGTGTTTTATACACGGTAAAGAAGTGGGTATTAATTATTGAACCACGTTCTAATTATACTACGAAACCTCGAGATGCTTGTCGGTGTTACTTGGGCCTTGGTTTGCGTGAATTATAGAGCAGCCCATAATAGTTCAAAACAGAAAATCATACAAACACCTTTCACAACAAACAACCAACGTATAAAAGCTTGCTCAAACCCTAACCCTAACCTAAACAAACGCCTACCTCACCTTCTCACATCACTGCCGCCACCCCAGAGAGCAAGAAGGAGGGTTGCACGGTGGGTTTTAGGTGACCTAGGGTTGCTCGAATTCATAGGGAAGAAGGTATGTTCACCACTGAATTCGAAATTCCTGTTTGTCCTTCCTTTTTATACTCGATGTTTATCGCTCGTATGTACACCTATGGTTCTTGTTTTTCGCATATTTTTAATCTATGATGCTAAGTAGCCATGTATGAACCCTAAGGAAGTCGTCGTTGACCACCGTTGACCGTCAGTTGTGGTGTTTAATCGTGTTGTCAGGGCAAATTTTATCGCTGATCAGATCGTGGTTTGAGCGTGTGTGTTTTACAATGGTTTCGAATTAATTATGGGTTATATAATTCATGAATGTTTGGGGTTTTTGGATGGGTGCAGTCGGAAGTTTGTAAGGTGGTTGTCCTGGTGGTTGTGGTGGCTCGGGGTTGTCGTCATAGGGGGTTTCGTTGGGTAGGTTTTTACACAAAATCACGAGTTTGGTACAGTGTCGGGTTTTAGGCGGTGGTTGCTGGGTGCTGCTGCGACGGCGACGACAGCTACTGATGTCCCTGGAACCACCACGGCTCAGGCGAGAGCCTGGTGGTGTCACAGGCGAGACCAAGGGTCGTTGTTGGTGTCGGGAGCGGTGGTTGATGAGGCTGTGAGTCACGTTTTGCAGGCTGGTTGTGAAGGGGCTGTTTGTTTTCGTTTCGTTCGTTTCTTTCGTTTTGGTATTATGATTTAGTAAACTACTATTATTCTTCTTATTATTATTATAATAATTGTGTAATGATTAGTCAATGATTATTATTTTGTTGTGGTATGGTATTGTTATTTGGGTTTGATGAGATGTTAATGATATTACTAGCTTTACTAAATGTGGTTAGTGAATTTTATGGGTGTTATTAGCTTTATCATGGTTTAAATTGATATGATAAGTATTTATGGGCATTGTTATTAGTTATATTATTAATAGTGTATGAAAATATACTAAGCTAGTAATAATTGATTAATTGATTATATGCTATTTTTTTAGTAAGTCTATAAATAGTAAGTTTATGTTTGATTAATAGTAATTGATATGTATAGTTAATTAATGATAATTGGTATGTAGATGGGTATGTTAATATGTATATATATTCACAAGGTGTTAGACGTAAATCCCTATGAACATGGTCACGTTAATTTATTAGTTTCGTATACTTTATAAGTTGTCGTGCTTTAAAGTTTTATGATTTTAATAATAAAATTCGTATCTCCATGATTTTGATACGTATGTGACAAGTAATTGTTATTTACTTATGGTTGATAGTTTATATAATTCTTTATTTAATTATAATTGTTGCTAAGAAATAATTGATACGGTCTCGTTATGCGTAATATATCGTTTAAGTAATTAATTGGATTGATCGATATACTATGATAGTTGTGTAATTATATTAGTTAGTAATTAAGTGTATTATTCTATTAGGTGTTGAGTATGTGATGGAGTGATGCTACTGATTGGATGTTAGCTGCGTGATGGGATTATATTGCTATCCAGGTAGGATACACTGACTCTATACTTTATGAACTGATATGAATGGGTGTTTACTCTGTGATGTGTTATGAAAGGATGTTGCCTTATATGTGATGGATGCAAGCATGAATTATATAAGAATGACATTGGTTGGATTGATTGTGGGTTATTTGCAATGGCATGAGTATTTCGGTATTTGATAGCATGATTAAATATTTATATTATGGCATTCATGAGCATGCATATGCATTGGTTACTGAGATATTGTGGATCAGATATTGTTCTGATATAAAGCCCAGGGTGGTTCTGCAGACCAGGCCTGGTGTCTTATCAGCTATTGAGCTGGTGTTCGGTGACGACCGATTATAGTCTGCCGGGAGGTTCGGTATGGCTTGGTGCACGGGTATGAGTTTGAGATTGAGAATGAGATTGAGCTCGAGCATATCATGACATTTGCATATCATCTTTGTTGCATTATTTATTATTGTGCTACCCTACTCAACCGCGAGGTTGACAGTGTATTCGTGTACACCTACGATGATCCGGAATGGGGAGTAGATTCTACAGGTCAGAGACAGATGGACTAGGAGCTTGGGCAAGGAGTGAGACATGGCTTGGACCTACTTAGAATTAGATCGCATACTTAGATGTTATCATCAGTTGTACTTTATTCTTGCGTAGTAGTTGTAATATCTAAAGTTTAAATTTTATCGTATTTTATATAAAGTACCTTGGTTTGTTTTTACTTTGTTATTCACTACCTCGGACATTCCGAGATGGTAACAGTCCTATTTATTTGAGAATGTCTTGCTAAAGGCTCTTAAATAAATGGGGGTGTTACAACTCCCTTCTCGTACAGACCGAGAAGGATTTGAAATTAAGTGGGAGCGTGAAGCAAGATGTTCTCATGATCTCCAGTAAGGGTAAGGGTAAGGGTAAAGCTAAAGCTCAGGGCGACCTAACAGTAGGCAAGCCCAAGTTTAAGAAGTCAGGATTTACTAAGAGTGGGCCAGGTGAGTCAAGCAACTCATAGGGCAAAACAAAGAGCAAGGATACTAGCATGGAATGTCACCATTGCCACAAGACTGGGCATTGGAGGCGCTCATGCCCCGTGTATCGTGAGGACATTAAGGCAGGGCGCGTTACTCCTGTTGGTATGTCTTCTTCTTCTTTTATTCACATGATTGAGATTAACCATGCAAGTTACGGAACTTGGGTACTAGATACTGGTTGTGGTTCTCATCTATGTAATCATGTGTAGGGCCTCCGAAACCAAGAACCCCTAATCAAGGGTGAGGTTGACCTGCGTGTCGGGAATGAAGCACGTGTTGCTGCGATCTCGAGGAGAACATACGTGATCCAGCTTCCAAGTGGATTCGAGTTATCTTTATATAACTGTTATTATGTTCCTTGTTTGTCCAAAAACATTATTTCAGTTTCTGCACTTGACAAACTCGGTTTTTCATTTGTAATAGAGAATAATAGCTGTATTTTCTCCTTACACAATATGATTTATGGCAAGGCAGTTTCCATGAATGAAATTTATGTTTTAGATCAAACCACCGAGATATTACATGTGAATAACAAGAGATTAAAGGTAGGTGACAAAGATCAAACTTACCTATGGCATTGTCGTATGGGACACATAAATGAGAAACGCGTGAAATAGCTCATACAGAATGGAGCTATCTCGCCCTTTGATTTCGAATCATATGGCACGTGTGAATCATGTCTCATCGGTAAGATGACTCGTATTTCCTTCAAAGGTGTTGGAATGCGCGCTGCCGACCTATTAGGACTCATACATACGGACGTATGTGGCCCTATGTCGATCAACGCACGAGAAGGCTATAGGTATTTCATCACTTTCACGGATGATTTGAGTAGATATGGCTATGTCTACTTAATGAAGCACAAAAGTGAATCCTTTGACAAGTTCAAAGAATACCAGAATCGGGTACAGAACCAACTGGGAAGAAAGATTAAAGCACCACGTTCTGATCGTGGTGGTGAGTATCTTTCGCACGAGTTTGATCAACACCTTAAAGACTGTGGCATCGTTCTACAGTTAACTCCACCTGGAACACCACTATTAAATGGTGTGTCCGAACGGAGAAATCGAACTCTACTCGATATGGTTCGATCCATGATGAGTTACACCGTTGTGCCTGATTCATTGTGGGGCTATGCTCTTTTGTCGGCCGCTCTAATTCTTAACCGAAGTCCGTCTAAAGCTGTTGACAAGACTCCATTCGAATTATGGAAGGGAACGGTCCCTAACTTGTCCTTTATTCGGGTTTGGGGCTGCGAGGCTTATGTCAAGTGGAGACACGAGGATAAGCTCGGCCCGCGATCGGTCAAGACATACTTTATAGGCTATCCAAAAGGAACTTTTGGTCATTACTTCTACTCGCCAACCGAACAACATGTTTTTGTTGCGGCTAGTGCGACGTTCTTAGAGAAAGAATTTCTCGAGAACAAGTCGAGTAATAGAACCTTCGATTTATCGGAGGTTCAATAACCAACTACCGAGCAACCATTGGAGGAAACAGTTCCTTCAACCGAGGCTGCGAAAGATATTCCTGAGGAACCTAGGAGGTCGGGAAGAATCTCCATTCCTCCGGACAGATACATTGGTATGGTCGAGGAACATGATATGGATGACGTCTTACTCCTAGAGGGTAATGAACCCACAACCTATAAAGGTGTCATGACCAGTTCTGACTCAAAGCTATGGCTAGAAGCCATGCAATCCGAGATGGACTCCATGTATGAGAACAACGTGTGGGATCTTGTGGACCTACCTGCAAAGGTACGCCCCCTTCAATGCAAATGGCTTTACAAGATAAAGCATGCCGGGGAAGGAAAACAAGATATCCACAAGGCACAACTAGTTGCTAAAGGTTTCACCCAAGTGCCAGGCCTGCACTACGATGAGATCTTTGCACCCGTAGTCATGCTACGTTCCATTCGGATTATCTTAGCGATCGCCGCATTTCACGACTATGAAATATGGCAAATGGACGTTAAAACCGCCTTCTTAAACGGTTATTTGGAGGAAGAGTTGTACATGGTACAACCCGAGGGTTTTATTGATCCAGAACATCCTAAGAAGGTTTGCAAGCTTAAGCGTTCCATCTATGGACTTAAGCAAGCATCGCGGAGTTGGAATCATCGCTTCGACCAAGTGATAAAAGAGAATGGATTCGTTCGATCAGTCGAGGAACCATGTGTGGGGAATAAAGCATGTATTCACCCTAAACTTGCAGGATTATAATGAAAAATACAGTTGTGTTTATAGTCATAAGATTAAAAAGGATAAGAAAAAGAATTCAACCTTTGGTCCTTTGTGCTTATGGCCTAAGAACAGGAATTAATGCAAATTCCCTCCTATAACTTGCACCCAAGACTTAGTTTGAGACGTGGCCGCGTGTGCTAGATATCCTCTCCAATTGCCTTGCAATATGGGGAGAGCTTTTGAGAGGTTTTAGATGTGAGATCTGAGTTTTGGGAAAAAGATCTTCTCAAAACCCTAATTTTACCTTGAGATTTATTAAACAGTGCAACAAGAGTATTTGATATGAGGAGAAGGACTCTCCTTATATACTACACTTGGCCGGCCGAAATTGATGTCGGGTAGGAGTGGGCTTTCCACTCTTACCTTATTCCAATGCGTGATTCGACCCAATTAGCTTTAAGTTGTTCGCGGGTTTTATTTATAAATCGTAACATGTTATCAGATATTAATACAGTCGATATATTAATAATGGTCTGACAAAATACGATATTGTATAATTACCCAAATTAATATAACTGTTTATATTAATACGCGAATACTATATTTAATTAAATATAACCGTTTATATTTAATTTACGAATTAATATTGTAATCCGTATTAGCTAAAATTATTTAATCCGTATTAAATAATAATCTCAACATCTTATTGACTAATTTATTAGTCAACACCTCTGACTAACTGTTTAGTCATATCCGGCATAAATGTGACTGTATTTTCATACCTTCACATCTCTCAAACGTGTCCTATAGGTGTGACGTATAGGGACCAGTTGATCACCGCCATCCGTATGACAATAACGTCAAACTTATCTAGCAAGCCAACCGTTATTGATAAACGTGGATCAACTGGTAATAATACAAAAGTATACCCTTGTGATCCTTAAAGAGATTTAATAAGTCATTGTACTTAATTGTCAAGGACACCAGCCCCAACAATCTCCCACTTGTCCGTACAAGGGTATGTTCAATGACGTTATCACACTACATGTGGAGGACACAATCTCCAACAAACTCCCACTTGTCCGTACAAGTGTAGGTGCGATAACCGAATCTCATATCCTTTTAAAATTTCTCCCACTCAATGTAAGACAATTTGCAAATCCGCATTCGCAAAGGTCGTATCTCACAAGCGATCTGTATCAAGAGTGGTTTCCCCGACTAGAGAGTAACTTAACTGATAAAACGAATCTGTATTCGAGCATGGCCATGCATTTCAGTTACTACTCCTCGAGTGGCCCTGAGAAATGATAAAATCCTGATAAGGGTTTGGATATTTCCCTCAACTCGAATCCTGCCGATATCGCCCAGCATGAAATAACCCAGAAAAAATCCTCTTGGCCCCTGTTACGGTGACCGTGGGAAAGAAACCAAAGTTACCCAAAATCTGTCTTAATCTCAAGAAACAGTTGAAAGTCAAAAGACTCGACTCTAAGGAACACTATGGAGGTCCTATCCACGACCTGGCACCCAATGTTATAAAACATTTAGGACTCCATAACGTTGTCACGGGGTGTCCTACGAGATATCCGTATAACTCGCCTTTGTGATTGGTCAGTCATCCACGTGACTTATGGCTCGTTGAACCCACCATCAACCAACGTCACAAAATGATTACCTGAGTTATCAGCTCAAGTGGGTAATCAAGGACCAAAACGATGTAATGTTAATCAGTTCACTTTGTGGTGTTCAAAATTGGCGTACAATTCCACATGAAAAACAAAACATTTTATATCATAACAATAAGGTTGAATAGAGTACACGAGAAAATGAATTATTACATGAATTCATAAAAGAGTACTATAACTTAGGAACACATCTAATTCACATGGAATGAATGTGTCCTTCATGCTTATCACGTGGTAATGCTTTAGTGAGAGGATCAGCTATGTTGTCATCCGTAGCGATCTTATCAATGAATATCTTCTTTTACGCGGACTCAGTCGTAGAATCTGCTGTAACATTCTGTTTAGAACTTTTCCAGCTGACAGCAGCGCCATTAAGAGTAAAGACAAATCCAGACTGAGATTTTGAGTCATCTCGATCTGTTTGGAAGCTAGCATCTGCGTAACCCGTGGCGCAGAGCGTTGAGTCGCCTCCATAAGTCAATCCCCAATCTTTAGTCCTCCGTAGGTACTTAAGAATGTTTTTCACGGCCATCCAGTGTTGTTCACCTGGATGAGCTTGGAATCGACTTGTCATACTCAATGCGTATGCAACGTCAGGACATGTGCATATCATGGCATACATGATCGATCCTATTGCCGAAGCATAAGGAATCCGACTCATGCGCTCTTTCTCTTCCACTGACTTAGCTTCTTGAGTCTTGCTCAAGTGAAGCCCAGGAGTCATAGGAAGGAACCCCTTCTTGGAGTTCGTCATGCTGAATCTCTCCAGAATCTTCTCAATATAAGACTCCTGACTGAGAGACAACATCCGTCGTGATCTATCCCTGTAGATACGGATGCCCAAAATTCTTTGTGCCTCTCCCAGATCTTTCATCTGGAAATGGTTTTTCAACCATGCTTTAACCGAAGATAAGAGAGGTATGTCATTCCCAATCAAGAGTATGTCATCGACATACAGTACTAGGAATACAATCTTACTCCCACTCGACTTGATATAGAGACATGGTTCCTCGACTGATCGAATGAACCCATTCTCTTTTATCACTTGGTCGAAGCGATGATTCCAACTCCGCGATGCTTGCTTAAGTCCATAGATGGAACGCTTAAGCTTGCAAACTTTCTTAGGATGTGCTGGATCGATAAAACCCTCGGGTTGTACCATGTACAACTCTTCCTCCAAATAACCGTTTAAGAAGGCGGTTTTAACGTCCATTTGCCATATTTCATAGTCATGAAATGCGGCGATCGCTAAGATAATCCGAATGGAACGTAGCATGACTACGGGTGCAAAGATCTCATCATAGTGCAAGCCTGGCACTTGAGTGAAACCTTTAGCAACTAGTCTAGCCTTGTGGATATCTTGTTGTCCTTCCACGGCATGCTTTATCTTGTAAAGCCATTTGCATTGAAGGGGACGTACCTTTGCAGGTAGGTTCACAAGATCCCACACGTTGTTCTCATACATGGAGTCCATCTCGGATTGCATGGCTTCTAGCCATAGCTTTGAGTCAGAACTGGTCATGGCACCTTTATAGGTTGTGGGTTCATTACCCTCTAGGAGTAAGACGTCATCTGTATCGTGTTCCTCGACCATACCAATGTATCTGTCCGGTGGAATAGAGACTCTTCCTGACCTCCTAGGTTCCTCAGGGATATCTACCGCAGCCTCGGTTGAAGGTACTGTTTCCTCCAATGGTTGCTCGGTAGTTGGTTCTTGAACCTCCTATAACTCGAAGATTCTATTACTCGACTTGTTCTCGAGAAATTCTTTCTCTAAGAACGTCGCACTAGCCGCAACAAAAACACGTTGTTCGGTAGGCGAGTAGAAGTAATGACCAAACGTTCCCTTTGGATAGCCTATAAAGTATGTCTTGACCGATCGCGGGCCGAGCTTATCCTCGTGTCTCCACTTGACATAAGCCTCGCAGCCCCAAACCCGAATAAAGGACAAGTTAGGGACCGTTCCCTTCCATAACTCGAATGGAGTCTTGTCAACAGCTTTAGACGGACTTCGGTTAAGTATTAGAGCGGCCGACAAAAGAGCATAGCCCCACAATGAATCAGGCACAACGGTGTGACTCATCATGGATCGAACCATATCAAGTAAAGTTCGATTTCTCCGTTCGGACACACCATTTAATTGTGGTGTTCCAGGTGGAGTCAACTGTAGCACGATCCCACAGTCTTTTAGGTGTTGATCAAACTCGCGTGAAAGATACTCACCACCACGATCCGAGCGTAGTGCTTTAATCTTTCTACCCAGCTGGTTCTGTACCCGATTCTGGTATTCTTTGAACTTGTCAAAGGATTCACTTTTATGTTTCATCAAGTAGACATAGCCATATCTACTCAAATCATCCGTGAAAGTGATGAAATACCTATAGCCTTCTCGTGCGTTGATCGACATAGGGCCACATACGTCCGTATGTATGAGTCCTAATAGGTCGGCAGCGCGCATTCCAACACCTTTGAAGGAAATACGAGTCATTTTGCCGATGAGACATGATTCACACGTGCCATATGATTCGAAATCAAAGGGCGAAATAGCTCCATTCTGTATGAGCTGTTTAACGCGTTTCTCATTTATGTGTCCCATACGACAATGCCATAGGTAAGTTTGATCTTTGTCACCTACCTTTAATCTTTTATTATTCACATGTAATATCTCGGTAGTTTGATCTAAAACATAAATTCCATTCATGGAAACTGCCTTGCCATAAATCATATTGTGTAAGGAGAAAATACAGCTATTATTCTCTATTACAAATGAAAAGCCGAGTTTGTCAAGTGCAGAAACTGAAATAATGTTTTTGGACAAACTAGGAACATAATAACAGTTATATAAAAATAACTCGAATCCACTTGGAAGCTGGATTACGTATGTTCCCTTCGAGACTGCAGCCACACGTGCTCCATTCCCGACACGCAGGTCCACCTCACCCTTGGTTAGGGGTTCTTGGTTTCGGAGGCCCTGCACATGATTACATAGATGAGAACCACAACCAGTATCTAGTACCCAAGTTCCGTAACTTGCATGGTTAATCTCAATCATGTGAATAAAAGAAGAAGAAGACATACCAACAGGAGTAACGCGGCCTGCCTTAATGTCCTCACGATACACGGGGCATGAGCGCCTCCAATGCCCAGTCTTGTGGCAATGGTGACATTCCATGCTAGTATCCATGCTCTTTGTTTTGTCCTGTGAGTTGCTTGACTCACCTGGCCCACTCTTAGTAAATCCTGGTTTCTTGAACCTGGGCCTACCTACCGCTAGGTCGCCCTGAGCTTTAGCCTTCCCTTTACCTTTTCCCTTACTGGAGATCATGAGAACATCCTGCTTTAGACTCCCACTCAACTTTAGATCCTTCTCAGTCTGTACGAGAAGGGAGTGGAGCTTATGGGGAGTCTTCTTCATGTCGTTCATGTAGTAGTTGGCCCTAAAGAGGGCGAACCCATCATGAAGCGAATGAAGCATGCGATCAACGATGATGTTCTCACTGATCTTGCAGTTTAGGGACTCCAGTTTCTCGATATTCTCAATCATGTTGAGAATATGTGGGCTAACAGCTTGGCCCTTCTGGAGTTTCGCCTCAAAGAAGCGACAGGTATGCTCATAAGAAACGATTCTCGGAGCCTTGGAGAATTCGTTAGTGAGCGTGGTGAAAATCTTGTTTGCACCATGGGTTATGAAGCGTCTTTGCAAATTGGATTCCATTGCATAGATGAGTACGTTCTTTATCGCACCCGCTTCCATGACGAAGTCGCTATGAGCGCGAACATCGTTGGCTCTAGCTCCAGTTCCTGGGTGTGGCGGAATGGGCTCAGTTAAGAACTTGAGCTTTCCGTCAGCAATGGCAGCATTCCGTAGTGCTGCCTCCTAGTCAGAGAAGTTTGACCCATCATTCCTCAGTCTAGTTGACTGATTCATGGAGTCCATGAAGGCTTTTAGCCAGGATTCACGTGCTAGCTTGGCACTTGGCATTGGGTCTTCACCAGCCATTTTAGTTTTACAGCAGTTTTAATGAACGTGTTCTACACTGAAAAGAAGATAAAACAAAACCATATAAGCAACTTATTGTTGTGATTTAAGTCTATATTAAATTGAATTTAAACTCGTAGACTCATGCATTTATATAATTGATCTCCCTCAAGAATTATATAAATGATCCCAAGACTCAATTTCCGTATATTGATAAGCCCACAGTTTGGCTAATTCCAATCGTTGGAACTCTTGGTCGATAGATTTCCGTATATCTATCTATTAGTCCATCTCAGTCACTGGAATATTATCGAGTGACCATGATGTTGAGATAAAATAAATCATCTGTTCCCACTTACCCGACGTAGAAGGGGTCATATTATGCCTACCGACGAAGAAGGGATTCATGGGAGGCTGATTTATAAAGACTAATCTCAATTTTTGGTTATACGAGGAAGACCCCATCAACTCTTATTTATCCATATTTAAGTGAACTAAAAACTAGCATTTGCGTGAATGAATTAAATAAAGTGATGGCTTTTAAATTGACATGTGACATCTGTATTGTCACAGAAAACTAACGCGTAACCTCTACATGAGTCAGTTTTCAGGCATGATATAGGTGGTTTGGTTTTTAGGCGGAATATGATGCAAGCTATTATCGATGAAAGCGTAAAGATAAATGCAATAAACGTAAATAAAAGTCCTAGTGTGGCCTATCCTACCAAAATAAACATAAAACAACTTGGAATCCACTATTGGACCCTAGAAGCTTGTCTTGATGTTGCATCTTGGTCCTTGCAGCGGGAGTGAGCATCCGGCCTCCGTCTTGTCTTTGGTCTTCACAAAATTACTAATTTAAATTACAAAAGTAGTCCTAGATACATTCTAATTTAAATACAAAAGTAATTACATGGCAAAAACCCAAAACGGAGATTCAAGATCTCAAAATTACAAGCAAGATCGTGTCCCTTCATTACGGTGACACAATCTTCTAAGGCCACACTAAGTTACAACCGTTTGCAAAAATTAAATACGTTATTGAAAGCATTCAAGGCATTCACAAGACGATAAATAAAATGCATTTACTAAAAACAATTTATACATGACATAATACTGTTATTATGATTAATAAATTTATACCAAACCACCTTTTAAGATTAAAATTAAGTGACTATACCGTTTTAATCACCAATTTTAATAAACATATAATCCATTATTTTAAACTGTTTTAAAACAATATGTATCAAGCGAGGGTGAACCGTTTCACTAAATAATACACAATTTCCGTATATAGTATATTATTTTAAGCCATGTGAAAATAAAACATGTTATTTTCGTAAAATAAAAAAAAAACGATTCCGTTACAGGGGTGGTCTACCGACCGGAAAAACAGGTCGACCGACCACCTGACGAAAAAAAAAATTTTTTTTTTTTTATTTTTTTTTTTTTATTTTTTTTTTTAAAGCAGAATGGTCGACCGACCCGAAAAACAGGTCGACCGACCACAAAACACGAAACTGAGTTTCTGAACACGATTTCTCACAAAGGAAACTGTTTTGAAAAAAAAACAGAAAACTCACACAGGGGCGGTCGACCGACCGCTATAACTGGTCGACCGACCGACACGGCGGCAGAAACGAGATTTTTCAAAACTTTTAAATAAACTTATGAAAAACACAAAAGTAAAATTTTCACGGCCTGGCTCTGATACCACTTGTGGGGAATAAAGCATGTATTCACCCTAAACTTGCAGGATTATAATGAAAAATACAGTTGTGTTTATAGTCATAAGATTAAAAAGGATAAGAAAAAGAATTCAACCTTTGGTCCTTTGTGCTTATGGCCTAAGAACAGGAATTAATGCAAATTCCCTCCTATAACTTGCACCCAAGACTTAGTTTGAGACGTGGCCGCGTGTGCTAGAAATCCTCTCCAATTGCCTTGCAATATGGGGAGAGCTTTTGAGAGGTTTTAGATGTGAGATCTGAGTTTTGGGAAAAAGATCTTCTCAAAACCCTAATTTTACCTTGAGATTTATTAAACAGTGCAACAAGAGTATTTGATATAAGGAGAAGGACTCTCCTTATATACTACACTTGGCCGGCCGAAATTGATGTCGGGTAGGAGTGGGCTTTCCACTCTTACCTTATTCCAACGCGTGATTCGACCCAATTAGCTTTAAGTTGTTCGCGGGTTTTATTTATAAATCGTAACATGTTATCAGATATTAATACAGTCGATATATTAATAATGGTCTGACAAAATACGATATTGTATAATTACCCAAATTAATATAACTGTTTATATTAATACGCGAATACTATATTTAATTAAATATAACCGTTTATATTTAATTTACGAATTAATCTTGTAATCCGTATTAGCTAAAATTATTTAATCCGTATTAAATAATAATCTCAACATCTTATTGACTAATTTATTAGTCAACACCTCTGACTAACTGTTTAGTCATATCCGGCATAAATGTGACTGTATTTTCATACCTTCACATCTCTCAAACGTGTCCTATAGGTGTGACGTATAGGGACCAGTTGATCACCGCCATCCGTATGACAATAACGTCAAACTTATCTAGCAAGCCAACCGTTATTGATAAACGTGGATCAACTGGTAATAATACAAAAGTATGCCCTTGTGATCCTTAAAGAGATTTAATAAGTCATTGTACTTAATTGTCAAGGACACCAGCCCCAACACCATGTCTCTATATCAAGTCGAGTGGGAGCAAGATTGTATTCCTAGTACTGTATGTCGACGACATACTCTTGATTGGGAATGACATACCTCTCATTTTTTCGGTTAAAGCATGGTTGAAAAACCATTTCCAGATGAAAGATCTGGGAGAGGCACAAAGAATTTTGGGCATCCGTATCTACAGGGATAGATCACGACGGATGTTGTCTCTCAGTCAGGAGTCTTACATAGATAAGATTCTAGAAAGATTCAGCATGACGAACTCCAAGAAAGGGTTCCTTCCTATGACTACTGGACTTCACTTGAGCAAGTCTCAAGAAGCTAAGACATTGGAAGAGAAAGAGCGCATGAGTCGGATTCCTTATGCTTCGGCAATAGGATCGATCATGTATGCCATGATATGCACACGTCCAGACGTTCCATATGCATTGAGTATGACTAGTCGATTCCAAGCTCATCCAGGTGAACAACACTGGATGGCCGTGAAAAACATTCTTAAGTACCTACGGAGGACTAATGATTGGGGATTGACTTATGGAGGTGACTCAACGCTCTGCGCCACGGGTTACGCAGATGCTAGCTTCCAAACGGATCGAGATGACTCGAAATCTCAGTCTGGATTCGTTTTTACTCTTAATGGCGCTGCTGTCAGCTGGAAAAGTTCTAAACAGAGTGTTACAGTAGATTCTACGACTGAGTCCGAGTACTATGCCGCCTCAGAAGCAGCTAAGGAAACAATATGGATGCGTCATCTCTTACAAGGACTATCAGTAGTGCCTAGTTCGAATGACCCAATCACCGTTTATTGTGATAATAAAGGTGCCATCTTCCAAGCTAAGGAGCATAAGTCTAGCAACAAGGCTAGGCATGTACAACGGAAAGCTCATCTAATCAGAGATTACGTGGAGCAAAAGGAGATTTTCATTGATAAGATCGCTACGGATTACAACATAGCTGATCCTCTCACTAAAGCATTACCACGTGATAAGCATGAAGGGCACATTCATTCCATGGGAATTAGATGTGTTCCTAAGTTGTAGTACTCTTTTATGAATTCATGTAATAATTCATTTTCTCGGGTACTCTATTCAACCTCATTGTTATGATATAAAATGTTTTGTTTTTCATGTGGAATTGTACGCCAATTTTGAACACCACAAAGTGAACTGAATAACATTACATTGTTTTAGTCCTTGATTACCCACTTGAGCTGATAACTCAGGTAATCATTTTGTGACGTTGGTTGATGGTGGGTTCAACGAGCCATAAGTCACGCGGATGACTGACCAATCACAAAGGCGAGTTATACGGATATCTCGTAGGACACCCCGTGACAACGTTATGGAGTCCTAAATGTTTTATAACATTGGGTGCCAGGTCGTGGATAGGACCTCCATAGTGTTCCTTAGAGTCGAGTCTTTTGACTTTCAACTGTCTCTTGAGATTAAAGCAGATTTTGGGTAACTTTGGTTTCTTTCCCACGGTCATCGTAACAGGGGTCAAGAGGATTTTTTCTGGGTTATTTCATGCTGGGCGATATCGGCAGGATTCGAGTTGAGGGAAATATCCTAACCCTTATCAGGATTTTATCATTTCTCAAGGCCACTCGAGGAGTAGTAACTGAAATGCATGGCCATGCTCGAATACAGATTCGTTTTATCAGTTAAGTTACTCTCTAGTCGGGGAAACCACTCTTGATACAGATCGCTTGTGAGATACGGCTTTTGCGAATGCGGATTTGCAAATTGTCTTACATTGAGTGGGAGAAATTTTAAAAGGATATAAGAATCGGTTATCACACCTACACTTGTACGGACAAGTGGGAGTTTGTTGGAGCCTTGTGTCCTCCACATGTAGTGTGATAACGTCATTGCAAATACCCTTGTACGGACAAGTGGGAGATTGTTGGGGCTGGTGTCCTTGACAATTAAGTACAATGACTTTTTAAATCTCTTTAAGGATCACAAGGGCATACTTCAGTATTATTACCAGTTGCTCCACGTTTATCAATAACGGTTGGCTTGTTAGATAAGTTTGACGTTATTGTCATACGGATGGCGGTGATCAACTGGTCCCTATACGTCACACCTATAGGACACGTTTGAGAGATGTGAAGGTATGAAAATACAGTCACATTTATGCCGAATACGACTAAACAGTTAGTCAGAGGTATTGACTATTAAATTAGTCAATGAGATGTTGAGATTATTATTTAATACGGATTAAATATTTTTGCTAATACAGATTACATGATTAATTCGTATATTAAATATAAACGGTTATATTTAATTAAATATTATATTCGCGTATTAATATAAACAGTTATATTAATTTGGGTAATTATACCATATCGTAATTTTATCAGACCATTATTAATACATCGACTGCATTAATATCTGATAACACGTATGCGATTTATAATTAAAATCCCGCAAATAATATTTTAGCAATTGGGTCGAATCACCCATTGGAATAAGGTAAGAGTGGAAAGCCCACTCCTACCCAATATCCAATTCGGCCGACCAGGGCTACATAAGGAGAGTCTTTCTCCTTATGTCAGGCTCTCTTGGTTTTAACTGTTGAATCATAATTCTCACAATTAAGGTTTTGAGAGCATTCTTCTCCCAAAACTCAGATCTCACATCTAAAACCTCAATAACTCTCCCCATATTGCAAGGCAATTGGAGAGCCTTTCTAGCACACGCGGCATCGTCTCAAACAAAGTCTTGGGTGCAAGTTATAGGAGGGAATTTACTTTAATTCCTGTTCTTAGGCCTATTCAAGCAAGGACCCAAGGTTGTATTCTTTTTCATGATTTTATTTATCTTATGACAATAATCACAACTGTAATTTTCATTATAATCCTGCAAATTTAGGGCGAATACATGCTATATTCCCCACAGAATTTCCTAATCACGTTTTCAAACTTGACAAAGCACCTTACGGTTTAAAACAAGCTCCTCGAGCTTGGTATGACAGATTGTCTAAGTTTTTGCTAGAAAACGGCTTCTCACGAGGTTCGGTTGATAAAACGTTGTTTATTAAGTCACAAGGAACTGAACTGTTGCTTGCACAAGTATATGTCGATGATATTATTTTTGGTGCAACAAATAACGTTCTTTATAAGTATTTTTCTGATTTGATGACATCCGAATTTGAAATGAGTATGATGGGAGAACTAGGATGTAACATCCCGCATTTTCGTAAAATATATTTTAAGCATTTTAAATTATTTTTAAGTAATAAAATGAGATTTCCGTAATTTATTGGGAAAGTGTTTTAAACAAATAGTAAGATCCGTCTTAAGAAACTTAAGTCCTTAAGACGAATACAACTTGGCAACTTAAGTTCCCATCTTAAAACCCGTTCAAAATATCCAAACCCGTTTTCTCTAAACGGAAAGGACAATTCTTAAACCCTCACAAATCCCTTTGTGTCGACATAATGGTTCCCTCAAAATAAGAGCACTGACATTGCATTTTTCACAAAACCACCATAATTCTTCATCTTCTCCTCCTCTTTTCTTCATCATCCGTTCACCGAATCGAGGTAATAAGTACATTTTCGGAATCCTCATCGAATTTGCAAGCCATCCGTCACTTTCGTTTTTCATTTCGTTCCACTTCAAAAATGGGCTGTTTTGGAGTAATCCGTGTACAACCTATTTTAAATCGTTTTTCATGTTGTAGAGGAAGCTTAGAAGATCACAAAGAGGTTAGTGACAAGTTTGAAGAGGAGCAAGGAGCTTAATCGCTTAAGAGGTGACTATTATGAGTAACTCGGCCTTTTTGTCTAAATTAGCACTATATGTGGTTTTAATGTGTTTTGATGAAAGTTAGTATGATTATTGAGTTCTTGATGTTCTTCTTATGTTATACAAACTGATTTTTGTGAAGATTTAATGATGAATTTGATGAGGAAATGAGATTTAGGAGTATACATGTTAAGATCGGTTTAATTTGTGATTTTGGTGTTAAGTCACGAAATGATTATTTGGATACATGTTCATATGTTTATTTGATGTGGTTTACATGCTGGAAGTATGAAATCGTTGCTTAGAAACATGTTTAAGTCGGATTTGTAAAGTATTGAAAGGATTGGAATTGGCGAAGTTGTCGAATTTTGCGAGCAGAGGCTCTGAGCCGGCAGGCTGACCGACAGCTGGTCGGCCGGCTCAGAGTCCCCTTTGTTTTCTTCGTCTTTCGAAATTTTTTAAGAAAATGGGTCACCAGCCGGTGGACCGGCAGCCGGTCGGCCGGCTGGGAGCCCCTTCATGTTGTTTCTTTTAAGTTTCGCGAGAAGAGGAAAGAGTCCCCAGCCGGTGGACCGGCAGCCGGCCGGCCGGCTGGGAGACCCTTTATGTTGTGTTTGCTTGTTGTCGGCTAAGAGAGTAAAGGACTCTCAGCCGGTTGACCGGCCGCCTGTGGCCATGATGAGCTCCGTTTTGGTCATCATTTTCTTTACATTTTCTTTATTTTCGGTCACAATTCGACCTCGATTTGCATGTCTTTAGGTGTTTTTACGTCCGTTGCCTCGTATATTCCTATTCTTTAGGTATTACGGCGTGGACGAAGAAACGGGTGAAATCGAGCCGGATTTAGAACGATTTATGAAGAAATGTGGAAGAATTATGAAGAATTTGTCAAATTTCATCCCCAGGCCCTCCCAGCCGGTCCCCAACCGGCGGCCGGTCGGCCGGCTGGGAGCGTTGACTTGACTTCGTTGGCATAAAAGAAGAATTTTTCAGAACCTTAAGAAAAGGCCCCCAGCCGGTGGCCAAACGGCAGCCGGTCAGTCGGCTGGGATGTACTTCCTATACTTAGCCAAAATTCGAAATGTGAAGAAATGCAAAGATGGGGCAGATTCGTGCAAAAAGTGTCCCAGCCGGTGGACAACCGGCAGCCGGTCCACCGGCTGAGGGGACCTGTTCATATTGATAATTGAAGAAGAAAATCAGATTGAAGGTTTTGGCCTCCCAGCCGGTGCCCGACCGGCAGCCGGCCGGTCGGCTGAGAATCAAGAGTTATTGAAGAAAAAAAGAAGAAATTTTCAGAAGTCCAAATTTGGACTGTCAGCCGGTCACAGACCGGCAGCCGGTCGACCAGCTGGGAGTCGCTTTTCAGAAATTCGCGCACTATATAAACCCGCACTTAGTCTTTCATTTCATACGTTACTTTTGCACACTTTTCTAGGGTTTTTTACTGTTCCATTAGTTGATATTTTAGACTCAAAAACACTCTTAAATATTTTAATCTTCTTTAGATCCTTGTTTAATCTTTCAATATTTGTTAATCTCTCTTTAGGATTCTACTTAGCCTTGTTCTTGGGTATTGTAAGAGGATTTTGTTGGGTTGTATTTTGAAGGGTTTGAAAGAATCTTTCAACTTGTTATCCAAGCTACTTCCTTTTCTATAATCATTGGTATAATTCTTCTAATCTCTAATTAGTTTTTACATTTATTTAAGTTTCTTTTGAATCAATTGTTTACTCTTTACTTGTTCATTATGGTTAGTATGTGTTTATGTCTTATTCACATGTTTTCCTTTGCCATGAGTGAGTAGTCTCTTTGCTAGGGTAAGGGGTGATCTTGGGTGTTGTTTACATGATAAATTCATGCTAGTAAGTTGATTAGTTGTTCTTAAAAAAGTAGTTTTCCATTTGTTGCATGCTAGGTGTTTGATGATTTGCCTCAACGAAAGTTGGGCTTTGATTTTAGCGTGACTTGCCTTTAGCGACGGTTGGGGGTTTGTCTTAGCATGTTTAATGGTTGGTTGTGGTATTTGTAGCGAAAGCTAGGGTATTCCGACCTAGGTTAGTCGACTCGAGAGAAGAGACTACCCGAGACTATTTGTTTGAGACCTTCTAGTTTTCTTTCTCGTATCTTCGTCTAACCACCTTAGTGACCCCCGACACCCTAGTCTTCTCTTCAATCGATTCAATCTTAACTAGTTTGCTTTAATTGTTTGTTTTAGTTGTTCTTTAGTCATTAATCATTCACAAACCTATTACCCCCGACTCTTACTTAAACTAAAACATAACTATACAATTATCCCCACCGTCTTCACGTTTGACCCCGATTTCGATACTACTTGCTTTCGGGTTATATAAATGTGTTTGATGCCGGTAGTGACGGCAAAACCGGCTATCAAAATGGCGCCGTTGCCGGGGAGGTTAACGGATTGATATTAGTTTAGTCTTTGATTTGTTAGACTACGTCTTTTTTTTGTTTTTTTTTCAAAATGTTGTTTTATCTTGGTTTTCCTCAATATGAAAATGAAGAATTTTGGGCTTATCTTGATAGACTTGTGCATTATTTGGACTCACTAGATGACCATGGTTTTAGTGAGGAAGAATTGCGTCTTACAATTGAAAAGGGCATTAATTGTCAAGTGAGATTTTTGTTTGACTCCTTATGTGATGGTGATTTATCTTCTAAATCAGATGAGGATGCTTATAACCTTTTTGATTGGTTGAACCATGAAAGTAGAAAGCCTAATTTCTCTTTGTTGTCATGTATTGAGGAAAATGCTATTGTGGATGTGGTTAAGGGCCTTGTCCCTTTGAGTGATGGTGTTGTGGAAATTGAGGAATGTGAGGATACCTTAGAGGAGAGGCTTGAGATTGAGGTGGAGAGACATTTTGAGCAATTTGAGGGTGAGACCCCCTTCTTTGAGGAGGAGCCTTTTACCCCTCTTGAGGATATTTTTGCTTCCACCACTCCCTTAGCCATACCCACCAAAGAAGATAGTATGTTTGAGGACTATGAGAGCGGAGGTGATGAAGAGAGCATCATGTTGGAAGGCTTAGAGGTCAAATGGGATGATGAGCCTCTTTGTGAGGAAGTCTTGTTGGATGAGTGGGATTTTGAGGTTGAGTTGATTGAGGAGCCTACCCTTGAAAGATTTGATGCTCCTCTTCTTGTTATTGATGAATACCTTAAACCCATTCACTCCTTTGACCTCATCTCTCTTGACCCTTTGTTAGAAATTATACATGTTGAGGAGGAGAGTGTGAGCTTTGATGGTGATTGGGATTGTGAGGTGCATTTACTTGATGAGCCTACCTTTGAGAAATTTGAGGCCCCTTTATGCGGTGGTGATGAGTTCATTATGCCCACCAATGACATTGACCTCATTTCTTATGTCCCCTTACTTGAAATCATGTATGTTGATGAGGAGTATGATGCTCCTTTACTTGATATAGCTTGCATTGGTGAGTCGGTTGAAATCCCCCTCCTTAATAAATTTGATGATTGTTTATGGTTTGATCATCCTCTTCTCACAAGAGAGGATATGTTTTATACCATTAAATTTGAAAGTGAGGTGGAGAATGATCAAACCTTAGATGATATGAGGAAGCTCAAAGATGTGAGCTTAGTTTCTAATGAGAAGGATATGGGTGGTCTTTTCCATAGGTTGTGGGATCCCGGATAGTTGATGGATTTGATTGTAGGTTTGGCGGTTTCCTTAAAACCGCGCTTCTTGGGAGGCAACCCAAGTTTTCCTTTATGTTCTTTTTCTTTTTCAAAAATTTTTCAAAAACACAAAAACAAATTTTTATCTTCTTATCTTCCTTCGTATACTTGGTCCATTGAGGACAATGTACATTTTAAGTGTGGGGAGGGGATTTATTTCTAAAAATACAAAAAAAAAATTGAAAAAATTTCAAAAATTCAAAAAAAAAATTGTGCTTTCATGTATTTGCATTTTCATTTATTTTATCGAATAAGTGTGGGGAGGAAACCTCCCTTGCATTGTCTTGTATATATTTTTGTTTTTGTAATAATATGCATAGGTACATTTGGAATATCGGAGGCATATGCTAAGGAGTTAGAAGACGTTTGGTATAATCGCTCTTATCTCTTCTCCTTTTCATTCTCTTTTCTCTTTTTCATGATTAAGGAGGATGGGCTATGTATGTTGAGGAGGATGTTCCGGTTTTGGAACTTGGTGTTGTGTGCCTATGTGCTGGTAGGATTAGTTGCATTAGTCTGTTTGGCATATAGTTGATAGACTCATTTGCATTATAGCATGTTTATATTAGTTGCATCCATGACATGTAGTTGCATTTAGTAATATGGATTTTGAAAATGCCTAATTGAGAATTTTGGCAAAAGCATCTAGGCCATTGCAAATGTTCCTTCGACTTGTGACTTTATTTATTAGAATGGTCTTGAATCACCCTAGGAAGTGCTTTACTAGTATCTTTTGGGTCATTTTCCGTTACCGAGTCAAGGGTTTGCATGTGAGTCACCTTGTCCAACCCCGTGATGCAAAGAGGTATAGATTAGCTCGTCTTGGTGACCTTGTTAGGCCTGGTGGGATGGCAACCCGAAAGAATGTTTTGATATTGAAATGCTCACTTCACTAGTTTTGGTTGCGAAAATGTTAAAAATGGAAAAGAAACCTCTAAAAAAAGTGAAATAAAATCGTGTAGTTTAGGTGGAGGCATACCACTTCGATGTGCTTTGGAGGGAGGCCGAAAACTTGGCTTCCCACTTGGTTGTGAACTCGACCTCCCAAAGACAGAGTGATTGTCACCCCGATAAGCTAATGTCTAGAGGTTAACTGGTTGCCTAATAAGCGATTGGCGAAAGCAAAGGACATTAGCACGCGAGGGACAAACCCCATCTTAGCTCATGAAATGAAAAGAAAAAAATTTGAGGTCAAGTGTTGAGTTTTCCAACCTTTATAAAATGATTTGAGCATTTCATTTCGAAAATCGATTTTCTTTTGTCATTCCTCCTTGACGAACTTGGGACGATCCATGACTCTTATTTGCGAAGAATCTAGACCTGTCTTGTCTTTTACCTCTAGTATCATGGGGATATCCTTCCATTCCATCCGATCGCCCTTGACAAAAGTAGTTGGAAAATGAATTCGAAAGTAGCCTAGCTTAGCACTATTTGGGGGTGATTCATAGCTATTCTTTTTAGGCTTAGTGACTTGTCGAATCAATATTTGTGAAGAAATGTGTGTTCTTGTATTATTCTCTCTTAGGTATTGATCGCCACTTAGATGAGGAAGGTGGCATTTCTTTTTGATCGATGCATCTATTTTTCTACCTTGTGCTTAAGTGTTGGATGCATCCCAATTTTGTGCAAGACCAAACTTGCCTTGCGAGTTGTGCTTTACCTAATGAGCATAACTACGTGAGTTGAAGGGGCGTTGAGTGCGCTAATACTCATTCGGATATTATTAGTTGAATAAGTTGAGTGATGCTTATATCGTGCATTTGCTTATGGTAGTAGTGATATTACTTATCTTGCTTTTTAATCATGCTTGAGCTTACTCGAGGACGAGTAAGAGATAAGTGTGGGGAGATTTGATAACGCTTTATTTTACGTATTTTTAGCCCACATTTTATCTCTTATTTAGTCGAAATAATAACCGAGTTAGTTTAATTCGCTTATTTTAGTGTCAAATAATATATTAGTCGATTAATTTTAAATAATGTTATTTCTTATTATTTGTTAGTGTTTTGGTATTGTTTTCGTCTTTTTATTTTATAGGTACCAAATTCGGGTATGAAAACCGATTCAAGACGAAAATAAAATGAAACGAAAATTGGGCCCAAAGCAAGTGTGAAAATGAGATTGGGCTCCTCACTAAAATTGTAGTGTGTTGGACACGTGAGAACAAAAGGAAGAAAAAAGAAAACAGGCTTCTGGGCAGAGGGTTTTCTGGGGAGAGGACGGAGTAGTGTGCTGGGCACCAACCAAGCACGCTGCCTGCTCTCCAATTGTTGGGGTCAGCAATTGATTTTCGTGGGGTTTCTGGGCACCAACATTTCGCATCACTGCTACAAAATACTTAATAGACATCACTTGATATGCATCGGTTTTATTTAAAAGTCTGATGTATAAGATTATACCTCAGATATTTTAAAAATCTGATGTCTATCTTTCCGTATAGACATCAGACTTCCATAAAAAAACCATGCCTATCTAAAATAAAGTTTTATATTCAATTTTACTTATATAATATGCATCGGAGTTCTTAAAAACCGATGTATAACTTTTCACTAAAACAAAAGGGAAAATCTGCTCATTCATTAATTCATCCCCTAAAAAAACAGTTAACTCAATTCCTCTCTTATTCGTCTGATGCGATTCACCGCTCCACTCTCACCTATTCCTCCGTCACCACTGCCACCATCACTGCTCCTCACTCGCGTTACTCGTTTGCTCCTCACTCGGTAATTTTCTGCTTTTCTGCTACCTTGTCCTTATTTTAATTTATGGTGTGTATTTACTTGTTTTTTATAATTTCAATTGGGTAGATTAATTGTAGTTGTATTTGTTTAATTTTTTATTGTTTGTAGTTTCTTTAGTATATATTTGTTATTAGTATATGTTAATTTGTGTTTTTAGTTGTTATTATGTTTTAATTAGTTAGGGTTTGTATAAAATTGATAAAATTGCAATTACCTTCATCGGATTTCTGAGCAATGCCAAAACATATAAACCGCTAACGCACTCGAACGAAATAGGAGACAAATTTTGAGGATGCTCTAGGAAGCATGGATTGGTAAATATATATACAGGGAAGTGAAAGGCAATGAAGTAAATGAGAGTAGTTGGTGAGTGGCCTAAAACTTTAATTTGCTTTTAGTTCAGAGCTTAAACTTAAGGAAGTTCCAACACAGAGAGCTGTCAACAGTGTTAAGATGAGAATCATCTATTAATAATTCTTGCTTAAGACGGGTATTATCCGTCTAAGTTTAAGACGGATCAAATATTATTAAGTTGGGATCCTCCATTGCATTTGCTCTCAGTGTATGTGCTATTAGTTGGTGTAAAAAAATAGTCGGAAGTCGGGTCCGTAGGTGATGAAAATGCATAAATTTCGAAAAAATGAGAGGCATACTAATTAGTGACTGACTGGCGCTTTAATGAGAATAGGGTGATTATAGAGTCTGGAGTGAGGCCACGCACATTCATACAAAACTTCTGGATGTGTTTAATTTCCTGCTAGCTAGTGCTACTACTTTCAAATTGGTTAGATACAAATAGACAATACTACAAAAAAGACATTTTCATATTATCAAATTCAAAAAGTTGTATTGATTATATATCACTCTGTATGTTGGAGGTGGCCAGCCATGTTGGAAAATAGTATATAATCAAACACTTCTGAAAATGTTAATGTACGAAGGTCACGAGCATAATTTAACTTTGATACTGGATATACTCTTTCTTCTTTTTTGTGCTTTTGATTGTGCCGGACTTGGATTTCAAAACTCTAATTTTCATGTAGGATATTCAAATTTAGCGTTGAGGAGATTGATTTAAGTGGAGAGAATTCCGTTCCGTGGATGCGGAATGGTTAACTTACATTGGAGCATATCTTTACTTGTGCTCCATTAATGTCACGGGATGTAGCCAGGTTAATAATTTTGCAGTTTGGTCGCTTGCAGGTTCATAATTCTGCCTTTTTGAGGTCTTATTATTCTCTCATGTTAAACCGTTGCTTTAGAATCACGCGTTTACTGTAAAGATAATGAAGACTCTTGTAAGACCTGGTTTTTTATGTGAGATTAATGCCATTGTACAGTTCTCATTTAGGTATAAGGTTAATTATAAGATTTGTCTCGTTTAAATTTTATGTTGAATGAGCGATTTCTCAAGTATAGTATTCTTAGGTCCCCTTCCAATTTAAAGTTGACTAGTTATCGACTACTGAAGTAGAGCTTTGTGTGACAAACCATGTGGTTCTGGAACATGTATTAGTGACCAGAGTTGTTATGTGGAGCAAAGAGTCGGACACGTAACTAACATAAGTCGGATACATAACTAACTATGTTTCTTGCATTAGGCTGTTGTAGTACCCTTTGAGGCCAAAACGCAGCAGGTTTTCCAAGTTGAGACTAAAGCTTTAAAACATGGCATTGATGCTGCTGCGATGTATGTACAACAGCCTGGACATGAGGCATTGCAGGCTGCTTCACCTGTCATTTCTGAAGCTGCACGCTACTAAGAAAGCTCAGGAAGCTATGCAGGGACCTGGTATTACTACTGAATCTGTCACTAATGCTGCTAAGGTATTCATAGTTCTTTATTTTAGTTGCTAGCTATGAGCCAACTAACACTGCAAGACTGTTTATATTGTTAAGATCGCTCACCTTGATTCGGGATGAAGCCTCTATGTTATAGTTATATTGTCTAAGTGTAACACTCCATCGGATTATGAGTTTGAAATTAAGATGTGTGGAGATTTGTCCCACATCGGTAGATTGAGAGGATTGTGATATGTTTATAATAGCTCCCACCCACCACTTACTAACAAGGCCTTGTGCTTTTGGGCTTAAGTGAGGACACATAATGGGCCCAAAGGCATACCTCCCATCTTATTGGGGGTGTGTTACGACCGTGGTGGGTCGGGTTGTTACACTAAGAATATGCATTTGTGGTAATAGACAGTAACGAGTGCTTCAGACCAGTAGGGTGATTGAGGATTTCAGACCTATAGCCGTCATCAACAGTCGAAACCATAGCAAATTCAGACCCGGCTTTGATTATTGAAACTGCATTTGGATTGTTCTTTGCATATATGCCTCATCCTTCCTTCAGTATGGTCTTTCAACACATTCAAGTTTCGTGGATACAAAGGCAAGTAGTAAAACCACAACTTTTCGATTTACTGTAATGCTGTTAACCCATCTGTAATACTATTTATACAGAAATTTCTAATTCTTCCTGCATGATTTCGGGTGACTGATAACTAAATTTCGTCAATATTCTGGTTTCCTTTCGTTTTGGTTGCTAAAAAGTTGCATTGCCTTGGTCATAAGACTTTCAGTTTTCCTTCTGTTGTTTGTCTATCTATTATCCGATAAATGTAAAAATTGAGAAAGGCGATTTGTCACTAAATTATTGAGATGCCACTTTTTCCTCTTCACTAACATTGGTAGGATAGTGTTGTTATCGATAATTTCTTGTATTGAAATTAATACTATGATACAGTATGTAACGGTGTTAATGCGTGCGTACTTGAAGAATTACGGTGTTAATACTAACATACAGAAATAGTATTGCAGGACAGTAGGAATGAGTATGTGGCCACGCAAGTCCAACCCGAAGTTCCTCCATGTAACCACAAACTGCAAGGAAATGGTCTGACTTTGCTGATTATTTAAATGCTTGAAGAATTACTAAGCAAGTTGAAAAACAAGTGAAAAATACAAAGAAGGTAGAAGCTGAGATAGTAGGTTTGAAGATATCATTTCTAAAGCGGCTAAATAAGGGCTCCAACAACATTGTCATAATGGACTCGTATGTCGTCACTTTGATTGGCTGTATGCTGGTTGTGCAGGTCTGTGTTGTGTAGTGTAGTTGCAGTAGCAGTAGTTGGTTATGGTATGCTGGTTTGACGAGTATGATCTGTAGGTGCTCTGGTTTTATTATTTGCTGACTGTCATCAGTGGTGGCAGTGCAATATTTTTTGCTGTGTAGTTGCAGTTGTAATTGCAGCATACGTAATGTATTGACCATGGATGTATTTGGTGACTATTGATTTTGGATGCTTGTGATTTTTGCGTAATTGAATTGGTTGATTAAATCGGCCTATTAAACTTTTTTTTTTAAAAAACAAAAATAAACAATATGCATCAGATTTTTCAAAAACCCGATGTCTAACAGAGGCAATAGACATCAGTCTTTAGTAGAACACTGATGCATATTTTCCGAATAGACATCAGATAAAATACAACTGATGTCTAATAGAAGCAATAGACATCAGTTTTTAGTGGAACACCGATGCATATATTTTGAATATACATCAGATAAAATACAACTGATGTCTATTCTGAAAATAGACATCGGATTTAAATCTGATGTATATGTATAAAAGAATATACATGTGTGGACTATGCATCAGTAGTAAATCTGATGCATATTGATGAAAATGTCCGATGTCTATAATGCTTTTTGTAGTAGTGGCACGAGCCGGGAGAAGTAGAGCAGAAGGCAAGGAGTATAGAATAGGAGTACAGAATAGAGTAGATTATCAATTTTCAGATTTCGTTTGTTCTTCGATCAAATCAAAAATTCCTTATTTCTTAGTTGGAGTTAATTAGTATTTGGGTTTACAACATTTGTAAGGGGATTCATCATCTTATTTCCATTTAATCAAGTTGGGTAACTAATTCTCTTTCTCTTCAAGTTCTTATTTTCATTGATTTATGCAATTATTTGGTTAAAGTTTCAATCTTTATTATTCTTACCATTTAATATTATTGTTATGGTTATTTGTTTAGTTTGGTTTAGTTTATTTTAAGGTTTCAATTTTTATTATTTTCAGTATGTTTATTATTGTTATTAGAATAGTAGTTAGTATGTTTAATGTTAATTCTTGTATGATAAGTGAGTAGTCTTTCACTAGGGTGCGATTAGACCCCGACATGTGTAAGTTATCGACTTAAGTCCACCAACTTGTTGTCGAGGGAGAGTTTAATTGGGTTAATTAAGGGATTTGACTTCTTTATGTTTTACTTGGGATTGTTGTTGACTTTTGACCCTTGACCGTCGACGAGAGTTGGCTAGGTTGGGAGTTGGCTCACCCACTTGGACTAGTTTGTCATCTTGAGTTGAACCCGGGAGGGAGAACTTGAGAGGGGTGCCCTTAATTTTCGGTTTGAAATCGACCCTCGAGAGAGGGAGTGGGATGACCGGGGTATAGCGTGGACTTAGAACCTTAATCTTGGGGAAAGAGGAGTCAAAATAGGCATATTTTGGTAAGCTTTGACCCTTGACTTAAGGAGTTTGATGCATGAGCCCGAGAGGGAGTTGTGTCAGCATAGCTAGTGTCTCATAGTGAGCCCGAGAGGGACTCTATGAGCGAATTAGAGGCGTCTCACCATTAACCTTTCCCCTTGGCAACTTGTTACAGGAGTTAAGCGGCAATTTACAAGTGTTGGAAGTCGAAATCGCGCCCTAGGCCTTTCTTTATTGCTTTTATCTTTAGCCTGTTATTTGTGTGTTTTCTTAGGTTAGTAGTCATAGTCAATTTATGTTCACATGTTTAGTTGACTTTCTATCCCACTCTTGATTTGCGTAACTAACCTATAATCTAAGACAAGACTAGTACTCAAACTTAACCTCCCTGTGGATCTACCTCGACTACCCTACTACATTAGTTTAGTAGTTGAGTTTTATATAAATATTGTTTGATCGGGGGATGGCGACAAACCCCCGCTATCAGGCCACCCGGCTGAGAGCCCCTGATCGTATTGTTTGTTTAATAACTTTTGATTTCCAAGTCGGATTGCATTGATTCTTTTTCCGTATACTTTGTATGCATGTTTGGAGTCCCCGGAGTTCGGGCGGCACTATATTGGGTTCGGGAATGGAGTGAGGATAGAGACCCCCCGGTCGGGCAACCGAAAGGGAAACCGGCTCTCCCTCGTCTTAGTTCCCGGGGTCAATTAAGTGTCGAGTGAATATATTTCAAGGAATTGATTGTGGTTTATTGAGTAGCCTCCTTTGGAGATTTGGTTGTGGAACCACTTTGTGGTTGGTTCATTGTGTTGTTCCTGGCGAACCCCTTCGTGGGTGGTTCTGTCTTCTCCGTGCGAACCCCTCCGTAGGTGGTTCTGTTTTCTTCGTGCGAACCCCTCCGTGGGTGGTTCTGCTTTCTCCATGTCGAACCCCTCCGTGGGTGGTTCCGTTTCCTTCGTGCGAACCCCTTCGTGGGTGGTTCTGGCTTCCTGACGAACCCCTCCGTGGGTGGTTCCGTCTTTCTCCGTGTTGAACCCCTCCGTGGGTGGTTCATTGTTCTGTGGTCGAACCCCTCCGTGGGTGGTTCGCTTGTGTGTATTGATTGGTATATACTTGCCTGAGTAGGGGTACGGTGTTATATACTTGCTGAATGTTTGGTAATTAGGTTATGTCTTAAGTTGACCGCTGAACCTTATACTTGCTGAATTTATCTGCTTGCCTGGAATTGGTACAGTGTCAGATATAGATGTTGATATTGATATTTCAGATGCTGCTATTGATGAGTTAATGCTTGACGTTTTTATTGTTCATCCAAGGCATTGGATGACTCTTTAATTAGTTTCGTAAATGGTTTGGATTGAAAGACCCCCCGGCCGGGCAACCGGAAGGGAAACCGGCTCTCCTTCCAAATAGTCTCTAAAGTTGATTGAGAGCCTTTGCATAGTATTTGCATGAGGATAGGAGTTTGAGATGTTGATATAAATGCTTCACATGACTGTTTATGTAGGAGTATAATGCCTGTTTATATGTTCGGTGTTGTATGACATTAGGTGGCTATGAGAGCTCTAGTCACTCCCCACTGACTGTGGCGCACATGTTGTGTGTGTGTGTAGGTACATGAGGCTATTTGCAGGGGGTTACGTTGAGGCTAGCGAGCGATGATCCTTCATCGACGATTTTACCCATTCGTTAGCTAGACCTTAGTTTTATGATTTCAATATTTTGGTGCTTGTAGGGATATGCTATCCCGGACTGCTTTTGTATAGTACTTATATACTTATTTATGTTTTACCTCTCGCATGTTTAGATTTCTAAAGCACCTCGCATGTTTAGTTTGTTAAAAAGTTTTAATTCGCTGCATTTTTAGTACTTTGTGTGATTTAAATTTCCGCCTTCGCGAGGGGTTTTACATAGGATTTTTCCTTGGTCTTCAAATCAAACAAAATAAACATGGAACAATGATTCATCAAAAAAAGTACTTAAAAGAAATGTTAAACAAGTTCGGGTTGTCCGACTCTAAACCAATGCCTACCCCCATGATGTCCA
Organism: Silene conica; assembly: GCA_029255685.2. Lineage (NCBI taxonomy): Eukaryota > Viridiplantae > Streptophyta > Magnoliopsida > Caryophyllales > Caryophyllaceae > Silene > Silene conica. The sequence goes on from CM055315.2 coordinate 66,035,782, forward strand.
AAGTCAAAATTGACAAAGATGTAGAAGATAAGAGTGTAAGTGAGAAGATTTATCGAGGTATGATTGGTTCACTTCTCTACTTAACCGCAAGTCGTCCGGATATACAATATAGTGTTTGTGTATGCGCTCGTTTCCAAGCAAATCCTAAAGAATCACACTTCAAAGCCGTAAAACGGATTTTTAGGTATTTGGTTGGAACACAAGGAGTATATCTTTGGTATCCAACTTATTTTGAACTTGATCTTGTAGGTTTTTCGGATGCGGACTATGCCGGTGATCTCGTGGATAGAAAGAGCACGTCGGGAATTGCAACGTTCCTTGGACCGTGCATAATTTCATGGGCTTCAAAGAAACAAAACACCGTTGTATTGTCCACGGCCGAAAGTGAGTATGTAAGTGCCGCTCTTTGTTGTGCGCAAATCTTATGGGTAAGACAACAATTACATGACTACGGTCTAATTTTCGAAACTACCCCTATTTTTTGTGATAACACTAGTGCTATCAACATTTCGAAAAATCCAATACAACACTCACGTACCAAACACATAGACATCTGACATCATTTTCTACGTGATCAAGTTGAAAAAGGCCATATATGCTTAAGTTTTTGTAGAACCGAAGATCAACTTGCGGATATTTTCACAAAACCGTTGGAAAGAGAACAATTCGAAAGACTTCGGTCGGAAATTGGTTTGCGTGACAAAATGTAACGAAATTGAAAAATCACGTACTTCTCCTACATGATTGACTAGAGGAGATAACTTAATGCATGCTAAAAATAATACTCATTACTATGTTTAATATTATGTGTAGTACAAGTTTATGTGAAATAAAATTACAATAAAGTAAATAGTGTACTTTAAACTTGTTGAGCCACTCAAACATAAATGACTTGTCAAATCAAACCAACCATCCTTCTCAAAAGTACAACCTCCTACACTTAAACATAACCACCTACTCTTATCCCTTCATTTCCCATACAAATTGTACTCTCATTGTACAAATCCAAAAGCAAAAAAAAAAATTGTCAACTTCTCTCATTCATCACCCGTGCATAACCGTACACCCTCCATCTCCCTTCTTCAATAAAATGCCTCCCAAAAATCTTTCAAGAGAACTACAAAACCTTAGAAATACCTTCAACCCAAAATTCATCGCAAAAAGAAAAAATATGTCCGCTCAAGCCGAATCAAATGTTGCCACTGCCTCCGAATCCACCAAAACTGTTCAATCCCGTAAGAAGGTGGCTGTCCGAGGTGGTAAAACTGGTAGAAAGATGTGTGGCAAGGGACGAAGGGAACCCATTTCCCTTCAACTTGATCCATCGGTTGATTTCGATACCGATGAGGAGGAAGAAGGTGATAAAAATGAAAATATCAGAGAAAATGAAGCAAGGTCTGACATTCCCGACTTGAATGTCGAAGAAAATGTGGAAACTGAAAGTGATGAAATTGATCAAATAATGGAAGACCTTAGTAAGAAAAAGGAAGAGGAGATGAAAAAATTAAAGGAAAAGGAGAAAAATAAGAAGGAAGCAACAAAGAAAAAATCGAAGATGGTTGTGGAGGAAGAAGAAAATGAAGTTATTGAAACACTCAATGAAATGAGTGCTAGCAAAGAAAAGGAAAAATCAGAAATGAATGAAGAAAGTGTGGGAACAAAGGAGAGAAACACGGAGGCTATAGAAGAGGATGAAACAGTGAACACCACTGTTGAAAAAGAAGGAACTCAGAATGAAGATGAGGTGTTTGAGGAAACGCTTGACCCACTGTTTTCCGAACCCTCCTCCAAAACCCGTTCCAAAGGAAAGATGCCTGCAATATTTGAAGAAGAAGAGGCTGATGAGATCCCCCATGAAAGTCCACCCACCAAAGCAATCAAAACCGTGAAGCGAAAAGGGTCCGGGTCCAAAACCCGCACGGCAAAGAGGGCCAAAGCCTCAAAGCTCTTGTCCTCTCTTGAAGAAGAAGATGAGGAAATTATGGAGGACAAGACACTCACCAACACTTGTCGTGCTCTCGCCGTGTCCTCATATTCAGATGCCTTCAAAAACGATGTGGCCAACCATCTCAACTTTCTTGACTTGCCGGAGGGCACACTGAAAACATGTCACGGTATCCTCAACTGTTACTTTCACAGTGGAAGACGCTACCGCAAGTCTTGGTATGATTCATCACCCGCTTTTAAGTATTTTAAGGAGGCTATGTATGCACAGGGTTGGGTGAACCTTCTCGACAAGTATAGTCCCATGTACTTGTCCGAAGTCATCCAATTCTATGCAACAGTCAGAGTTGATGTTGCTTCGGGTACCCTTTCTGCTGTGATAAACCGTAAACCATTTGTTCTTACTGTTGAGAGACTTGCTCGGTTGCTTGAGATCTCTGATGTAGGGTTGACAACATTTCCCAAACGTGACTGGGGGGAAGTTGAGGAGGTCACAAGTGCCCAAGTACTCAAGGTACTTCGCCCTAGTGCTACCGAGGGCCCAACCAACATATATGCCATTGAACTTCCCTCCCCAATCCGTTTTGTCTTTAACCTAGTATTCCGCAACCTAGTGCCTAGCAACAATAGCCGAGGGAGATGCTCTCTTCTCGACATGCTCCTCATTCACCATATTGTTAAGCACAAACCCATCAACCTTCCGCGCCTTATATTTTCCCGAATCCATGAAGCGGCCACCGGTATCCAAAACGGTGTTTTTGACACTACTTTCGTAGTACCATATGGTATGTGGCTGTCATTGGTGTTTTCTGCTGAGAGGGTGGTGAAAAAGGGTAGCCCAGCTGTAGAGAAGTTAAGTGATGAGATGTCAACGGGGTTGTTGTCACGGATGAGCATGGCCGTGGTTAATGGAGTTTTGGTGAAGAAAACTCAAGCAATAGTGGGACAGAATGTTGATCAGCGTGAGGTCCTTGCTCGGTTGAATCAGTTGGCTGAAACTATGGGGCAGCTGGTCAAGGACGTGAGCTATTTGAAAGGAGCAATGGCTGAGCTCAAAACCATGAATGAAGACCTTCTTGAGCGCTTTGCCTCCTAAACAATCAACCATCCCCACTAATCATTAACCCCCCTTCCCGTGGCTTTTCAAAAACTTGTTCTAAGTACACTGTTTATTTTGTCGTTGTTTTTGTTTTATGAACTCTACGTACTATGCTTGTATGAACTGTGTTATGAACTCTTTTGCAGGTGCTTAAGTCCCCCCTTGATGATGTCAAGAGGGGGAAGTATGTGGTTTAACATGTGTTGTTTGTCTCGTAACTCTTAGGCAAACGTTCACCTTGAATATGTCTTAGCTTGATGCTTGGAACGAACTACTTAGACTAAGGCATATTAATCTTAACCTCTTGATCATATGTGAACAATTATGTTAGGTGTTTAGACCGACCTTGGGTTTAGGGGGAAAAAATATCACATGTTTTAGGCTTGTCATCATCAAAGGGGGAATTTGTTGGAACATTTTAAGTTGATGATGACAAGTCCTTGTTTATATTAATTGCTTGTTCTTAAGTAGCATGAATTGAGTATTCAAGACTAAGCAAATGGATTGAAGAACAAAGGCAACAAAGAGATCATTCATTGTGTCTCAAACATGATCAAGAAGAACAACACAAGTCAAGAGCATCCCCTTGTAACCTAAGTCACAAATGTAAGAGTAAGTGGAATATTCTCGTTAAAACCAAGTGTTAGCTTTGTCATGCAACAGTCCATCAGACTGTTGCGTCTGTACCGCATGGAGTTTTTTAGTACGAGAAAAATGTTTTCGAGTAATGTGCAAAATAGTCGTTTTAGTTTTCTGAAAATAATTGTCAAAATCTATTTTCCTGTAAAATCGTCTTCCCTTTTGGCACGCACGAATTGAAGCACTAAAACCCGTCTTATTCGTAGTGTACCGCATTTCGTAATATAATAAGAACTTATGAATTGTTTACATTTCAAATGTAAATAGTACTAGAGCATCTTATTAGAAGATATTTTACAATGAAAATCTTATTTGCTTTAACAAAACCCCCCGAAACCTTCCCTACCACGCGACCAGACCCTTTCTTTTCTGCCCCTGTCGACGGCTGACCAGACCCAACCACCACTCATGACTGTTACCCAAACACCCCCTGACACTAGACACCTAAACCACGGTGGTACCACCGTATCGACCTCCCCCGAGTCAACGGTGGTACCACCCCCAAAACAACCAGCAACCAATAAACAAAAGAAAACTGGAACGGACACGGTGAACGAAACACCCTATCTGACACCACAAACACGACTTGAAACCGCCCTGACACCTTAACGCTCATCTGACCGCCACCTGTCCCTCCACTCCAACCACCATCAACGACGAGTTAAAATAAGACGTCGACACTAACGCAAACGCTACCTGGTCAGACTTGTTGTTTTTAAAATAACCAAACAGTCCCGTGACAGGCGACTGAAAGCCACCCTTACTGGCGTTGCACGGTGGTTGACATAACCACGACGAGGGTCGGACACTACACCCACACCCCATAGACTATTTTACACAAAAGAAACAGACTTGACAAACAACATACACAACCCAGCAACGCATACAAAACGCAGATGTGAAAGACGATAGAAACAGTGTTAAACATACCTACTTTACGAATAAATCGACCACCCCTTGCTTGCCTTACAACCACCGTCAGATTCTGTGTTACCACTTAGTGTGACGGCTGAGGTTTGTGTGGTGTTTTGATGGAATTAGGGTAGGTTAAGCTAGGGTATAATTATTATAAACATGACGGCATACTAGTAGAGTTAACAAGGTTTTTTAAAAAAAAACCTAAGTATGGGCTGGTATAGAGTGCACAAGAATCGAGGCCCAATACTAGTGCGTGAGGTCTCAAGATCGATCCCCCTTACGAACACAAGTCACCAACCTTTTTATAACAACTTTAGCAATACTAGCAACATTTAAATACCATCGACACGACAAAAATAACAATTAGAAACGTAGATATCGTAGTGAAAAATCGAGGTATTACATAATATGCCTTGTAATAAGCCACCTCAATTCCCAACTCTTTTAGTAACTTCTTCTGAAAAGTGCTTACCTTTGTCTCAGGTTGAAGCCTCTAATAATCTATGTACCTCTCTGCGAAATAGAGGGAAGTACACTTGTTGTTGTGGGCAATCCAACCACAGTTATCGTCGAAAATTAGCGCGAGTCTTATTGTTGGTAGGTTTTAACAAAAAAATAAAATGTAAGGTAACTTTTAACAAATATAACCAATTAATGCTCTCATTCGCTTTTATCATAATATATGACCTGCTACCTGCTAAATAAGTGAAAAAATTTCTAACCATTCTTTAACCTGTCTTTTTCTTTTTACTTCTCTGTTAATCTATTCAGCTAATCACACCATTAAAACATGCTACAATAAGTTAACAAAACAAAAAATTCTATCCAGAGCAAATAAGGGCATTAGTTGGTTATATTGGTAGTTAAAATAAAGTTTAGAGTATTTTGAGTAGTTCACTCATACTTCGGAGTATTTTTATCAATTAATCCAAAAAAGTAAGGTAGTTATTCACAAATGGACATAAATCTCCCAAAACCTAGATCTCACATCTAAAACCTCACAAAAACTCTCCCCATATTGCAATGCAATTGGAGAGCCTTTCTAGCACACGCGGCATCGTCTCAATCAAGTTTTGGGTGCAAGTTATAGGAGGGAATTTGCTTTAATTCCTGTTCTTAGGCCATTAGCACAAGGACCAAAGGTTGTATTCTTTTTCATGGTTTTTAATTACCTTATGACCATAATTCACAGCTGTAAAATTCGTTATAATCCTTCATGTTTAGGGCGAATACATGTTATATTCCCCACAAGTGGTATCAGAGACAAGGCCACGAAATTTTACTTTTGTGTTTTTCATAAGTTTTGTTTAAAAATTTTTGAAAATCGTTTTCTGTCGCCGTGTGGGTCGATCGACCTCTTATTGCGGTCGGTCGACCACCTCCCGCGTAGGTTTCGGCAGTTTATCTTTTGTGAGTAATCGATCTTGTTTTTGATTCCTGTTTACATTAAGCAATATGTGAATTTTGTAGTTGTTTAATTTTGATTTACACGTTTTAAATCAAAGATAAAAAAGGTAAAAACTTGTTTTGATTTTAAAAGTGCAGTGATTTGCGTTTTCAGAAACTCGTTTTTCCTGTTTGGTGGTCGGTCGACCTGGTTGATAGGTCGGTCGACCTATTGTGTTGTTACAGGAAGTTTTTGTGACTGGCAGATGGTCGGTCGACCCCATGTTGAGGTCGGTCGACCTCGTCCCTGTAACAGGCGTTTTATTTTTCCGAAAATAACTTGTTTTATTTTCCCTTGGCCATAAGTAATATGCTATATACGGAAATAGTATATTAATTTTGTGAAACGGTTCACTCTCGCACGATGCATGTTATTTTAAACGGTTTAAAATAATGGATTATAAATTTATTAAAATTAAAGTGATTAAAACGGTAAAATCACATGATTTTAATCTCGTAAGGTGGTTTGGTAAAATTTGTTAATCATAATAACAGTATTATGTCATGAATGAATTTTAATTTTAGTTGATGCATTTTATTTATCGTCTTGTGAATGCCTTGAATGCTTTCAATAACGTATTTAATTTTTGCAAACGGTTGTAACTTAGTGTGGCCTTAGAAGATTGTGTCACCGTAATGATGGGACACAGTCTTGTTTGTAATTTTGAGATCTTGTATCTCCGTTTTGGGTTTTTGCCATGTAATTACTTTTGTATTTAAATTAGAATGTAAATAGGTTTATATTTGTAATTTAAATTAGTAATTTTGTGAAGACCAAAGACGGAGACCGGATGCTCACTCCTGCTGCAAAGACCAAGATGGAACATCAAGACAAACTTTTAGGGTCCAACGATGGATTCCAAAGTTGTTTTTATGTTTATTTTGGTAGGATAGGCCACACTAGGACTTTTATTTACGTTTATTGCATTTATTTTTATGCTTTCATCGATAATAGCTTGCATCATATTACGCCTAAAACCAAACCACCTATAACATGCCTGAAAACATGACTCATGTAGAGGTCACGCGTTAGTTTTCTATGACAATACAGATGTCACATGTCAAATACAAAGCCATCACTTTATTTCATTCATTCACGTATATGCTAGATATTAGTTCACTTAAAATGGATAAATATAAGTTGATGGGGTCTTCCTCGTATAACCAAAAATTGAGACTAGTCTTTATAAATCAGACTCCCATGAATCCCTTCTTCGTCGGTAGGCATAATATGACCCCTTCTACGTCGGGTAAGTGGGAACAGATGATTTATTTTATCTCAACATTGTGGTCACTCGATACTATCTAGCGACTGTGATGGACTAAAAGATAGGATTTACGGAAATCTATCGACCAAGAGTTCCAACAGTGGAATTAGCCAAGCTGTGGGCTTATTAATATACTGAAATTGAGTCTTGGGATCGTTTATATAGTTCTTGAGGGAGATCAATTATATAAATGCATGAGTCTACGAGTTTAAATACAATTTAAAATAGACTTAAATCACAACAATGAGTTGCTTATATGGTTTTGTTTTTATCTTCTTTTTCAGTGTAGAACATGATCATTTAAACTGCTGTATATCTAATGGCTGGTGAAGACCCAATGGCAAGTGCCAAACTAGCACGTGAATCCTGGCTAAAAGCCTTCATGGACTCCATGAATCAGTCTACAAGACTGAGGAATGATGGGTCAAACTTCTCTGACTGGGAGGCAGCACTACGGAATGCTGTCATTGTTGACGGAAAGCTCAAGTACTTAACTGAGCCCATTCCGGCAAACCCAGGAACTGGAGCTAGAGCTAACGAAGTTCGCACTCATAGCGACTTCGTCATGGAAGCGGGTGCGATTAAGAACGTGCTCATCTATGCAATGGAATCCAATTTGCAAAGACGCTTCATCACCCATGGTGCAAACAAGATTTTCACCACGCTCTCTAATGAATTCTCGAAAGCTCCGAGGATCGTTTCTTATGAGCATACCTGTCGCTTCTTTGAGGCGAAACTCCAGAAGGGCCAAGCTGTTAGCCCACATATTCTCAACATGATTGAGAATATCGAGAAACTGGAGGCCCTGAACTGCAAGATCAGTGAGAACATAATCTTTGATCGAATGCTTCATTCGCTTCATGATGGGTTCGCCCTCTTTAGGGTCAACTATTACATGAACGACATGAAGAAGACTCCTCATGAGCTCCACTCCCGTCTCGTACAGACCGAGAAGGATCTGAAATTGAGTGGGAGCGTGAAGCAGGATGTTCTCATGATCTCCAGTAAGGGTAAGGGTAAGGGAAAAGCTAAAGCTCAGGGCGACCTAGCGGTAGGTAAGCCCAAGTTCAAGAAGTCAGGATTCACTAAGAGTGGGCCAGGTGAGTCGAGCAACTCACAGGGCAAGACAAAGAGTAAGGATACAAGCATGGAATGCCACCATTGCCACAAGACTGGGCATTGAAGGCGCACATGCCCCGTGTATCGTGAGGACATTAAGGCAGGCCGCGTTACTCCTGTTGGTATGTCTTCTTCTTCTTTTATTCACATGATTGAGATTAACCATGCAAGTTACGGAACTTGGGTACTAGATACTGGTTGTGGTTCTCATCTATGTAATCATGTGCAGGGCCTCCGAAACCAAGAACCCCTCATCAAGGGTGAGGTTGACCTGCGTGTCGGGAATGGAGCACGTGTTGCTGCAGTCTCGAGGGGAACATACGTGATCCAGCTTCCAAGTGGATTCGAGTTATCTTTATATAACTGTTATTATGTTCCTAGTTTGTCCAAAAACATTATTTCAGTTTCTGCACTTGACTAACTCGGTTTTTCATTTGTAATAGAGAATAATAGCTGTATTTTCTCGTTACACAATATGATTTATGGCAAGGCAGTTTCCATGAATGGAATTTATGTTTTAGATCAAACCACCGAAATATTACATGTGAATAACAAGAGATTAAAGGTTGGTGACAAAGATCAAACTTATCTATGGCATTGTCGTATGGGACATATAAATGAGAAACGCGTAAAACAGCTCATACAGAATGGAGTTATCTCGGCCTTTGATTTCGAATCATATGGCACGTGTGAATCATGTCTCATCGGAAAGATGACTCGTATTTCCTTCAAAGGTGTTGGAATGCGCGTTGCCGACCTATTAGGACTCATACATACGGATGTATGTGGCCCTATGTCGATCAACGCACGAGAAGCCTATAGGTATTTCATCACTTTCACGGATGATTTGAGTATATATGGCTATGTCTACTTAATGAAACATAAAAGTGAATCCTTTGACAAGTTCAAAGAATACCATAATCGGGTACAGAATCAACTGGGCAGAAAGATTAAAGCACTTCGGTCTGATCGTGGTGGCGACTATCTTTCTCACGAGTTTGATCAACACCTTAAAGACTGTGGCATCGTTCTACAGTTGACTTCACCTGGAACACCACATTTAAATGGTGTGTCCGAACGGAGAAATCGAACTCTACTTGATATGGTTCGATCCATGATGAGTCACACCGTTGTGCCTGATTCATTGTGGGGCTATGCTCTTTTGTCAGCCGCTCTAATTCTCAACCGAAGTCCGTCTAAAGCTGTTGACAAGACTCCATACGAATTATGGAAGGGAACGGTCCCTAACTTGTCCTTTATTCGGGTTTGGGGCTGCGAGGCTTATGTCAAGTGGAGACACGAGGATAAGCTCGGCCCGCGATCGGTCAAGACATACTTTATAGGCTATCCAAAGGGAACTTTTGATCATTACTTCTACTCGCCAACCGAACAACGTGTTTTTATTGCGGCTAGTGCGACGTTCTTAGAGAAAGAATTTCTCGAGAACAAGTCGAGTAATAGAACCTTCGATTTATCGGAGATTCAAGAACCAATTACCGAGCAACCTTTGGAGGAAATAGTTCCTTTAACCGAGGCTGCGATAGATATTCCTGAAGAACCTAGGAGGTCAGGAAGAGTTTCTATTCCTCCAGACAGATACATTGGTATGGTCGAGGAACATGACATAGATGACATCTTACTCCTAGAGGGTAATGAACCCTCAACCTATAAAGGTGCCATGACTAGTTCTGACTCAAAGCTATGGCTAGAAGCCATGCAATCCGAGATGGACTCCATGTATGAGAACAACGTGTGGGATCTTGTGGACCTACCTGCAAAGCTACGCCCCCTTCAATGCAAATGGCTTTACAAGATAAAGCATGTCCTGGAAGGACAACAAGATATCCACAAGGCAAGACTAGTTGCTAAAGGTTTCACCCAAGTGTCAGGCTTGCACTACGATGAGATATTTGCACTCGTAGTCATGCTACGTTCCATTCGGATTATCTTAGCGATCGCCGCATTTCATGACTATGGAATATGGCAAATGGACGTTAAAACCGCCTTCTTAAACGGTTATTTTGAGGAAGAGTTGTACATGGTACAACCCGAGGGTTTTATAGATCCAGTACATCCTAAGAAAGTCTGCAAGCTTAAGCGTTCCATCTATGGACTTAAGCAAGCATCACGGAGTTGGAATCATCGCTTCGACCAAGTGATAAAAGAGAATGGGTTCATTCGATCAGTCGAGGAACCATGTCTCTATATCAAGTCGAGTGGGAGCAAGATTGTCTTCCTATTACTGTATGTCGATGACATACTCTTGATTGGGAATGACATACCTCTCTTTTCTTCGGTTAAAGCATGGTTGAAAAACCATTTCCAGATGAAAGATCTGGGAGAGGCACAAAGAATTTTGGGCATCCGTATCTACAGGGATAGATCACGACGGATGTTGTCTCTCAGTCAGGAGTCTTATATAGATAAGATCCTAGAGAGATTCAGCATGACGAACTCCAAAAAAGGGTTCCCTCCTATGACTACTGGGCTTCACTTGAGCAAGACTCAAGAAGCTAAGACATTGGAAGAGAAAGAGCGCATGAGTCGGATTCCTTATGCTTCGGTTATAGGATCGATCATGTATGCCATGATATGCACACGTCCAGACGTTGCATATGCATTGAGTATGACAAGCCGATTCCAAGCTCATCCAGGTGAACAACACTGGATGGCCGTGAAAAATATTCTTAAGTACCTACGGAGGACTAAAGATTGGGGATTGACTAACGGAGGCGACTCGACGCTCTGCGCCACGGGTTATGCAGATGCTAGCTTCCAAACGGATCGAGACGACTCGAAATCTCAATCTGAATTCGTTTTTACTCTTAATGGCGCTGCTGTCAGCTGGAAAAGTTCTAAACAGAGTGTTACAGCAGATTCTACGACTGGAAAAGCATTAGCACGTGATAAGCATGAAGGGCACATTAATTTCATGGGAATCAGATATTTTCCTAAGTTGTAGTACTCTTTTATGAACTCATGTAATAATTCATTTTCTCATGTACTCTATTCAACCTCATTGTTATGATATATAATGTTTTGTTTTTCATGTGGAATTGTACGCCAATTTTGAACACCACAAAGTGAACTGATTAACATTACATCGTTTTAGTCCTTGATTACCCACTTGAGCTGATAACTCAGGTAATCATTTTGTGACGTTTGTTGATGGTGGGTTCAACGAGCCATAAGTCAAACAGTTGACTGACCAATCACAAAGGCGAGTTATACGGATATCTCGTAGGACACCCCGTGACAACGTTATGGAGTCCTAAATGTTTTATAACATTGGGTGCCAAGTCGTGGATAGGACCTCCATAGTGTTCCTTAGAGTCGAGTCTTTTGACTTTCAACTGTCTCTTGAGATTATGGCAGATTTTGGGTAACTTTGGTTTCTTTCCCACGGTCTTCCGTAACAGGGGCCAAGAGGATTTTTTTTCTGGGTTATTTCATGCTGCGCTTACATCGGCATGATTCGAGTTGAGGGAAATATCCAAACCCTTATCAGGATTTTATCATTTCTCAGGGCCACTCGAGGAGTAGTAACTGAAATGCATGGCCATGCTCGAATACAGATTCGTTTTATCAGTTAAGTTACTCTCTAGTCGGGGAAACCACTCTTGATACAGATCGCTTGTGAGATACGACCTTTGCGAATACGGATTTGCAAATTGTCTTACATTGAGTGGGAGAAATTTGAAAAGGATATGAGAATCGGTTATCGCAGCTACACTTGTACGGACAAGTGGGAGTTTGTTGGAGCTGGTGTCCTCCACATGTAGTGCGATAACGTCATTGCACATACACTTGTACGGACAAGTGGGAGATTGTTGGGGCTGGTGTCCTTGACAGTTAGTACAATGACTTACTAAATCTCTTAAAGGATCACAAGGGCATACTTCAGTATTATTATCAGTTGATCCACGTTTATCAATAACGGTTGGCTTGCTAGATAAGTTTGACGTTATTGTCATACGGATGGCGGTGATCAACTGGTCCCTATACGTCACACCTATAGGACACGTTTGAGAGATGTAAATGTATGAAAATACAGTCACATTTATGCCGGATACGACTAAACAGTTAGTCAGAGGTATTGACTATTAAATAAGTCAATGAGATGTTGAGATTATTATTTAATACGGATTAAATGATTTTAGCTAATACGGATTACATGATTAATTCGTATAATTAAATATAAACGGTTATATTTAATTAAATATTAATTTGGCTCATTATACAATATCGTATTTTATCAGACCATTATTAATATATCGACTGTATTAATATCTGATAACATGTGTGCGATTTATAATAAATACCCACGAATTATATTTTAGCAAAACGGGTCGATTCACACATTGGAATAAGGTAAGAGTGGAAAGCCCACTCTTACCCTAATGGGTCGGTCGGCCGAAACTAATACAAAAGGAGAAGACTTCTCCTTTTGTCAGGTTACTGCTTCTTTGATTGTTTTACTGATTAAACACATCTCAAGAAAATTAGGGTTTTGAGAACTGCCTTTTCCCAAAACCTAGATCTCACATCTAAAACCTCACAAAAACTCTCCCCATATTGCAAGGCAATTGGAGAGCCTTTCTAGCACACGCGGCATCGTCTCAATCAAGTCTTGGGTGCAAGTTATAGGAGGGAATTTGCTTTAATTCATGTTCTTAGGCCATTAGCACAAGGACCAAAGGTTGTATTCTTTTTCATGGTTTTTAATTACCTTATGACCATAATTCACAACTGTAAAATTCGTTATAATCCTTCATGTTTAGGGCGAATACATGTTATATTCCCCACAACATCCTCTTATCATCCTCTTTGAAAAGGAAGAGGAAGATATCCTCCATCTATAGAGGATGTTCGTGTCTAGGCCCTTGTGTCATATATAATTATATACGAGTAAAATATGGTAGAGGGTCCTACTTAAAAGGTGAAAATGAGAGGAGGTCCACATCTTCTTTGATGTGAAGAAAAAATGAGGAAGAGGATGAGAAAATGAAAAATGTGACAAAGAATAAGAAAAAATATTATATCCAATATAAAAATAAAAAAAAAATAAAGAAGAGGAAGATAACCTCCTCTTTAATATATACTCTTAGACTCAAAGAATAAGTAAAATTACCTAACTTTTCCATTCAAATGTTTTAGAAAGGTTAGGGCCTTCAAATTGGCCATTCGATCTATAAAAAAATATTTTTTATAAAAGTTGGGCCGTGCATTATATCATCTTTAATATTTTTCCATAATATAACCAGTTTTGTTATCCGTGAAAATTCACGGGACGACTGTTTATGAATTTTCACTATTGTTTATTTTTTTATACCGTGTGCACGGTATATCTAATCTTGACATTTTGTGATGAATATATGCTAGCCTATAACCTCCTTTTAGTTTCAATGACACACTCGATATCCATGTCGAGTAACATTGTATACATTGTCTAGACTATTCATACTCAACTTATACTATAAAACCGTCGTATAATACAACCACTTAACAGTAACCCAAGTGATCTATAATATAATAAAAAAAATGTTAAGTTCTAATCACTTCACCTATAGATGTAAATAAAACCGTAGAACATCTCATAGAAGTATTTACATACAAATTTGGCTTAAGTTCGATCAATTTCGAGTCGGATCAAATATAAGTGATTCTCTGTGAAATAAAATCCACACACAAGCTCAACAATAATTGACTTTTTAAAATTTGGGTCCGGGGTCCAATTATAGGTTGTCTTATTTTAAACACAACAGGTCTATATTGTGACAGACATATTCATCACAAGCTTGCGAAATGTCAAATAGTGTACTAACCATGTGGATAGATAAGACAAAATAATTGCTAATCCCTAGGCAAATCCCAAATGAAGTTAGTAAGTGAAGATGAAAGATCAAATTAAATGCATCAGCATGTTGGATTGTTTCTCTTTTTATATTTCTTTTTGAGAATGATAAATCCCCCTAATGTAAGGAACTTAAAATATAAAGGATTAGAGGGCCTTTTATCCTCTCAATATTTTGATTCTCATAAATCATATTTTTTATAGTAGCAATTTTAAGTTTAATCAATGTTAGTCTTAATATATCATCTAAATTATAAATTTTATAAGATAAATTCAAGATAAATTCTAAATTCTAAATTATAATTTTTTGCAATAATGATAAATTCAAGATAAATAGTTGTTTATTACATATCTCATTGTAATCTCATTATATTTTATAAGACAGGTACATTACATAATATGACATAAATGCATAAATATTAGATAATAATATACTTTTATCCATTATAGATGTCAATAAGATTTTTTTTGTTTCCAACTTGTTGACAAAATTGACATCACCGGCCAATATTATCCACAAGTTTCTTTCTCATCATTCATATATACAATTTACATTTTTACTTCCTTTCGATCAAGGGTGTGTAATTTGTTAATAATACGGAGTATTAGTCATGAAACTCGTATTGTGAGATGGAGAGTCTGAGATACATATCAACCATATATATCCAAACCAAGCAAATCTTCCATATAACACAATCCAATCAAACTAAAGATCCTCAAATTAAGCTTCCTCTACAATCAAAGATATTTGATTGTGCGAATAATGTAACTTTGGAATGTCTATAATTGCATATATATATATGAGAAAATCTAGGTAATTAGGAAATAATATATCATGTGTGCAATGAGAATCATCTTACATTGAGAACCGATGGAAACTCTACCTTATGGATTTTAAAAAAATTAATGACATATTTGGATTCGACATGGAATTTTATGCATAGAGAACATATTTCTTGGTCTAGAAAATATATATTAGTGACGGAAATCAAGGTGAGATACGTTTTATTAATTTTCATACACCTACTACCGATTTTTACGTATTTATCATTTTTCATGCACCTAGAACTCGTTTTAATGCACGTAAAGCCTATTATTTTCATGCACCTAGTAATCATTTTCATGCACGTAAAAAGTTTCATGCACGTAGTGTAAAACCCCTCGCGAAAGCATAAAAGTAAACATGCAAAACATGCCAAAAATGCAGCGGAATTAAAACTTTTGACATGATAGATAAAACATGCGAGGTGTCTTAACCAACTAAACATGCGGAAGATGAAATGAAACATAAATAAGTATTAAGTACGATACAAAGCAGCCCGGGATAGCATATCCCTACAGGCACAAAATACTGAAACATAAGTCTAAGGTCTAGCTACACGATAAGGTAAAAGTCAATGATGAAGGATCATCGCTCGCTAGCCTCAACGTAACCCCCTGCAAAACAGCCTCATGTACCTACACACATACAACATGTGCGCCACAGTCAGTGGGGAGTGACTAGAGTGCTCCTAGCCACCTATTGTCAATGACACATAACACATAAGCATACAATATACTCCAGCATATATAAAACATGTGAAGCATACAAATCTCAATAACTCATCTTTCATAACATCATGCAATACTATGCAAAGGCTCTGAACCAACTTCGGAAACTATTTGGAAGGAGAGCCGGTTTCCCTTCCGGTTGCCCGGCCGGGGGGTCTTTCAATCCAAACCATTTACGAAACCGGACTAAGAGTCGTCCAATGCCTTGGACGAACAATACTAAGATAACCAAGTATCATACATTCACAAATGCAACTAAGGCATACTCAACATCCAATTATATCAACAAGAGTTAGGTCACCTAGTGACTCGACTCTCACAACTACAGGTCATCCAAGAGACTCTACAAACAAGAGATAGGTCATCCAAGTGACTCGACTCTTACAACAATAGGTCAACCAAGTGACTCTACAAACAAGAGATAGGTCATCCAAGTGACTCGACTCTAACTAGATTGGTCAGCCAAGTGACTCTACTAGACTACTATGAGCAGGCCGACAATCGACTCGACTATATACTACGACATCCCCAATCTCAGACTATACAACCCCCTGGTAGGACGACATCAAATGACTGTCCCACTCTAAACCTGGCCAGACTCTCGGAGCGGAACGAATCACGATCCCCGATTCGACAAGTGCACGAGGCACCCCCAAGACCCGAACTAGCTAGGAACGAGATATGCCCGAAGGCGGGCAGAAAATCTAAGACCTGACCGTGAGAACCAAGTCACTACGGCCAACCAGCTACACAATGCAATCAGGTGAGAACTCGAGTACTATAGCAGCGCACAGCAGGTTTACACAAATCACAATATGTCATCTCAAAGATGTACAAAGACTTCAAGCTCGAATGACAATCATTTCTTAAATAACTCATCATTAAACACCCACGTAACACTTAGCCAATTTCGGGAACTAATTTGAGGCGAGAGCCGGTCTCCCTTCCGGTTGCCCGGCCGGGGGGTCTTTCATCCTCAAATCCGTTACCGAACCCGACATAAGTACCGCCCAATTTCTTGGGACTTCAAACAAGCATACGAAACATACGGAAAAAGAATCAATCAAATCAGACATGTGAATTTAAAGTTATGGACAAAACAATTCAATCAGGGGCTCTCAGCCGGTCAGCCACAGGCTGCCGGTTGGCCGGCTGAGAGTCCCAACCTCTCATGCCAAAACCCAATAAAAACAACAAGGAGGGTCTCCCAGCCGGCCGGCCGGCTGCCGGTCCACCGGCTGGGAACCCCTTTTCCCAAATCCTTACAAAACAACAATAAACAACAAGATGGTCTCCCAGCCGGCCGGCCGGCCGCCGGTCCACCGGCTGGGGACCCTTTTTCCCAAGCTTGCAAATCGAGGACAATACACAACAAACAACAAATGGGGATCTCAGCCGGTCCACCGGCCGCCGGCCTCAGACCGGCTGGGAGTCCTCTGCCCAGAAATACGCACTTTCGCCATTTAAGAACTCAACCAAACTTCATGGGATTGCTTCTATACCTCGTATATACTACTAAAATCACGAATTACAGCATATACCAACACTCATGAAGCATCATAAAATCATTATCATAGATTACCCATAATTACTCATATCAAATATTGAAAACACCCATTATTTCCACATAAACAACATACCCATTATCAATCCTCCATAAACCATGTGAGAAACATATAATCATCAAATCCTAACATGATACTAACTAATTTACAGCATCACAACCACAATCCACATAACCTAAACATGTTTCTAGTAGATAAACATACTAAAAATCAAGTAAGTGCTAATATAGACAAAAGGCCGAGTTTCTCATTATCGTCACCTTAAAGAGCGATTTCTTCACGCCTAGTCTTGAATAATATATGAATCCTTATCCGGGTCGTCAATGTCGACACCTACAAACAACAAAACGGGTTATAAGAGGGTATTTTCGAGTTCTCCTCAAAACAGCCCAGAAATGAAGTTTCACGAAATTGAAAACGAAAGTGATAGAAAGATCAGAAATGGAGAGAGGAATGCGATGGTGAAAACCTCGAGTTAAACGGAGTTGAGATGAGAAAACGGATGATGATTTTGTGAAGTTGAGAAAGAGCAAAAATGGAGAAAACAAAGTCACTGTATTATTACTTGGGGAAGGAGGTATCACGTTGGAAAGGAGGTAGGGGTGTACTTTATATTTCACTTGAGTCGGGTTTGCTTTAATTAAGTGAAACGGAAATGTGAGACGGGTTGATATTAAATAACCAAGGCATCTTAAGCTTAAATGGTTTTTAAGACGAACTTAACGGAAATCTTAAAAATAAAACTTACAAATTATAATTAAAATATTATTAAATTCCGTAAACTACTTTTAAATTATTAAATTTACTTTTATAAAAATACGGGATGTTACACGTAGTGGTCGTTTTCGTGCATTTATAGCCGTTTTAGGATGCCTAAATGTTTTTTGATACACTAAATATATATTTTGTTAATATAATCAAGAAATTTTGTTTAATGATACTAAAGTGTGTATTTGAATAAGTTAAACTAATAGTAAATGATCCATCGAAACTTTCGAAGCGAGATATGATGGAGATTTAGTGAGGGTTCTCACGGTTCCCTTCAGGTCGACAGCCACAAGCTCTAACCGACTAGTCTACTCTACTTTACTTGATTACTTCAGTCGATCATATAAATATCCGTTAATTATATAAAGTGCAAAAGTCACAACAATATCACATTTCTAATATAAATATTCGTTAATTATATAAATATTATAGTATCAATTTTTTTTCTTTTCGTATGACTTCTTTTTTCTTTTCAATATCAGATTTTTTTTATATGCTAAATTATATCACACGTTATACTAAAAAATATGACGCTTTTTTAATATAAGTTCTTTTATACGCTAAAATCTTTTCTCGGAATTTTTTTTTTGAAATTTATTTTCTCGGAATTTTTTTTTCTCAATTTTTTTTCCTCGAAATTTCTTTTCATTAAAATATCATAAGTTACGCAATACAATATCACAGATTCTTCAGAACAATATCACAAAAAAAAAATCCAAAAAAATTGAAACAAAAAAAAAATCTCCGAAAAACAAATTTTCGGGAAAAAAAAAAACTGGAAAAATTTCGTGATATTGTTTTGACTAGTACAAGTAAATATACGTACGATGAGGTTGTTCCGTGACGCATACTGTAACATCCCGTATTTTCGTAAATAATATTTTAATGATTTTAAAATATTTTCCGGAATATAATATTAATTTAATAATAAATCGTGAATTTAATTTAAGTTTTTCCGTTAAGTTCCGTCTTAAGAATATTTTAATTCTTAAGATGTCGTTCACTTGACATTTCATTTCCCGATTTGAGTCCATTTCACAAACAAATAAAACCCTACATAAACCCTCCTTCCATCGACACATTCATCCCCTTCATTTCATTCCACTGTTAAAAGAAAAACTCCATTTTCTCCATTTTCATCAAGCTTAAAACGATAATCTCGACCCCTTCCCGAACTCGTATCAAGGTAAGTTTTATATTTTCGGAATCCTCTCGAAATTTGCAATCCTTCTATCTCTTTCAATTTCAGTTTTATTGATTTCGAAAAATGGGCTGTTTTGATCCAATTCCGTTTCTAGCTCTTAATTCCCGTTTTTATGGTTGTAGGAGTTGGACTAGAGGCCCAGGAGGTCGACACTTACATAGTTGAAGAGGACTTTGGAGCTTAACCCGCAAAAAGGTGATTATTATGAGTACCTCGACCTAATTTGTTAAAGTAGCATGCTTGTGATTTTGGTTGTGTTCTTGTGTTTAGGAACATGTTTAGGCTTGCTTTTATCTTCTTTATGCTTCTTATGATGTTATTGTGGAATAATTGTGTTGAAATCGTGGTTTAAGTGGAATTTGGGAGTATACATGGAGATCGGTAGAATTTGTGAATATTATTGTTATGTTTGATTAAATGCTTGATTTTGTTTAAAGATTGTATAAGAGATTCAATTGGGATTGTTTGGGACATTTGTATGATGTAGATTAGTCGATTTATTGCTTGTGTAATGGTTGAAATCGAATTGGCAAAATTGTAGGACTGGTTTCGTGCTGTGCAGGAACAGCATCGCAGTCTGCAGTGAATACCGCAGGCTGCGGCATTCACCGTAGGCCTGCGGTCTGTTTTGCGCAGGCTCCGGCCAGGCAGCGCAGGCTGCGGTTTTCACGGGCCTGGGTTGTTTGCTCGTAGCTTGTGCGTGTTGGGTTGTAATATTTCTATACTAGTTTTAAAGTATGATTTAGTATCATATGTTGATTTATATATACTTGAATTGTAGTGGGCTATAGCTAGTAAGTATCTATTTATTATCTTAAGGTAGTTGTTTCTTATCTTAAGCTTTTAATTTCCTAAGTTAGTTTAGGAGACTTAGTAGACTTAGCTAGTTGAATAGGTGACCCTTAGACTTGTAGAGGAGAGTCTTAGGTTGCTATCGATTGTTATTGAGCTTGGCCTCTCTCTTATATGCTCATGTGTGTTTGAGGTCCCCGAGGTTCGGGCGGCACTATATTGGGTTCGGGAATGGAGTGAGGATAGAGACCCCCCGGTCGGGTAACCGAAAGGGAAACCGGCTCTCCCTCAACTTAGTTCCCGGGGTCAATTAAGTGTTGTTTAGAGGTCAGTAAAGTTAGGACTAAGAATTTGGTTGTAGTACATATCGGAATATGTCTGACCAAGACCGCTAGAGTACGATATGTGCTGATGTTTGTATGCATGTTAGATGTTGCAGATTGATTGTGTTTATATAGTGTGATGTTTATCTTAAACTGTTCGTCCAAGGCATTGGACGACTCTTAGTCTGGTTTCGTAAATGGTTTGGATTGAAAGACCCCCCGGCCGGGCAACCGGAAGGGAAACCGGCTCTCATTTCAAATAGTTTACGAAGTTAGTTGAGAGCCTTTGCAAGTATTGCATGTTGATATGAAAGTTGAGATATTGATATATGTACTTCGCATGTTGTAAATGTTGGAGTATGTTGGATGCTTTATGTGTTACGTGTCGTTAACAATAGGTGGCTAGGAGAACTCTAGTCACTTCCTACAGATTGTGGCGTACATGTTTTTCATATATGTAGGTACATGACAGGTTGGTGGCTAATGGGTTACATTGGAGGCTAGTGAGCGATGATCCAATCATCATTGACTTACCCAATATCGTGTAGCTAGACCTAGCCGTTTTGGTTTTATACTTAAGTGCCTGTAGGGATGTGCCATCCCAGGCTGTTTTATATTTATACCTTTCGTACTTAGACTGTTACACTTATCTATAATTTGGTTTATATCAGTTTGTACAGTTTCGTTTTAATTCACCTCGTTTATCATGCATGTTAAAGTTTAAATTCCGCGTAAATTTTAGCATGTTTGTATGTTTTATTTTCCGCTGCGATGAGGGGTTTTACAATTGGTATCAGAGCATTATCGCTCCCGACGCACTCATGTAACTCCCAACCTTAACTTGACCATATAATTGAATAATGAATGAGAGATGGGGTAAATTTAAGGATTTCTATTGTAGTCTATTTGTGATTGCTAATTGCTAAGTTAACACGTGCTTTTCTTTTGAAGGATGGTGAGGACTTCTGCAGCAGAGAATACGATAATGCAAGCCCTCCTTCAGGTTCTTGAGAACCAAAGGACTCAGGCTGAAGTTGTTCCTCCTCCTTCTCCGCCAGGCAATGATGCCAACAGACATGGTGGCTTTTCCTGGATCGCATCTCAGATGTCTAGGAGTCACGCGAAGACCTACAACGGTGAAATTGACCCAGTTGCTCTTTCATAGTGGTTTCGAGAGATGAAGAAGAGTTTTGCCATGTATTCAGTGGCCAGAGAGGATATGGTGCGTCTAGCCACTCACTTTCTGACATTGGAGGCTGATAGATGGGGGACTTTGACTGGTCCGACTTTTCTACTGGACCCACTATTTGATTGGGAAGCGTTCAAGGAGAAGATTGAGACTAGATTCTATCCTAAGGAGCTTCGTTCACAGAGATTGAAGGAATTTATGGACCTTAAGCAAGGGAAGATGACGGTACAGGAGTTCACAGACAAATTCAACCAGCTAGCTCACTTTGCTTCGAGGTTCGTGAGAGATGAGTTAGAGAGGGTGTACTTCTACAGATTGAAGTTGGGACCCCGTATTGAGAGCATGGTCCGCCGAGACTCTACTTCCTTTGTTGAGGTGTACGACGACGCCATCTGGGCTGAGAGTTCTATTAGGGCTATTGATGCTGAGACTCGTGCTGCTACCGCTAGTGCTTCTTCACATCAGAGATCTATCTACCAGGGAAAAAGGCCTTTTGTTCCATCTTCTGCACCTGCTACTTCTCAGAAGAAGAGGTTTGAGAGGGTTGTCACTCCGATCGCTAAGACCACTGTTCACACAGATACTACTTCGGGTACTTGTCACCGTTGTGGTAAATCATCTCATCCTGGTTTTGATTACTTCAAGAATGCCTACAAGTGTTACACTTGCAATGGATTTGGGCATAGGTCTTTCGAGTGTCCTGAGAGGAACACTGCTATTGGCAAGGCTGCCACTGCTGCTGCAGCTACTCGAGGAGGCTCGTCCTGATATCATTGCTGGTATATTTTCTGTTCTTGGTGCTGAGTGTCTAATACTATTCGATACTGGTGCTTCATTGTCTTTTATATCGACTCAGTTCGCCGATAGACTAGCTCTGGAGTCTTTTGTTGTTGAGGAGACTTCTATTTCATTGCCTTCCGGAGATGTTTTCTCTTGCTCTTCTTCCCATAGGGATGTTCCTATTGTTATTGGTTGTGCCACATTTCCAGCGGACTTACTGAGATTTCCTCTCGAGGAATTTGACATTATCCTTGGTATGGATTGGTTATCGCGATACCACGCTCGCTTCGAGTGTCGCGACCAGAAAATCTGCTTGAGGAGTTCTTCAGGAGTTCATGTTTCCTAAAAGGGAACTCGCCCCTAAAAGGGTGTTCGCATCATTTCTTCGATGAAAGCTTCTTATCTTCTTAGGAAGGGTTGCCAAGCCTTCATGTGTGTTGTTTCAGCTGCGAAGCCTTCGCTACCGAAGCTTGAGGATGTAGCCATTGTTCATGAGTTTCCAGATGTCTTTCCAGAGGATTTGTCGGGTATACCTCCTGAGAGAGATGTTGAGTTTACTATCGAGCTTGTTCCAGATACCGAACCTATATCTAAGGCTCCCTATCGTATGGCTCCGCCTGAGTTGAAGGAATTGAAGCAGCAACTTGAAGAGATGATCGAGAAGGGAGTCATTCGACCGAGTGCTTCTCCGTGGGGTGCTGCAGTGCTATTTGTCTAGAAGAAAGATGGATTGATGAGATTGTGTATCGACTATAGGGAATTGAACATGGTTACGGTGAAGAACCGATATCCTCTACCTAGGATTGATGACTTGTTTGATCAGCTTAGAGGTGCTTCCAGATTTTCCAAGATTGATCTTCGGTCAGGGTATCACCAGATTCCAGTTCGTGAGGCTGTCATTGCCAAGACTGCTTTCCGTACCAGATATGGACATTTTGAGTTCGTGGTCATGCCTTTTGGGTTGACCAATGCTCCTGCTATATATTCATGGATCAGATGAACAGGACGTTCAGTGAGTTCTTGGACACTTGTGTTGTGGTGTTCATTGATGACATTTTGATATATTCGAAGACTGATGCTGAGCATGCAGAACATCTTCGCTTGATACTTGGGATTCTGCGCCGACAGAAGTGGTTCGGTAAGTTTTCGAAGTGTGAGTTTTGGTTGTCTCAGGTTGCATTTTTAGGTCATGTTATCTCTAGTGAGGGTGTTATGGTTGATCCTGCTAAGATAGAGGTTGTGATTGATTGGGAGAGTCCCAAAGATGTGGGAGAGATTCGTAGTTTCCTTGGATTGGCTGGTTACTACAGACGGTTCGTAGAGGACTTTTCTAGACTTGCTCGTCCGATGACTCAGTTATTGAAAAAGGAAACCAAATTTATATGGACTGATAAGTGTGAGAGCTCATTTCAGGAATTGAAGACTAGGTTGACTTCTGCTCCAGTGCTTACTCTTCTAGAGATTGGTGTTGATTTTGATGTCTATTGCGATGCTTCTATGCTTGGGCTTGGTTGTGTGTTGATGCAGAGTGGGAAAGTGATTGTTTATTCCTCCAGACAGTTGCGAGTTCATGAGGTGAACTATCCTACGCATGATCTTGAGTTGTTCGCTGTTGTTCATGCTTTGAAGATGTGGCGTCATTATCTTATTAGTTCACATTGCCGCATTTTCACTGATCACAAGAGTTTGAAGTACATTTTCACCAGAAGGACCTTAATATGCGACAGTGTCGTTGGTTGGAATTGGTCAAAGACTATGACATAAAGCTATTGTATCATGAGGGTAAGGCTAACTTGGTTGCTGATGCGCTTAGTCGCAAGACTTCTCATTCGTTGAGTGCCATTCGAGTGTTGCCTGAGGAACTTTGTTCTGAGTTCAGGAAGTTGAGACTAGAGATGGTAGGTAGTGGATTCGATTGGTTATCTGCTTTGACTGCTGAGCCGACACTGTATTGGGAGTTTTGCAAGGGTTTGCCTACAGATGCTACTTTTAGGAAGTTCGAGACCAAGATTTCTAGTGGTGAAGCTAAGGATTTCGTGATTGATGCTGACAGCTTTCTTCGTTTCTGTGGTCGGATGTATGTTCCTGATATTCCTGATTTGAGGAAGAGGGTATTGGATGAGGCTCATTTGACTCCTTATTCTGTTCATCCTGGTGGTGAGAAGATGTATAAGGACCTCAGGCTCTTGTTTTGGTGGCCAGGGATGAAAAAAGGACATCTTGGACTATGTGAGTAGATGTTTGACTTATCAGCAGGTGAAGATTGAGCACAAGAGACCTGGTGGTCTGCTACAGCCGCTCCATGTTCCTCAGTGGAAGTGAGAGTGCATTTCTATGGATTTCGTTACCACTCTAGCTAAGACCGTTGGTGGTAAGGATGCTATTTGGGTATTGGTTGACAGGTTGACTAAGTGTGCTAGGTTCATACCGATTCGTGAGACTTGGGATATGGATCGCCTTGCTAAGGCCTACATTGCTGAGATTGTTCGATACCATTGAGTTCCGAGAGAGATTGTTTCGGACAGGGATCCGCGTTTCTGTTCGAGATTCTGGAAAGCTCTTCAGGAGGCCATGGGTAGCCGACTTTTGATGAGTACAACGTTCCATGCTGCTACTGATGGTCAGTCAGAGAGGACCATTCAGACTTTGGAGGACCTATTGTGAGCTTGTGCACTTGATTTTCAGGGCTCGTGGGAACAGAGTCCACCACTGGTTGAGTTCTCTTACAACAACAGTTATCACTCGTCGATTCAGATGGCTCCATATGAGGCGCTTTATGGTAGGAAGTGTCTTAGCCCTATCTGCTGGGATCCGTCGAGCGGCGTTCATGATTTAGGACCTGACCAGTTGGTTGGGACCATTGATCATGTTCAGCTTATCAGAGGTAGGATGAAGGCCGCACAAGATCGTTAGAAATCCTATGCAGACGTTTGTCGAAGACCACTTGAGTTTGAGGCTGGCGACAGAGTGTTCCTTCGAGTTTCTCCGACGAAAGGTGTCAAGAGGTTTGGTGTTAAGGGCAAGTTGAGCCCTAAGTATATTGGGCCGTTCGAGATTTTGAAGAAGATTGGTGCTTCTGCTTACAGATTAGATCTGCCTCCGAGTTTGGGCAACGTGCATGCGTCTTTCATGTTTCACAGCTCCACAAGTACGTCAGAGACCCTAGTCACGTGCTTCGGAGAGAGATCGCCAACCTAGAGCCGAACCTTGCGTTTGCAGAGCGTCCAGTGAAGATTTTAGATCGTCAGGACTGGAAGCTGAGGAGCAAGGTGGTGCCCCTGGTGAAGATCCATTGGCGTTGTGGCGACGTTGAAGAGCAGACTTGGGAGACAGAGGCTTCGATGCGCGCTTCACATCCTTCTCTTTTCGATTGAGGTATAGTTTACTTAGGTTTATCTTCGTTCAAGTTTCGAGGACGAAACTTTTTGAAAGTTAGGGTGATTGTAACATCCCGTATTTTCGTAAATAATATTTTAATGATTTTAAAATATATTCCGGAATATAATATTAATTTAATAATAAATCGTGAATTTAATTTAAGTTTTTCCGTTAAGTTCCGTCTTAAGAATATTTTAATTCTTAAGATGTCGTTCACTTGGCATTTCATTTCCCGACTTGAGTCCGTTTCACAAACAAATAAAACCCGACTCAAGTAAAAGAAAAAAAACGGACAACCTATACCCTACATAAACCCTCCTTCCATCGACACATTCATCCCCTTCATTTCATTCCACTGTTAAAAGAAAAACTCCATTTTCATCAAGCTTTAAACGATAATCTCGACCCCTTCCTGAACTTGTATCAAGGTAAATTTTATATTTTCGGAATCCTCTCGAGATTTGCAATCCTTCTATCTTTTCAATTTCAGTTTTATTGATTTCGAAAAATGGGTTGTTTTGACCCAATTCCGTTTCTAGCTCTTAATTCCCGTTTTTATGGTTGTAGGAGTTGGACTAGAGGACCCGGAGGTCGACACTTACATAGTTGAAGAGGACTTTGGAGCTTAACCCGCAAAAAGGTGACTATTATGAGTACCTCGACTTATTTGTTAAAGTAGCATGCTTGTTGAGATTTTGGTTGTGTTCTTGTGTTTAGGAACATGTTTAGGCTTGCTTTTATCTTCTTTATGCTTCTTATGATGTTATTGCGGAAGAATTGTGTTGAAATCGTGGTTTAAGTGGAATTTGGGAGTATACATGGAGATCGGTAGAATTTGTGAATATTATTGTTATGTTTGATTAAATGCTTGATTTTGTTTAAAGATTGTATAAGAGATTCAATTGGGATTGTTTGGGACATTTGTATGATGTAGATTAGTCGATTTATTGCTTGTGTAATGGTTGAAATCGAATTGGCAAAATTGTAGGACTGGTTTCGTGCTGTGCAGGAACAGCATCGCAGTCTGCAGTGAATACCGCAGGCTGCGGCATTCACCGTAGGCCTGCGATCTGTTTTGCGCAGGCTCCGGCCAGGCAGCGCATGCTGCGGTTTTCACGGGCCTGGGTTGTTTGCTCGTAGCTTGTGCGTGTTGGGTTGTAATATTTCTATACTAGTTTTAAAGTATGATTTAGTATCATATGTTGATTTATATATACTTGAATTGTAGTGGGCTATAGCTAGTAAGTATCTATTTATTATCTTAAGGTAGTTGTTTCTTATCTTAAGCTTTTAATTTCCTAAGTTAGTTTAGGAGACTTAGTAGACTTAGCTAGTTGAATAGGTGACCCTTAGACTTGTAGAGGAGAGTCTTAGGTTGCTATCGATTGTTATTGAGCTTGGCCTCTCTCTTATATGCTCATGTGTGTTTGAGGTCCCCGAGGTTCGGGCGGCACTATATTGGGTTCGGGAATGGAGTGAGGATAGAGACCCCCCGGTCGGGTAACCGAAAGGGAAACCGGCTCTCCCTCAACTTAGTTCCCGGGGTCAATTAAGTGTTGTTTAGAGGTCAGTAAAGTTAGGACTAAGAATTTGGTTGTAGTACATATCGGAATATGTCTGAGCAAGGACCGCTAGAGTACGATATGTGCTGATGTTTGTATGCATGTTAGATGTTGCAGATTGATTGTGTTTATATAGTGTGATGTTTATCTTAAACTGTTCGTCCAAGGCATTGGACGACTCTTAGTCTGGTTTCGTAAATGGTTTGGATTGAAAGACCCCCCGGCCGGGCAACCGGAAGGGAAACCGGCTCTCATTTCAAATAGTTTCCGAAGTTAGTTGAGAGCCTTTGCAAGTATTGCATGTTGATATGAAAGTTGAGATATTGATATATGTACTTCGCATGTTATAAATGTTGGAGTATGTTGGATGCTTTTTGTGTTACGTGTCGTTAACAATACGTGGCCAGGAGAACTCTAGTCACTCCCCACTGATTGTAGCGTACATGTTTTTCATGTATGTAGGTACATGACAGGTTGGTGGCTGATGGGTTACATTGGAGGCTAGCGGGCGATGATCCATTCATCATTGACTTACCCGATATCGTGTAACAAGACCTAGCCGTTCTGGTTTTATACTTAAGTGTCTATTGGGACGTGTCATCCCAGGCTGTTTTGTATTTATACCTTTCGTACTTAGACTGTTACACTTATCTATGTTTTGGTTTATATCAGTTGTGGGGAATAAAACGTGTATTCACCCTTTAATTGCAGGATTATAATGAAAATTACAGTCGTGAATATCGTCATAAGATTAAAAAGCATAAGAAAAGAAGTACAACCTTTAGTCCTCGCGCAAAAGGCCTAAGAACAGGAATTAACACAAATTCCCTCCTATAACTTGCACCCAAGACTTAGAATGAGACGTGGCCGCGTGTGCTAGAAATCCTCTCCAACTGCCTTGCAATATTGGGAGAGCTTTTTGAGTTTTAGATGTGAGATCTGGGTTATGGGAGAAGAATGCTCTCAAACCCTAATTTTCCCTTGAGATTATTTTACAGTGCAACAAGAGCAGTCTACATACATAAGGAGAAGGACTCTCCTTATGTAGCCTCTAGGTTTCGGCCGAATTGGACATAGGGTAGGAGTGGGCTTTCACTCTTACCTTATTCCAATGCATGATTCGACCCAATTGCTTAAATATAATTCGCGGGTTTATAATTATAAATCGTAACATGTTATCAGATATTAATACAGTCGATATATTAATAATGGTCTGATAAAATACGATATTGTATAATTACCTAAATTAATATAACTGTTTATATTAATTCGCGAATACAATATTTAATTAAATATAACTGTTTATATTTAATTTACGAATTTAATCATGTAATCCGTATTAGCTAAAATTATTTAATCCGTATTAAATAATAATCTCAACATCTTATTGAATAGTTTATTAGTCAATACCTCTGACTAACTGTTTAGTCATGTCCGGCAAAATGTGACTGTATTTTCATACCTTCACATCTCTCAAACGTGTCCTATAGGTGTGACGTATAGGGACCAGTTGACCACCGCCATCCGTATGACAATAACGTCAAACTTATCTAGCAAGCCAACCGTTATTGATAAACGTGGATCAACTGGTAATAATACAGAAGTATGCCCTTGTGATCCTTAAAGAGATTTAATAAGTCATTGTACTTAATTGTCAAGGACACCAGCCCCAACAATCTCCCACTTGTCCGTACAAGGGTATGTGCAATGACGTTATCACACTACATGTGGAGGACACAATCTCCAACAAACTCCCACTTGTCCGTACAAGTGTAGGTGCGATAACCGAATCTCATATCCTTTTAAAATTTCTCCCACTCAATGTAAGACAATTTGCAAATCCGCATTCGCAAAGGTCGTATCTCACAAGCGATCTGTATCAAGAGTGGTTTTCCCGACTAGAGAGTAACTTAACTGATAAAACGAATCTGTATTCGAGCATGGCCATGCATTTCAGTTACTACTCCTCGAGTGGCCCTGAGAAATGATAAAATCCTGATAAGGGTTTGGATATTTCCCTCAACTCGAATCCTGCCGATATCGCCCAGCATGAAATAACCCAGAAAAAATCCTCTTGGCCCCTGTTACGGTGACCGTGGGAAAGAAACCAAAGTTACCCAAAATCTGTCTTAATCTCAAGAAACAGTTGAAAGTCAAAAGACTCGACTCTAAGGAACACTATGGAGGTCCTATCCACGACCTGGCACCCAATGTTATAAAACATTTAGGACTCCATAACGCTGTCACGGGGTGTCCTACGAGATATCCGTATAACTCGCCTTTGTGATTGGTCAGTCAGCCGCGTGACTTATGGCTCGTTGAACCCACCATCAACCAACGTCACAAAATGATTACCTGAGTTATCAGCTCAAGTGGGTAATCAAGGACCAAAACGATGTAATGTTAATCAGTTCACTTTGTGGTGTTCAAAATTGGCGTACAATTCCACATGAGAAACAAAACATTATATATCATAACAATAAGGTTGAATAGAGTACACGAGAAAATGAATTATTACATGAATTCATAAAAGAGTACTACAACTTAGGAACACATCCAATTCCAATGGAATGAATGTGCCCTTCATGCTTATCACGTGGTAATGCTTTTGTGAGAGGATCAGCTATGTTGTCATCCGTAGCGATCTTATCAATGAAAATCTCCTTTTGCTCCACGTAATCTCTGATTAGATGAGCTTTCCGTTGTACATGCCTAGCCTTGCTGCTAGACTTATGCTCCTTAGCTTGGAAGATGGCACCGCTATTGTCACAATAAACGGTGATTGGGTCATTCGAACTAGGCACTACTGATAGTCCTTGTAAGAATTGACGCATCCATATTGCTTCCTTAGCTGCTTCTGAGGCGGCATAGTACTCGGACTCAGTCGTAGAATCTGCTGTAACACTCTGTTTAGAACTTTTCCAGCTGACAGCAGCGCCATTAAGAGTAAAGACGAATCCAGACTGAGATTTCGAGTCATCTCGATCCGTTTGGAAGCTAGCATCTGCGTAACCCGTGGCGCAGAGCGTTGAGTCGCCTCCAAAAGTCAATCCCCAATCTTTAGTCCTCCGTAGGTACTTAAGAATGTTTTTCACGGCCATCCAGTGTTGTTCACCTGGATGAGCTTGGAATCGACTGGTCATACTCAATGCATATGCAACGTCTGGACGTGTGCATATCATGGCATACATGATCGATCCTATTGCCGAAGCATAAGGAATCCGACTCATGCGCTCTTTCTCTTCCAATGACTTAGCTTCTTGAGTCTTGCTCAAGTGAAGCCCAGGAGTCATAGGAAGGAACCCCTTCTTGGAGTTCGTCATGCTGAATCTCTCCAGAATCTTCTCTATATAAGACTTCTGACTGAGAGACAACATCCGTCGTGATCTATCCCTGTAGATACGGATGCCCAAAATTCTTTGTGCCTCTCCCAGATCTTTCATCTGGAAATGGTTTTTCAACCATGCTTTAACCAAAGATAAGAGAGGTATGTCATTCCCAATCAAGAGTATGTCGTCGACATACAGTACTAGGAATACAATCTTGCTCCCACTCGACTTGATATAGAGACATGGTTCCTCGACTGATCGAATGAATCCATTCTCTTTTATCACTTGGTCGAAGCGATGATTCCAACTTCGCGATGCTTGCTTAAGTCCATAGATGGAACGCTTAAGCTTACAAACTTTCTTAGGATGTGCTGGATCGATAAAACCCTCAGGTTGTACCATGTACAGCTCTTCCTCCAAATAACCGTTTAAGAAGGCGGTTTTAACGTCCATTTGCCATATTTCATAATCATGAAATGCAGCGATCGCTAAGATAATCCGAATGGAACGTAGCATGACTACGGGTGCAAAGATCTCATCATAGTGCAAGCCTGGCACTTGAGTGAAACCTTTAGCAACTAGTCTAGCCTTGTGGATATCTTGTTGTCCTTCCACGGCATGCTTTATCTTGTAAAGCCATTTGCATTGAAGGGGACGTACCTTTGCAGGTAGGTCCACAAGATCCCACACATTGCTCTCATACATGGAGTCCATCTCGGATTGCATGGCTTCTAGCCATAGCTTTGAGTCAGAACTAGTCATGGCACCTTTATAGGTTGTGGGTTCATTACCCTCTAGGAGTAAGACGTCATCTGTATCGTGTTCCTCGACCATACCAATGTATCTGTCCGGTGGAATAGAGACTCTTCCCGACCTCCTAGGTTCCTCAGCGATATCTACCGCAGCCTCGGTTGAAGGAACTGTTTCCTCCAATGGTTGCTCGGTAGTTGGTTCTTGAACCTCCGATAACTCGAAGGTTCTATTACTCGACTTGTTCTCGAGAAATTCTTTCTCTAAGAACGTCGCACTAGCCGCAACAAAAACACGTTGTTCGGTAGGCGAGTAGAAGTAATGACCAAAAGTTCCCTTTGGATAGCCTATAAAGTATGTCTTGACCGATCGCGGGCCGAGCTTATCCTCGTGTCTCCACTTGACATAAGCCTCGCAGCCCCAAACCCGAATAAAGGACAAGTTAGGGACCGTTCCCTTCCATAATTCGTATGGAGTCTTGTCAACAGCTTTAGACGGACTTCGGTTAAGTATTAGAGCGGCTGACAAAAGAGCATAGCCCCATAATGAATCAGGCACAACGGTGTGACTCATCATGGATCGAACCATATCGAGTAGAGTTCGATTTCTCCGTTCGGACACACCATTTAATTGTGGTGTTCCAGGTGGAGTCAACTGTAGCACGATCCCACAGTCTTTAAGGTGTTGATCAAACTCGTGTGAAAGATATTCACCACCACGATCCGAACGTAGTGCTTTAATCTTTCTACCCAGCTGGTTCTGTACCCAATTCTGGTATTCTTTGAACTTGTCAAAGGATTCACTTTTATGTTTCATCAAGTAGACATAGCCATATCTACTCAAATCATCCGTGAAAGTGATGAAATACCTATAGCCTTCTCGTGCGTTGATCGACATAGGGCCACATACGTCCGTATGTATGAGTCCTAATAGGTCGGCAGCGCGCATTCCAACACCTTTGAAGGAAATACGAGTCATTTTGCCGATGAGACATGATTCACACGTGCCATATGATTCGAAATCAAAGGGCGATATAGCTCCATTCTGTATGAGCTGTTTTACGCGTTTCTCATTTATGTGTCCCATACGACAATGCCATAGGTAAGTTTGATCTTTGTCACCTACCTTTAATCTCTTGTTATTCACATGTAATATCTCGGTAGTTTGATCTAAAACATAAATTCCATTCATGGAAACTGCCTTGCCATAAATCATATTGTGTAAGGAGAAAATACAGCTATTATTCTCTATTACAAATGAAAAGTCGAGTTTGTCAAGTGCAGAAACTGAAATAATGTTTTTGGATAAACTAGGAACATAATAACAGTTATATAAAAATAACTCGAATCCACTTGGAAGCTGGATCACGTATGTTCCCTTCGAGACTGCAGCAACGCGTGCTCCATTCCCGACTCGCAAGTCCACCTCACCCTTGATTAGGGGTTCTTGGTTTCGGAGGCCCTGCACATGATTACATAGATGAGAACCACAACCAGTATCAAGTACCCAAGTTCCGCAACTTGCATGGTTAATCTCAATCATGTGAATAAAAGAAGAAGAAGACATACCAACAGGAGTAACACGGCCTGCCTTAATGTCCTCGCGATACACGGGGCATGAGCGCCTCCAATGCCCAGTCTTGTGGCAATAGTGACATTCCATGCTTGTATCCTTGCTCTTTGTCTTGCCCTGTGAGTTGCTCGACTCACCTGGCCCACTCTTAGCAAATCCTGGTTTCTTGAACCTGGGCTTACCTACTGCTAGGTCGCCCTGAGCTTTAGCCTTCCCTTTACCCTTTCCCATACTGGCGATCATGAGAACATCCTGCTTCATGCTCCCACTTAACTTTAGATCCTTCTCAGTCTGTACGAGAAGGGAGTGGAGCTCATGAGGAGTCTTCTTCATGTCGTTCATGTAGTAGTTGGCCCTAAAGAGGGCGAACCCATCATGAAGCGAATGAAGCATACGATCAACGATTATGTTCTCACTGATCTTGCAGTTCAGGGTCTCCAGTTTCTCGATATTCTCAATCATGTTGAGAATATGTGGGCTAACAGCTTGGCCCTTCTGGAGTTTCGCCTCAAAGAAGCGACAGGTATGCTCATAAGAAACGATTCTCGGAGCCTTGGAGAATTCGTTAGAGAGCGTGGTGAAAATCTTGTTTGCACCATGGGATATGAAGCGTCTTTGCAAATTTGATTCCATTGCATAGATGAGTACGTTCTTTATCGCACCCGCTTCCATGACGAAGTCGCTATGAGCGCGAACATCGTTGGCTCTAGCTCCAGTTCCTGGGTGTGCCGGAATTGGCTCAGTTAAATACTTAAGCTTTCCGTCAGCAATGGCAGCATTCCGTAGTGCTGCCTCCCAGTCAGAGAAGTTTGACCCATCATTCCTCAGTCTAGTTGACTGTTTCATGGAGTCCATGAAGGCTTTTAGCCAGGATTCACGTGCTAGCTTGGCACTTGGCATTGGGTCTTCACCAACCATTATAGTTATACAGCAGTTTTAATGAACGTGTTCTACACTGAAAAAGAAGATAAAACAAAACCATATAAGCAACTTATTGTTGTGATTTAAGTCTATATTAAATTGTATTTAAACTCGTAGACTCATGCATTTATATAATTGATCTCCCTCAAGAATTATATAAACGATCCCAAGACTCAATTTCCGTATATTGATAAGCCCACAGTTTGGCTAATTCCAATCGTTGGAACTCTTGGTCGATAGATTTCCGTATATCCTATCTATTAGTCCATCTCAGTCACTAGATATTATCGAGTGACCATGATGTTGAGATAAAATAAATCATCTGTTCCCACTTACCCGACGTAGAAGGGGTCATATTATGCCTACCGACGAAGAAGGGATTCATGGGAGGCTGATTTATAAAGACTAATCTCAATTTTTGGTTATACGAGGAAGACCCCATCAACTTTTATTTATCCATATTAAGTGAACTAATATCTAGCATATGCGTGAATGAATTAAATAAAGTGATGGCTTTGTAATTGACATGTGACATATGTATTGTCATAGAAAACTAACGCGTAACCTCTACATGAGTCAATTTTCAGGCATGATATAGGTGGTTTGGTTTTAGGCGGAATATGATGCAAGCTATTACCGATGAAAGCATAAAGATAAATGCAATAAACGTAAATAAAAGTCCTAGTGTGGCCTATCCTACCAAAATAAACATAAAATAACTTGGAATCCACTGTTGGACCCTAGAAGCTTGTCTTGATGTTCCATCTTGGTCCTTGCAGCGGGAGTGAGCATCCGGTCTCCGTCTTGTCTTTGGTCTTCACAAAATTACTAATTTAAATTACAAAAGTAGTCCTAGATACATTCTAATTTAAATACAAAAGTAATTACATGGCAAAAACCCAAAACGGAGATTCAAGATCTCAAAATTACAAGCAAGATTGTGTCCCATCATTACAGTGACACAATCTTCTAAGGCCACACTAAGTTACAACCGTTTGCAATAATTAAATACGTTATTGAAAGCATTCAAGGCATTCACAAGACGATAAATAAAATGCATCAACTAAATAAAATTTATACATGACATAATACTGTTATTATGATTAATAAATTTATACCAAACCACCTTTTAAGATTAAAATTAAGTGAATATACAGCTTTAATCACAAATTTTAATAAACATATAATCCATTATTTTAAACTGTTTTAAAACAATATGTATCAAACGAGGGTGAACCATTTCACTAAATAATATACTATTTCCGTATACAGTATATTATTTTAAGCCATGTGAAAATAAGAAAACAAGTTATTTTCGAAAAGGGAGCCCGAAACAAGAGCACTTGACCGAGCAGCAGAGGCACTCGATCGAGTGCCAGTGTCACTCGATCGAGTGCAGCAGGGGCTCGATCGAGTGACTCTTTAAAACGCAATCGCTGCACTTTGAATCTAAAACGAGTTTATAACTTGGATTTAAAACGTGTAAATTATAAATAAACAACAACAAAAGATTCACATATTGCTAAAAATATCGATTAATTAACAATATGTAAATAATAATCGAAAACAAGATCGATTTCTCACAAAAAACTCACGCACGGGGCCTGGTACGAGGGCACTCGATCGAGTGCAACAGGGACTCGATCGAGTGCCTAGGCAGATTGCACGGTTTTCTAAAATTTTTAAAACTTATGAAAGACACAATTGTAAAATTTCATGGCCTAAGTCTCTGATACCACTTGTGGGGAATAAAACGTGTATTCACCCTTTAATTGCAGGATTATAATGAAAATTACAGTCGTGAATATCGTCATAAGATTAAAAAGCATAAGAAAAGAAGTACAACCTTTAGTCCTCGCGCAAAAGGCCTAAGAACAGGAATTAACACAAATTCCCTCCTATAACTTGCACCCAAGACTTAGAATGAGACGTGGCCGCGTGTGCTAGAAATCCTCTCCAACTGCCTTGCAATATTGGGAGAGCTTTTTGAGTTTTAGATGTGAGATCTGGGTTATGGGAGAAGAATGCTCTCAAACCCTAATTTTCCCTTGAGATTATTTTACAGTGCAACAAGAGCAGTCTACATACATAAGGAGAAGGACTCTCCTTATGTAGCCTCTAGGTTTCGGCCGAATTGGACATAGGGTAGGAGTGGGCTTTCACTCTTACCTTATTCCAATGCATGATTCGACCCAATTGCTTAAATATAATTCGCGGGTTTATAATTATAAATCGTAACATGTTATCAGATATTAATACAGTCGATATATTAATAATGGTCTGATAAAATACGATATTGTATAATTACCTAAATTAATATAACTGTTTATATTAATTCGCGAATACAATATTTAATTAAATATAACTGTTTATATTTAATTTACGAATTTAATCATGTAATCCGTATTAGCTAAAATTATTTAATCCGTATTAAATAATAATCTCAACATCTTATTGACTAGTTTATTAGTCAATACCTCTGACTAACTGTTTAGTCATGTCCGGCAAAATGTGACTGTATTTTCATACCTTCACATCTCTCAAACGTGTCCTATAGGTGTGACGTATAGGGACCAGTTGACCACCGCCATCCGTATGACAATAACGTCAAACTTATCTAGCAAGCCAACCGTTATTGATAAACGTGGATCAACTGGTAATAATACAGAAGTATGCCCTTGTGATCCTTAAAGAGATTTAATAAGTCATTGTACTTAATTGTCAAGGACACCAGCCCCAACAATCTCCCACTTGTCCGTACAAGGGTATGTGCAATGACGTTATCACACTACATGTGGAGGACACAATCTCCAACATCAGTTTGTACAGTTTCGTTTTAATTCACCTCGTTTATCATGCATGTTAAAGTTTAAATTCCGCGTAAATTTTGGCATGTTTGTATGTTTTATTTTCCGCTGCAACGAGGGGTTTTACACATACGGTCGATTCTGATGGTCAAGTTGGTTAGATAGGTGAAAATGGTACGATGAATGCTTGAATGGTGTGGAAAATGAGGGGTATGTAGTAAGAAAACTGAGGAAGTAGATAAATTTTATGTCGCGGTTGTATTTTGTGCAAATGACATAGGCATATACGGAGTATGCAATAGAAATAGGTTAAAAAATCTCTAAAGCATCATGTTCGTAAACTGAATTTTGTTTTTCTTCGTGAAACACAATAATACCTAATCAAATGTTAATAAATGTCATATCAATAAAGTATTACCCCCTCCTACCCAACTTAAGTGTCCCATTGTCATGAAAGGACAAAATTTATGAGACATTAGTTGTTTAATATTTTGGTTGAGTAGGGGTATGTAGATTGGAGAGAGGGTGTTATGATTTGTATAAAGTAAGTAGGGAAATGGGTGGGTGGGTGAGTAATAAATGAAAATTAATAAGGGTAGAATGGTAAAACATTGGTAAAAAACTTACTAAAAATGGACAACGGGGCACTTTGCTGAATAGACGGAAATGTACAATGGGACATTTAAGTTGGGTAAGAGGGAGTATTAACTTTTAACTAGGCTATTTTTTTATCTTGGTGATCGATTTAAAAAAACATCATGATTTAAATTTTATACCCAACTTCAATGTAACATATCGGGTATTGCATCCTCCATTCATTGTTTGACACTTCTCTCCTACCTCATTTGTTAACTAAACAAAAAAATTGCATGTTTTGTTTTCCCCGTCAAGCACTTCTCATTCAAACAAGGTCGATTTTGTAGGTAAAAGTTAAGTTTCTAATAAATGGATGGACTTTTCAAATGGAGAGCTAACTTTGATGGATAAGTTTAGGTGTTTCGTAAATGAGGGGTGACTTGAATATTTTAAACGTGTATTGGAAACTAGGAGAAGGGTGTCGATGATGAATTAGATGGTTGTTTGAGGTTGGAATAAAGATGACTTCATCACATTTGGTGGTTAATTTCATGATATGTTAGTAGGCGTGACTTTGGATTGTGGATCGTTACATGTGTTGTTCGAATGATAAGAGCAGTGGTTTAAAGGGTTCTTTCATGTGGTATTGAAGATGATTGCGGCGAGTTGTGTGGTTAGATGTAGCTGTGATTTAATATGATGGACGCGTGACATGTATATGGATGATAGTAGCATTAATGACATAAATGAATATAAACGATGTAATTTTATTAACAAAATATTACATTTATAGAACGATTTAATACAATTTTTATATCAAGAAAAAAAGTATTACGATTTATTTTTGATTTATATAGTAACAAGTTTTATAAATTTCACAAATAATTTAGTATCTGTGTAGCAAAAATATTAATTATAGAATAAGACGATCTTATATTGAGGGACTGAACATTTTTATTAAAAGGAGTCTAAAATTTATTCTTGTAAAAAACAGTCAGTTATCTTATCACACATTAAAGCTGTCTGACAATGTTTGATTATCTTACGAAACAAATCGTCGACGTTTTTCATAATAATTATCTCCCTTACCCTACCTCTCTCTCTACCATATTTTCTCCCAAACAAACAACATTTAAAAAAAGTCTCTAACAACGTTTAAACAACAACAACGATTCAATGTCAAACAACGGACAATCAACATCAAACGCTAACAACGATTCATCGGTAAGTGACTAAAAATCTATTTCATAAAAAACTAATAAAATACAAAATAAATTCAAAATTACACAAAATTAACAACTTAAATAATATAAACTACCCATTTAAATGCAAAATTAACAACTTTTAATACAATTAAATATAAACTACCCATTTAAATACAAAATTAACAACTTTTTATTAAAAAAAAATAACTTTTAACTATTAAAATTGAAAATATACGGTTAAAACGAAATAAAAAAGTTCGAACCATTGAGGGACTTTGAATTTCAAAGTCCAACCATGGGTAGGACTTGCGAAACCCACGTCCCTCCCCATGAGGGACGTTTACTATTCACGTCCTCCCCCATGGGGGACTTTGATTCCCCACGCCCCTCCCCATGAGGGACGTTTACTATTCACGTCCTCGCTCATGGGAGACTTTGAATCCACACGTCTCATCCCATGGGGGACTTTGATTCCCCACGTCCCTCCCAATGAGGGATGTCCCAAACACATGTCCTACCCCCACCCATCAACCCGATTATCAATTTCTCATTCCTTCAATCTATGCAAACACTAACAACAACACTAACAACAATACTAACAACAATAACAACTACAAACAACACTAACAACAACAAGAACAAAAAAAGACATTTATGGGGAGGGATTGCAAGTGTCTAGTTGTTCTTTTATTATACTTATATGTATATATACATAATAAGTGTACTCATTTTATTTTTAGTCGTTCTCTCACCTATTTTATTATCCGTTTGTAATTATAATATTAAATAATCTCATAATAAATTATGTGAAACCGTCTCTAAAGACATTTATCCAATGCTTCTACAATATAATTTGTTAGTTGTTAAAATATTCAATTTACACGTATACGAAAAAAGAATATGCTATAATAACATGATAATTATATGTTATCCTATTAAATGTACATTGAAAATCTAGTGGTTCAGTGGTAAGAGCATCCACATTGAAGAGGATTTACCATCCTCTTAGATGAAAGAGAGTGCTAAGAGGATGTCCTCTTTAATGTGGATACATCCTCTTAACATCCTCATTGAAGAGGAAGAGGAAGACATCCTCCATTTATAGAGGATGTTCTTGTCTAGGCCCTTGTGCCTTAAATTATTATATAAGAGTGAAATATGATGGAGGGTTCTACTTAAAAGGTAGAAAAGAGAGGAAGTGCACATCCTCTTTGACGTGGAGAAAAAAAGAGGATGAGGATGAGAAATTGAAAAATGTGACAAAAAATAAGAGAAAATACTATGTCTAATGAAAAAATTAGAAAAAATAAAGAAGATGAAGATAGCCTCCTCTTCAATGTGTATGCTCTAAAGGCTTTGAATTCTAACCAATTGGTCTTGGGTTTGATTCCTAGTGTATGCATATGTACTTTATAAATGTTTCACTTTGTTTATTTAGAGGAGTTTTGGAGGGAAAAAATTTAGGACCCGTGTATAAAGAGTCATTTAAAATTTTATAGTTGTAGTAGTATTTCATTTAAATATAAATGTATAACATTTTACACATACAGACAAAGGTATATTAAATTTAAATTCAACGTTTATTATACTTTTAACATTAAATTACTGACATTGGCACATCCTATTTTAATTTAATAATCAAAATAAACATGATCAAAATCATTAATATTAAAAGGTACACATAGAAAATAAATATCCTATGTTTTTCATATGTTCTTAAACTAAAAGAACAACGTTCGTATAATTATTAATGACATAGAACGGAATAGGCTATGTATAGTTAACTCTTATTTCAATTCAGTTCGATAAGCTTCACTACGACCAGTTCAGTTCAACTCTTTTCAGCAAAAAAAACAGAGTGTAAAACCCGTTACTAACCATATTTTTGGTGAATTGCATATACACTTTTTGTAACACCCCCATTTATTTAAGAGCCTTTAGCAAGACATTCTCAAATAAATAGGACTGTTACAATCCCGGAATATCCGAGGTAGTGAGTAACAAGGTAAACAAACCAAAGTACTTTATATAATTACTGATTAAATTTAAGCTTGGTAAGACAACAACTACGAAAAACCAAACTTGATTAAATGAAAGTACAACTGACGATGTCTAAATGTGATCTAACTCTAAGTAGGTCCATGTCATGTCTCTCTCCATGCCCAAGCTCCTAATCCATCTGTCACTGACCTGTCAAATCTACTCCCCATTCCGGATCATCGTAGGTGTCACACGAATACACAGGGTCAACCGCGAGGTTGAGTAGGTAAAAACAGATAAGACATAATTAACAATAGAACAGTATCATCCTCCACCTCCACATCCTCCAATCAACCACTTCACCTCCAACACACCACACCTCCATCACACCACACCACA
This sequence comes from Silene conica, assembly GCA_029255685.2. Classification (NCBI taxonomy): domain Eukaryota; kingdom Viridiplantae; phylum Streptophyta; class Magnoliopsida; order Caryophyllales; family Caryophyllaceae; genus Silene; species Silene conica. The sequence goes on from CM055315.2 coordinate 66,076,720, forward strand.
TCACACCGCACTTCCCATGGCCATATCACAAGTCCCATATCACAAGACCCAATATCACAAGACCCATATCACAAGACCCAATTCACACCTCCCGATCTCCACAGTGATCAATAATAATACGATCCACAGTACAGTAATAATCAATTATAACAAACTCGTAATAAGCATCACTTACATATTTCATGTCATAACATGAATCATAATATAATTCTCCTACCTCAATTGTGGATTGACAACCGAACAGCTGCTAGAAATATTCCACCTTGAACAACCGAACTCAGATCCTATAATTAATATTAAATATCAATTTCTACCCATACAATCGCATTACTAAAATTACTTGGCCATGTTCATATGCATATCAATTATTAAGAACTCCTCATTCATATCAATCCCCGCTAGTCAATTAAAACTTACTAAGTATAGACTTACTATATATAGACAATAATAACATAGTTAGTATATATCATATAACTATAACCCATGATAAAATAATAACACCACCACTAAGCATAACAAAATTACTGTGAACAATGATAATGATAAAAAGACAATATGTAAGAATAATAATGTCACATGAAATAAAGCAATAACATTTGATACGATATTATTCTTGATAATACTAATAACAATATTAACAACAACATCAACCATAACAATTGCTAATAACATGAATAGTAATAATAACAATAATAAGAACTTAAATATTATTAAACATGATATACACTTATAGCATTTGTCAATAACATACTTAATAATAATAATACTAATACTAATGACATTATTATCCCACAATTATAAAATCACCATAGTAGTAATTCAATTAGTAAAAATGGTAATCATAAAACAACAATAATAAGAGTAATAATAATAACGATAATAATAATAATAATAATAATAATAGTAATAATAATAGTAATAATAATAATTATAAAAAAAACAATGATCAACACATTCATCAACACGTTCATCAATACGAACACATTCATCAACACGTTCATCAAATCCTTCGCGAAACACCGAAAACAGCCTGCGACCCCTTGTCAACCACCGCCCCTAACACCGACCGCAGCCCCCGGATTCCCCACTGGCACCACTAGGCTCGCCTCTGAGCCACGGTGGTTCCAGGGAGGAGACCAGTGGCTGTCGTTAGCCTACCACGACACCAAACAGACGCCTAGAACCCAGCACACCACCACTACACTCTGTTTTTACGGTTTTGGTAGTAAAACAAAACCCATTTTAAATTCACCCACAACAACCACGAACCTCCACAAGATCCACCACCACAGACTCCGTACTACCTTCTAACAATCTACCCTTACATTCATGACGATTGTAAAAAGGACTGGAATAAATTTACCGACCCAAAGCTCCTGTTCAGACTCTGTTCAGAAAACGACTCATCGTCGACACCACCCCAATTCGAATCCTGCTGTAGCACTGACACGACACACCAACAACCACCGCGACAACCACCACCTGAACCCCTGACTACCATCCTTCAAACGACTCTAACAAACTTACAAAATGTAACCAGACTATAAAATGAATCAAGGCATAAAGACACCCATCCAACACGATAAAACAATTACTGTAAACCCGACTCCGACAGGAGGGTTAAACCACCACATCGACGGTCAACAGTGACCAACGACGACTAAACTCTGACCCAAATATAACTACTGAACGTCATGGATTAAAACTACACAAAGATCAGAATCTAAAAGCATGATTATACACACGGAATCACGAATTGAAGTTGGATAGAAAACTGGAAAAACAGAGGAAGGTTGTATGTACCCGTTTTCAGATGCAAAACGAACCACTTAGATCAACCCAAAACCACCAAGTAATCCCTCCTCCTAGTACCAGAGATGACGGCAGCTTGATTGTGAGTGTGAGGGAGGCGTTGTAGGGTTAGGGTTAGGGTTATAAGAGGTGTTTATAAGGGAGTGGCAGATAGATTTTGTTGAGTTTGTGTGAGCATGAGTTTGGGTGAGCGTGGGTTTGTATGTATGTATTATCAAGCTGGGCTTTTTCCAGCCTTGACACACGACTCGAGGCCCAAATTTCGCCTCATACTTAAACACGGTATCCTCCTAATTCGCATACTCGACCATTACTAACATCGTATAAAATATAACACTACTTACTTGATAAGCTAACTATCGAATATTAATGTTCGATAAGCCAACATCATCCTCGGAATAGTTAATAATAAATGAAATAAATACGGGGTATTACACTTTTACTACATGATTTTACACTAAATTAATATAAATATTTTTAACCAACACCATTGGTAAAACGTAGTTATGTTGAAAACGACTCATTAGTAATTAGCTAACTGAGTCATTCAGAACAACCAATATATACCATCGTAAGAAAATGTCCTAAAACTATAAGTTTGATACTTATATAATTATATGTATGTAAATAATACAAAATAGTAGAAATGTATAGTATTTTATAGCTATTTTATCACAAGGTCAATGAGCCAATATAATATTAGTAGTTCATATTAATTCAAATTAAAAGTTAAAAAGCGGTTAGGTTGTTCTTTTTTATTTATTATTAGAGTTTTTTGTGAGAAACTACCTTATATTTATGTCCATTTGTGAACAACTACCTTACTTTTTTTATTTGTTAAAAACTACCTTACATTTTATTTTTTTGTTAAAACCTACCAACAATAAGACTCACGCTAATTTCCGACGATAACTGTGGTTGGATTGACCACAACAACATGTGTACTTCCCTCTATTTCGCAGAGAAGTACATAGATTATTTGAGGCTTGAACCTCAGACAAAAGTAAGCACTTTTCAGAAGAAGTTGTTAAAAGAGTTGAGGATTGAGGTGGGTTATTACAAGGAATATTATGCTAAGGAATAGGCTAAAAGTGATTGAAGGGAAAGCAGATTAACAATATAAAATGTTTTAACAAAAAAGACCAAGTTATGGTCGGAAAATGGCGAGAATCTTATTGTTGGTAGCTTTTAACAAAAAAAATAAAATGTAAGGTAGTTTTTAATAAAAAATAAAAAGTAAGGTAGTTGTTCACAAATGGTCATAAATATAAGAGTAAATTAATAATAACTCCCTTTTAAAATTCACTTTTCTAAAATTACTCCCTTATATAATTTTTTTCTAAAATTACTCCCTTAAAATGTATTTTTATCAAAAATTGCTTCAAAACTCTAATTCAAGTGACTTATTTTACAAGTTTATGAATTGATTTCGTTTGTAACATAGCCAATTTATGCTTTTATAGTCACAACAATGTAGGATAAGTTTAAAAACATACAAAATAAGTAACCTAAATTGGAATTCTGAAGCAATTTTTAATAAAAGTGCATCTTAAGGGAGTAATTTTAGAAAAAAATTATATAAGGGAGTAATTTTAAAAAACCTTATTTTAAAAGGGAGTTATTTTTAATTTACTCTAAATATAAGTTAGTTTCTCACAACAAAACTCTTATTATTATGCTAAGCTAGTCTTATATAGAGTAAAAAAAATTTGTGGTCAATATTAATTGTATGTCATGCATAACATACATTTAATGAGTTTATTACCTAATATAAATAAATTATTATAATAGTTGGTCTTGACCATCTTAAATTAAGATTTCTCAAAGCCCTTATTCTATTTATTTTTTCTTGTTTAAATTGATTGTGACTGTCGTCTTATCTAAGAATTTGTGAAATTGAAAACTCGTTTATAAAAGATTTGTTATTTCTAAATATAAAAAAACTAATAAATCTCATATAAAACAATTTTACGTTATTACATTATGATAAAATCATTACTGTAGAAAATTTTAATCTGCCGTAAAATATATTTGATGTGTAAAAAACTGTTTTCTAAGAGCATTTGTGTATTTGTAAAATGAATCAATGACTCAACATTGCTCCAAATTAATAACATATTAACCAAAATAATAATTGTCAAAAATTTAAGCACATATCTTATAATGCAATTCTTTTTTATGATGAATCAAAAGGTTAATATTAAGTAATATGTAATTATGTACCACTTTAATTTCACAATTGCCATAAAACTTTTCCATTGTTAAAAATATGTACAATTTTCCGTCTTTCAGTACCATATCATCCCATGAAATGGGCATTTGTTATTAGTAATTAATTAATATTCAAATGAAATATTTTTAAAAATATTTTTTCCATTATGCAAATATGTGTGGATCTGCAAGAATAAAATAATGTTAAAAACATGTTAGGTGAGAAAAAAAATTAATTTAGGATTACAAGTGTTTAGTTGTTTTTTTATTATACTTATACGTATATAGACATAATAAGTGTACTCATTTTATTTTTAACTGTGCTTTTCACCTATTTTATTATCCGTTTGGAATTATACTATTAAATAATCTCATAATAAATTATGTGAAACCGTCTTTTAAGACATTTATTTAATGCTTCTATAATATAGTTTTTTAGTTATTAAAATATTCAATTACATGTATAGGAAAAAGAGATATGAACCTCAAAAAAGAAAAAAAGATATGATATAATCACATGATAATAAGTGTATGTTATCCTATTAATTGTAAAAAAAAAAATCAATTGGTCTAATGGTAAAGGCTTTAAATTCTCACCTATTGGTCTTGGGTTTGATTCCTTGTGTATACATATTTAATTTATAATTTTTTTACTTTGTTTAATGTGATGATAGTGGGGTTTTGGTTAGAAAAAAATATGTTGTGGTTGTTGTTTTATTATTATATATAGATGCACTATATAAATATACAAAAGTTTAATATTCATATTGCACTTTTGAATTCGAATCAAACAAAATCTATATTTCCTTTCCGTGGTGAAAATTGTCTTATATAGTCGTATCGTGGAGTGAATTTACTTATATAATTATGTAGTCGTAACTACTAACCATATATAAAAAATTGGACATTAGTACAAAATGATATGACAAATATAATATGTGGATGAGTAGAATACAACAATTGTATAGCCAAGCAAGTCCATAGTCAAGCATCACATAAAGATAGATGAGAAATGACAATGTAAACTGTAAAGGCAGTGGAGCCTGGAAGCAGTAAACGTCTCATCTTGATGTCCACATAAAATCCCTTTCCACAAATGTAATCCTGGTAATACAATACAAGAATTCAGCAATTGGGTAAGAGTTGTACGTCTTTGAATCCTTACTTAATGGCGTTCATTTTGTGACGGACACAATGGAGACTGCGACGGAGTACAGCCAAGGCCACTGCGAAACCAACTACTATAAACTGAGGTTTCAGCAAATCACCAGCATAATTTTCTCGAGATCCTATTAATTAAGAGTCATGAGCTATTTCCATCACTTCTGATTGTAGTCATTCTTGTGCGTTATGAGTACTAGTACCATGTCCGCCTCAACCCGATACATCTCATTAATTCTCATGGCCGTCACCTTAATGCCCTAATACCAAAACACAAATTCTTATTGAAGACGCATTATCCAGGGCCGGTTTTAATGGGTGTTGTGGTTGACATTTGACAAAGGTCCAGGTCCGATAGAGGCCAATGTGAAATTTGATATGGGTTGTTTCTTAAATACAATTTATTACACGTAAGAATCAAAATATGGCTAAAAGTCTAGTGGTATTTCATCTCACCAAATGTCAAGATGTCATGTGTACTATCCCCATAAAGCTTATTTTCTCCATTTTTAATATTTTATTTTTAGAATTCACAACCATTCCCGCATTATTGTGAGAGAGTCTATCCGTCTTCAGCTTTTACATACTCCGTCATCAGCTTTTACATACTCCGTCTTCAGCTCGTGCACAAGCAAGACTCTTTCTTACCAAAATAGATTCCGTCATACATGGCAAAATCGCATCAGTTTCTTTTTCTTATATATTAAGAAATCCAAACATCAAAGGAAAAAGTATATTAAATGCAATTCAAAAGTATTCACTATAAATTGAAGTCCCCGGAAGATTCATCCTAATAAAGTCCTAAGCATACAAAGCTTCCCCGAGTTAAAAGTTAAAACACCAAGAATATTGAACAATTTACAGAATACCTTAAAGCCTTCTCAACCAAACATGACAAGTCGTTGAGATGTGTGTCATATGTTAAAAAGATATTGAAATATTTGGTACGGAATAAACTTGTGATTTTCTAGCATATAAAATATTTGGTTATGGATATTAAAGTTTAGTCGTTAGTATTATATATACCGTAATCGGAATTAGTTTTTCACATAGAAACTTTACTCTTTCACATACATTTTTTTCACAATATTTCCATAGCATACCATTTTCTAAACCTAGACAAATTAAAGGTTATGTTAACTTTTTTTTACCTATTGTGTTCTTCCTCCCACATTAGTCAATCACCACAAAATCATCATTAATTTACTTAATCACCAATCAAATCAAACAAATCTTCATAATTAATACCTTAATTAATATCCTATCTAATGCAATTAATACTTTTGTTAACCGTTTTTTTTCACAAAAATCATGATTCCCAACAATTAGTTTGCCATTAGGTAGAATAATGGCTACACCGTTACACAACTCTACTCTACCATACCTTGGATTTGACAAAGAACTTGTGCTTGGCCATTATGTTCCTGAAAGCAGTTCAATAGGCGTGCATTCTCTGGAAAGATTACATATGTGAAGAGTTACAATGAAGAGAGACAAGATGAGAACTTCATGAATCGCCTTTATGAAAGTTGCCTTCTTATTTTAAGAAAGTTATACATCATTAAAGAGCCTTTTTCCCTTCTCCGCTGCCAGTCGTCACGCTGGGAGCTTCTTTTGCTCCACCCGCAAATCGGAAGGAATAGATTAAAGAACTTTTTTTAGTCCCTGTGCTAACCAGAAATCCCTAATCTCGCAGCATTGTCGAGGAAAAGAAAAGAGTTTGACCAATGCTTAACTGAGTTCGCAGACAAAGCCATTTGTTTTACCGAGTACCCCGCGGTGGTTCGGGAAGTGACGTCGGTCGGAGAGCAAAGGTTGAACAAAAAGGAGCATGTGGTGGTGGTGGTGGTGGTGGTGAGTAGAGTAATGTTAGTCGGCGCCGTAGCAAAGATAGAACGGAAATTTTCCGATCAGAGCAAATCGTATGGTGGTGAAGGAGATGAAGAAAGAGAGAAAAAAAAATGAATTAGGTGAAAGAATGAAAAAAATGACAAGGGTAAAATCGTAAAAAGCGTATGTGAAAGAGTAAAATCCGTATGTGAAAAAGCACGACCCATTGTAATAGTAAGAACTACGAAAAAATTCAACAATACAATCATTATCTTTATGACCTCTATGGGCTCCATCCTCTCATATTCTTATACAAGTCGGTAAAAGTAATTTTACCGAGTTTTTTTTCTAAAATAACTTGTGGTTTTTCCGATACCAATTGTGTAAAACTGTTTTAAACAAGAATTTTTAAAGCACCCTCGATACAGTCTCAATCATTTGTGTACTTTTTAGGGTATTTGTTGAGTTTATTGATCCGATTTTTAAGAGGGTGTGGACCTGGGTCGCGCGTCCCGCTCCCATCCACCCGTTTAATAGTTTGAGGTAACGATGCTTCTCCACGAAACTTTATGTTGACAAAGCACGACATGGACCGTTTGTAACAGCCCGTATTTTCGTGATTTATATTTAAAGGCTTTTAATTATTTTAAGTAATAAAATATATTTTGAAGGTTTCAATTATTGTTACGGGATAAAATAATATTTTAATATTTGATGCTAATTCATTTTTAAATAACACTTTAATGATTATTGATAAGTTGATTTTAAATGTTTCGTAAGATCCGTCTTAAAAACCTTAAGTCCTTAAGACGAATACAAACTTGACAACTTGAATTCATATCCTAAAACCCGTTCATGTTACCAAACCCGTTTTCCTTGAAACGGGAAAGGACACATAAAAACCCTTCTAAAGCCTTGTTTGTCGACATAATTGTTCATCCTCAAAAATAAGAACACCATCATCTTCATCTTCATTTCCTCTTAAAACCTCAAGCTTAAAATCCATTTTTCTTCATCATCAGTTCACCGAATCAAGGTAATAAATACATTTTCGGAATCCTCATGAAATTTGCAAGCCATCCGTCACTTCCGTTTTTCATTTCCTCCAATTCGAAAAAGGGGCTGTTTTGGATAATTTCCGTTTTAGCATCTAAAAACCCGTTTTCTTTGTTGTAGGAGAAGGCTTAGAGGATCTTGGTGTTCGTAGTTTCATTATTGAAGAGGATCTTGGAGCTTAATCCCTTTTGAGGTGACGATAATGAGAAACTCGGCCTTATTGTGAATATTAGCATTTTTGATGTTTAAGATGATTTAAGTTTCTGAAATTTCATATGTTTATTGTTGTTTGGACCTAGTATCATGATAGGAATCCTTCTTAAAGGCCCTCACATGCTTGTTGATGTTATACATGTTTAGTTGTTCATTTTCAGAAATTCATGTTTTGCGACGGATACAAAGTATAATCATATTGAGGATTGTTATGGGTAATTGCTGATAGATAGTGTTGTTGGATGATTTGTGATATTGGGTAAACCTTGTTTGTTGCGATTTCGAGGTACTAGCATCGATTTTGTAGGATTCGAAGTATATGGCGAATTGCGTATTTTCTGCTCAGTGACTCTGAGCCGGTCGACCGACCGGCCGCCGGTCGACCGGCTGGGGGTGCCTGTTGGTTGTTTTTCGAAAATCGAAGTTTTAGTTTTAGGGCTACCAGCCGGTAGGCCGGCTGCCTGCCGACCGGCTGGGAGTCCTTCCTAGTTTATGCGTGTAGTTTAGAATTTAAGGATTTGAGTTCCCCAGACGGTAGGCCGGCTGCCACTACAACAAACACCTTGCAAATGTGACGCTTTTTGAAGCGTTTTGTGACGCTTTTAAATGTCATATTTATTTTTACCGACGCTTTAGAAAAGCGTCAGTTTATGAGCCGTCGTTATTTATTGACGCTTTTTAATGTCTACGTATGTGAGCTTAAAAGTGTCTTCAATGACTATTGACAGTTTTGTTTGTCAACAAATGTGACGTAGTAGAGTGTCTTTAGTAACTAGTAACGCTTTTATGTGTCAGCAATTGTGACGCTTAAAAGTGTCTAGAGTGCGTATTGACGCTCTTATTTGTCAACAAAGGTGACGCTTAAAAGTGTCTCAAGTACGTATTGACGTTCTTATATGTCAACAAATGTGACACTTTGAAGCGTCTTTAGCACCTATTGATGCTTTTATATGTCACTTAATCAGACATAATTAAGCGTCAATTTTCTATAATTTGACTCTTGAAATTGTCAATCTCAGTAATGCTTTTGGTCATCAACGTACCACATTATTAAGTATTATCGTCGCAGTTATTATTAAATAAACCTAAATCTATTAGTACTCAATTAAATAGTAAATAGAATAACAAAATCCCCACATACTTTTATAAATAATCGGTGTACGTCTGAAATACATCGTCTTCATCACAAACACTATCATTAACAATTTGTACGACAAAATCAACATATCAATAGGGAACAATATGATAGTAAAATCCAACATAACGTTGTATTAAAAAATCGTAAATATCTATACTTAAAAAAATCGTAAACAACTAGAGGCCATGACACTTAGTAGCTAGGTAGTACTTTGACGTTGTGGAGCTCCAATAATATGTAGTTGGCGCAATGTTAAATGGACTTCAATCAACCTATGTAGGCGCATCGTCATCACCATCTAACAAAACTGAAACCTATAACATAATACAAAATATACTACAAATTAATTTTGATTTCAACAGAAGAGCACATCTTATACGAGTTATCAATTAAAATGGCTAATGGAAATAAAGGACTAAAAGCTCGCTATAATGTACATGCCTGTAAAGATAAAAAATCTTGTGAAATTACCTGATACTGTGAAATGCAGTATGCTGCAAGGTAGGATCAGAATCTCGAGCTGTTTAGACGTAGAATATTCTAACAGCTGCTTGAGCGCCAAATCATCTTCTGATACAATTTACAACCTAAGAATCCACATTTTACAATAAAACAGGTTATAATATACAAGTCCGAGTCATTAAATCCCTATTAACCTAGAATAAGGGGGGTGCTTATACTATCAGGTTATAATATATAAGTCCAAGTCACTAAATCCCTATTAACCTAGAACAAGGGGGTGTCTAATTACTAACTGTTGATAGACGATGTATTCAAAGTTATTAACCTAGAACAAGGGGGTGTCTAATTACTCGATATGCATAAGCTCATATCTAGATGCAAGAGGAGGATATACTCAAATTTTATCTGCATTCATAAGACAAAAAAACATCAGCATAATCCGTTCAAAAGTTCATAAAGTGCATAAGCTTATATCTACATGTAAGAGGAGGATATACTCTAGTTTTATCTGCATTCAGAAGACCAAAACATCAGCATAATCAGTCCAAAAGTTCATAAAGTGCATAACCTCGTATCTAGATGCAAGTGGAGGATATACTCCAGTTTAAACTGCACTCAGAAGACCAAAAAACATCAGCATAGTCAGTCCAAAAGTGCATAAGCTCATACCTAGATGCAAGAGGAGAATATACTCGAGTTTTATCTGCATTCAGAAGACCAAAAAGCATCAGCATCATATTATGCATATAGTAGCTCAATACAACTTGTCTGAAACTTTACCAGAATTTGTTTAGTTAAGGAAAGGATGTTGATAATTCAATCAAAACACTGATTGCTAGACTCACCTGAAGTATGCATTAACTAGGATTCGGTTTATTAAGAAATGATCAACCATTAGATGGCAGACATTTTTCTATCTCAAAAAGGTCACCTGCATCCAAATTTGTTTACACTAGTGACTAGACAAGTTTATTACAATGTGAGACATAATTCAAAAGTAGTGTCATGCTTTAAAAGTTAAAACTCATTATGGGAAAGAAGTCTCTTAAAAAATTAGTGCATCAGTTGACAGTTTACATAATTTGCAATGCACCAGTCGAACAAGATGAAGAGTCATACCAGGACGAAGCATTACCTGACGGTGATTGACAAACAAATTAATATTGTTATTGCCAGTACATTGAATGACTTAATACTTCATCAAGATCAAATTGCTCATGACGGCCAAACTAACACCAGTATACCACAAGGAGAATAATTCACTTTGGAGTTTATGGGATAACGTATTTAATGGCTACAAACATTTCACTACAAAGGATGAATTCGAACACACAAAATCAAGTTAATGATAAAGAGAATTAGATCAACTAAAATGTTGTCCAACTATAAAGGTGAACAGAGTAAAATAATTGATACTCCCTCCGTCCCAATCATTTGTTAAAATTTGATTAAAATACTTCCCACAAAAAAAAAAACAGTAAACAAATGAATTGGATTGAGGGAGTATTTTTTCTTAAATATGAGATGCTAGAAATTACTCGGTACCATATAGAATTAGAAATCTCGTAATGCGGAAGTTATGGCTCAACTATTAGGAATATTATCAAATTAATTGCCTATGAGATATCAGAATAATGTATATCAAGGTTGTAAAGGTTGGGGAATACCCACTTGATGACTGGAATTAAAAGAATTTAAATGAAATTCACTCATGAACCAATAGTACATGAAAATTGTAAAATAAGAAGAAAAACCACACAATATAAACAAGCCATGAACATTCGAGATCAGCTTCGAGCGCGGGAGGCAAATAGTTTTAATAGTTATGATATAGATTGGATTAGGCAAAAACAGCTCATGTAACATCTCGTTCGAGACTCTTTTTGTTTTAATCCAAAACTTACCTTTTACCCCAAAAAAAAATAAACAAGTCATGAAAGCACCGGAGAATAAAAACAAGCCACACAATATAAACAAGCTAATAAAAAATGAAATTCACCCACCGAATAATCTTTGACAATGTTCAGAAACAATAATTCAAAGTCCATTACAGAATACCTGGAGATCAAAGTTACGCATGATTGCAAAACTCAGAGGAGTAGCGAATTTAGGAGATCGATGATTAAACCACTTAAATACCCCCAATATGGTTGATTCTGTGGATCATTGGTTGGTCTTGTATCTAGAAAGTTTGCTAGATCAATAGTCTAAACGAACAAAATCAACAGTTTCAAATGAGGCGAAAATAAAAAAAAAAATCAAAAAAACAATCAGAAGTACCTGACTTTGATAAAGCCTTTCAATAAAAGAAATAAATTGAGCACGAACAATATAGATGAACAAGTACTCCATGGATGGTAATTAGAAAAGAAAAACTCCGTGGATGGAAGAATAGATAAAAAAAGTTGAGAGAATGGTGCTGGAATTTGATAAATTATTAAGCTAGCGGCCGGGAGTTATTAGGGTAAGTTGAGGGATGTGTTAGTGGGGGTATTATTTTATTATTTTTTATTTTATGGACGCTTATGTGTGTCAGTCTTGTACGGATAGCAAAATAGAGCTATGACGCACCACAAAAGCGTCGACGGTATAGCGTCGAGTATCAAATCATTTTGTTGTAGTGTGCCTGCCGACCGGCTGAGGGCCTTTGCTCTTGTATAGTTGTGAAATCGTAAAGGAAGAGGGGTTGCCAGCCGGCAGGCCGGCTGCCTGCCGACCGGCTGGTGACCCCTATAGGCTGTTTTGGCGTTTAAAGAATTGTAAGTAGTTGGGTTGCCAGACGGTCAGCCGGCCGCCTGCCACTGACCGGCTGGGAGCCCCAGTTGACTTAAAAATCGTCTATAACTTTCAAACGGTTTATCGGTTTGGTTTGAAACTCGTTCCGTGTACCTTTTATGTATGTTTGAGGTCCCCGGAGGATGGGCGACACTATATTGGGTTCGGGAATGGAGAGAGGATAGAGACCCCCCGGTCGGGCAACCGAAAGGGAAACCGGCTCTCCCTCAACTTAGTTCCCGGGATCAATTAAGTGTTGATTAGATGTATAAGGTAGTAGAACTATAGAGTAGTTTCTATCTTTGGATGATATTGTATTGATGCGTATTAAGGTATGCCTTAAGCTGGCCTCTGAGCTTAATACGTGAGCTTGTTGTCATATATGGGGATATGCCTTAAGCTGGCCTCTGAGCCCTATATGTGTATGGTTGTCGTGTCTGGGATATGCCTTAAGCTGGCATCTGAGCCCAGACATGTTTGATTGTGATCGCGTCAGAACATACCTTAAGTTGGCCTCTGAGTCTGACGAGTATAGTAGCTGCACAACGGGGCATTTAGGTCGTAACACCTCACCCGGAGTGCAGATGTTTGATGCTAGAACATGCCTTAAGCTGGCCTCTGAGTTTAGTATCTTGTGATGTGGTGAAGGGACATGCCTTAAGCTGGCCTCTGAGTCCTTTACTTTTGGATGTTAGTCTATGCCTTAAGTTGGCCTCTGAGTCTAGTGTCTTGCTGATTGGCGGGTCTATGCCTTAAGTTGGCCTCTGAGTCCTTGCTTGCTGAATGTTTTGGTATTTAGGTTATGTCTTAAGTTGACCGCTGAACCTTTATACTTGCTGAATGATTGGTATTTAGGTTATGTCTTAAGTTGACCGCTGAACCTTTATACTTGCTGAATGATTGGTATTAAGTTATGTCTTAAGTTGACCGCTGAACCTTTATACTTGCTGAATGATTGGTATTTAGGTTATGTCTTAAGTTGACCGCTGAACCTTATACTTGTTGAATCTATCTGCTTGCCTAGAGTTGGTACGGTGTCAGATATGAACGATGATAGTGATGTTTATAGTGCCTTGACTTTGATGTTATTCATCCAAGGCATTGGATGACTCTTTAGTCAATTTCGTAAATGGTTTGGATTGAAAGACCCCCCGACCGGGTAACCGGTAGGGAAACCGGCTCTCCTTCCAAATAGTTTCCGAAGTTGGTTGAGAGTCGTGCATTAGTATTGCATGATAGTATGAGAACAGTTGATGAGATTTTATACTTCACATGTTTATATATGTTGGAGTAATTTGTTTGTATTTATGTGTTACGTGTCGTTACAAAAGGTGGCTAGGAGAACTCTAGTCACTCCCCACTGATTGTGGCGTACATGTTTACATGTATGTAGGTACATGACAGGTGGTTGGCAGAGGGTTGCATGGAGCTAGCGAGCGATGATCCTATTTATCGATTGACTCACACGTTTACGTTAGCTAGACTTAGTTTACATTTCAGTTTTGAGTGCCTGTAGGGATGTGCCATCCCAGGCTGATTGTATATATGTACTTTACTTCAGTTTCAGTTTTATTTCACCTCGCATGTTTATGTTAAAAAGTTTTAATTCCGCTACATTTTTAGTACTTTGTATGTTTTATATTTCCGCTTTCGCGAGGGGTTTTACAGTTGGTATAAGAGCATTTTTGCTCCCGACGTACTCATGTAACCCCAACCTTAACTTGACCAAAAAAACAAATAATGAATTAGAGATGGGGTAGATTTAAGGACTTATATTGTAGTCTGTTTTGTGATTGCTTCTATTAGGCTCTAACATGTTTGTTGATTGTCATTGATTTCACTTTGATCTCTTTTAATCGACGAACCGTGGATTATCCATTTGGCAATGGAGACCGGAGTTTCTACCGAAGATAGAAGGTTTGCGCTACTGTTGGAAAATACTTCTGAGCCTTGAAAATACTCCTATTTCCTTGTGCATCACTTTCTTTGATAACTCTGGATGCACATCCTTCTTTTAGAATATTTGTCTATCTTGCTTGAACAGATCTTCATATCTTTTCAGCTTAACCTTGTTGCTGGCTTTCTTAAGGTGCCCTCTAGGTAACCTTCCCTTTTATTGGATTTGGAGGAACTAGTCTTAGGATAACCGTAAGTTGTGTTATGAGAAATATTGTTATTTGAAGAATAACTTAAGAGGTATCGAGAGACATGTTTTGGTGATCCAAGGGCCTAGTTGTCTATCCAGTTGGGAGAGTGAAAGTGAGTGATATGATACTTGCTTGAATGTTGAGTTGTATACTTAGTATTCGGTGGAACCTAACTTGAGAACCATGCTTAGATCGTGAAGGTTTGTAGATTGTAGAGTACTGTTAAGGAGTTAGATAAGATAATTGAGGATATAGAGCGACCTATAAGAATAGGCTTAAGATGATAATGAAGAAGAATAAATGAGTAAAGTGAGTTAGTATCAATTGACTCAGGTGAGTGATCGAGTAGAGAAAGGTCCGTTGTTGAGAAATGCGAATCATTGGCGACAGTGGTTGAATACTTGGAGAGTTATTGACTTAAGCTTAGAAGAAGTGAATCACTACTTTACCCTAGGCTGTCTATCGAATCTTAACGTTTGCTTAATGAAAAACTTAAGAGAAACTTGAGGATGCACCGCTAGTTTGTGAATGGAATAAAGTAGTTCATTGAGAGATGTAAGTTCGGGAAAAACTTGATGGTTTAAAAATTGTTAACTTGTGGACAGTGAGGTAAGTAAAGTGGATATAGCATATAAGGGTGATGACCTAAAAGTATTATTGAATTGTCATTTGAGGGACTAGCAGAGTTGAGACCTCTCAAACTCTTGGGAATAGGTAGTTATAATGATGATACCGTTTAGAGTTGAAAGATAAGGGTATATGAATCATTGGAGGAATTGTTCGTGAGAACCGATAATTGAATGACTTGATGTGGAAAGTAAAAAGTGAGAACCCCGGGAGAATAGTGAGAGACCCGCACCTTGGGAGATGTCCGTAATCGTTTCTTTCATATCGCTTCTCTCCTCTCCTCTCATTTGCTTCTCCTTCTGATCATGGCTTCAATTTTATTGGAGTCCATAGCCTAAAGTTTCTTACCTTGTCATGTCATTGTTCCTCGAGTCGTTTTCCTATGACTCTCTCGGAACCTGTATCGTGTTTGTCTCTGAGGTTCGTGTCTCATTTCTTCTTCTGTGAGCCTTGTTCCTTTTCATTTAGATTAGTGGCGAGATCGACCTGTCTCGGGGTAGAGATACATGCCTTGATGGATGCTTGGTTTTGCGTTGTCAGAATTTGGTTGAGAGAGTTTATGATAATAATATTCGGGTGATATTGGATAGTGTGCCATCTTGAAAGTTTCATGGTAAGTGGCTAGATGTAAGTGGTGATTGTAGATTTGGAAGTACCGTTTGAGGATTTAAATACGATACTTGGAGTCTTGGGTTATTTTGGAGGTACACGCTTAAGATGATGATGATGTGGTGAAATTGATGAATTAGGTAAGTTAGTGCTACTTAATCTTGAGGAATTTTTGTAATGCAAAAAGGACCACATACTGGAGTAACGGGAGTTACTAGTGACGGTGTGAGAATGTTGAGACATTTACAATTTGACTTGTGGAGTTAACGGAGTATCTAACCTTAAGTTGCTTGGTGAACCTCGGCATTTGCCTATTGATGTACCTACAGGTAACCGTTGAAGTTTGAGGTAGTTATAGAGCAGAAATTTGAAACTTATGAGTGTTCATAAATACCAATTGAGGAATCTCGGAATGTGAATGCCTAAGTCTGATGGAAACTATAAGAGTGAAAGTTGTTACTTCTCTGGAACTTCCTTTGGGATGTATATCGTTGTTAAGTGGTTGAAAATCAGAGGATTTAGAAGTTTTTACCTTAGTGAGACCTTACCTTGGAGTGTTCGTTTTATGGTAATAGATGACCTTGGAGAACTTAGGATATCGAAGTACCCCCATAGAATGAATTTGGTGGAATTGATTTACGTAGGACTAAAGGACATAGGTAATTTTGGTTATGGTCTGTCCGATTGAGAAAAGCCATGACGTAGAAAGTTTGGTATCCTAATTTCAGAATTCGATGTTTTGGGGATAGAATTCAGATTTAGATTTAGAAAGTTCGTAAACCTTGGTCCGAGGTATGTGTATTAGGTTTCCACCTTGAGTGAGAGAATCCTTATCCTTGGCCTAACAGATTTTTGAGTGAATTGAGTGAGAGTTTTGGAAACCTTCTGGTTGAGGAATACCTTGTTTTGTGGACGAGATAGGTGTAAGAAGGACCGTGAAACCATTGTGAGCATCGAGGTTACTGAAATCGCCTTTTGGGGATATACTAAAAATCGTTGTAACGATGTTTGATTACGGATTGAGCGGTTAGTGTACCCAGGTTGGACAAGGTTACCGTCATCCTTAACCTTCGACTTGATTGTTCCGTTCCTTCAACCCTCCTTTTCGTGTTCTTACGGACGCGAGGCTTGAAACCCCTAATTCTTCGTGTTGAAAATAAGCTCTACGACCGTTTCCGCGCTCTCAAACGTCTGTTTTGAAACTTGTTCCCCAATTATTGACTTTAAACTCACTGTTTATGGAAAAAGCTTAATTGTTTTGAGAAATTGAAATCTGTTTCCTCTTCCGTTAGAAATAACTTTTCGTCATTGTTGCAATTTTTTTTTTCTCTTCAAAAATTTGAGAAATAAAGGTTAATTTGAAAGAAAACTTGATTTTGAAGAATAGGAAATTTTACAATTTGGCAGACTTCAGCGTTGATTGCCACTAGAACGTGTTATTGGAGACGTCTGATAACCCGTACTGTGCTCATCAACACCGAATCGACCTAAATTTCGAATTTTGGCTGATTTAATTTTGGGACTTGTCTTAGATTTGGAATGTCGGACTCTTGAATACGTAACGAGAATCCCATTATCCAGTGACGGAGACTTGTGCCTTGAAATCTTTTGTTTCTTGAAAACTTTTGGCAAGATAAAGTTTTGGGTTATCATAACCCGCATGATACATTTTGGAAGTTAGAGTTATCTTCATACTTACTTCTACCTTCGAGTTTCGAGGACGAAACTTTTTGAAGATTGGGTGATCGTAACAGCCCGTATTTTCACGATTTATATTTAAAGGCTTTTAATTATTTTAAGTAATAAAATATATTTTGAAGGTTTCAATTATTGTTACGGGATAAAATAATATTTTAATATTTGATGCTAATTCATTTTTAAATAACACTTTAATGATTATTGATAAGTTGATTTTAAATGTTTCGTAAGATCCGTCTTAAGAACCTTAAGTCCTTAAGACGAATACAAACTTGACAACTTGAATTCATATCCTAAAACCCGTTCATGTTACCAAACCCTTTTTCCTTGAAACAGGAAAGGACACATAAAAACCCATCTAAAGCCTTGTTTGTCGACATAATTGTTCATCCTCAAAAATAAGAACACCATCATCTTCATCTTCATTTCCTCTTAAAACCTCAAGCTTAAAATCCATTTTTCTTCATCATCCGTTCACCGAATCAAGGTAATAAATACAATTTCGGAATCCTCATGAAATTTGCAAGCCATCCGTCACTTCAGTTTTTCATTTCCTCCAATTCGAAAAAGGGGCTGTTTTGGGTAATTTCCGTTTTAGCATCTAAAAACCCATTTTCTTTGTTGTATGAGAAGGCTTAGAGGATCTTGGTGTTCGTAGTTCCATTATTGAATAGGATCTTGGAGCTTAATCGCTTTTGAGGTGACGATAGTAAGAAACTCGGCCTTATTGTGAATATTAGCATTTTTGATGTTTAAGATGATTTACGTTTCTGAAATTTCATATGTTTATAGTTGTTTGGACCTAGTATCATGATAGGAATCCTTCTTAAAGGCCCTCACATGCTTGTTGATGTTATACATGTTTAGTTGTTCATTTTCAGAAATTCATGTTTTGCGACGGATACAAAGTATAATCATATTGAGGATTGTTATGGGTAATTGCTGATAGTGTTGTTGGATGATTTGTGATATTGGGTAAACCTTGTTTGTTGCGATTTCGAGGTACTAGCATCGATTTTGTAGGATTCGAAGTATATGGCGAATTGCGTATTTTCTGCTCAGTGACTCTGAGCCGGTCGACCGACCGGCCACCGGTCGACCGGCTGGGGGTGCCTGTTGGTTGTTTTTCGAAAATCGAAGTTTTAGTTTTAGGGCTACCAGCCGGTAGGCCGGCTGCCTGCCGACCGGCTGGGAGTCCTTCCTAGTTTATGCGTGTAGTTTAGAATTTAAGGATTTGAGTTCCCAAGACGGTAGGCCGCCTGCCTGCCGACCGGCTGAGGGCCTTTGCTCTTGTATAGTTGTGAAATCGTAAAGGAAGAGGGGTTGCCAGCCGGCAGGCCGGCTGCCTGCCGACCGGCTGGTGACCCCTATAGGCTGTTTTGGCGTTTAAAGAATTGTAAGTAGTTGGGTTGCCAGACGGTCAGCCGGCTGCCTGCCACTGACCGGCTGTGAGCCCCAGTTGACTTAAAAATCGTCTATAACTTTCAAACGGTTTATCGGTTTGGTTTGAAACTCGTTTCGTGTACCTTTGATGTATGTTTGAGGTCCCCGGAGGATGGGCGACACTATATTGGGTTCGGGAATAGAGAGAGGATAGAGACCCCCCGGTCGGGCAACCGAAAGGGAAACCGCCTTTCCCTCAACTTAGTTCCCGGGATCAATTAAGTGTTGATTAGATGAATAAGGTAGTAGAACTATAGAGTAGTTTCTATCTTTGGATGATATTGTATTGATGCGTATTAAGGTATGCCTTAAGCTGGCCTCTGAGCTTAATACGTGAGCTTGTTGTCATATATGAAGATATGCCTTAAGCAGGCCTCTGAGCCCTATATGTGTATGGTTGTCGTGTCTGGGATATGCCTTAAGCTGGCCTCTGAGCCCAGACATGTTTGATTGTGATCGCGTCAGAACATGCCTTAAGTTGGCCTCTGAGTCTGACGAGTAGAGCAGCTGCACAACGGGGCATTTAGGTCGTAACACCTCACCCGCAGTGCAGATGTTTGATGCTAGAACATGCCTTAAGCTGCCCTCTGAGTTTAGTATCTTGTGATGTGGTGAAGGGACATGCCTTAAGCTGGCCTCTGAGTCCTTTACTTTTGGATGCTAGTCTATGCCTTAAGTTGGCCTCTGAGTCTAGTGTCTTGCTGATTGGCGGGTCTATGCCTTAAGTTGGCCTCTGAGTCCTTGCTTGCTGAATGTTTTGGTATTTAGGTTATGTCTTAAGTTGACCGCTGAACCTTTATACTTGCTGAATGATTGGTATTTAGGTTATGTCTTAAGTTGACCGCTGAACCTTTATACTTGCTAAATGATTGGTATTTAGGTTATGTCTTAAGTTGACCGCTGAACCTTTATACTTGCTGAATGATTGGTATTTAGGTTATGTCTTAAGTTGACCGCTAAACCTTATACTTGTTGAATCTATCTGCTTGCCTAGAGTTGGTACGGTGTCAGATATGAACGATGATAGTGATGTTTGTAGTGCCTTGACTTTGATGTTATTCATCCAAGGCATTGGATGACTCTTTAGTCAGTTTTGTAAATGGTTTGGATTGAAAGACCCCCCGACCGGGTAACCGGTAGGGAAACCGGCTCTCCTTCCAAATAGTTTCCGAAGTTGGTTGAGAGTCGTGCATTAGTATTGCATGATAGTATGAGAACAGTTGATGAGATTTTATACTTCACATGTTTATATATGTTGGAGTATTCTGTTTGTATTTATGTGTTACGTGTCGTTACAAAAGGTGGCTAGGAGAACTCTAGTCACTCCCCACTGATTGTGGCGTACATGTTTACATGTGTGTAGGTACATGACAGGTGGTTGGCAGAGGGTTGCATGGAGCTAGCGAGCGATGATCCTATTCATCGATTGACTCACACGTTTACGTTAGCTAGACTTAGTTTACATTTCAGTTTTGGGTGCCTGTAGGGATGTGCCATCCCAGGCTGATTGTATATATGTACTTTACTTTAGTTTCAGTTTTATTTCACCTCGCATGTTTATGTTAAAAAGTTTTAATTCCGCTGCATTTTTAGTACTTTGTATGTTTTATATTTCCGCTTTCGCGAGGGGTTTTACACCGTTACCGATTTGAAAGGCATTGGAACTCATGAATGGTTGAAACAAGCCTGCATTTTTGGGGTCGCCGCCAATTTTTGTGGATAATTGGATCCGTTTAAATATCTCATGTCATGTCAAAACACTAAGTAATAAGAAATTTGCTGCCCTTAGCACTTTATGCTTAGAAGGACTCTCGTGATGCCTGATACGTGTCTATTTTATGATGTTTTACATCTATTTTTACACGTATTTGGTCGCTCATTTACTATGTTTTAGCCTTTATTTCCCACAAATTGTGTACTTTCGTATTTTTATGCACTTTTGCAGATTTATGCGGAAAAGAGACGATTTAGCACCAAATCCGTATCCTCAAGTCTTTTGCATAATTAAGGAATAAATGGAAAGTCAACTGGAGTCAAAGTCAAAGTATTCAAAGTCAAAACAAGAAGAAAATAGAAGAAATTCTTCGGGAAGCGGTCGACCGACCGGTAATATAGGTCGACCGACTGACCCTGATCTTTAATAAAGCCCAAATCTCAAGGAGGGCCGGAAATAAAAGGAAGCCCAGCAAGAAGCGGTCGACCGACCCACATAGTAGGTCGACCGACCACAGCGGAAGCCAGACGATTCTTTTTCGGAAATAAAATAGAATTAGAGTCTTTAGGAAACTCTAATCTCTTACCCTATATAAGCTAATCTTGTAGCTAGGGTTTATTATCAAGTTTTATTAGAGTCAATAAAGTGTTATGTATCAATCCATCAATTATTCAGTTTGAGAAAGATTCAAGAATTCGGTTATTTATTCAGTTATTATCAAAGTTTGTAATCTTTCAATAATTCCCAAGCATTCAATAAAGTTAGTTTCTTTCTGCCCTAATTCCAATTGTGGTAATTACTCTTTTAATCTTGCTTTATTATCATTCTTGTTTTTATTACAATTGTTAAGTTAGAATCCCAAGCTTTATTGAATCTTGCATGTTTAGATTATTTACTAGGTTTACCATGTTTAATCCCGTTTTCATAATCATCTTAACAACCATGAGTAGCTAATTTTCATATGTTAGGATGTAGGGGATAATATGCATAGGTAAACAAAATTCGAAAGACCGACTTGTAGCAGGACCACGGTCGGCCGACTGGAATAGCTGGTCGGTCGACCGAGGCCGTGGTCGGCCGACTGGAGTAGCCGGTCGGTCGACCACCCGCGTATGTTTTCTTATTTCGTCTTTTCTTGTCAATTACAATATCCTGCAATGAGACCATAAGGAGACTTGTAGGATGTTAGTAATGACCTACCCAAGATTGAAAGATACGGGAAGGACATTGGTTTACACCTTAAGACGGATAGGTTACTCAAGGCTGAAAGGTATGTGACCTGGGATTTAGGAATCACCTTTATTGTTGACACCCAATAATTGTGAGACCTAGGAACTAATAGCATAGGCCGAAAGGAGCTATTAGGTAGCATAGACCTAAAAAGATATGTTACACCCCCTTACGCGACTGCAGTACATGTTGACCTTAGGATTAATATTACCTTAGCTATTTATTACCCAAACATCCTAGCATCCCTTTTATTATATTTTATTCTCATCTTTTATTATTTGTTTATTTTAATCTTTGCCTTAGACTTAGTAATCAACCAATTCAAACCCCAAAAAATTGTTACCTTAAACAGAAACATCAAACAATAAACATTCCCCACCTCCTTGTGGTTCGACCCTGACTTTCACTATCTATTGTTAAAGTTAGGAATTATAAATTTATCTTTGGTACCCTCAACGACGGGCATCAAATTTTGGCGCCGTTGCCGGGGAGGTGACGCCAGTGTTTATTGTTTTTTTGTTTTTGTTTCCCTTTGTTTAAGGAACTTTTTGTTCCTTAAACCTTCTCACTTTTTTCTTGTAGTTTCCATCTTATGCGCAGGTCAGTTCAAGGAGAACTCCTACCACTTGACCTCGAAATTGAGAGGACTCTTAAAGAAAGAAGAAAGCAACTTCTAGCAAATCAGGAAGGAGGTTCACCATCTTCCTTATTTCAAGAAGACTTATTCGAACAACCATCATTACCATCTTCACCAAAAACACCACCTTCACAACCAAATTCACCCATCAATCCACTTTCACCAACATCACCACCTTTTACCTACTTTCCAGTTTTTCCTAAAGAAGAAGAGAACATGACAGAGGAAGCTACTATTGCCAGTCACTCCATGCCTCAGGCAAAGGACCTATACAAAGGGTTCACTTTACCTGCAGGTACTGGGAAGCCATTCGAGGCCAAGCCCGCCTACATAACTATGGTTGAAAGAAACCAATTTGGAGGCTCGGCCAATGAGGATGCTGCTAAGCATATTGAAATCTTCACAGATTACATATGCTCTATAGCACCCCCAGAAGGAGTGACGCAGGACCAGATTAAACAAACCATGTTTATCTTCTCTCTTAGGGACTCTGCGAGAGAATGGTACAGAGATCTTGACCGCACTGCTGCGGGAGTCACAGATTGGAACACCTTAGCCTTAGCATTCTACAGGAAATACTATTCTGCATCAAAGACTAATGCTTTAAGAGCGCAGATCACTAATTTCAAGCAAGGTCCCAATGAAGATTTTAGCGAGGCGTGGGACAGGTTCAAGTGACTTGTTCGATCCATACCACATCACGGATTCGAACAATGGTTTCTTTGCAACCAGTTCTACAATGGCCTCTACGATGACAACATGGCCTATCTAGATGCTGCAGCTAATGGGAGATTCCAAGATAATTCAGGAGAGACTAAGGGTCTCAAGTTGATAGAAGATGTTGCTGTGCACCGTGCTGAGCATGGTACTTCCAGAGGAAACCAGAGGAAAAATGAGTACAACCTGTCAGCAATTGAGGCTTTGATAGTTAAGTTAGAAAAATTTGAGGCTGCAGGAAAGCTTGATCTAGGGAGTGGAAGCAAGGGAGGAATTTACCAAGTGAACGCCGTTCAGGACGGACCCTTTGCTTGTGAGAGGTGCGGTGGAGAAGGGCATGTGTCGAAATTCTGTACTTCATCTAATGAAACATGTGCCGCTTTTCAGCATTACCGTGGGAACAATTTCTATGACCCGAATAATAATAATGTCCATCCCAACTTAAGGTGGACAAGCCAGAATGTTCAAAACCCACAGCATATGCAACCTCAGCAAAATTCCACCTATGTACCCCCACATAAACAAAATTTCCAAAGACCACCTTTCAACCCTCAACCACCTTCTAATCCACCACCCAACACAGATGCTCTTATCCAAAATCTTATTGGGTTGGTACAGAAGGAGTCACAGGCTAGAGAGGCAGGAATGAAGATGTTAGAGTCCCAGATTGCTCAAATTGCGAGCAAGAATGATACTAGGGCTCCGGGTCAACTTCCGACTAAACCGGACCAGAAAAAGGAGACTCTAAACGTCGTAACCTTAAGAAGTGGAGCTAAAGTGGGGGCTGAGAAGGAAAAACAGGCGAGTAGTAGTGAAGGCAGTCGACCGACCGAAGTTTCTGGTCGACCGACCACATATCAGGACCCGAAAATTTTGCCTGAACAGGAGACTGGTCGACCGACCGAAGCCTCTGGTCGACCGACCGCAGATCAGGATCCGGAAATTTTGCCTGAACAGGAGACTGGTCGACCGAGCGAAGATTCTGGTCGACCGACCACCGAAGCAGAACCCGAAGTTCCCTTTCGTCCAGATTTGCCAAATAACTTGCGGGATTTTCTCTTCCGGGGTGACAAGACCCCCAGGTTTCTAAAAAGGGCTGCAAATACTGAATCCTCAGCTGCTCCTTTCCCAGAAAGACTCGTGCCTTCAAAGGATCAGGTATCTTTTGACAAATTTAAGGATGTGATTCGTTCATTAAATGTTCAAGTCCCGTTTTTAGAATTAGTTCAACAAGTTCCTTCCTATCTTAAATTTATGAGACAGCTTTTGTCGAGAAAGAGATCTTTAGAAAAAGTTGAGTCGGTGGCCCTCACTGAAGAGTCATCCAGTTTTTTAACACATGTCATTGCCCCTCATAAACTAGAGGACCCTGGTAGTTTTTCTGTCCCCTGTAATATAGGAACCTTCCCAGTCAAGAAGGCTTTGTGCGACTTAGGTGCTAGTATAAGTGTCATGCCCCTAAGCGTTGCCTTAAAACTAGGAATGACCGAATTTGCAGTGACCAGTATGACAGTCCAGATGGCGGATCGCACATCTATGGAACCTATAGGGGTGTTAGAAAACATCCCTGTGCAGATTGACAGGTTCTTCTTCCCAGTCGACTTTGTAGTTTTGGACATCCCAGAGGATGCCCATATACCTATAATTCTAGGAAGACCTTTCCTTCCCACCGCAGGTGCCATTATAGATGTAGGCACTGGGACTCTAACATTCAAAGTAGGCAAGCATTCTATTATCTATGGCCTATCTTACAGGAAAAAGGATGATATGACCCCCATCACATGTAATGCTATCACTTCTGAGAAGAAGTATGAGGTCATCACTACTTCTCCCACTTTATTACCTGTTCCTGTATCTGTTTTTACACCTTCGCCCCAGATTGGGAGCAGTAGGGAGGACACTTCTATTATGACTATTGCAGGAACTGGTTTGGGGAAACCCAAAGTGAAGGAAGCCATCGTCCAGAGAGGAGGAATGGGATGCCTAAGCTATGAAGAAGATGAGGATCCAGACGTCGTGGATCGGGAGGAAAAGAAGAAGATGAGGCAAGCTCAAGAGGAGAGACCGTCGCATATGCTTTGCGACGGCGGAAAGAAGATGTGTTTTGCTACTAAAGCAAAAACCGTGGAGACTACGGCATGTCGTCAGAAGCCGTGGTCGGATATTTTCCGCATCTTTAGCGGATAGTTGTTTTTAAGTTGCAGTTTTAAGACAATTTATTTTTTGTTGTGTGAGACTTTTTAATTTTGTTTGCTCGTAGTTTTAGATCCTTTCCTTTATGTTTGAGTAGTTAAAACTTTAAGAATCGTTCCGGGCATCTCGCGCATTGTTGGGCGCACATATTTTCTTGCTTTTTCAGGATTTACGAAGAAACGAAGACCTCCAGGACGCAGAGGGTCGACCGACCAGAAACATCAGTCGGTCGACCAGAGTCGCTGTATCGCTAAATTTTCTGTGATTTACAGGAGGTCGGTCGACCTGTTACATAGGTCGGTCGACCTGCTGTCCGCTGCGGTCTTTCGTTTCTCTTCCTTGGAAGTCGTGAAATTGACTTGGTTACTTGAGTGGCACTGCTGGCCACCAAAACCTCCCAGCTTACGCTGGTTTGGGGAGGTTTTTCTCATGCGCTTCATAATCCAGTGAGTTCTTTCCAATTTTTCCTTAGTTTTTATTTTCGCATCTTTTCTTTAATTTTCTGAAACCTTTACTTAGGCTAATGCACAATGGAGACATTGTGCGGGTTGGTTTGGGGAATGGTTTCGTGTTACATGCATTGCATTCTGTCACACGTTTATTGCATTTCCGTATTGCATTGTTCTTTTCTTTATTTTCCTTGCATATACAAGAAAAATACAAAAAAATGAAAAAAATTCCAAAAAATGCACGTTTATTTTAGCATATAGGTCGAGTCGGAACGATAGTATTTCAAGGATGATCTATGCTATCTTACATGTTTATGCCTTTACCTTGCCTTGTCAACTTGTTTTAGTATGAGAGTCTTTTGCATATCTACGAGTTTTTGTCAACTTGTTTTCTTGAGACTTGACTTATACTTTGGCAACCTACTATACATTCTAAGGTTTAGAGCTTATTTCCTGGTTTCATTCTTAAACCAGTTGTCTAGGATGTGAGTAGTACTCCCCTTGGAACATGTTACATCAATATGCATAAACATGAACTTGAATTGCTATACACTTGTTTTACTTTCTCGTTTTGTGAGTCTTGATACGTGCATTTGGGATCCCCTTTCTCTTATTTACCCATAAGCCTTACATAGCCAAAATTGCCTTTTTATTCCCCCAAAACTACATCCCATACTTAGCCTACCCTTCCAAGCTAGTATTTGTGGTCTTTGGTTTATTTTTTGAGGCATCTTGGTTTGTATGCTATCATGAGCAAAAAGAGAAAAGAAAGAAAGAAAGCAAGAAAAGAAAAAAAAAGAACAGAAAAATTCAGAAAAAGAAAGAAAGAAAAGAAAAAAACGAAAAAAATAAAAATATACAGTGGAGTCAGTCGACCGACCACCTTATTGGGTCGGTCGACCAACTGACAATACCAGATTCAAAATTTCGTTCCGGAAATTCCTTTTTTTTATGTGTTATCACTCCCGTACCTCATTCAAAAAAAATATTTGGGAGTCCTTTCTTATATAATGTGAGAGTTGTGCTACAAGAAGAGCACTTTCTTAATATCAAAAGTTGTGAAATATGTTGTTGGGAAACGGTTTTACTAGCTTGGCTACTAACCCCACAAATCCAAAAACATCTTAACCATTTTTTACCTTTTACCTCACATATCTTTCATTACCTCAATTGCATGTATCTAGGTCACTTAATGAGATTGTTATACAAAGTTGTGGAATTCTTGTTCATGTTAGATTGCAGGCATGTTTTCATGGGTCGCAGTTAGGTGAGTGTCTCAACAAAATTACTTCTTTCTATCTTTTACATATACTCACCCTTTGCTTCATGAGTGTCTCGAGCGTACCGCGAGAGTCCATGTTATAAGTCTCTATAGTTTCTATATTTGCAAGTTTGACAACACCATAACTCGTTTGCATGATTTAAATACTATCTCATTATGTACTTAGCATTGGTATAGGCTTACATGTAAATTTCGCTCTGAGATTGAAATCGTTCCATTAGTTAGGATCGAGTCTATTTCTTGCTTGAGGGCAAGCAAGGGTTTGGTTTGGGGAATTTGATACGTGTCTATTTTATGATGTTTTACATCTATTTTTACACGTATTTGGTCGCTCATTTACTATGTTTTAGCCTTTATTTCCCACAAATTGTGTACTTTCGTATTTTTATGCACTTTTGCAGATTTATGCGGAAAAGAGACGATTTGGCACCAAATCCGTATCCTCAAGTCTTTTGCATAATTAAGGAATAAATGGAAAGTCAACTGGAGTCAAAGTCAAAGTATTCAAAGTCAAAACAAGAAGAAAATAGAAGAAATTCTTCGGGAAGCGGTCGACCGACCGGTAATATAGGTCGACCGACTGACCCTGATCTTTAATAAAGCCCAAATCTCAAGGAGGGCCGGAAATAAAAGGAAGCCCAGCAAGAAGCGGTCGACCGACCCACATAGTAGGTCGACCGACCACAGCGGAAGCCAGACGATTCTTTTTCGGAAATAAAATAGAATTAGAGTCTTTAGGAAACTCTAATCTCTTACCCTATATAAGCTAATCTTGTAGCTAGGGTTTATTATCAAGTTTTATTAGAGTCAATAAAGTGTTATGTATCAATCCATCAATTATTCAGTTTGAGAAAGATTCAAGAATTCGGTTATTTATTCAGTTATTATCAAAGTTTGTAATCTTTCAATAATTCCCAAGCATTCAATAAAGTTAGTTTCTTTCTGCCCTAATTCCAATTGTGGTAATTACTCTTTTAATCTTGCTTTATTATCATTCTTGTTTTTATTACAATTGTTAAGTTAGAATCCCAAGCTTTATTGAATCTTGCATGTTTAGATTATTTACTAGGTTTACCATGTTTAATCCCGTTTTCATAATCATCTTAACAACCATGAGTAGCTAATTTTCATATGTTAGGATGTAGGGGATAATATGCATAGGTAAACAAAATTCGAAAGACCGACTTGTAGCAGGACCACGGTCGGCCGACTGGAATAGCTGGTCGGTCGACCGAGGCCGTGGTCGGCCGACTGGAGTAGCCGGTCGGTCGACCACCCGCGTATGTTTTCTTATTTCGTCTTTTCTTGTCAATTATAATATCCTGCAATGAGACCATAAGGAGACTTGTAGGATGTTAGTAATGACCTACCCAAGATTGAAAGATACGGGAAGGGCATTGGTTTACACCTTAAGACGGATAGGTTACTCAAGGCTGAAAGGTATGTGACCTGGGATTTAGGAATCACCTTTATTGTTGACACCCAATAATTGTGAGACCTAGGAACTAATAGCATAGGCCGAAAGGAGCTATTAGGTAGCATAGACCTAAAAAGATATGTTACACCCCCTTACGCGACTGCAGTACATGTTGACCTTAGGATTAATATTACCTTAGCTATTTATTACCCAAACATCCTAGCATCCCTTTTATTATATTTTATTCTCATCTTTTATTATTTGTTTATTTTAATCTTTGCCTTAGACTTAGTAATCAACCAATTCAAACCCCAAAAAATTGTTACCTTAAACAGAAACATCAAACAATAAACATTCTCCACCTCCTTGTGGTTCGACCCTGACTTTCACTATCTATTGTTAAAGTTAGGAATTATAAATTTATCTTTGGTACCCTCAACGACGGGCATCAATGCCAATGAACACCGATGTTCACAAATATCAAGAAGCTCATACTAGAGCACTTAATCTTATCCCGCCCGCCTCGATAGCACCTCTACTAATGATCAAGGATTGGTTTAGACTCGAGTTGTTGTTTAGTTATATGCATGAATGTAACAAACACGTTTTAGTCCTAGCATGTGGATTAAACTACCTCGGTTAGACACGTTATTTAGCATACAATTAAGTTGAAGTTGGATGATTTACATATTACATATGAAAGGTAAACAGATGAACAAAATGTATTACATGAGTGAATTATTTAGTCTACGTCACAACCATAATTAAATATTTTGTAGAAATTAATGGTGAAATACGCGGTGATGCTTATAGTCAATTAATGAATTGATTGAAGGCTTATGTCAGAACGAGATGAGATTAGAGTCAGAACCCAACCTAGAACAGGCGCAACAAAGGTTGCGTCCTCTGAAAGAGGCGCATGTCTTATTGTGTTTGTTCTAAGAGTGATTTGTGGTTGTGAGAGTCAGACCCGTGTTTGTTAATGTTGATTGGTTTGACTTCCCATTGAAGGGTATCTGGAATATGAAATCATCAACAAACTTTCCTCTCCTTTTTTCGGAAGTTGGCACATAAAATTCTTCCCACTGTAGAAATGCTTGCCTCGAAGTGAATTTCAGTACATCCCCTTTGTCATATCTGTCATCTTGCACCAGAAACAGCGAACCATCTTTTTGTTCATGTACCTTTGTGCAACATGTTTGGAAGTCTTGCGTGCTAGGAATCCAGTCGATGTCCAACCCAATTGTTTCTCTCATGGATTGGCTAAAGGGTTTCATTAACTATTTTCAAAAGCATTCAGCTATCTATGTTAATGGTTTGCTTTATTTTTTTTGTGTTTTGCAGGCAATTTGGAAATATCGTAACGCCATTATTTTTCGCGACATCCAAGTTTCCCCATAGGAAATATGTAAGCTTGTTGACCGTCTTAGCCAGGCACGTCAACAGTTTCCCACAGTATGGTCTAACCTGTCATTGAAACCTCAATCCCTAAAGCGTCAAGTTATTCATCTTCACCTTAGTCACGAAGTTTCCTATTACTTCACTGCTCCTAGGAGGAGCTCCTAAAGCATTTCTATAGTTTCCTTTTCTACTCCGTTACAGGAGTGCCTACTCATATTCGGGTGCGTGTAGTGTCTTCGTCTATGGCATCTGTTGGAGCTGGTGTCCTCCACATGTAGTGTGATAGCGTCATTGCACATACACTTGTATGGACAAGTGGGAGAAAGTCACACCTATAGGACACGTTTGAGAGATGTGAAGGTATGAAAATACAGTCACATTTATGCCGAATACGACTAAACAGTTAGTCAGAGGTATTGACTATAAAATTAGTCAATGAGATGTTGAGATAATTATTTAATACAGATTAAATAATTTTAGCTAATACGAATTACATGATTAATTCGTAAATTTAATATAAACGGTTATATTTGATTAAATGTATAAAATGGGAGCTTTGACGGATTAAATGTTTAATTCGTGTATTAATATAAGCAGTTATATTAATTAAGCTAATTATACAATATCGTCATTTTCTTATCAGACCATTATTAATGTATCGACTGCACATTGTGACGAAGTAATACATTAATATCTGATAACATGTATACGATTTATAATTGAAACCCGCGAATTACATTTTAGCAATTAGGGTCGAATCACGCATTAGAATAAGGTGAGAGTGGAAAGCCCACTCTCACCCTATGAGAATTTCGGCCAAATGGAGATACAAAAGGAGAGTCATTCTCCTTTTGTCAGACACTCCAAATTCACTTTTCTGATATACTGGGGTTTTGAGAGCATTTTTCTCCCAATAACCTAGATCTCACATCAAAACTCACAAAAACTCTCCCCATATTGCAAGGCAATTGGAGAGCATTTCTAGCACACGCGGCATCGTCTCATACGGATCTTGGGTGCAAGTTATAGGAGGGAATCTCCGTTGATTCCTGTTCTTAGGCCAATTTCGCAAGGACCTAAGGTTGTGCATCTATTCTCTTTTCGATTCATGTTTTCATTTTATGACTATATTCACTTGTAAAATTTTGTTATAGTCCTATAATTTTAGGGTGAATATACGGATATTCCCCACAGCATCATCCAGAAGCCTCTTTCTGGCTATGCATCAAGTCGCCTCTGATCACTACGGTTCGGTAATCTTTATGATTACCTCTAAAAAAATTTCCTCTGTTCTCACTTCTTCATGGCCATTACCAACGAAAGTGAGGAATTCAATATCTAAAATCTCGCACTTCTTTCTCTTTTTTCCTTTATGGTTTGTGATACCGTCGTTTCAGTACCAAAAATAAATACCTAAGTACTACTAACAGAAGTCAGCGGTAAGTAGGGTCGCTCTCCTCATGGAGGCAAAGTTGCTAATTATCAGTTCAAAATGTTCTGTCCAAATGTCACAAAATTGGGGGTTTAATTGATTTGAATTCTAAAAACTACGAGAAAAAGGGAAATGTTTCGTGAGAACGAATAATCGACTCGCACTAAGCTACTACATTTTGATTCTATAGAAACACTCCACTATTGTTGCATAATCTCATATAAGTGTTGCCATAGAGTTTATGCAACACTTAATGAAGTGTTGTATAAAGTCTCGTTGCATTAACTCATTGCAACACTTTATGCAACACTTTTTGAACTATTGCAACACTTTTATAAAGTGTTACATATGTTACTTTTATGCAACACTTTTTTCAAATGCAAAGGCAACATTTTTATTTTCCTATGCAACACTTCTTGTGAAAAATTAGCAACACTTTTCGTAGACAAATGCAATACTTTTTACATTAAAAAGCGACACTTATATCGAACAAATGCGACATTTTTATTTTGGGAACGCAACACAAGTTACATCCAAAAACAACACCTATACTAAACAAACGCACCACTAGTTCATCCGAACACAATAGAGAATTGGAATTCTTAATAGTCGTGTATTATTATTATTAATGATGAAAGGTAAGTAGTATATATCATAACCAAAGTCAATTTACACGGATATTCCAAAACGAATACAAGAAAAAACTATGCTATAGTTTTGTCTTGTATAAATCAGCTTCAAGGAAACCGCATTCTCACTGCAAACACAATTCCAAACCCACGAAAATCATCCCCGTAGCAGTCACTGCTACTCTTTCGCACTTCCGTTTACAGCCATCATGTGAGCATACCTTATTCTGCCAAGCACGCCTGCCAGCCCTGCATCACACTGAAATCCCTGCAGCATTACAGAATGGGCAGTCCGTAGACCACGGCAATCCCAATGCTGCTGCAACTAATGTGATACTAAGCCAATCATCACTGCAGCTTCAACACCATGAGCTTCCAGGCTCTGATCCTGCCTCTTCCCAAAAGAAGATGGATAATTGTGACCAAATAGCTGAATCGCAGAAAGAAGAGGAACAAAATGGGCATGAAATGATTCAATATCAGCAACACATCCTTCTTGAATATGTGACCGGTTAACATCAACTTTCAACCCATAGTTTCCTGGCTCCTCATACCAATCTAAAACAGAGTGAAGAGATATGTTTGGTGTCTGCTCTCTATAGAGAATAAGACTATTCAGCATATCAATGAAGCTACCATCACATGGTTTAGATAGAACTGAAGAATCAATAGTTGGGGTGGCAGAAAACAGTAATCTTTCAAACTCGGCAGGTGGATATCCTGTTGTCCGATGAACGCCGTCAGATGCTAACTGCATTCTATATGAGGTAATAAAAGCTTGTTCCACAAACTGGGAATCATCAGGATGATATAGGAAACCGTCAGACACATGGATTGACTGAGTAAAGTTCTCAACACTTTGAACGCCGCAGCATTCAACCTTGTCCGGGGCTTGTTCCATTAGTGAGGGTATATCATTATCGGATAATAAATTTGCACCGATGTGCTCCATAGGTGCCTCTGGAATAGAGTTAGAAATGACATCAGCTTTTAGTTCAATATCCTCTTTCTTCTCCATTGGTGAGTTATCATTGATGTTTTCAGTAGTTCCTGCAGATATGGGGGTCTCTGGAATACTGGTATTCTTTTTGCAAACAGGAATCCACTTCCTTGCACTTTGATGTTGAGTAGTATCTTGGCCACGCCTAATCCCAGGGGGCATATTGGACTTAAAGCATGTGGTGTCACTCCACCCGCTCGTAATGTTTTGAATATGCTTCTCTTCAACATGCTTCATTGCTGGCAACTTCATATGCTGGTCAAAAGTGCTGATATCTTTTGAATAGACCTTTTCTTTGGACTGAACGTGATGCTTCAAAACAGATAAAAATAGCTTAGTACTACCTCCATCCTGTTACTATTGTCGTAATTTGACTTCAGGTGTCGACAAATAATTATTTTGACAATTGTTTTCCCTAAATATTCTGCAGTTGCTGTTTCGGAAAAGCTACTCCCAAATCATAAAATGTTTTAAGTATTTTATAGTGACAGAAAATATCAGTCAAAACTTTAAGTCTTTTGACCACTATGGTACTCCGTCTCTTTATTCCCTGACATATCCCTGTCCGGCACTCGACACTCCGACAAGGGTATGACACTCGGACACCTCATTTTAAGCCAAAATATGCATTGTTTTCATCAAAATAGCCTAGACCAACACTTGGACATGCACCCCCGTGTCGGATACTCCTAAAAGTGTCTGAGCAACATAATTGACCACCAGAGTCAATTAGTGACGATATAAATGGAATGGAAGGAGATAATGTTGACTAGAGGCAAATTATGTATAATAATATTAGTCAACAGATCTATTGTCGCTTATACTGACCTGTGGCTGAAAGGGGAAAGGTTGTCGGTGATGCCTATATGATTTTGAGGAGGGAGATCGAGTTGCCTTCCAACCATTGTTTTTTCTTTTCCCAAATTTGTTCCGATGTCCATTTGATTCATCCAGTTTTACTACATGGATCATTTCAATTGGCTTTGTACTAAAAGGCAAGTCCTGGTATTCACAGCTTACCCCCTCAGCAACTCGTTGGCAAGATCCAACTGATCATTTGAACGTGACAATTATACAGATCAATCAATACATACAGTCATACAGATCATACTTACAAAAGTCCAAAAGCAACATCAATCGATACATATAGTCATACAGATCATAGTTACCAGCAAGAACAGTTGTGCCTACATAAGAAAGTACACCATACAAGAAATAATTGAAAGGGAATGATCCAACTGTAGCCACATAAGCTATTAGAAACGAATATGATTATATGCATGGACGAATAGATGAAACAACAATTGAATTTAAATAATAGCAAAATGATAACAATAATTGAAATTGAATTATCATACCTATAAGAAATCCCAATCAATTATACTGAACATGAATTTCGCCGGCTGAGTAAGAATCAAAGTTGAAATGGGATGAATATCAAATGCGTGAATCAATTACCCTAATGATCGAGAACCGCTGATTGAGTTTTCTATTTTGGGAATGATGAAGAAACGGTGGAACGATGATGGTGGATGAGTGATGGAGTAATCTTTGCTATTAGCTAGGGTTTAAGATTGATTATGCCCCCTAATTTTTTTACCCAAATTTCATTATGCCGCCTCTTTTGTTTTTTTTTTTTTGTATTTTCAGTTGAAAATTTCAAGCGCTTAAACGAAATTGGAAAATTTTAGAGATACATATATTAGGGTTTAAGATTGATTATATATATGTATGTGACCAAAGTGTTGGACAAGTGTTGCTAGAAAATGCAACAATTGTATAAGAATGTTGCAATTAACGTAATATATTGCAACACTTATTTTAAAGTGATGCATTATGTAGGTAATAAGCAACATTTTCAAATAAAGCGTTGCATAATTAAGTAAAAATTGCAACATAACCCGTAAGTGTTGCACACAAAATGTTGCATTAGGTCTCTTTTTGTAGTAGTGTTACTTAATTTGGAAAGTAAGGAGTGAGAACCTTGTGAGAATAGTGAGAGACTGGAACCTTTGGAGATTTATGTAATCGTTCCTTTACATCGCCTCTCTCCTCCCTTCTTCCTTGCTTCTCCTTCTGCTTTTGGCTTCACTCTGCTGGAGTCTGTATCCTAAAGTCTCTTATCCTGTCACCATGTGTGTGCTCTCTCTCGAGTTTGGTATCGCATTCGTTCCTGAAGTTCGTATCATACCTCCGCCATAGTGAGTCTTGTTTCCCTTTCCTTCTTGCATTAGTTGTGAGATTGGCCCTGTTGTGGAATAGCGGTATGTACCTTGAGGAATCCGGTTTGCGTTATCAGAATTTAGTTGAGAGAGTTCGTGTTTATGATATTTGGGTGACCTAATTTATGTGGCTGACCTCATTTCGTGGAAATTTCGAGTTAGTGTGTGTTGAATGAGAGCTTTAGAATTCCTTCTTGGTGAGAAGTATCTTGTTCCGTGGATAATTTAATGGTAAGTGAGACCGCGGAACCCTTGCGAGTCTATCGGTTACTTGAATCGTTCTCTAAGGAATGTGTGAGGAATCGTTGTAACGACGTTTCAATTGTGGATTTAGTGGTTAGTACTCCCAATTCTGCAGAGTTACCGCCTTCCTTGACCTTTGGCCTGGTTGTTTTCCTTTCTTCATAGCCTCCTGCCAGACTGCTTTGACGACTGGTAGCTCGTGATAATCTGTGCTTCCTAACTTCTTTAGATTTTCTTCCTTTCGGTTGATAGTAAACTTTTGTTATTTTTACATCTTACCCATTTCAAAGGAGTTTGAAAATAAAAGATTGTTTTCGGAAGTTTGGTTTAAAGAAAGTGGATAATTTTATGCATTTGATTGATTTCAGCGTCTATTTGCCGCTAGAACTCGTTATCGGAGACGTCTGGTAACATGTACTATGCTCATCGACACCGGATCGGTCTAAATTTTTGGAATTTAACTGATTTTACCTTGGCTTGCCTTTGGATTGGAACGTCAGGCTCTTGAATACGTAACGAGAACCTTAACGCCCATTGACGGAGACTTGTGCCATGGAAAGTATTTTTCTAAATCCTTAGAAGAAGTCTAAGTTTTGAGTTATCGAAATTCCGTTAAACCTTTTTGGGTTGTTGACTTTGTCTGTTGTATCCTTTACTCTTTGTTATCAAGTTTCGAGGACGAAACATTTTGAAAGATATGGTGATTGTAACATCCCATATTTTCGTAAACCTTATTTAAATTAATTAAAGCATTTTTCGGAATTTAATATATTTTATTTGATTCGTAAATTATATGTTTACGAAAATTTCTCATAGTTCCGACTTAAGATTTAAATAAGCTTAAGTTGTAAAATGTTCACTTGACAATTCATTTCATTAAATCCTGAGTCATTTACTTATATCCCGAGTCACCAAAGTAGAATATAAGCTATTGTGAGGAAACCTTCCATTCATTTCTCACAAACACATTACTACTTGTGTTCCTCATTCTTTAAAGATCAAAATAAGTGTTCTTCATCTTCTTCATTTCCACTTTCACAAATTCACTAATTTGTTCATCCCGACTTCATTTCTTCTCCGTTTGAGGTAAGATTTCTTCCATCGCGTTCCTCATCTCGAACCCGTTCTATCTATCACTTCCAATCTTTGATTCCTCATGTTCGATTTTCGGACTGTTTATAAAGCTTTTCGAAAACAGTCCCTACTCTTGTTTTTATGCTGTTTTGAGGTGAGAACTTGGGTGTTATAGACAAGGGCTCTTACATTATTGAAGAAGCTTTGGAGGAAGACACTTAAACAGGTGAAAATGATGAGAATGACTCGACTTGTTGTTATTTACATGTAATGTGTGTTCATGTGTGTGGTTTTGGGTACATTGAAGTTTACTGATACATTGATAATGTATAAAGAGTGATTTCAGAATGGTATTGAGTGTTATTGTGGTGATTATCAGAGGTTTTGGATGAGTTTTGTATATCCGTCGCAATATTGGTTTTTGAGTAAATGCTGAATCTAGTGCTTGAATTCTTATTGGATTGTGTTTAAGATTGAATAAGAGTAGCACTTGGGATTGCTATGGACTATTATGTGCTGATAGTATAAATTTTATGCTTGAAATCATGGTTTAAAGGTGTTTGTCGAAGTATAGGATGAAATGATGAATAGCAGGATAAACACGCGAGAAAGGCTCAGACCCGCGCCCGTGCGCAGGCTGCGCCTAGGCCATGCGCAGGCTGCGCCCATGGGCGTTGTACGTCTGCTCATTTGCTCGTTTGCGGCTGTTTTGGGTAATTGTTATTCGATTGTTTCAGCATGTTTCGAGTCATGTTACATGATAAAAATAATTAGTTTGAGATGTATATTTATTTAATATGAGACTCGTTAATCGAATTTACATTCGTCTGATGTTAATTAATCGCATGATTGATATTAAATAGTCATCCGTTGTTTTATCGCGAAATTAAATATCGTTTGAGTAGTAACTTATCTAATATGTATATTGGGAAGTTATAAGCCTATTTATATGAACCTAATTGATGGTATGTGATATGAGGTTTCTTATTGAGTTCCGATACTAATTCACATGTTAATGTATGGGTTGAATTATATAAGTTCAAACGTGCTTATTACTTGTTGCCTTGAATCACATGCTAAGATTATATTTGGTATGGAATGCTTGGTTGTATATTCACATTTATGATATGCTTGTTTGAAGTCCAAGAAATTGGGCGCCACTTGTGTCGAAGTCGGAAATCAGTTTGAGGAGAAAGACCCCCCCGGTCGAGTAACCAGAAGGGAAACCGGCTCTCGCCTCAAACGGTTTCCGAATTTGGCTAAGTGTTGAATGGTTGTATAGAAAAGAATATTGAATTATTATTCGAGTTTGTTTGTAGTCCAAGAAGTTGGACGACTCTTACACCGGGTTCGGAAATCAGTTTGAGGAGAAAGACCCCCGGCCGGACAACCAGAAGGGAAACCGGCTCTCACCTTAAATGGTTTCCGAAATTGGTTAAGGGTTGAGTGGAGTCTTAGAAATGGAATAGTAGAATTGTTGATCGAGTTTTAGGTCACTGTTTTATTGTGTTTCATAAGTATACTACATCTTGGGGTGATGTGTGGTGTAATGCATGTGGAGGTTATACTATGAGTTTTTATATGACTCTTGTTCTCACCATGACCGTGATATGTCGTGGTATGACCGTTGATAGTGTGTTTCCGGTCAGGTTTTAGTTTGTCCGCCCGACTTAGAGGGTATCTCGCTAGTTCGAGTCTTGGAGGTGTCTTCAAACACTTGTCGAATCGAGGAAGGATTATACCTCAAGAGTCTGGCCATATGTAGACTAGGACCGTATATAGGTTGTCGTCCTACCAGGGGATTGTATTCGCTGAGACTAAGTAGACAGGTTGTTGTTGTATAATGGAGTCGTCATATGCCATCTTCCATGTAGTGATGAGTGTTTTATCTAACTTGTCTGCGTTATGGTACAGTGTTAGATACTGCTGAATATGTGTATTAGTTAGACCTGAGTTATCGTTTATGAGCTAAATACTGAGTTAGTGAATGTGAAAATATGCTATGTTAGGTTATGTCTTAAGTTGACCGCTGAACCTTCATAGTTGGTGAAAGTGAATATGTAAACTGTGTTTGGTTATGTCTTAAGTTGACCTCTGAACCTTCATGGATGACGAAAGTGATAGTGAAAGTACGTGTATGCTGATATGGGTGTTATATATGACTGAGACATGTTATATTTGAGGATAGTGAATGTAAGATCATGAATATTAATTATTGTACTTCATATAATGTGGTTATGATTGGAGTATGCAGTTTTGAGGATTTACTCATATTCATATGTTATGTGTTTGTGGCAACAAGTGGCTAGCAGCATCTCTAGTCACTCCCCACTGACTATGGCGCACTTGTTTCATGTGTGTACGTTTGAGCAGGTGTCGTTGGGGGTTTCACATGAGGCTAGCGAGCGATGATTCGTCATCGAATGTCACTTACCCGATTCGTTAGTTAGACCTTAGATTTCAGTTTTGGTGCCTGTAGGGATATGCTATCCGGGGCTGTGTTTGTATTTCATACATAGTACTTATTTATGTTTCAGTTTATTTCTGCATTTCAGTTTTGTAGTAGGACACCTCGCATGTTAGTTTACTTTATTTAAAAGTTTTAATTCCGCGCAAATTTCATGCATTTTGGTTGTTTACTTTTCCGCTGCCGCGAGGGGTTTTTTCAATTCCCCTAAAATTTCAAGGGTAATTGATGAAGCCTAATCCACGATGGTACACTCTTAACTATTTCTTTTTCCAGAGCCACCTCTTCAGTCCAAGGTTTGATAATGACTGGTTTTCCATCAAAAAGATAGTGACCTGCCTTCAAAACTGCATCCTGCATCTCTTTCGTTCCAAATCTCACAAGGAACACACCATTAGGCATAAAAGATATCTTATTAATGGTGTGTTTGGCCCATATTCTGCGTAAATATCCTTTTAAAATAGCAATGGGAGGATTAGCACCTAAAACAAATCTATACACCGCCTGCTTCCAGTACTCTACCTCTTCCTGCACATCCTCAACAAATAGATGCACCATAATTTCGGGTTCCTCTTCCAGTACTTGAACTATCTTCTTGCCATGAATTTCTAACCATTCTCTTGATGTGTCAATATTATCAGAATCGTCTTTTCCATCTTCTCCGTCAGTATCATCTCCTGTTGATATATCATCCAAATTAAAGGGTGGAATTCCCATAATATTATTCAAACTTCCATGTTTCAGAGCATCCTCATCATTCGGTTTTTGGTTATCATTCTACTTCTTTGTCCCACCTTCTTTCATTGGTTTTGTCATCGATCCTTTCCTCCTAGTTATATTGCGTAGAACAGCGGATTTGGAGGCGGAATTCCTCCCCATGGATGTAAGGAGTCTACCTCTGAAATTCGCATATTGAATCGCCTTCAGAGGAGGGTTAGGGTTTTTTGTACGATATCTTTGAAGATGTTGTTATGTTTACTACAACGGAGTTACCTTATCTAAAATTTTAAAATAGTTTCAAAATAAATTTATTTTGTGACTATTGACAAGACTTACTGTTATTTCTTAATTGGATGACGAGTACGAATACTATTGAAATTTCAGGTACTTTTCCTTGTGACGGACACATCCGTCGTAAATTTACAATGGGTTAAATATGATCCACGTGGTAGATAAGACAAAATAAAATATTGTTTTCTAAACATTTTACTCTATCATATTTTCCCATATGGGAGTATTTGACTCGTCGTAAGGTTATGACGAATATAACCCGTCGATCAGATATGAGAATTTGTGTTGAGAATTTTTATTGTAATTTA
Organism: Silene conica; assembly: GCA_029255685.2. NCBI lineage: Eukaryota > Viridiplantae > Streptophyta > Magnoliopsida > Caryophyllales > Caryophyllaceae > Silene > Silene conica. The sequence goes on from CM055315.2 coordinate 66,117,328, forward strand.
TATGGATAAAAAAAATAATAAATAAAAAGGAGAGATGCATGAAATATTTTTGTGCACCATCTGGTGGCGCCCAATTTAAGCGTCACGCCACCATCTTTTCATATATAAATAATATAACCCTTCTGATTATTGGGATCCTCATTTAGTAATTGTGATATACTTCCTCCGTCTTAAGAGATTCTTTACGTTTACTTTTTCACATTTGTCGAGGTACATTTTACACCATCAATATCTTTCATTTTACATTTATAAAAAATATAAAAGTTTGATATTCTTAATCTATTTACAAAGACGAATCAAACAAGATCTCACATGACTATGTTTTCTATTATAAATTGTCGAGAATATTACAGATTCTCTTGACTTGTGAATAGTGTCGAAAAGTAAATGTAAAGAACCTGCTGAGACGGAGGGGTAACTATTATTATTAGGACTCCACTAATTAAATGTGAGAAGGTGAAGTGCGGGATTAGATGTGATATAACCCATTTTCCTTTTTAAGTATATAAAGGATATAAGAGTTTTGGATGAAGTTAAGGAAGTAATAGATGTCCGGGTGTCCCCTTAGACCTTAGCCAACATTCAACGGAACACACTCCCAACTTTGGAGACTCTATAATGGCGGCGTCTCCTCCAAAAACTGGGCTTTATTATGTCCTCCTCCTACTTCTACTCATTATCTGCTTAAACAAATTTGGAGTTAATGCCCAATTTATACCTGAAGATGAAGGTAAATCCACTTAATTAATTTATTTTCGCCTTATGGCTGGCATTAAACTTTATTCACTGACGTTTATGTAAACTACGGTAGAGTCGCCTAGTCGGTCATCTTCATCATCAATTCAACTTATTTGTGGAGGATATTTTTATCAACTCAAATGGTTTTACTTACACTCATATTTGTATAGAAACGGGTTTAGAGGCGTATTCGTCAATCGTCAGACTTCTTACATCACTTGGTTAGATACACAAACAGTCATAGGCTCATAGCTACTCCATGGCTCTTGTTTTATTGGAAAACACTAGTCTGGTTTGCACGGGTTTGTTATTTTCAAAAAAATTCTTTAAGAAAGAATATAAGTATAAGATAAATTTTATAATAATTGATTAATTATCATCTTTTAAAGTTATTTATTTTAAAAAATAAAGTTCTAAATTTGTTATTTAAACATTATGCTAAAAAATTACAATATATCTCAAAAACATTACATATAAATTCAGCTAAATTTGCGGAAAAAGTTTAAAATATAACTTATAAACTTAAAAAAGCTCGAAAAAAATACACAAAAGCTCAACTAAAAATTAAAAATTAAAAATTAAAAGTTAGGCCTCAAGTAGTACATCTGATGTATGTTCTTTTTTTTCGAAATAGAGTGATAAAATCATTTTAAAACCTACCATTCAAATTTATCTTTTTTATATCTTGAAATTTATTGATGAAAGTAAAAATATTAATTAAATTTGTTGATAAAAGTTCTAATGAACAAATACCTTGAAATTTTTTACACCGTTCTAAAAAGATATAATATGATATATCAATATGATATTTGAATAAATCAACTTAGCGATATGAAAAACTCTCAAGTATAATTATAAATAATTGAAAAAATTGATGTATAACTAACTGAAGACTATGACATTAAAAGCTAGAAAATTTGTATTTTGGGAAACAAATTCTTGAAGAATGATAGTATAGTTTTTTTTAAGGAATGCAATAATCTAGAAAGGCAATATTGAAATAATATTTGTATGCATCTTTAGGGGTTGGATTAGGCAGGAAAAAGAATTAACGGTAGCGTGACACGTGTCAAGTTTAATGAATAGTGATTTTTCTTTTATACTTATATATAGAATATAGATATAGATACCATAATGGGAACAATATCAGTATTAATGATTATGATTTAAATCTTTGGACTAGTATAAATATGTATCATTGTAATCTTTCGAGAAAACGAACCATTATTAATCATACTATGATTTCTCTTCTATGTAATCTCCCCTCTCCGATTCTACTATGCAATCCCAAAAACACGTCATTCCGCTGCTTGCCGGTGATCTAATGATATGTCAAGCCCACACCGATTGCACACAAAAAAAGGTTACTTTTTAGTTGCAAAAAATAAACGAGAATTTTCATGGTGATTTGTTCGAGTAATTTGCAAACCGAAATAATGATATAGCCATATAGGGACAATATGTCCTTTGTCATTTGTTTGCCTTGTGAGTTTGGGACTAAATGATCCAGTATTCAACTTCAAACAACAAAATTCTTGCTATTTGGATGATTGATGATGCGTACGAGCAGAGTTCGACGATGTCGAATAGCTATCCAATAACATTGGTTGAATTTTGATTGGACTTTGAAAAGAATGGCGTCCAATTTTTTTGACACTGACGGATGTTTTCGTGTTATTGTCAAGTTTGGACAAAAATGGCGTTCTTGACAAATATTGATCGATGAATTTTGACGGGTTCGAAACACATGGCGTTTCGATGGCGATAATTTTGTTTCTTTTGTTTTTTTTTTTTGTCAGGTGATCATGGTCAGTTCATACTGCTGTCTTAGCAACAGTATGAGCTAACCTATTTAAATGTCTAGGACAGTGACTTAAAGAAAAACAATGACAACTAGAGACACAGTTTAGGATATTCTTGAGGGTGGATGCAATATCTTTATCAATTGTTCCGCAGCCATTCACTTGTAGAACTAAGTTAAGACAGTTGCTTGTGACATCAAGATGCAACAGCTTTTGATGTATTGCATCTTGACAGGCCCAAAAAAGCGCTAAAGCTTCAGCATGCAGAGGTGAAGAAGCCCAAAAAGCCTTAAAATTCCATCGGATTAAAATCCTTGAGAATCCCGAATTATCCATCCTACAGATGCTTTTAGATTTTCCTTCCAAGAAGCATCACATTTTATTCTCGCGTGCTGCGAGCATACTGAAGACCCAATGATTGAAATGGGATAGTGATTACGGATAAGAGTAGCTGAATCGTTATTAATCATTCCTATATATTCATCTTTGAGTCTTAGATTATTGAATTTGGTAGCATTGTCTTCAAACTCCAAGCTTATTCTTTTGAAGACATTATCAGCCATAAACATTTGCCCTTTGAAGATGCAATCATTTCTAGCACACACCATAATCCCATAAAATAGCCACAAAGGAAGAAATCAAAAAGACGGTAAGGAATGGATATAATTTTCCACAAAAAGATATTCCATTTAGATGTTAACTTCAAATTCCATAGAATTTTCCTGCAAAAGATCAGAGATGTAGGAGTAATACGATATCTATCATTTTTAGAAGCTTTTTTTGTTCCATAGAGATTTGGATGCAATGTTATAACCCGATTTAGCTGAGTAATCTTCATTAGGCAAGTGATTCCAAATTAAACGATCCTTATCATCAGTATATGGTAATGACAACAGAAACTTTTAAACAGGGCATTAAGGAAGCATCCAAATCCAATAGAGAACATAGATTAGATTTCCTGATCCAATTATCTCTCCAGAAATCTAATTCTGAGTTAAAACCAGTTTGCCATGATACTTCAATCCTTAACAATTGAAGACCCCATAAAATACCTCTGTCTCCCCATGACAATTGTTTGTATTCCAAATAGCAGTATCCCTGTTATGTATATCACCAAACTTGTACTTAGCACCCACAACACGGCTAAGTAAGGCATCAGGGTTTTGATTAATCTTCCATCCAATCTTTGCCAAAAGACTCTGATTAATACATTCAACAGATCTAAAACCAAGACCACCATTCACTTTCTTTTGTTGAATAAAAACCTTACTACACCAATGTATACCTTTCAAACCACTATTATTACTCCACCAAAATTGTGGCAATATTGAATCAATTTTCGATGTCACACTTACCGGCATACGAAATGAAGATAGTGAGAAAATAGATAGTGAAGATAAAATAGAAGTAATCAAAGTGAGTTTACCAGCCGTAGTAAGGAACTTGTTATTCCACGAAAGGATTCAAATCCTGATCTTTTCAATGATTTTGGAAAAAAATATGCTTTTTTGATTTCCCAAAATCAAGAGGCAAACCTAGATAAAGACCCATTTCCTTTGGCTTTTTAATGTCCAAAGCCTTCAAACATCTAGATGTGTTGGCCAATGTGCAATTAGGACTAAAAGTAATTGAAGTTTTATCTTGATTAAGTTTCTGACCCGCAATATCACAATAGAGGTCTATGATATTTGCCAAACCTTGACAGTTACTTTCAGTTGCATGTGAAAAGAGGATGAGATCATCAGGAAACAAAAGGTGAGAGACCCTTGTAGCACCCCTTGCTACTTGAATGCCTTTAATAGTCTTAACCTGTTGTGCCTTCAGAATCATCTGTGATAGAACCTTGGTACACAACGCAAAAATATATGGCGAAATAGGATCCCCTTGTCTTAGACCACACTTTGAAATGATTTGAGCTTCAGATTTTTCATTAATTAAAATTTCATAAGTAACTGATGTAATAGTCTCCATAATGACAAAAATGAAGTGTTGAGGAAAACCCATATGCAAAAGAGTAACCCTAATGAAATTCCATCTAATTCTATCGTAGGCTTTACTCATATCCACTTTCATTCCCAATAAGCCCACTTTTCCTTTATTTTTTGTTGTAATATGGTGAAGTAATTCGTGATTTATCAAAATATTATCAGTAATGAATCTTCCCGGAATAAAACCATTCTGATGTTCTCCCACCAAAAAAGATATAAAACCTTTCAGACGATTAGCGATACACTTAGAAGCAATTCTCATAAGAACATTACAGAGGCTTATGGGCCTATAATGTTCCACCTTTTCTGAAGCATATAATTTTGGAATGAGAACAATTGAGGTCTTGTTAAACTTCTTTACAACATGGCCTTCATTCAAGATTCTTAAAATTGCTTTCGTGAAATCTTGTTTAATATATGACCAAAATTTTTGATAAAAGATACCTGTAATACCATCGGATCCTGGTGATTTATTTGCACCCATTTAAAAGACTGTTTTCCTTATCTCTTTGCTTGTGAAGGGCTTATTAATAATATCTTGTTGGTCATGATTGAGTTTATTCTTTAATGTCGAAAATATACTTCTTGTTTGTACCTCAAATAATACTTCAAAGCTCTCATGAACAATATCTGTTTCGAAGATATTACTAAAGAAATTTTTAAAGGAAGATGCAATTTTCTTATCTTTGAAAGTCCATGAACCGTCCTCTAATTTGATCCCAAAAATTCAATTTTGTCTTTGCCTTCTTTTAAATGAGTTGAAGAAAAATTTCGTACATGCATCCCCTTCAGTTAACCATTTAAGTTTTGCCCTTTGTTTCCAAAAAATTGTTGCTGCATGATTAAAGGAGATATACTTCTCATAACACTTATTATACATACGCATCTTCACTCATACCCTCTTTTACCAAAAAAAAAAAAAAAAAATCTTCACTCATACCCTCAAAAATTTGTTCCAGTTTATCAGCCAACTCATCATCAAATTCCGTCCATTTTTCCTTCCATTCCTTTTCTTATTTAGAGTCCAAGTTTTAAAAAACTCTCTAACTCTATGTAATTTGCACGCTAATTGATAAGACACTGGTCCTTTTGGTCTTATATCCCAAGCTTTCTTTAAAACCTTAAAAGTTTCTGGATAATTTGTTAGGTTAGGAAAGTTGCGACGTTCTTAACATTGAATATGAAGGAGTTTGAAAATATTGATTTTCTCATTTGTATCGAATTTGGGCAGTCCGAAAAACGATAATGGGTATGTCAAACAAACTTTTGTTCTCAAAAATTTGTGGCTTTTTTACGAAATTACTTTTTTACATACACGTTTTACTTTTTCACATACATTTTTTTTATAAAATTTCCTTCTTCTAACTTTTTCTTAAACCTAGACTCTTTTTTGTAGACATAGACAAACTAACTCATATATATGCATCTTTACCCTAAAATTGAATCAATTAATCGAAAAACTTAAATAATGGATTACAATTCTCCAATTATTAAACTAATATTGTTCATTAACAATTATTAATACATTTTATTGAAATTATTAAGTATATATTTTATCAAAATTACATACATAGCAGGTAACTGTGGTCGACGACGTTTTTGAATTGTCGGCATCCACCGAATTGTGGACGCCCGTGTATTTATTGTTGATTATTTATTGATTTATTAGGTTGACAGCCTCTTGTTGTTGATGTGTTGTTGGTTTGTTGCTGCAACTTGGTTCAGGTTTTCTTTTTATTTTTTAAATTATTATCTTACTGTTTATTTTTCTTTTTTTCAGTTTCCGTTTCTCTTTTTTTTCTTCCTTTTTCTTTGAGTTTTGAGGTTTTTCTTTTCTAGTTTTTGTCTCTTTTTAAAGTTTTTGTTTTATTTTTTTATTTTTTGTTTATTTTTTAAATTTTGTTTTTGCTTAATGCTTTCTTAGTTTTTTTACGAAGAAACAATGAACGGAGTAGTTGGTTTAAAGGGATGAAGAAAGAGAAAGAAAATCAATAGAGTGAATGATAAAATAAATGACAAGGGAAGTGTGGTAAAAATCGTATGTGAAAGAGTAAAACTCGTATGTGAAAAAACACGTCCCTTTTTTATTGGAGACGATTAAAATTTTGAATTCTTCTTTTCATATTTTCCAAACCAATGGAAATTTCGAAAAACTACCATGGGTTAGACAGAGTGTCAGGAGATTATTACGGTATATATTATAATATAGTGTAATAAAAATAATATTAGTGTTAGAATATGTTATATTATAACGCAATATTTGTTTTTGTAGTTTATATCCTCTATTTAGCTAAACAAATTGGACTGAATTCGAGAAAAAACATATCGTAAGTAGATAGACACTTCCTTGGTTATATATTATACTAGATTTCTTTCCCGTGCGTTGCACGGATATTAAAATAAGTTGCAATTATAATGTATTGTAATACCTTGTTAGTTGTAAAACACTAATCATAAATTTAATATTTGATATACTATTCTTTTAGATTTCAGTCAGCTACTAACTTAACGTTGTATCTATATTGAGAAAAAATAGAGAATTTCTTATTTAGTTAGTAAATGAGGTATCAGAGAAATGGTGAAGGAAAGAAGGGTTTCAAACAATACATCTGAAATGATATAATGGAGTTAAGTGTGTTACAAATTTACAATCAATTTCATCATGAAAAAGAAAACTCAATTAAAAGTTAGTGATACTGACATGACATATATTTCCTTACTTCTTATTCAATAATTTTCCCAGATTATATTTTTGTACAATTTAATCTAATGTTTTTCTTCCATACTTGGTAAAATAAAATTGACAAAAATATCTTTTACTATTTCCTGTATTTACAATGATATCATTGCAAAGTAACTATAACTCCACATTACGATATCTTTTTATACACATCCCTCAATATTTTCAAGAATACACCCACAAAAAACACAATAAAGTCATTTTAGCCTAACAATTAACAACCACCAACAGTCTACCACTTGTCCTTTAATCTACCCAATCTCTCATTCATTATTCAAGTTGATGGTCAAGTTAAGTTTGGGGATTACATGAGTGCGTCGGGAGCGATAACGCTCTAATACCAACTGTAAAACCCCTCGCGGCAGCGGAAAAGTAAACATACAAAAGATGCCAAAAATGCACGGAATTTAAACTTTTGACATGATGAGAAAACATGCGAGGTGTCTTAACAATATAAAACATGCGGAAGAAAGAAAACATAGATAAGTATTAAGTACAATACAAACGCAGCCCGGGATAGCAAATCCCTACAGGCACAATATACTGAAACATAAGTCTAAGGTCTAGCTAACGAAAGGTAAAAGTCAACGATGAAGGATCATCGCTCGCTAGCCTCAACGTAACCCCCTTCCAAACAGCCTCATGTACCTACACACATACAACATGTGCGCCACAGTCAGTGGGGAGTGACTAGAGTGCTCCTAGCTACCTATTGTCAATAACACATAACACATAAGGCATCCAACATACTCCAACATTTATAACATGTGAAGCATATATATCAATATCTCAACTTTCATATCAACATGCAATACTTGCAAGGCTCTCAACCAACTTCGGAAACTATTTGGAAGGATAGCCGGTTTCCCTTCCGGTTGCTCGGCCGGGGGGTCTTTCAATCCAAACCATTTACGAAACCAGACTAAGAGTCGTTCAATGCCTTGGACGAACAATACTAAGATAACCCAGTATCATACATTCACAATCACAAACCTAATGCTCAACATCCAATTACATCAACAAGAGATAAGTCACCAAGTGACTCGACCCCAACAACAATAGGTCAACCAAGTGACTCTACAAACAAGAGATAGGTCACCAAGTGACTCGACTCCACCAACAAAGAGATAGGTCAACAATTGACTCGACTCTAACTAGATTGATCCACAATTGACTCGACTAGACTACTATGAGCAGACCGACAATCAACTCGACTATATACTGCGACATCCCCAATCTCAGACTATACAACCCCCTGGTAGGACGACATCAAATGACTGTCCCAGTCTAAACTTGGCCAGACTCTCGGAGCGCAAAAAAGTTATGAACCCCGATTCGACAAGTGCGCAAGGCAACCCCAAGACCCGAACTAGCTAGGCACGAGATATGCCCGAAGGCGGGCAGACAATCTAAGACCCGACCGTGAGAACCAAGTCACTACGGCCAACCAGCTACACGATGCAATCAGGTGAGAATTCGAGTACTTTAGCAGCGCACATCGGTTTACACAAATCACATAATGTCATCTCAAAGATGTACACTAACTCAAACTCGAATGACAATCATTTCATATATATCTCGTTACTAAACATTCATTCAACACTTAGTCGACTTCGGAAACTAATTTGAGGTGAGAGCCGGTTTCCCTTCCGGTTGCCCGGCCGGGGGGTCTTTCTCCTCAAATCCATTACCGAATCCGACAAAAGCGCCGCCCATATTCTTGGGACTTCAAACAAGCATACGAATCATACGGAAGAAGAATCAATCAAATCCGACATGCGAAACAAAAGTTACGAACAAAATAACTTGATCAGGAGCTCTCAACCGGCCAGCCACAGGCTGTCGGTTGGCCGGCTGAGAGTCATTGCTCTAGCATGCATAAAATCCACATTTTCACATAAAGGGCTCTCAGCCGGTCAGCCACAGGCTGCCGGTTGGCCCGCTGAGAGTCATTTCTCTCAACAACAACACTGAAAATGCGAAAAAGGGGCTCTCAGCCGGCAGACCGGCTGCCGGCCAACCGGCTGAGGGTCCTTCCTCAGCTTTCTTCAAAAACCAACACACGAGACTCTCAGCCGGTTGACCGGCCGCCGGTCAACCAACCGGCTGGGAGTCCCTGTTCCCAAAATCGCACATTTCGACATATGAAAACTCATTCAAATCTCATGGGATCAATCCTACAACATGATTTCTACTCCAAAATCTCTTTACCCAGTATTATTACAACTGAGGCATGCATATTCATTGATTAAAAACATCACAAAGAACCATCTTAAGATCAATTTCCCTAATTTCACCAAAACCACAATAAAAGCATGTTTGAACATCACAACACCTTATTCGTCACTTTCAACACTTATTTAACATATAAAACAGTAAGTAATACACTACTAAGTTCCTACCAACGTCAATAACAATAACCTCATGTGAAACACACAATCAAACCACAAAAAGTGCTAATATTAGACAAGAGGCCGAGTTACTCATTATCGTCACCTTAAGAGAGCGATTCTTCACTTCTAATCTTCTACAATGTACGAGTCCTTGTCCGGGTCGTCCGAGTCAACACCTACAAACAACAAAGACGGGTTATTATAGGGCATTTTCGAGTTTACCCCCAAAACAGCCCCAAAATGAAATTTGAAGAAACGGAAATTGAAAGAGATAGAAAGATTGCAAATCTCGAGAGGATTCCGAAAATATGAAACTTACCTCGATACGAATTCGGGAAGAGGTCGAGATGATGATTTGAAGCTCTTAAGAAAAGATGAAAATTGTGATATTTTGTTTACAGTGGAAGGAGGTGAAATGTCGATGGAGGGTTTAAGTGTAGGGTTTTATAACGTCCTTTCACTTTTACTTGAGTCGGGTTATTTGTTTTGTGATACGGACTCAAGTCGGAATTAAAATGCCAAGTGATAACAATGTCTTAATATTAAAATATCTTAAGACGGAACTTAACGGAAAACTTTAGATAGAACTTACGATTTATTATTAAAATAATATTATATTCCGGAAAATACTTTAAAATCATTTAAATATTACTTACGAAAATACGGGATGTTACAATCACCCCATCTTTCAAAAAGTTTCGTCCTCGAAACTTGAAAGCAGTTACAAGGACAACACTAACAACTAAAAGTTTCATAGAAACCTTGATATACAAAAACTTAGGCTTCTTCCAAAATTTCAAAAGTAAAATCCATAGTCCAGCCTCCATCAAGGAACGTTGGGGTTCTCGTTGCGCATTCAAGAACCTGACGTTCTAATCCGAAGGCAAGTCCAAGGTAAAATCAATGAAAAATCTCAAAATTTAGATCGATTCGGTGTCGATGAGCATAGTACAGGTTATCAGACGTATCCAATAACGAGTTCCACTAGCAAATCAACGCTGAAATCCATCAAAGTTGTAAAACTTTCAACTTTTTAAAACTAGGTTTTCTAAAATCATCCCTTTTTTATCTTTTAAACCTTCGAACAAAATTTGTAAAACAAAAGAGGTTTGCAACCACTAAAAAGAAGGAAATTTCCAAAGAAGTCACTGGAAGAGAGAAAGAAAACGGCTAAAGGGAGAAAATTTCAGCGTGAGACACGAAAGAAGAATAACGATAAGCTCATGACAACGTCCTATAGGTAAAATCAGAACATCAATGGAGACATACTGGTGACCAGGTGAGGGTAAGCCTCAGCTGCAGCACGACTCATCACGTACACGGTACCCTTGGGCTTCGATTTCTGAACGGCACCAGCAGCAGTTGCAGCTCTGCCCACGACAGCCTTTCTCTCGGGGCACTCGAAGGAGCGATGTCCGGTCTTATGGAAAGCATAGCAGGTGTAGGCGTCGCCGTTGCAGTCAACTCCAAGGTGAAGATCCTTGTGACATCTGAAACACTTCAGGGGAGCATCTGGTACAGGCACAAGGTCCCTGGCCTTAGACGGGTCGAATTTCTTGAACTTCTTAAATTGAGGTACTGGAGAATCAGGTGAAGGAACAAAGGGTCTCTTCTCATGGGAGGAAGTATGTAAGGAAGAGGGAGCAGAAGAAGAAGAAGCTCCAATCTTGGCATCTATGGCCTTGATAGAACTCTCAGCCCAGATGGCGTCGTCGTACACCTCAACAAAAGAAGTAGGGTCTCGGCGGACCATACTCTCAATACGGGGTCCCAACTTCCCTCTGTAGAAGTACACCCTCTCTGACTCGTCTCTCACAAACCTAGAAGCAAAGTGAGCTAGCTGGTTGAACTTATCTGTGAACTCCTGTACCGACATCTTTCCTTGCTTAAGGTCCATAAACTCCTTCAGTCTTTGTGAACGAAGCTCCTTAGGATAGAATCAAGTCTCAATCTTCTCCTTGAACGCTTCCCAATCAAACAGTGGGTCCAGTAGAAAAGTCGGACCAGTCAGAGTCCACCATCTATAAGCCTCCAATGTCAGAAAGTGAATGGCTAGACGCACCCTATCCTCCCTGACTACTGAATACATGGCAAAACTCTTCTCCATATCTCTGAACCATTCCGATAAAGCAACGGGGTCGACTTCACTGCCGTAGGTCTTAGCATGGCTCCTAGCCATCTGAGAGGCAATCCAGGAGAAGCCACCAGGTCTATTTTCCTCATTACCATGCGGAGGAGGAGGAGGAACAGCTTCAGCCTGAACCATTTGGTTCTCAAAGACTTGCAGAAGTGCTTGCATTATGGTATTCTCCGCGGCAGAAGTTCTCACCATCCTTCAAAAGAGAAAACAGTGTTAACCTAACAATTAACAACCACAAACAGTCTACCACTTGTCCGTTTATCTACCCAATCTCTCATTCATTATTCAAGTTGATGGTCAAGTTAAGTTTGGGGATTACATGAGTGCGTCGGGAGCGATAACGCTCTGATACCAACTGTAAAACCCCTCGCGGCAGCTAAAAAGTAAACATACAAAACATGCCAAAAATGCAAGGAATTTAAAACTTTTGACATGATGAGAAAACATGCGAGGTGTCTTAACAATATAAAACATGCGGAAGAAAGAAAACATAGATAAATGTTAAGTACAATACAAAAGCAGCCCGGGATAGCAAATCCCTACAGGCACAATATACTGAAACATAACTCTAAGGTCTAGCAAACGAAAGGTAAAAGTCAACGATGAAGGATCATCGTTCGCTAGCCTCAACATAACCCCCTTGCAAAAAGCCTCATGTACCTACACACATACAACATGTGCGCCACAGTCATTGGGGAGTGACTAGAGTGCTCCTAGCTACCTATTGTCAATAACACATAACACATAAGGCATCCAACATACTCCAACATTTATAACATGTGAAGCATATAATACTTGCAAGGCTCTCAACCAACTTCGGAAACTATTTGGAAGGAGAGTCGATTTCCCTTCCGGTTGCCCGGCCGGGGGGGTCTTTCAATCCAAACCATTTACGAAACCAGACTAAGAGTCGTCCAATGCCTTGGACGAACAATACTAAGATAACCCAGTATCATACAATTATAATCACAAACCTAAGAATGCTCAACATCCAATTACATCAACAAGAAATAGGTCACCAAGTGACTCGACTCCAACAACAATAGGTCACCCAAGTGACTCTACAAACAAGAGATAGGTCACCAAGTGACTCGACTCCACCAACAAAGAGATAGGTCAACAATTGACTCGGCTGTAACTAGATTGGTCAACAATTGACTCGACTAGACTACTATGAGCAGGCCGACAATCAACTCGTCTATATACTACGACATCCCCAATCTCAGACTATACAACCCCTTGGTAGGACGACATCAAATGACTGTCCCAGTCTAAACCTGGCCAGACTCTCGGAGCGCAAACAAGTTACGATCCCCGATTCGACAAGTGCGCAAGGCACCCCCAAGACCCGAACTAGCTAGGAACGAGATATGCCCGAAGGCGGGCAGACAATCTAAGACCTGACCGTGAGAACCAAGTCACTACGGCCAACCAGCTACACGATGCAATCAGGTGAGAATTCGAGTACTATAGTAGCGCACAACGGTTTACACAAATCACATAATGTCATCTCAAAGATGTACACTAACTCAAACTCAAATGACAATCATTTCATATATATCTCGTTACTAAACATGTAGGAAATAATTTCTTAAATTACTCATAAAAGTATTAACTTAATTAATACTGCCAAGGATTATATCAAAAACGAATTGATATTAAAACAATAGAACTGAAATAATAGGACAAGGATCATAGAAATAACCTTTCGTCCTATATGAGATCGGCCTAAGAACAACCTAGTATAAACCCAAACTTCAAGGTAGAACTTCTCCTTAGATTGCACCCAAGACAACTGAGAAAGATTCCCTCAAAGCTCGTCCTAAATTACTATTAATTATTTTAGAGGATTTATTTTGGGATTAAGATGATAAACTAATCAAGGAGAATAAGAGAGGAAAAACGTTTTCTTCTTGTGTCTCCAACCTCACGGCCGAAACCCTCTATATATAGGGTTTTGGTTTGTGTTGGTATTGTACTTCAATTAGGAAACCTCATTATAATATAATATTTTGAGTCAGTTTCCTTATTCCGAACTTCCTTAAAATATCATGTATATTTTAATACTTTTCGGTGTACAAATTTAATTCCCAGAGAATATTAATTAATTATCTTATAATTAATTAATCCCAATTATATTATTCTATCATATATTAAAATATAATTAATAAATATAATTTTTATATATATTTATTAGAGTTAACATTTAATTCATTTCTCCTAGTTATTATTTAATTATATTTAATGTTTATCATCTACTTAACTACAGTTAGCTAAGTTTAGCATTTATGTAATTATATCAATATATAATCACATTTCTCAGTACTATCCTATAGGTGTGACCTTTAGGGATCAGCTGATTATCGCCATCATATGACAGTAATGTCAACCTTCTAGTGAGCCAATCGTTACCGATAAACGTTAATCAACTGATTAATATACTAAGTATCCCTGTGTGATCATGTAAAAGATTTACTCAAATAATCACACATTGTGGAGGACATTTACTCCAGCAAAACATTCATTCAACACTTAGTCGACTTCGGAAACTAATTTGAGGTGAGAGCCGGTTTCCCTTCCGGTTGCCCGGCCGGGGGTCTTTCTCCTCAAATCCATTACCGAACCTGACATAAGCGTCGCCCAATTTCTTGGGACTTCAAACAAGCATACGAATCATACGGAAGACGAATCAATCAAATCCGACATGCGAAACAAAAGTTACGAACAAAATAACTTGATCAGGGGCTCTTAGTCGGTCAGCCGGCTGAGAGTCATTGCTCTAGCATGCATAAAATCCACATTTTCACATAAAGGGCTCTCAGCCGGTCAGCCACAGGCTGCCGGTTGGCCGGCTGAGAGTCATTTCTCTTAACAACAACACTGAAAATGCGAAGAAGGGGCTCTCAGCCGGCAGACCGGCTGCCGGCCAACCGGCTGAGGGTCCTTCCTCATCTTTCTTCAAAAACCAACACACGAGACTCTCAGCCGGTTGACCGGCCGCCGGTCAACCAACCGGCTGGGAGTCCCTGTTCCCAAAATCGCACATTTCGACATATGAAAACTCATTCAAATCTCATGGGATCAATCCTACAACATGATTTATACTCCAAAATCTCTTTACCCAGTATTATTACAACTGAGGCATGCATATTCATTGATTAAAAGCATCACAAAGAACCATCTTAAGATCAATTTCCCTAATTTCACCAAAACCACAATAAAAGCATGTTTGAACATCACAACACCTTATTCGTCACTTTCAACACTTATTTAGCATATAAAACAGTAAGTAATACACTACTAAGTTCCTACCAACATCAATAACAATAACCTCATGTGAAACACACAATCAAACCACAAAAAGTGCTAATATTAGACAAGAGGCCGAGTTACTCATTATCGTCACCTTAAGAGAGCGATTCTTCGCTTCTAATCTTCTACAATGTACGAGTCCTTGTCCGGGTCGTCCGAGTCAACACCTACAAACAACAAAGACGGGTTATTATAGGGCATTTTCGAGTTTACCCCAAAACAGCCCCAAAATGAAATTTGAAGAAACGGAAATTGAAAGAGATAGAAAGATTGCAAATCTCGAGAGGATTCCGAAAATATGAAAATTACCTCGATACGAATTCGGGAAGAGGTCGAGATGATGATTTGAAGCTCTTAAGAAAAGATGAAAATTGTGATATTTTGTTTACAGTGGAAGGAGGTGAAATGTCGATGGAGGGTTTAAGTGTAGGGTTTTATAATGTCCTTTCACTTTTACTTGAGTCGGGTTATTTGTTTTGTGATACGGACTCAAGTCGGAATTAAAATGCCAAGTGATAACAATGTCTTAATATTAAAATATCTTAAGACGGAACTTAACGGAAAACTTTAGATAGAACTTACGATTTATTATTAAAATAATATTATATTCCGAAAAATACTTTAAAATCATTTAAATATTACTTACGAAAATACGGGATGTTACATCTAGACTATAAGTGAATCTAATAAGCTTGGACAATGGATTATAAATCTTTAATTATTGAAGTAATTTTGATTTTAGCAATTATTGATACGTTTCTTTTAAAGTGATTAGGTTTATGCATAATAGTTATTATTAATTAGGATTCGTCCGTTAGGAATTAGGATTACAATAATTGGATTAGTTAAAGTTTGATTTGTAATTAAGCGTGCATAATCTTATTCCACCAAATGTCACTTAAAGTCAAACTATACATTTTGATGATTTACACTGCAAGCCAAAAGTTGAACCTCGTGTTTACTCCTCTGTATTTGTGCTTTCAGCAATCTATCTCTATAAAAGGGATAGATTTTCTAGGCTTCTCATTGGTTCCTGAAATTAAGGGAATTATGGCCCCACCATTTTCAACTCTGATTTAATTTCTCTCATCAGAAACAGTTCTATTCCATATATATTCCCTCTATTCCGTAATTCCGTATTCTGTTCCGTAATTAATTTTAATCCGTCCATAATTCCGTAATTAATTTTAATCCATCCATAATTCCGTATTCTGTTCCGTGATTAATTTTAATCCGTAATCCGCAATTTCGTATTCTGTTATTACCTGAGTACTATTTCTATTTCTATTTACTTAATCGTTTCTGTCCGTAACTAATTTTAATCCGTAATTCCATAAAATACGATAATCCAGAAATAAAATCCAACACACAAAAAATTACAAACTGCACAAATAATCAGTCATAAAATTAAATTACATTTTATAATAAATCTTTTAAAAAAAATTAATTATACAAGCAAATCTATTATTTGGAGTCAAAATCATCCCGAATTGATAATTTATATATTTCTCACTTAAGTTCATATCAAATTATATTTGCATTAATTAATCAATATATTTACGAAATTTTTAAAAACAGACCCGTACATTTTTTGTACGGGCATAAAACTAGTGTGAGAGATAAAGTTCCATTCGTAGTCTTTTCGGTAGGTTTGCAGTTAAGGGTACATATTTTTATGGGTTTTTTTGTCTAACATCATCTTTAAAAAATTTTTTTCTTCCAAACACCACCTTTAAAAAAATAATTTGTCAAACACCATCTTTAATAATTTTTTTTTTGTCGAACACCACATTTTGGCCAAAGTTTCAGCGTTTGTGATGGGGTGACTTTCAATCGATGTTTGAGATAGCAAATAAAGTCGGTTAGAGTGTTCTTGAACTCGTTGGAAAGGTGGGAGTACAGGCTTTCCAACGGCTGTCAACACGGTGGTCAAAAGTGTCCTTATGTGGAGTAGATTGATGTGTAAAGTAAAGCTAGTCACATAGGGTTAATGTAAGTTGAAATAGGATTTTTCGTGGGTCAATTCACTCCCGTTGAACCACCACTTGCACCAACGACCACCACAGTGAACACAATTGCGACATACCTTGCCCTCCCCTCAACCTACATACCAAATTTCAAATCAGACCAAATATCATAACCCCATTTAAAGACCCTTGAAAATCCCTGTAACAACTCGTTGTAAACCCAAATTCCTAGCTATTTCTCTAACCAGCCTTACTTTACACATCAATCTACCCCACATAAGGACATCTTTGACCACCGTGTTGACAACCGTTGGAAAGCCTTTACTCCCACCTTTCCAACGAGTTCAAGAACACTCTAAACCGACCTCGTTTGTTATCTCAAACATCGACTGAAAGTCACCTCATCACAAACGCTGAAACTTTGGCCAAAATGTAGTGTTTGACAAAAAAATTTTATTAAAGGTGGTGTTTGACAAATTATTTTTTTAAAGGTGGTGTTTGGAAGAAAAAGTTTTTTAAAGGTGGTGTTAGACAAAAAAAAACCCTATTTTTATTGAGAATCAAGCCAAGCGGAGCAAATTTCAATGACTTGTCATACAATTTGTCGAACGTTGTTTGCTGTGTTGTTTTTTTTTAACTTTTCTTACAATTAATTAGTGTGGGGATGATAGAATACTGGAGGACAGTCGAAGCAACCTCACCGATGACTGGTCTGATTGGAGTAGTTGAACGAAGGTGATGTTGATGGTGAAGGTAGATGAAGTAAGAGAGAGAAAAATTAAATGGATGAGCATAAGAAAATAACAAGGGTATAATTGTAAAAGTACTCTTGAATGCAAGATCGATCTTAAAAGAAATTTAAGAGTACCGAGAGCGAGCCAATATCACCGTCAGCACAACTTAAACTTACTTTTAGAAACATTTCAAGAGTCATTGATAATAACAAATTAAGGATATCAAACACGTGGTTGTAATACTCCGCTAAACCGATTACATTATTCGGGTGGAATAACCCCTTGAAGAGGTCCATTGTTAACCTTAAAATCTGACTTGTGCTTAAAGTGATTGAAAGTAATATTTGTATCAATAAAGTGCACTTTATTTTCTCATTATCCATGCAAAAAACTCCAAAGTTAAGCGTGCTTGGCTGAGATAAGTATTGAGATGGGTGACCTCCTAGGAAGGTTTCTATGATGCGCATGAGTGAGGACAAACTGCGTTAGAAAAGACTTGTGTTGATTTGTGAGCCATGTACACAACCTGGTAGGCTATCGTGAGTGACCGCTCTTGATCCAGGGTTTAGGTCGGGGTGTTACATGGCCGAGGTAGAGAGGATATGTCCAATAAGAATGGATCTAATTAGAGGCTTAATGATGTACACAATCTATATTAATCAATTACCATGCTTTAGATAGGAGAATAAAAAATGACGTATACATATTATATGTAAGACAAGAAATGTAAATGAATTAGAATACAAATGAATTATTATTTTTGTTTTATTTTATAATTAAATCTCAGAAGGCTAGAACATATTGTAGCAATAATGATCATTAATCAAAATATGTTAGCATTAAAATCGCTCTATAATACGTTTTAAAAGATAATGGCTAAAACGTCTTTACATAGAAGAATACATTTAGGGGCCGTTTGGTTCAAACAATTGGAATGGAATGGAATGGATTCTAATACCAAGGAGGTATGGAGTTAGAATCTCATACTTATTAATGCTTGTTTGGTTTGATCTCGTAATGGATTGTAAATGTCATTCTTATTGTTTGATTTACATTTAGAATGAATTTCAAATTATTTCATTTTCTTTATCATAAATAACTGAAATTATATTATTTTGAATTAAAATTAACTACAACAAAGCCAAAATTCAAATTAATCCATAAAAATCAAATGACTCAGGTTCATTTAATACGACAATAGCAAAATTATTCTAAGACCGAAAAAAATCCACATAAAATGTTTTACGAAAAAAATCCACATAAAATGTTTTATGAAAAAAATTCACATAAAATGTTTTATGAAAAATACGCAACTTTTTTTTATGACAAAAATCCGCATAAAATGTTTTATAAAAAAATTCACATAAACTGTTTTACAAAAAAATCCACATAAAATGTTTTATGAAAAAAAAATCCACATAACATGTTTTATGAAAAAATCCACATAACATGTTTTATGAAAAATAAGCAACTTTTTTTTTTATGAAAAAAATCCACATAAAATACTTTATGAAAAAAATTCACATAAAATATTTTATGAAAAAAACGTAACTTTTTTTTATGAAAAAAATTCACATAAAATGTTCTATGAAAAAAATCCACATAAAATGTTTTATAAAAAATATATAATTTGGGATGGGATGGAATGGAGTTAGAACCTTGGGTTGAGACATGGGTATGGGATTCCAAGGGTTTGGAATGGATTTAGTACCCCTTGGGTATCAAACTCCATTCCAAAAGGCTCCAACCAAACACTTGAATGGGTGGAATCCATTCCAATCCATTCCAAATGCCCCAACCAAACACCCCCTTAGTCAATTATTTTACAATCCGTAAACACATGGACAACATACTAGCAGTCTAGCACATATGAAAAGAATCCTAAACAATAAACTAAAAGAGGAAAATACAATAATTCAGATAAGGAAGAGGAAGAGATATAATATAAACACAAATTGATGCCGAGAATCATGGAGTCCCATTATTTATGTGATTTGAGCAATTACTGGGAGAAGACTCCTTAAGTGATTATTTCACAATATTGAGTTGATTTGTTTCTCTTATTTTTTCACATACGAATTTTACTCTTTCACATACACTTTTTTATTAAGTTTTCATGTCATACCCTTTATCCTAACCATAAGCAAATTAAATCTTATGGACATTTTTCCCTAAAATCTATCTCTATAAAAGGAGTAGAATTTAACGCATTCTGATTGGTTGCTTGAAATAAGGAAAAAAACTACCCACTAACTTTTGGTTTGATTTAATTTCCCTCTCTTCTAAATTCAGAATTCGCTTTCTTAATTACGTAATCGATTGTAGTATTATATTTCGTCATATAAATAACAGTATAAAACGTTTCAATAATATACGATATAGAACGGTCCAAAAATCAAATCCGAAAAACAAAAAATTATAAACACGAAAAATAATTCCAGTCCAAAAATTAAATAACATTATATTCTCCAATGTTCCAATCAAATCTAATATAAATTAAGATACCAAACAAAATAAAATACGGTAAAATACGATATATATACAACGGTCAAATATATAGCAAAATTATTACATTTTCGCTAATATCGTAATAAAAATCCTGTATATTAGGAAAAAAACTGAAAATTAGCACAAAAAATAAACTAAACGGGAATTCCAACCTAAATAACTCAAAGTCAATTAAAAATTATTCAGGTGGGGATATTACGTTTATTAATCAGGTTGCATATTAATGATTAATTATAATATTAATTATAATACTAATACTAATAAAATACTAGAATAAAATACTGGAAATAAACTAAAAATCTGAAAATTATAATTTTATTACGCTAAAAAAATTGCAAATTAATCTTATTCTAGGTAGCACCAAAACGGACACGGACACGGACACGGATACAGACACGATACGAACACGTGACAGGGCATGTCATGAAATTTAGGACACTGGACACGTTATTTAAATTTAATAAAATATAGTACATTTTATAGTTATAAATGTTTGATTTCATTTTTGTAAAAGTATTTGATATTAATTTTAAATAAGTGAAGGTAAAACTTGTCCTTGATAATAACTCATTTTCATTTCCCATCCGAACCAATATTCCAATTAATCTTTTTCGATAGCGTATTTCCCATCTGAAGAACATCATTCACCCCAAATGTTGACCAAATACCGTGGACACGCAATGGACACGGCTCAAATAACACGGACACGCGTCAGACACGTACCCAAATAAATGTAGAAAGTTAGACACGGCTTTATAGGTGTCCGACACGCTTCGGCATGTGTCCGTGAAGTGTCGGTGTCGGACACTGTACGACTCATTACGAGAAGTGTCCGGCTATCTAGATCATTTATGTAGATCTACTCCTAAGAGATTGAGACGATACTGATAATAATCAAATAATTAACAGTTAAAAAGAACACACAAGTAGGTAATAAAAAAACACGAGATCAATAATTCTAATAAAAAAATCCGTTAATTCTGAAACCATAACAAATAAAATTTGCCTTTTACCTTAGTAATGAAATGTGGGGAATATAGCATGTATTCATCCTAAACTTGCAGGATTATAACGAAAAATACATATGCGTTTATAGTCATAAGATGAAAAACATGAGTAAGAAATAACAACCTTAAGTCCTTGCACGAATGGCCTAAAAACAAGAATTAAAGTAAATTTCCTCCTATAACTTGCGTGTGCTAGAAATGCTCTCCAATTGCCTTGCAATATGGGGAGAGTTTTGTGAGGTTTTACAGATGTGAGATCTAGGTTTTAGGAGAAGACAGTTCTCAAAACCCTAATTTCCTTTTAGAGAGATTATTAGTCAGTCAAAAGAGTAACCTGACAAAAGGAGAAGTCCTCTCCTTTTGTACTACTCGGTCGGCCGAACGGACTAGGGTGAGAGTGGGCTTTCCACTCTTACCTTATTCCAATGCGTGATTTGACCCGTTTTGCTAAAATATAATTTGCGGGATTTAATTATAAATCGCATACACGTTATCAGATATTAATGTAGTCGATACATTAATAATGGTCTGATCAAAAATACGATATTGAACCAAGTGGTGTTAGTCCAGTGGTAACTGAGTTAAACCTTAAAGCTTGCAGAAATGCAGGAGTTGAGAGGTCTCAGGTTCGATTACCAGTTGGGGCGATGACCACTTGGCCACTGCAGCTCCCGAAGGGGGTGGCTTACATGGTCCATGTGGTGGTGCGGGAATGCATGGGCTCGGGGGGATTAAACCCCTCGTCACCAAAAAAAAAAATACGATATTGTATAATTAGCTAAATTAATATAACTGTTTATATTAATATGCGAATTCAATATTTACGAATTAATCATGTAATCCGTATTAGCTAAAATTATTTAATCCGTATTAAATAATAATCTCAACATCTTATTGTCTAATTTAATAGTCAATACCTCTGACTAACTGTTTAGTCATATCCGGCATAAATGTGACTGTATTTTCATACCTTCGCATCTCTCAAACGTGTCCTATAGGTGTGACGTATAGGGACCAGTTGATCACCGTCATCCGTATGACAATGACGTCAAACTTATTAGCAAGCCAACCGTTATTGATAAACGTGAATCAACTGATAATAATACAGAAGTATGCCTTTGTGATCCTTTAAGAGATTTAATAAATCATTGTACTAACTGTCAAGGACACCAGCCCCAACATGAAATAGGTCGGATTTTATAGCAGAAAAAAAAAATGGTCTATTTTAATAATTGATGATTCATAATAATTTATATATTATCTCTTAATTTATATTTTGATTTATATTTGTATTAATTAGTCACATATTTATGAGTAACCAAATATTTAAAAACAGAACCGTACATTTGTTGTACGGGTATAAAACTCGTTGGATCTAATTACTCTAAATATTTGCACAATAGTTTATAATTCTCCAATTAATGATGTAATTTAGTTAGTTAACAATTATATATTAATATATTTGTTGCAATTATGAGAGTATCAACTAGTGAAATTAATATATTTAATTATTTATCTATTAATATTATTAATTAGGGTTTAGGGTGGTTGGTGGAAACTGGAAGGCACGATTGGTGAGAGTGGTGCATGATGGTTTGGTAATGCACAGATGCACAATGACGGCTGAATCTTTGTGTAGTCAGTCTAGTCACTGCTTTGTTTCTACATCTTCATTATCCGCCGGCCATTTTTGTCTAGCTTTAATATTGTTCATTTTGGCAGATGTACTTTTTAATAAGTTTAGATGATGTAGTGTATAGTGTACACATAAGAAAAAGTCGTCTAGCTTTGATATTGTTCAGTTTTGCAGATGTACTTTTTAATAAGCTTAGATGATGTAGTGTATAGTGTACACATAAGAAAAAGTCGTCGGATTAGATGGAGCGAGACGGTCGGATAGGCGTCAGACGGAGTGAAGTTGTACGAGGTGGGTTGCTAGAGAAAGACGAAGGGGAGGTGAGCGGGAGAGAGATGAAAAAAATCTATTGGGGAGAGAGTAAAAAGTGACAAGGGTATAATTGTAAATGACGTATATGAAAGAGAAATCCGTATGTGAGATAGCACGACTCTTCTCTATTAGGAGAAGGATTATTCCTGAAACGTTCCGCATGGTTTTTTTGCGTTGTTTACCCGGGATTTTAGTTTATATAAAGATTAAGGGTGCGTTTGTTTCGCGTATGGGTATGAGTTTAGAATCAGTAATCATACATGGGTGATATGGGGTTGGAACTGCATACTCGAAATCTTGTGTTTGTTTCAATTGTAAGTGATATGACTTTGAAATTAAGATAGAGTTAAAATATGCAAAATCCATTATTTAAATAATAATTTTAACATATAAAATCATGAAAATAAAGATTTTATCAAATAATTATATAAAATATTTCGTTTACAATATGTCTAAATATTTATTTTTCGGATTTTTATTTATTGTAGTTTGATAGTCATGGTACTCCCTCCATTCTTTTTATAGCACCCAACTTTTGTTTTGACACTATTCACAATCGACTATTCAACGTCGGTTTTCTCTCAATCCGTTCACGGAAATATATTCATGTGAAATTTTGTTTGGATTGTCTTGATAAGATGATTAAGAATATCAAACTTTTATAACTTTTAGTAGTATGTAACTAAAGATATAATCAAAACAAAATGGATATCGGCAAACGTGAATAATGAGATGGGGTGATATAAAAAGAATGGAGGGAGTATCAATCTCATACCTACCCGACTACCCATCATTGGCTATGAAAAACCCATACCACATATGTGAGCTTTGAGAATGAAACCCTCAAATTTAGTAAACAAACACATGGTATAGGTTTGCCTCGTTCGAAACACATACATTATATATTTATAACTTTTGTGTTTAAACTAGGGGTGTTAACGAGCCGAATCGAGTCTGAGTTTGGCCTTGCTCGGCTTGTGCTCGTAAAGTAAAAATTAAGCTTGAGCCGATCTTGAGTTTACATGACCTTGGAAATATTATGCCCGTTATCAAGCTTGTGAGCTTTTACGCGAGCTAAACTTGAGCCTATATATAATTGTTGAATTTTCGTTTTTGCTCTTTCGATATGTTCAATAATAAAACTCGAAAGTTTCATATGCAAATATTGGAAAATAAATGAGACATTTTTTATATGCGATCAAATATATAATCATGAAAACATATTTTTATAAAATATGAGTAATATCTTATACTCCCTTCTATTCCCTGTTTTCTTCCCTATTTTCTTAAACGGATTATTCAGGTTTTCTTCCTCTTTCCTATTTTGGTAACTTTTAATTATATTTTATTCATTCCTATCCCCTATCACCAAACCGCACCCAACTTTTTTTACCCTATTTTATTCATTTCATCAATATTTAGGGCACAATTCATTATTTAACTTCTAATTATTCATCCTTTTCTACTATTCCAAACCCACCCAACTCTTTCTTCATTAAAATACATTATTCCTCGAGTATTGTGCTCTCCAAAGGGGAAGAAAATCCGGAATAGGAGGGAGTATAATTAAATTAGTTCGAGCTGCTCACAAACTTTTCGAGCCGAGCCAACCGTAGCTCTGCTGGACTCGTTAAGCTTTCGAGCCGAGCCAAAGCACACACGAGTCAAACTTTGACCGAGTCGAGCTCTTGTTTCTCACGAGTTGTCTCGTCTCGTTAAAATCCCTAGTTTGAACCAAACACGTTAGCGAGTTAGCGGTTTGGAGCTGGTATTTGTAGTTCTGTTTGTCCCCCGAAAAAATGTGAGGGGACAAACGAGTAATCTAAGACCATCCCCATGCAAAATGTCGATTTAATCGAGTCAATAACATATTAACCCTTAATCTCACCTTATTGACATTGACTCTTTTTACCCTCCCAAGCAAAAGGTCGATTTAATCGAGTCAATAACATAGTTTATCTTTTTTTTTTTTCTTTTTCTAATTTGTAACTAATGAGGATGTAACACATAAAGGGTCAATAGGTAGGTCAATTTCTTCCCCCTAAGCAATTGACGGTACTTGGGGATGGTCTAATAGGTAAGTCTCTGTCTCTGCTATCCCTTCCTTAGCTCCGCCATTGCCTTGGCAATTGTTTGCATTTAAGGATAGTGGTATCATAATAGAAATAAACTTTAACTTATTAATTATTGTAAATATACGATCAAAATTTGAAGTAGCGGTATGGATTGAGTAAATTGGGTAAGACCTAGTATGTAATAAGTTGGTTGTTCAAGCTCTCATGTGTTGAACTGTTGAAGATGGCAGCCGACTCTAATGGAATACGATTTGCATTCTAGTTATATATGGTACAGGCCACTACTATCGTCTCGTCTTTATATTGTCGAATGTCGATGCGAGAAGTATGGGATATCTTTAGTTTTGGTATGAAGACAAATGTTTTTGACAGTCTTCCTTGTGCTTGACAGTAAAAACACTGAAAATTATTTCCAACAAATTGAATATTAGCCAATGGAGAGTCAGCCGGACATCTTGCACCGATGGAGGTTTAAACAAAATATTCTATGCTAAAAATCCTGCAATTCTTAGCAACGTTACCTGCGATTGTCATTTTCAGGGAGGCACCGTTTGCCATGTTACAAACATGTATGTTTCCTTCTCCTCTACTCAGCTAAACACATTCTGCTTTGTTTTGCATTCAAACATCAATCTTGAAACTCATTCTGTTGGGGTTACAGTCAGTTGAAAAGACTTAATCTAACCGGAGATTTGCCTGAAGAATTCGGGAACCTTAGTCGTTTGCAAGAAATGTTAGTAATTCAGCCTTCAACTAACCACTTAGCCTATCTGTCATTTTTTATCGGCTGCTCAATGAGCCTATAGAATAGGGTAAATTTCTAGAGATTCACAAGTTTGGCTCTTCTCGTTCACAGCGACCTCTCTTTAAACTGTATCACAGGAAGGATTCCTGAAAGCTTGACAAAGATCCCACTTGTCATCTTGTAAGCATATCTCTAGCTGTATTCTGAATAGGTGTTCTTTTGAGTATGTTTTGAAAGGTTGTTTACTAGATTAAATTTATGCATTGCAGAGTGCTATTGGGGAATCTCAACACTGGCCCTATTCCTGCTGAAATTGGGTTGATAACCACTCTTGAACAATTGTAAGTGCCTATAGTCTTTCATTTCATCACTAGTATTGGTCTATTGTCTTGTCTCTAATCGTCACGTAAAAATAAAATCAGGGTATTGGAAGACAACGGATTTGAAGGACCGATTCCAAATAGTCTCGGGAATTTGAAAAATTTGCAAAGACTGTGAGTTACATATTTGAGTTAAATGTAGATCATACATCAGTAACAGTTTAACTTAAACACATTGTTCCCCTTATCGTATGTTGGCAACTTGGCGGTTGACATCAATATTGCATAATCCTGATTGCAGGACGCTCGGTGCAAACTTGTTTAATGGAACTTTACCTGATACATTAGTCAACCTAAAGAACTTGACTGAACTGTAAGCCACCCTTGTTTTGATGGGAATTATATTGCTCGCTGTTTGTTGCTGCTAAGTATTGTGTACTACTTACAGAAGGTTTAATGGAAACATGATCTCTGGGAAAATACCAAGCTTCATTGGCAGTTTGACAAAGCTTACGTTGCTGTGAGTTTTCTGAATTTAAGCGCAGAGACACAGACACACTATGTTGGGATCTCATTTGAGCCTTTTGCTCATCATGTCATTTCATTTAGCGTCTGTTTACAACTTGTAGGGATATACAAGGCACGTCTATGGAGGGTCCGATTCCATCTACATTTTCTTCTCTGAGAAACTTGCAAATTTTGTAAGTGCAAAACATAACCTGCCTTCTTGCTCTTGGTATCTGGCCTTCATATTGTATTAGAAAGTCATGAATCTTGATGAATCTACTCTGATGCTCAGGCGAATTTCAGATCTCAATGCGAATAGCATACCTTTCCCAAATCTAACTGACATGACAAAATTAAATTATCTGTGAGTGAATGTATTAATGATTGTGTTGTATATCTCTTGGCACTCACTCTTTGTTTGGATGAAGCCAAATGGAGGAAAAGAAAAAGGAGGGGAGGAGGGCAGTATTTCCCTTTTTTGGTTAGCAAATTGTATTTAAAGAATTTGGACAGTAGGGAAACCGGAAATGGAGGGATATTTTCTCTTCTAGAGTTAAATTAAGATCTCTCTAACAGTCTAACGTGAAAGATTTGAAAGGAAAATGGCATTGGCTCATTTCCTCTGCCCTTCCCTCCTCAGTCCTCACTCCTCATTTTGTGTATCCAAACAAAGGGTTGATTCTCGATCGAGTTTCTGACATATTGAAGCATCTGCATAGAACATTGAGGAACTGCTCAATAATGGGACGAATGCCGGACTACATACACAACTTATTAACATTGAAGTCTATGTAAGTAAAACTGTTGTCGATCATATATTTCTTGCCAACCTTCCATTAATAAATTTGATGCAATTACAAAAAATGGTTGATACTTTTATTCTATATATTGCAGAGACTTGAGCTACAATAGACTAAATGGCCCTATTCCGCAAGGATTGGATAGTTTGAAATCTCTAAGCTACTTGTAAGTGAATATGCGAATGTAGAGCCAATAACCAACTTAACTAGTTACGAAACTCTAGCTCCTAAGTCCTGACATTCGTAAGGAAATTTGAACGCTTCCGATATAGGTCCCTTACAAACAACTCATTTTCTGGAGCACTACCCGATTGGATACAAAAGAGCAACCAAAAGTTGTGAGTTAATAATATGTGTTGATTGATAAGTCTGTTGTTTTTATCAAGAAATGAAATTTGACAGTGCTATACACTTTGTTGAGTGTTGCAGTGATGTATCATATAATAATTTCACAGGCTCATCACCCGCTACTTGTCAGTTGTCAAATGTGTATGAATATACTTGAACTTTTGATAATATATCCTTGAGCTTTGTCCAATGCTGTCTCTTCATTGATCTATACTATTTTTCATTTATCTGACAGGAATTTGGTTGCTAGCTATTCGTCTTCAAAGAGGAATTTGTATGTTGTTCCATTCGTATGTATATTTATGTTTATACAATTATACCTTTGTTAGAGGGGAGTAATCATTGCTTGGAATATGAAATTTGTTTGCAGAGTAAGTTGGTGCTTGATGAAGGACCTTCCATGCTCCCAAAATCCCCAATGTAAGAACATAATTCACATCACACTTTGCTTACTCCTTCCGTCTAATGTCTATTATTGCGTTTCTAAGATTGTGTGAATTACCATTTCCTCATTTCCGGGACCATTAAGCCCTTACTTTCAATAAACTAATTCATGTTAAGCAGTGGACATTAAAACTATTGATATTGAGGGAATATGTCTTTCCAATGTAGTGCCCTTTATCACACTCCTTAACACTTTCGGCAGATCATTCTTTGTTCATTAATTGTGGTGGAAGCAAGACGTCTTTCGAAGGGAATGAGTACGAAGAAGATACAAGTGAGGGTGGTCCTTCAACATTCTATGCATCTGGAGAACAGTGGGCGTACAGTAGTACAGGATCTTTTTTTAATACAGGATCTTTTTTTAATACCGACTCAGCAGACTTCTGGGCAATGCTCACATCTGATGCTAATGTAACTAGTATTTACCAAACAGCTCGTCTGGCACCAGTTTCGCTCAAGTATTATGGCCTTTGTTTGTTACGAGGTAGTTACACAGTGAAACTGCACTTTGCTGAAATAATGTATTTTAATGGCCTTGGCAGACGCTTCTTTGACGTGTCAATTCAGGTAAATGATATTAAATTAATTTTTACGCAAGAAGTAGTAGCAATTTCTACTAAATTTCAATATGCTTGACAATGGTCTCTGTGTTTAAAACACAGGAGTAAGGTTGCATACGTAAGAACCCTGAGTGTCTTGCCAGGGATGGATGGATGCCTTTGAGGCACTAGGGTTATGATATTGTGATACATTTGAACTTTGATTGATCCTTAAATCAATACATTCAAATTATTGTGACGTTACAGGGGAATGTAGTGCTCAAGGATTTTGATATTGCTGCCGCTGCTGAAGGTTATCACAGGCCAGTCGTTAGGACGTTTAACAATACCTATGTTAATGGAAGCACGCTTGAGATCTCCTTATACTGGAGTGGACGTGGAACTACTGCTGTTCCTATCAAAGGCGCATATGGACCTCTTATATCGGGGATCACAGTGACACCCAGTTCGTCAACTTTCCATGTCAAATCAATGCGTATTCGCTTATTATGCTGCCTTACGCTGTTTATGAAATTCCCTTCTTTTTGCAGACTTTAAAATTCACAAAGGACTTTCGGGTGTTGCCATTGCTGGAATTGTGCTTGCTTTGTGTGCCATTATTGTGTTAGTTCTGGCAATTCTCAGGGTTAAAGGGTATGTAGGCAGAAGAAATTATGAAAATGAAGGTTAGTAAGTTGTACATTTTTAAAAAAATTATATAACTTATTTTTGTTTGGATGTTCTTGAGTTGCTAAGATCTTACTATAATTCACTCAATGTTGCTATTAAGTGTACCTTGTTATACATTTTGTTTAACTTTACGCTATGTATTTTGCTTCAAAGTATGAAATATTTTATAAACCTTTGAAATAAACTACTACCTCCGTCCTAATTATTTGTTTACCTTTGATTAAAATATCCGTCGCAAAGAATATGAATATAAAAGGTAAATAAATGACCGAGATGGAATAAGTATAAAACAGAAAGTTTCTTTTAATTGCATTATTGTAATTTGTAACATGTAAGAGAATTAAGCAAATTGTGATCAAAACTGAGTTGAAAAAACGGGGTTCCATGTAGGGGTGTGCAAAACCCGGCCTGGACCGGAAAATGGCTAACTTATGCAAAACTCTGTGAAACTGTCTCAGTGCTGAACTTATGCTGCTAACTGGTTAACTTCATTTCTCACATCATCAGAACTAAATTTCTTGTCATATGACTACTGTAGTTTGGGTAATTTCCTGATGGGAAAAAAAACTCACGTTAATAAAACGAAATTTTTGTGCTGATATAGTTCAAACAATGCAGAGTTTCGCAGATTAGGCACGGGTTATTTCTCTTTGAGGCAGATCAAGGCTGCAACAGACAACTTCAGTATCCGCAACAAAATAGGCGAAGGAGGTTTTGGGCCTGTTTACAAGGTACCCTATTGATCCGTCTGTATTCACCATGTTGTTTAGAGTAAACAGTTAATGCTGCAATGTCATTTTCCATTTTCTAGGGTGTAGTGGCAGACGGCAAGGTTATTGCTGTGAAACAACTGTCCTCGAAATCAAAGCAGGGGAATCGTGAATTTGTGAATGAGATAGGCATGATTTCTGCCTTACAGCACCCAAATCTTGTTAAGTTATATGGATGTTGCATTGAAGGGAAAGAGTTGCTGCTTGTATATGAATACATGGAAAACAACTCCCTTGCTCGCGCACTTTTTGGTAAGTATCTAATAACACCTTACAAAGAAATCTTGCATCTCATTTTTATGGTCCCCATTTTACTTTGTTGGTGAAATCTACTTTTCTCAATATATTTTCACAAGATTCAATAGTTACAACTTTCTTAAAGATTGAATATGAAAATAGTGACACTGATGCATAAATCATGGCAAAGTAGTTCAATTCTCTGCATCTATTTCGAAAAATCAGTGTTCAACTTAACCATAGTTGAGCATCAAAGTCAGAATGGGAACATTAAATATGCGATTGAGGTAGTAATAAACCTTTCCAGGAGGAGAGAACCAGAAGCTGGCCCTGGACTGGCAAACAAGAAAGAAAATATGCATAGGAATTGCAAAGGGGTTAGCTTATCTTCATGAGGAGTCGAGGTTGAAGATCGTTCACAGAGACATTAAGGCGACTAATGTATTACTCGACAGGGACCTGAATGCTAAGATATCAGACTTTGGTCTGGCTAAGCTTGACGAAGAAGAAAATACCCATATAAGTACTCGGATTGCAGGGACAATGTGAGTTTATGGTTGCTTCTTTTTGACCACACGTGTTGTCAAGTTTACTAAAGTCTGTGACCTGTTAAATGGATTTGTTCTTCAGAGGATACATGGCTCCTGAATATGCGATGAGGGGTTATCTGACCGATAAGGCAGATGTTTACAGCTTTGGAGTTGTTGTCCTTGAGATTGTGAGCGGAATGAGCAATGTAAAGTATAAGCCAAAGCAAGAGTTTGTCTACCTTCTTGACTGGGTATGTTTCTGCTTTTAATACCTTTTGGTAATTGGTAATAGCAATTGTGGTTGTAACAATTGAGCCCCTCTATTTTGAATACACACTATTTGCAAGAATCATAAGATTAGACTCTCTAGAAACTAGAAAACTCTCCTTACCTTTTCATCCCAATAATAATCAGCTTTGAAACCTTATTTTCCGAATTCAAAGCCACTGTTTTGCGGACTGCCATGTCTTGCTTTCATATTAGTCTTGTGTCAATTGCAGTAGTCATGTATGTATCGGCAAGTATAAACGTACCTGTTGATTATTGCCTAATATTATCCACAAGTGTAGAATTTACAAGTAATCTTGTTTTTTATATGGTGAAGGCCTACGTCTTACAAGAGCAAGGAAGCCTTCTCGAGCTTGTGGATCAGACCCTAGGCCAAAGTTACTCAGAAGAAGAGGCACTGAGGCTGCTCAACATAGCATTGTTGTGTACCAACCCATCTCCATCTCTTAGGCCCCTAATGTCTTCAGTCGTAAGCATGATCGATGGTCAAGCTCCGATCCAAGCCCCAACTGTCAAGAATAATGGAACCAACGACCAACTAAGGTTCAGAGCTTTCGAGAAAACGTCCAAGGATGAACATTCTCTTCATTCAATGAGCTCACATTCTAGTCAAGCCCAAGGAAGTCTGGCGTTGGATGGTCCATGGGCGAATTCTTCGGCTTCAGTAGATAGCAATAATGAGGTGAGAAATGATTTCCGTTCAGGGTCATTCAGAATGCTTCCTGACACAGCCGAGATAAAGTTTCAGTGATATGTGAGTTTAAAAGATCACCAATGTTGTCTAGTGATATTTCATATACTGTAGATTTTAAATTTGTTTTCGTGAAGGCTATGTACATGACACTGTGATTTGTTATACGGAGTAAGACGCAAAAATAGGTTCTTGTATTATACGAAGTAAGGTAATCGCATGAGAATAAATGTATAATGTTCTAAAAAATAAGTTGTTTTTATAAAACAAGGAGAGACAGTAGGTTTATTTGAATGAAGAATGAATTGTGTATTATTCACATTGAGTATACATATTTATAGTTGAGCTTTTGTAATCTAAATAAGGAGAGGAGCCTTTATACATTGAGCTAATTGATACTTATTGCTTCTAAAGAATATATACTTTACTATTTTAAAAAGACGTGATAACTAATTGATATTATTTTGATACGGGAATATTGGTTGTTGAGATATTGTTAATACGCCCTTTCAAGTTGGATGTTCTTGTGATAAGGTCAAACTTGTCTCGTAGGTCATTGAATTGGAGTTTGTGGAGCGGCTTCGTGAGTATGTCTGCTATTTGATCTTTGCTGGCAATGGGAGAGATGCGTATATGACCGAGTTGTAATTGTTGCTTGACATAGTGAAAGGAGATGGCCATGTGCTTCATCCGTGAGTGGAATACAAGATTTTTGGCGTAGAGCATGGCAGATATGTTGTCACAGAATATAGCCGGAGGTTTGATGACTTGTATGTTTAGTTTGGAGAGGAGATTGCGAAGCCACAACATTTCGATGGTGACAGATGCAATGGCTCGAAATTCAGTTTATGTTGTAGAGAAAGCAATTCCTTGTTGCTTTTTGGAGGACCAAGCAATTGGGTTGCGTCCTAGGTAAGTGATGTAACCTATTGTGGATAAGTAGTTGTCTTTGTCACCGTCAAAGTCAACGTCGCAGTAAGCGTGGAGATAGAGGGGTGTATCTTTTTATAGTTGAATGTCATGCGTTTGAGATCCTTGAAGGTATCAAAGAAGACGTTTGAGTGTTGTTGTAATACCTCGCTTTTTAGTTCTTTTTATTTTAAATCATTTGTTTTATAAGCTTACTCGTACCCGTTTTATACGAGCTGTTTTGGGCTTGGGAGAGACTCGAATTGGAGACTTGGCTACCATAGTGTAATTAGTGTAGTAAGTACTTGTTGGGATTCGAACCTAGGACCCATGGCAACACGTCCATGGGCCTCGATATGCGTGTAGAACACAAGCCCGCGATTAGAAGTTTTCAAACTCAGCCAAACACTCACCCTGCCGCCTTATTTAAGCTCTAATCTACCCTAACCCTAGGCACGTTATTCAAGATCTCATAACACAAAAACCCAGCCGCCATAGCAGAGAAGGAGAGGAGCGTGTGTACGGTGGTTATAGGTCGTCGTAAGGTGGTTCGAATTGACCAAGAAAACCGGTATGCCACACTCGTTGCTAATTTCAGTGTTCTGTTATAGTTTTCGTCGTCTAATTAATCCTTGTTAAGATCTCTGGTCCTTACTCGTATTGTGTGATTTTTGTAGTATGATATGTAATGTTTATGTACGTCTTAATCGGTGGTGGTCGTTGGTGGTTAGGGTGGTGGCAAGAGTGGTTGTTAACGGGTCTGTGCACGTTTTCTGGGTTCGTTCTTCCTCTGTTGTCGTGTCTGGGTGAGTTAGTGGTTGTGTCAAGTCTGGGTTCGTATCTAGTTGGTTCTGGTCATGGGTCAGGGAGTCGGATAGGAGTCCAAGGTTGGTTTTGGTGGTAGGCACGGTGGTTTCTGTCAACGGGGTAGGTGTCGACAGAAGGTTTCAGATCCTCTGTTCAGTGGTTGGTTTGGTTTTGGCGTGTGTCAGGGGGTTATGGGGGTGGTACCACCGTTGACTCGGGGGAGGTCGACACGGTAGTACCACCGTGGCTAAGTGTCTGGTCTCCGGGGAGCGTATAGGAGTCAGTCGTGGGTGGTGGTTTGGTCTGGTGGTGTGTCGGCAGGGCTGTAATTGAAGGGTTGTCGCGTGATGGAGGGTGGTTTCAGGCGAGTTTGGTGATGATGGTTCACCTCGCCGGTGGCCGGCGACCTGGTTGCCAATGGTCGCCGGGGTTGCTGGTGGTACTGGGCACGCGGGTCAGTTTGGGTTGGTGGCTGTGGTAAGGTAGCGGTGGTGTTAGGGGGTTCGGTTTGGTGGTGAGTCGGGTTAGTACGTGTGGGCTGTTCGAGTGTTGTTGTTGTTTAATAATAATACTTACTATCATTATTGTTTTACTTATTATTTTTATTATTATTATATTATTATTATCATTATTATTACTATAATTATTATTAATAGTTTTAATAATAAGTTGGTATTTATGGATAATATATTTTGTAATGATGGTGTAATATTGTATTTATGGTAATTTTGATATGGGTCTTATTTAATATTTTTGAATGATTTGAATTTCAAAACTAAAGCATCTATTTTTGGAAGCTACTATTTTTAGGAGTTACTACATTTAGAAAGTTACTATTTTGGGTAACTCGGTTGTTGGAAAACTATCTAAATATGGGAAGTGTCTATAAGTAGAATGTGTGCATGGTATATGTGAATTAGGAAAGTATTAATTAAAGTAATACTTATTTAGGTGGAAGTTTCTGTGTGGAGCATTTCTAGTAGCAGTTGCGCAGTAACCATTTCTTCTGCAGTTTGAGGTAGGGGAAACTACTAACGCTTGATGATGTGTAAACCGTTCATAATTGATATCAAACATGTTTGTTATATATTATCATGTGCTCTTATATTATGCATTTATATTATACTGTGATACGATGAGGCGATGAGATGATGGGTCTTGTGATTGGCGCGGAGATAATGGGTCTTGTGATTGGTGCGGAGATAATGGGTCTTGTGATTGGTGCGGAGATAATGGGTCTTGTGATTGGTGTGGAGATAATGGGTCTTGTGATTGGTGCGGAGATATTGGGTCTTGTGATTCGGAGTGGAGATGATCGACTTTCTATTTTTAGTAATATGGTTTGTTTACAGTTTTACTCTACTCAACCTCGTGGTTGACCCTGTGTATTCGTGATCACCTGTGATGAACCAATTATTGGGGAGCAGACTGACATGTATAAAGACTATGGGAGCATCCGGGAAGGGAGAAGCATGGACACGGACCTGTTTAGAGTCTAGACCACGTGATAGTAGTCTATGTGTTGTACTTTTACTTTTGTCAGAACAGTTTTCTATTTGGTTTTGTAAGAACATATTTTGAGTTTAAATTGAATATAAAGTACTGTTTATCTTCCTTTGTATATACTGCCTCGGGAAACCGAGATGGTAACACCTTTATTTATCTAAGGAGTCCTAGTTCAGGCCCTTAAATAAATGGGGGTGTTACAAAGTGGTATCAGAGCGAACGATCCTCAGGCCTAACCTAATGAACCCAATGAATGTAGGAGAGTCTAAATAAAATGAACCCCGGGATAGGACTGTTAGGAGCACACTAAAGGCAAAGTATGAGTCTGGGGCCCCCTCACACCGAACCATTGGCCCTATCAGTCTTACCCGGGAACCCAGAGTGCATGTACGAGAGAAAAGGGTAGAATAGGAGGTGGTGAAAGTAATAGCATACTGTGATAAGAAAGTTATGAGAATTCTAAGTATATGTGACTTTTGAAAAGCCGGAAGGGGCATGAACATGAACGAATCTTTAACTGTTGGAAAAGGGTGTATGATGATGTGATATGTTAAGTGATTGGAAACATGATTAGTACTTCTTCTATCATCATGTCTTTTGATATGCGGTTATGTGATCCCGAGCCATGTTATAATTTTCTGATTATTCAATTTGATAGCTGATGATAGACTTTATCGTTTAGGGATTTTAGCCCTAACCCTAATGTGCGCCCACATAAGTCGGGACTCATGTCTTTCTGTTGTATTATAGTATGCCTCCGCGAAGGGATAATGCCGTTAACATCACCCAAGAGGAGGTGGACCGTTTGATAGCTGAAAATGAGGCCCTAAAGGCCAAACGTATGGACTCCGCGAAAATGAGCACAATCATCGCAAGACATCACCCTACCCAATTCACCGGGGATGGGGAACCTCATCTACTGGGAGCCTGGTGTCGGGAATTCGGTAACCTGTTCGAGTTGGTGGATTGCCCTGAAGAATTGAGGGTGGACCAGGCTGCCCACTATCTGAGGGGTATGGCTGGAGACTGGTGGACATCGAATAAGGGAGAGCTCCGGGAAGCAGCTATAGAGGGTGGATCCGCGTTTGTTCCGTGGGATGCATTCAAGGGGGTCTTGAACGAGGCGTTTCTACCAGAATTCCAAAAGAGCAAGCTGAGGGAGGAGTTTGACTCATTCACGATGGCAGAAGACATGACCGTAGAGGCTTATTACAGGAAGTTCATCCAGTTGGTGCACTACGTGGGAGACATGGGTTTCGACGACGCCATGCTAGCAATGAAATTTGAGAGGGGATTATCAATCGCCATCAAAAAGAGACTGATTGCAGCTCCGCCCACCACAATCCGTGACATCTATTTAAGGGCTGGGGCGGCGGAGAGGCTTTCGGATATGATCAAAAAGGACAAACAGTCCAAGACAGAAAAGAGGAAAGCTGAAACAGTAGCTGAGGGTTCAGGATCGAAAAAGCAAAGTAATAACAAGTACAGTGGGTATTTCGGGAGTAGTGCCTCTGTTGGTGGAAGGAATCAGAGTGGGGGCAACTTCAGGAGTGGGGGTTCAGGCAGTGGCTCAGTGGGAATAGTTTGTTTCGGCTGTGGAAAGACGGGACATAAGCAGGCAGTGTGTCGTTCGTCTGGAGGAAACCAGTCCGGGGGCTATCGTACACCTACACCCGGATACCAGGGACCTCGCACTCAGTCCTATGGCAGCAGTGGCTATCGCACACCCATGACAAACTATGGTGGGGGTGCGAAGTCTGGAGGCAGCAACAACTACCAGAGGAACTACAGCAACAACAACAATCAGAACCGTTCATATCAGAATCAGTACAATGGAAGTGGGAACAACAACAAGACGGGGACGGCAGGAAATCAGCAGGCCGGGACATCTTCTGCCAGCCAGAGTGGGGTCAAGTCCAGTGGCAAACTCTTTGCCATGGGAAAGCAGGCCGCTCAGGAGGATGCTCATGTGGTTACTGGTACTTTTCTTGTAAACTCTAAACCTACGTTCGTACTTTTCGATTCCGGTGCCACCCCATTCGTTTGTGTCTAGAGATCATGTTAGAGTTTTGGGACTTGAGAGATTCGACTGGGTCGCGGATTCAGTGACCATACCTTCGGGTGAGTCTATTGTTTGTAATAGAGTATACGGTAGTGTACCCATTAAAATCGGGGAAGCAACTTTCTTTGGTGACCTTATAGAATTTCCGCTGGGGGGTTTCGAAGTGATCTTAGGGATGGACTGGTTGGGGAAGTATAGGGCTTTTATCGACTGTCATCAAAAGAAAATTTCCTTGAAGGGACCCAAAGGGGTGAGGGTATCCTACAAGGGGTATAGAGTCAAACCAAAGATCAAGTTTATATCTGTCAATACCCTGAAGTCTAGTTTGCGGAAAGGAGAAAGCTTAATTTTGTGCCAAATGTGGGATTGTGAGGCTGAGACCCCCAAGACTGGTGAGATACCTGTGGTACGGGAGTTTGAGGGAGTATTTCGAGACGACGTGCCAGGGTTACCGCCGAGGAGGGAAGTCGAATTTTCCATTGACCTCAAACCAGGAGCGGGACCGATATCTAAATCACCGTACCGTATGGGACCGAAAGAAATGGAGGAGTTGAAAAAGCAATTGGATGAACTAGCTGAGAAAGGGTTCATCCGACCCAGTGTGTCGCCCTGGGGAGCACCTGTTTTATTCGTGAAGAAGAAGGATGGGAGTTTGAGGTTGTGTGTTGACTACCGGGAGCTGAACAATGTAACCATCAAGAACCGTTATCCTTTGCCGAGAATTGACGACTTATTCGATCAGTTAAGTGGAGCTGGGGTTTTCTCCAAGATTGACTTGAGATCCGGGTATCATCAGTTGAGGATAAGGGATGAAGATATTCCGAAGACCGCTTTCCGAACGAGGTATGGCCACTATGAATTTGTGGTTATGCCCTTTGGATTGACTAATGCTCCCGCTGTGTTCATGGACTTGATGAATCGAGTCTTCAGCCCGTATCTAGACAAGTTCGTGGTGGTATTTATCGATGATATCCTGGTATATTCCAAGAATGCAGAAGAGCACGAAGATCATTTGAGGAAAGTACTTCAGACCTTGGAGGAGCATAAGCTCAATGCTAAGTTGAGCAAGTGTGAGTTCTGGTTGGAGAAAGTGGCATTTCTGGGGCATGTAATTTCAAAAGAGGGGGTGGCTGTTGACCCTAGCAAGATCGAGGCAGTGACTAAGTGGCAGAGTCCGAAGAATGTGAGTGAGATTCGAAGCTTTCTGGGTTTAGCTGGTTATTACCGGAGATTCGTCAAAGATTTTTCAAAGATAGCGAAGCCGTTGACGTCGTTGATGAGGAAGGAGAACCGTTTTATCTGGGATGAGAGTTGTGAGAAGGCATTCCTAACCCTTAAGGAATGCCTGACAACAGCTCCTATCTTGGCCTTGCCAGTTGGAAGTGATAATTTTGAAGTATACACCGACGCTTCAAAGCATGGGTTGGGTTGTGTGTTAATGCAGAATGGTAGAGTGATCGCGTATGCTTCTCGCCAGTTGAAGACCTACGAAGAGAATTATCCGACTCATGATTTGGAGTTGGGCGCTGTGGTCTTTGCACTGAAATTGTGGCGTCATTACCTTTATGGAGCCACTTTTAAGGTGTTTTCTGATCATAAGAGCCTGAAATATATCTACACCCAGAAAGAGTTGAACATGAGGCAGAGGAGGTGGATAGAGTTGATCGGAGATTATGATATGCAGATTGTCTACCACGAAGGCAAGGCAAATGTGGTAGCTGACGCTCTAAGTAGGAAGTCAATACATGCTTTGGATTGTGCCAGATCGAGAGGGAGGTTGTATGGTGAACTAAGGGAGATGGGAATATTCATGATCCGGAAAGGGGACACTCTTGGTGACTTGACAGTGGAGCCTGAGTTGTATGGGGAGATTCGGGAGTTACAACAGAACGATGAGAGAATCCAGAAGTGGCGTTTGTTGGTGGAAAATGGGAATGGTGATGTGGCATCCAAGTTCAGTATTCATACCGACGGTAGTTTGCGGTTCAGTGGGCGATGGTGTGTACCGAATGTTGAAGAGCTAAAGAAGAAGATCCTGACTGAAGCTCATGCTACTCCATATTCCGTTCACCCAGGGGGTGATAAGTTATATAAAGATCTTAAGAAGACATTCTGGTGGCCTAATATGAAGAAGGAAGTCGCAGAGTTTGTGTCGAGGTGTTTGACTTGTCAGAGAGTGAAAGGGGAGCATAAGAGACCTCAAGGGAAAGTCCAGCCATTAGATGTGCCCGAGTGGAAGTGGGAGAATATTTCGATGGACTTTATCGTGGGGTTGCCTCGAACTCAGAGGGGCAACAACATGATTTGGGTGATCGTGGATCGTTTGACTAAGTCAGCTCACTTTATCCCGATGAAAGATACCTGGAGTAAAGCTGAGTTGGCTAAGTCTTATGTTCAGAATGTGGTCAAACTGCATGGTGTACCCAAGGATATTGTTTCAGACCGAGACTCGAGGTTTATATCCAGATTTTGGCAGGAGTTGCAGGCTGCTTTGGGTACCCAATTGAAGATGAGTACAGCTTTTCATCCGGCTACTGATGGTCAGACTGAGCGGACGATTCAGACTCTTGAGGATATGTTGAGAGCTTGTGTACTTGAGTTCGGAGGATCTTGGGACGACCGATTGAGGTTGATAGAGTTCTCGTATAACAACAGCTATCATGCCAGTATTGGGATGGCTCCTTTTGAGGCGTTATATGGGAGGAAGTGTCGGAGCCCTGTGTGTTGGGATGATCGAGCTGATGTTGTGACTTTGGGGCCAGATATGATCCAGGAGATGGTGGAGCAAGTTCAGATTATTCGACAGAGAATGAGGGCCGCTCAGGATAGACAGAAGAGTTATGCCGATCTAAAGAGGGGCGATATTTCATTTGAGGCCGGAGAGAAAGTACTACTGAAAGTCTCTCCGATGAAAGGTGTGATGAGATTCGGCAAGCGTGGTAAACTGAGTCAGAAATTTATTGGGCCATTTGAGATCTTGGACAGAGTTGGAGAAGTGGCATACCGCTTAGCTTTGCCTCCAACCCTATCCAAGGTCCATAATGTGTTCCATGTGTCCCAGTTGAGGAAATACGTGAGTGATCCCTCACATGTGCTTCAGCATGAGGTGATTGAGGTAGATGCGCAGTTGGCATACATTGAGACTCTGAAAGAGATTTTGGACAGGAAAGTACGGAAGACTCGCAATGGGGAGACATATTTGGTGAAAGTCTTGTGGTCAAATCATAATCAGGAAGAGGCTACGTGGGAGCCTGAGGCATCTATGCGGGAGCGTTATCCACATTTGTTTGATTGAGGTAAGTTACGCGGACGTAACTTTTCTTTAAGGGGGGTGGAATGTAACATTCTGTGATTTAATCAAAGTTTTATGACATTTGCTTGGTGTTGTTTGTGTCCCAAGTCGTTCGGGTTGATTGTTCCGTCACTTACTTCGGGACGAAGTTTTTTTTTAGGAGGGAAGACTGTAATACCTCGCTTTTTAGTTCTTTTTATTTTAAATCATTTGTTTTATAAGCTTACTCGTACCCGTTTTATACGAGTTGTTTTGGGCTTGGGAGAGACTCGAATTGGAGACTTGGCTACCATAGTGTAATTAGTGTAGTAAGTACTTGTTGGGATTCGAACCTAGGACCCATGGCAACACGGCCATGGGCCTCGATATGCGTGTAGAACACAAGCCCGCGATTAGAAGTTTTCAAACTCAGCCAAACACTCACCCTGCCGCCTTATTTAAGCTCTAATCTACCTTAACCCTAGGCACGTTATTTAAGATCTCATAACACAAAAACCCAGCCGCCATAGCAGAGAAGGAGAGGAGCGTGTGTACGGTGGTTATAGGTCGTCGTAAGGTGGTTCGAATTGACCAAGAAAACCGGTATGCCACACTCGTTGCTAATTTCAGTGTTCTGTTATAGTTTTCGTCGTCTAATTAATCCTTGTTAAGATCTCTGGTCCTTACTCGTATTGTGTGATTTTTGTAGTATGATATGTAATGTTTATGTACGTCTTAATCGGTGGTGGTCGTTGGTGGTTAGGGTGGTGGCAAGAGTGGTTGTTAACGGGTCTGTGCACGTTTTCTGGGTTCGTTCTTCCTCTGTTGTCGTGTCTGGGTGAGTTAGTGGTTGTGTCAAGTCTGGGTTCGTATCTAGTTGGTTCTGGTCATGGGTCAGGGAGTCGGATAGGAGTCCAAGGTTGGTTTTGGTGGTAGGCACGGTGGTTTCTGTCAACGGGGTAGGTGTCGACAGAAGGTTTCAGATCCTCTGTTCAGTGGTTGGTTTGGTTTTGGCGTGTGTCAGGGGGTTATGGGGGTGGTACCACCGTTGACTCGGGGGAGGTCGACACGGTAGTACCACCGTGGCTAAGTGTCTGGTCTCCGGGGAGCGTATAGGAGTCAGTCGTGGGTGGTGGTTTGGTCTGGTGGTGTGTCGGCAGGGCTGTAATTGAAGGGTTGTCGCGTGATGGAGGGTGGTTTCAGGCGAGTTTGGTGATGATGGTTCACCTCGCCGGTGGCCGGCGACCTGGTTGCCAATGGTCGCCGGGGTTGCTGGTGGTACTGGGCACGCGGGTCAGTTTGGGTTGGTGGCTGTGGTAAGGTAGCGGTGGTGTTAGGGGGTTCGGTTTGGTGGTGAGTCGGGTTAGTACGTGTGGGCTGTTCGAGTGTTGTTGTTGTTTAATAATAATACTTACTATCATTATTGTTTTACTTATTATTTTTATTATTATTATATTATTATTATCATTATTATTACTATAATTATTATTAATAGTTTTAATAATAAGTTGGTATTTATGGATAATATATTTTGTAATGATGGTGTAATATTGTATTTATGGTAATTTTGATATGGGTCTTATTTAATATTTTTGAATGATTTGAATTTCAAAACTAAAGCATCTATTTTTGGAAGCTACTATTTTTAGGAGTTACTACATTTAGAAAGTTACTATTTTGGGTAACTCGGTTGTTGGAAAACTATCTAAATATGGGAAGTGTCTATAAGTAGAATGTGTGCATGGTATATGTGAATTAGGAAAGTATTAATTAAAGTAATACTTATTTAGGTGGAAGTTTCTGTGTGGAGCATTTCTAGTAGCA
Source organism: Silene conica (assembly GCA_029255685.2). Taxonomy (NCBI): domain Eukaryota; kingdom Viridiplantae; phylum Streptophyta; class Magnoliopsida; order Caryophyllales; family Caryophyllaceae; genus Silene; species Silene conica. The sequence continues at coordinate 66,159,968 of CM055315.2, forward strand.
GTTGCGCAGTAACCATTTCTTCTGCAGTTTGAGGTAGGGGAAACTACTAACGCTTGATGATGTGTAAACCGTTCATAATTGATATCAAACATGTTTGTTATATATTATCATGTGCTCTTATATTATGCAATTATATTATACTGTGACACGATGAGGCGATGAGATGATGGGTCTTGTGATTGGCGCGGAGATAATGGGTCTTGTGATTGGTGCGGAGATAATGGGTCTTGTGATTCGTGCGGAGATAATGGGTCTTGCGATTGGTGTGGAGATAATGGGTCTTGTGATTGGTGCGGAGATATTGGGTCTTGTGATTCGGAGTGGAGATGATCGACTTTCTATTTTTAGTAATATGGTTTGTTTACAGTTTTACTGTACTCAACCTCGTGGTTGACCCTGTGTATTCGTGATCACCTGTGATGAACCAATTATTGGGGAGCAGACTGACAGGTATAAAGACTATGGGAGCATCCGGGAAGGGAGAAGCATGGACCCGGACCTGTTTAGAGTCTAGACCACGTGATAGTAGTCTATGAGTTGTACTTTTACTTTTGTCAGAACAGTTTTCTATTTGGTTTTGTAAGAACATGTTTTGAGTTTAAATTGAATATAAAGTACTGTTTATCTTCCTTTGTATATACTGCCTCGGGAAACCGAGATGGTAACACCTTTATTTATCTAAGGAGTCCTAGTTCAGGCCCTTAAATAAATGGGGGTGTTACAGTTGTCCAGTGAGTCGAGGTGGGGTGATGGAGGAATTGTGCTAGGCGGTTGACTAAAAACGCTATGTCAGGTCTCGTTAGGGAAAGGTATTGGAGGCTCCCCACTATAGCGTGATAGTTCGATTGGTCGTGAATGGGCTGTTTGTCTTCTCTTATAAGTAGAGGAGATGTAGCCATGAGGGTATTGTTTGGTTTTGCATCCTCCATTTTGTATTTTGTAAGGAGATAATAGATGTATTTTGATGCGCTTAGATGGATCCCGAGGGCGTTGGGAGTGACCTCGATGCTAAGAAATAAGATAAGGGGTCGAGGTCCTTAAGCGAGAATTGGTTAGAGAGGTTGTTTATGAGAGTTTGTAGTTGCGATGAGTTGGGTCCCGTGATGATAATATCATCGACATAAATTAGCATGTAGAGCTCGGTTGTTTTCGTTTTTAAGATGAATAGCGATGGGTCTGAAATAGATTGGTTGAACCAATTGGTGGTGAGATAGGTTTTGAGTTCGGTGTACCAGGCCTAAAGGACTTGTTTGAGTCCGTAAATTGCTTTGTTCAATTTGCAGACGTAGGTGAGGTTTGTTTGATCAACAAAGCCTGGTGGTTGGGTCATATAGACATTGTCAGTGAGGGTTCCTTGCAGGAATGCGTTGTTGACATCAAGTTGTCGAAGTGGCCAATTTTTCGTTACAACAAGGGAGATGACTAGACGAACGGTGGTGGGTTTTATGACGGGACTGAAGGTTTCTGTGTAATCAATATCGGGTCGTTGATAAAATCCCTTTGCAACGAGTCGAGCTTTGTGTTGCTTAAGAGTGTTATCGGGATTGAATTTGTTTGGATATATCCATTTGCAACCAACAATATTTTGTGCATTTGAACGAGGGACCAAGGTCAATGTATGATTACGTGTTAGAGCATCATACTCGTCCTGCATTGTATGTCACCAGTGGGGAAGGACTAGGGCCTGTTTTACGGTGTTTGAGAGGTCCGTGGCTAGTGGACTTTTAAAGACGACTTGGGCATATTTCGGGTTTGGTTTTCGAATGGGGTTGTTAGGGTGTCGAGGAGGGCTGGAAGTCTTGGTAGGGGATTTGGGAAGGTTAGTAGTGAGGGGTGTTCGATGGTGGGTTCAAACGTGGTTGTGGGAGTAGAAGTAAGATTGGTGGTGTTGGGTTCGATAGTGGGGGTGGAGTTGGGTTGAATCTACAGGAATATACATGGTAAATGGGATGTCGAGGGGGTTGTGGTTGGTTAGGTGGAGTGTTTGCAGTGACAATGTAGTAGAGGGGGGAGGTAGGAGACGAAGAGATAGGGTGGTCCATTTGGCAGTGGATGGGGGTTGTGAGGGTGGAGTTGCGGTGGTGTCGAAGGGGTATATGTCATCATAAAATTTGACATGACCAGAGGTGTAGATGCTATGAGTTTTGGGGTCGAGACAGTGAGCGGCACTTTGAGTGGTGGAGTAGCCGACGAAGATGCATGGAATGGATCGATCTTCGAGCTAGTGTTTGGTATAGGGCCTTAGCCATGGATAACATAGACAACCAAAGTTATATTGGTTGGTGTAAGTTGGTTGCTTGTTATGCATCTTAAAGTATGGTGGGTTACCATGTAATGACCGAGTGGGTAGTCGGTTGATAAGGTAAGTAGCGGTGGTAAAGGCAAAGGGCCAGTATTTCGTTGGTAGGTGAGTATGTTTTAGTAAGGCAAGGCTCGTTTCGACTATGTGGCGATGGCGTCGTTCAGCATACCCGTTGTGTTCGAGAGTATGCGGAGGGGATGTTGAGTGCGAGATGTCATTGTTTAGAAGGGTTGTGTTCAATTTGACGTATTCGCCCCATTTGTCGGAAAAGAATTGTTTTATGGGTTTGTTAAAATATTTTTCGACATTCGCTCGAAATTGATTAAATATTTGTGTGTTGTTGGGTTTTCGCTTTAGCGGGTACAACCATATATATTTGCTGTAGTGGTCTATGAAAACAATTTAGTATTTGTAGTGATCGAATGAAGAAATCGGGCTTGTCCAAAGGTCGGAAAAGATAAGGTCTAAGGGTGTGTTGGTTTTTTTATCTGATGTCGCGACTGGTAATTTCTTGCTTTTGGTTACATTGCATGATTGACAGTGAACAAAATCAGTAATAGAAGAATGCATATTTTTATTAATCGTCTTTATTACATCATATGTAGGATGACCTAGTCTATGATGCCAAGACAGTGCGGCGATTCCTTTGACAGGATTGTAGTTTCTTGGTTTTGGAGGACAACACTCGTATATTCCATCTTTAATTTGGCCCTGGAGAAGGATGGTTCCCGTTGATATCACCTTAACAAAGAAACGATCGTGTAAGAAAATAACATAAGCCTGATTGTCTCGACATAATTGGGAGATAAAAATAATATTTCGCGAGATTTTTGGCACATGGAGAACATTATTCAATTTAAGAGAGTTTAAAGTAAGAGTACCTGTATTAGCGATATGGAGTCCAGAACCATCACCGATTAGGAGATCATCAAGGCCTGGGTATGGTGAGTGAAACGCGAGCGTGTCTAGGTCGTGAGTCACGTGGTGGCTAGCACCACTGTCAAGAAGGTAGTTGGGGTTAGGAACCGGGTTAGGGGTAGTCATGGCCATGGTGTTTGCTTGTGGTTGATGGTGACGATTTGGTGGTGGGGCAGGGAAGATAATGTTTGGAAACATTTTGCAAAGGAGAGGGCAATTGGCAATGACATGGTCAGTTTCGCGGCACCATTGGCACTGCCCTTTGAAGGGGCGAGGGTTGGTTTGGTGATTTGGAGGTAGCAGTGGGTTGGGAGTGGTAGTGATGGTGGTTCGATTGGCGGTTTTGATGACGATATTGGTTGTTATATTTGAAGGCAGGGTTAGCAGAGGGCTGATAATGTGTGGTGTTTTGAGTTTGGTTGTTTAGGAGTTTTTCGTGTAAGGCCTCGAACGAAATAGGTTTGTCTCGGGCTCATATCGGGTCGATAACAGGTTTTTAGGGGTCATAGTCGAGACCATTAAGGACTCTCGAAATGACATCTTCTGGGTCGATGATGTTGCCCATTAGAGCAAGTTGATCCACACACGCTTTTATCGAGTGGATATATTCAGTAATTGTTTGTTTCGTGGTTTTTGTTATTGAATTAAATTTTGCTTTAATTTGTTGTATATGTATGCGAGATGGGTTTGCATACGTGAGAGCGATAATATCTCACACTTCTTTCGTGGTTTTAGCCCGAATAATGAGGGTTTGTAGGGCATCGGTTATGGTGCCCATGATAGCACCGAGAATGAGTCCGTCTTGTTTTAACTAAGACAGATGGACAAGGTTTGGGTTGTCATCAGCAGCGTTGACAGCGGGAGCAGGGTTGGAGCCATCGAGAAAGCCAAGGAGGCTTAACTCGAATATGATGTTGGTGAGTTGGAACCTCCATGTGGTGTAGTTGAGGGGGTTCAGTTTCATGACGTGAGCAAGGTTTTGTGCGGTAAGGATTTGGAGTCGTCGTGGGGGTTGGCGATGGTGGAGTCAGTGTTGGAGGTCGACATGGTGAGGGTGGTTACGGAGAGCTGTTGGCGTTTGAAGGTGTTTCTTTTGGGTAGAAGGAGGTATGTGGATCGTTGATGGCCTCGTGATACCATATAAAACAAGGAGAGACAATAGGTTTATTTGAATGAAGAATGAATTGTGTATTATTCACATTGAGTATACATATTTATAGTTGAACTTTTGTAATCTAAATAAGGAGATGAGCATTTATACATTGAGCTAGTTGATACTGATTGCTTCTAGAGAATATATACTTTACTATTTTACAAAGATGTGATAACTAATTGATATTATTTTGATATGAGAATATTGGTTGTTGAGATATTGTTAATAGTTTTATCGCATGAGTACAGTGTTTCTAAAAAATACTATACTATGTACTACAAAAAAATGATAGTATAGAAGAATCTCTCTCTCTCTCTCCTTATTTTTCATGTTCCTAAGACCTCTTCGTATATTTTGGACCCTTGCATGATTGCGAAGTGTGAATAAATTTGAAACACCTTATCAATTGTTGTACTACAGCTCCACTTTGTATGCTCTATGTGAGAGGTAAAAAATATGGTCCATATACACCTTGAGCAACTAAATTTATTTTGATCGAAGCATGTTGCTTTCTCTCACTTTAGGCTATATATATATATATGTATATATATATATACATATATGTATATATATATATACATATATGTATATATATATATACATATATGTATATATATATATACATATACATATATGTATATATATATATATATATATATATATATATATATATATATATATATATATATATATATACTTCCTCCATTCAAACTCAAAGTGTATATATATTTTTGCACAAATTGTAAGAAAAATGTTAAAAATCTATTAAAACATACAATTAAAAGTGTGTTAGATGTTTTTTTTATTAATTTAAATGTGTGATTGTTGATTAATGATAGGTCATTTAATTGCATTTTATGTAAATAAAGGTTGTTCATAAGGACACTTTAGTCATTTTCTTTGCTTTATTAGAAAAGTGATAGTTTGGATAAGAATGAATTAAAAACGAATATGTGTAGTTTGGATATGAATGGAGGAAGTATTTTGGACTTGGCACCCAAATTAATTTGGGTCCCTTTTAATTAGTTAGTCACTTGCGCTAAGAAGTCTTTTTGAATCCACATTTTCCTGACAATCTTAAGATTTTGTTCCAAGTGACCTAACCGCTTCTTATAAGCATTAAATACATGTCTATTCCCCCTACCCCCAAATTTACACACGTTATATTCAAGTAGACCCACATACTCATGCTTGCGAAAATCTTTCTAGTTAGGTTCAAGTCTCTTAACATTAACAATACTGGAATAATTATGTTTTAAACATCCAGGAGGAGTGTTCACTTTATGTTCAGGAACCAAACAATACATCATTGAGAATCGTTTTGTCTGAAATCAGAACAAGAATCATAACCTAATCCAAGTTTATTAGTGTTCTTAGATTTATTACCCAAAAAGTTTAGCACGGTACCACTCCCTTCCCATTTAGCAATAACATTTGGGGCATACCCAAATCGGTCTCCAGATTTCTAACTTTCATAAGTAATATTTTATTCTTATCAAGGAGAGCGTCAAAATCAACATTGAGTTTATCAAATTTAGAACAAATTCCAGAATAAGTAGCTGAACTACTAACATGCAGTTCCTTTCTCTCATTATCGCATCTACTTCTTTTGTTAAAACCTTGATCTTGTTAACGAGAGAGTCGTTTTCAGCAGTGGCCGACTGTTCATTTAGTTATTTTCTTCATATCACGTTCACGTTTTAACTGGATGTTCGCTCCCGCTATACTTTCTATTTCAGTTTGAAATCAAGATGCTTTTTTTGTTGTTCATAACTAGTGTTTAAGGTCTCATCAAGTAATCAAGAGACCTAATTTCAACTTTGAGATCTGAGAGATCGACTTACCACGTCTTCATATTTGTTATCGAAATTTTTGAGTGGGCCATGAGACACCTAAGATAATCCTCCTGAATCCTGCGTTGAGACCTTGGCTTTTAGGTAGATCAGAGGTAGAACTTCTCATCTTCTTCCTCTTTAGGTAGTTTATTGTCCTCTGAATAAGACTGACCTCAACAACAACAATCATTGCACGTTTGTACTCCTGCTTAGACGTTTCATTTCTATCCTTAGATATTTCTTCTTCCCATTTGAGACAGTATCAAACCTGGTAATATTGATCTCCACATCCAAAACAATCCATTCTAGACTTTGAACGTGAGGATGAAAACAATTTTTTGGATAACCATTAAACTTTCCTTGGTTTTGTTTTCTATAATAACTGACAATTCTTTTAGATAACACGGTAACTTCCTCTTCGGGATCACTTTCATTATCGCTTGAGAAGGCGCTCATGGCTAATCCCTTAACTTTTGGATTCTCATCGACATTATTATCGAGGATTAATTTGTGTGCCATGGGAGATCTCATCAAAGCATGGTACGTGAGAGTGGATAAGTCATTTGAAAGGTTTTAGTAGCCATGACTTGTATTATTTATTCGTTATTCATCTTGTAATTTAATGTTAGTTTTGATCACTACTTTGGGAAAACAAGATGGGGACATCTCCAGATTACCTTAGCCGAGTAAGAAGGGGGGGGGGGGTGTTATATGAGCCGTATATTATAGAATAGAAGTTAACCTAATATGATGGAATCCAGAAATTTGAAGAACCGAAGCCGACTCGATACGACAAGATGATGATCCGTAACCGTCACGACCCTTTAATCCAGTGACCCGAACCTGAACTAGACGAAGCCCGTTTTGGGACCTGATTAACTAGATGACTCGACAATTATTAAGCTTAATATTTTAAAAAATGAAAGTGATTTAGTGTTTAGGTTGATATGTTTGACTTAATAATGAAGTAACTAACCAAATAATGGTTTAAAAGTAATTTTTGTAGTCAAAAATTGAATTAATGCGATAAAGTAACCGGTCCCAATAATAATTCGACTTGACACGATACATCATTTGACTGAATAACAATAAGACACAAAGCCGACTTGACCCGAAAGGACAGACCAACTGAATTTGAACTAAAACCAATGCAACTCGACCCAGGAGAGAACCCAGGATTTTTTATTCGGTGTAGCAAAAAATATAATATAGCTAATATTAAAAAAAGTCAATTAAAATAAAAATCAAACTATTTTTACAATATACGACGAGTTCGCATATCTAAAAATTGTTTTACAATTTCATCATCTGTCACATTCATAAATACATCACGTTCTAGAAAAGTAACCAAACAATCATTCAAGTATTGATCCCATGCTATTACGGAATCTATTTTTGATAAACGACATTGCTGAAAATGCCCTTTCCACAGTTGCGATTGCTACCGGAAGAACCAACACGAGTTTTAGAAACATGTAAACCTTTCAATGAGTCAAATGTTTCATTATTTAAACAAGTTTTATGGATAGTTCGTTAGGAGTTTTAAGATTCCAGAATCGTTCGTCATTTTCAACATCAAACTTGAAGGTGTCAAGTTGATATTCAAAATACAACAAATCTTTGCGAGAAAACTCACAAGGGTAAAACTCAGCAAGTTAAAGGAGCTTCGTCGTATCAAAGGAAGCAAATCGATTTTGAGGATTAAAGCAAGGCATACATACCAGCAGTTCTTTACTTTTCTCGTTAAATCGATCGTTAAACTCTTTCAAAATTTGATCAATAACGCTTAAAAAAACCTCAGCTCGAAAATGTTGAAGATTATTTACTTCTCGTCGACCACGTCTATGTCTTCCTGGAATAACATACAAATCATCCATATTAAGAACATCAATGCCATGCTTCAAGCAAAAAATACTGACCTTTTCCAGGTGAGCATCTCATCCATTATCTCTTATCCTTTGCAAAGATCATTTTGTCACATCCACAAGCTTTACAGCATTCACAATATCTTGCTCTTTTTTTTTGCAATGCAATGTTTAACTCATTCGTTACCCCAAAAATAGTCACCAGTAATTGTGCAACAAACACAAAATCAAACGTCCTCAAAGCATAAGAAATGGACTCTGCCTTTACAGTGTCAATCCCACTAGAAATCTCTCCAATTGTATCAATCGCATCAAGGATGGAAGAGTACATAGTAAGCATACGTAAGTGTTGGAGCTTGTGTCCTCCACATGTAGTGTGATAACGTTATTGCACATACCCTTGTACGGACAAGTGGGAGATTGTTGGGGCTGGTGTCCTTGACAATTAAGTACAATGACTTATTAAATCTCTTTAAGGATCACAAGGGCATACTTTTGTATTATTACCAGTTGATCCATTACCAGTTGATCCACGTTTATCAATAACGGTTGGCTTGCTAGATAAGTTTGACGTTATTGTCATACAGATGGCGGTGATCAACTGGTCCCTATACGTCACACCTATAGGACACGTTTGAGAGATGTGAAGGTATGAAAATACAATCACATTTATGCCGGATATGACTAAACAGTTAGTCAGAGGTATTGACTATTAAATTAGTCAATAAGATGTTGAGATTATTATTTAATACGGATTAAATAATTTTAGCTAATACGGATTGCATGATTAATTCGTAAAATTAAATATAAACGGTTATATTTAATTAAATATTGTATTCGCGTATTAATATAAACAGTTATATTAATTTGGGTAATTATACAATATCGTAATTTTATCAGACCATTATTAATACATCGGCTGCATTAATATCTGATAACATGCATACGATTTATAAACAAAACCCGCGAATAAAGTTTAGCTAAATGGGTCGAATCACAAATTAGAATAAGGTAAGAGTGGAAAGCCCACTCCTACCCTATTGGAAATTTCGGCCAAAAGAGCTACATAAGGAGGAGGACTCTCCTTATGTCAGGGACTCTTGTTTCACTGTTTAAACAAAATCTCAAAGAAAAATTAGGGTTTTGAGAGCTTTCTTCTCCCAAAACCTCAGATCTCACATCTAAAACCTAAATAGCTCTCCCAATATTGCAAGGCAGTTGGAGAGGATTTCTAGCACACGCGGCCACGTCTCATTCTAAGTCTTGGGTGAAAGTTATAGGAGGGAATTTGTGTTAATTCCTGTTCTTAGGCCTTTCGCACAAGGACTAAAGGTTGTACTTCTTTTCTTATCCTTTTTAATCTTATGACTATAAACACAACTGTATTCTTCATTATAATCCTGCAAGTTTAGGGTGAATACATGCTTTATTCCGCACAAGTGGTATCAGAGCCAGGCCTTGAAAATTTTACCTTTGTGTTTTTCGTAAGTTTTAAAACCTGAAAAATCGTCTTCTGCCGCTAAGTCGGTCGATCGACCCCCCGTTGCGGTCGGTCGACCGCCTCCTGCGTGTTTTTCTGTTTCGACAGTTTATCTTTTGTGAGAAATCGTGTTCAGAAACTCGGTTTCGTGTTTTGTGGTCGGTCGACCTGTTTTTCGGGTCGGTCGACCATTCTGCTTAAAAAAAAAAAAAAAAAAATTTTTTTTTTTCGTTAGGTGGTCGGTAGACCTGTTTTTTGGGTCGGTTGACCACCCCTGTAACAGACTCGTTTTTTTTTTATTTTCCGAAAATAACATGTTTTATTTTCACATGGCCTTTAGTAATATACTATATACGGAAATAGTATATTATTAATTTTGTGAAACGGTTCACCCTCGTTTGATACATATTATTTTAAAACGGTTTAAAATAATAGGATTATAAACTTATTAAAATTAAAGTGGTTAAAACGGTATAATCACATAATTTTAATCCTAAAAGGTGGTTTGGTAAAAATTTGTTAATCATAATAACAGTATTATGTCATGTATGAATTTTAATTTAGTTGATGCATTTTATTTATCGTCTTGTTGAATGTCTAATGAATGCTTTCAATAACGTATTTAATTTTGCAAACGGTTGTAACTTAGTGTGGCCTTAGAAGATTGTGTCACCGGAATGATGGGACACAGTCTTGCTTGTAATTTTGAGATCTTGAATCTCCGTTTTGGGTTTTGCCATGTAATTACTTTTGTATTTAAATTAGATTGTATCTAGGACTACTTTTATAATTTAAATTAGTAATTTTGTGAAGACCAAAGACAAGACGGAGACCGGATGCTCACTCCCGCTGCAAGGACCAAGATGGAACATCAAGACAAGCTTCTAGGGTCCAACGGTGGATTCCAAGTTGTTTTATGTTTATTTTGGTAGGATAGGCCACACTAGGACTTTTTATTTACGTTTATTGCTTTCATTTTATGCTTTCATCGATAATAGCTTGCATCATATTCCGCCTAAAACCAAACCACCTATATCATGCCTGAAAACTGACTCATGTAGAGGTTACGCGTTAGTTTTCTGTGACAATACAGATGTCACATGTCAATTGCAAAGCCATCACTTTATTTAATTCATTCACGCATTTGCTAGATATTAGTTCACTTAATATGAATAAATAAAAGTTGATGGGGTCTTCCTCGTATAACCAAAAATTGAGACTAGTCTTTATAAATCAGCCTCCCATGAATCCCTTCTTCGTCGGTAGGCATAATATGACCCCTTCTACGTCGGGTAAGTGGGAACAGATGATTTATTTTACCTCAACATCATGGTCACTCGATACTATCTAGCGACTGAGATGGACTAATAGATAGGATTTACGGAAATCTATCGACCAAGAGTTCCAACGATTGGAATTAGCCAAACTGTGGGCTTATCAATATACGGAAATTGAATCTTGGGATCGTTTATATAATTCTTGAGGAAGATCAATTATATAAATGCATGAGTCTACGAGTTTAAATTCGATTTAATATAGACTTAAATCACAACAATGAGTTGCTTATATGGTTTTGTTTTATCTTCTTTTTCAGTGTAGAACACGTTCATTAAAACTGCTGTATAACTAAAATGGCTGGTGAAGACCCAATGCCAAGTGCCAAGCTAGCACGTGAATCCTGGCTAAAGGCCTTCATGGACTCCATGAATCAGTCAACTAGACTGAGGAATGATGGGTCAAACTTCTCTGACTGGGAGGCAGCACTACGGAATGCTGCCATTGCTGACGGAAAGCTTAAGTATTTAACTGAGCCTATTCCGGCACACCCAGGAACTGGAGCTAGAGCCAACGAAGTTCGCGCTCATAGCGACTTCGTCATGGAAGCGGGTGCGATAAAGAACGTACTCATCTATGCAATGGAATCAAATTTGCAAAGACGCTTCATATCCCATGGTGCAAACAAGATTTTCACCACGCTCTCTAACGAATTCTCCAAAGCTCCGAGAATCGTTTCTTATGAGCATACCTGTCGCTTCTTTGAGGCGAAACTCCAGAAGGGCCAAGCTGTTAGCCCACATATTCTCAACATGATTGAGAATATCGAGAAACTGGAGACCCTTAACTGCAAGATCAGTGAGAACATAATCGTTGATCGTATGCTTCACTCGCTTCATGATGGGTTCGCCCTCTTTAGGGCCAACTACTACATGAACGACATGAAGAAGACTCCTCATGAGCTCCACTCCCTTCTCGTACAGACTGAGAAGGATCTGAAATTAAGTGGGAGCATGAAGCAGGATGTTCTCATGATCTCCAGTAAGGGAAAGGGTAAAGGGAAGGCTAAAGCTCAGGGCGACCTAGCAGTAGGTAAGCCCAGGTTCAAGAAACCAGGATTTACTAAGAGTGGGCCAGGTGAGTCGAGCAACTCACAGGGCAAGACTAAGAGCAAGGATACTAGCATGGAATGTCACCATTGCCACAAGACTAGGCATTGGAGGCGCTCATGCCCCGTGTATCGTGAGGACATTAAGGCAGGCCGTGTTACTCCTGTTGGTATGTCTTCTTCTTCTTTTATTCACATGATTGAGATTAACCACGCAAGTTGCGGAACTTGGGTACTTGATACTGGTTGTGGTTCTCATCTATGTAATCATGTGCAGGGCCTCCGAAACCAAGAACCCCTAATCAAGGGTGAGGTGGACCTGCGTGTCGAGAATGGAGCACGCGTTGCTGCAGTCTCGAAGGGAACATACGTGATCCAGCTTCCAAGTGGATTCGAGTTATTTTTACATAACTGTTATTATGTTCCTAGTTTGTCCAAAAACATTATTTCAGTTTCTGCACTTGACAAACTTGGTTTTTCATTTGTAATAGAGAATAATAGCTGTATTTTCACCTTACACAATATGATTTATGGCAAGGCAGTTTCCATGAATGGAATTTATGTTTTAGATCAAACTACCGAGATACTACATGTGAATAACAAGAGAATAAAGGTAGGTGACAAAGATCAAACTTACCTATGACATTGTCGTATGGGACACATAAATGAGAAACGCGTAAAACAGCTCATACAGAATGGAGCTATCTCGCCCTTTGATTTCGAATAATCATATGGCACGTGTGAATCATGTCTCATCGGTAAGATGACTCGTATTTCCTTCAAAGGTGTTGGAATGCGCGCTGCCGACCTATTAGGACTCATACATACGGACGTATGTGGCCCTATGTCGATCAACGCACGAGAAGGCTGTAGGTATTTCATCACTTTCACGGATGATTTGAGTAGATATGGCTATGTCTACTTGATGAAACATAAAAGTGAATCCTTTGACAAGTTCAAAGAATACCAGAATCGGGTACAAAACCAGTTGGGTAGAAAGATTAAAGCACTACGTTCGGATCGTGGTGGTGAGTATCTTTCACACGAGTTTGATCAACACCTTAAAGACTGTGGCATCGTGCTACAGTTGACTCCACCTGGAACACCACAATTAAATGGTGTGTCCGAACGGAGAAATCGAACTCTACTTGATATGGTTCGATCCATGATGAGTCACACCGTCGTGCCTGATTCATTATGGGGCTATGCTCTTTTGTCGGCCGCTCTAATACTTAACCGAAGTCCGTCTAAAGCTATTGACAAGACTCCATACTAATTATGGAAGGGAACGGTCCCTAACTTGTCCTTTATTCGGGTTTGGGGCTGCGAGGCTTATGTCAAGTGGAGACACGAGGATAAGCTCGGCCCGCGATCGGTCAAGACATACTTTATAGGCTATCCAAAGGGAACTTTTGGTCATTACTTCTACTCGCCTACCGAACAACGTGTTTTTGTTGCGGCTAGTGCGACGTTCTTAGAGAAAGAATTTCTCGAGAACAAGTCGAGTAATAGAACCTTCGAGTTATCGGAGGTTCAAGAACCAACTGCCGAGCAACCATTGGAGGAAACAGTTCCTTCAACCGAGGCTGCGGTAGATATTCCTGAGGAACCTAGGAGGTCGGGAAGAGTCTCTATTCCACCGGACAGATACATTGGTATGGTCGAGGAACACAATACAGATGACGTCTTACTCCTAGAGGGTAATGAACCCACAACCTATAAAGGTGCCATGACTAGTTCTGACTCAAAGCTATGGCTAGAAGCCATGCAATCCGAGATGGACTCCATGTATGAGAACAACGTGTGGGATCTTGTGGACCTACCTGCAAAGGTACGTCCCCTTCAATGCAAATGGCTTTACAAGATAAAGCATGCCGTGGAAGGACAACAAGATATCCACAAGGCTAGACTAGTTGCTAAAGGTTTCACTCAAGTGCCAGGCTTGCACTATGATGAGATCTTTGCACCCGTAGTCATGCTACGTTCCATTCGGATTATCTTAGCGATCGCCGCATTTCATGATTATGAAATATGGCAAATGGACGTTAAAACGCCTTCTTAAACGGTTATTTGGAGGAAGAGTTGTACATGGTACAACCCGAGGGTTTTATCGATCCAGCACATCCTAAGAAAGTTTGCAAGCTTAAGCGTTCCATCTATGGACTTAAGCAAGCATCGCGGAGTTGGAATCATCGCTTCGACCAAGTGATAAAAGAGAATGGATTCATTCGATCAGTCGAGGAACCATGTCTCTATATCAAGTCGAGTGGGAGCAAGATTGTATTCCTAGTACTGTATGTCGACGACATACTCTTGATTGGGAATGACATACCTCTCTTATCTTCGGTTAAAGCATGGTTGAAAAACCACTTCCAGATGAAAGATCTGGGAGAGGCACAAAGAATTTTGGGCATCCGTATCTACAGGGATAGATCACGACGGATGTTGTCTCTCAGTCAGAAGTCTTATATAGATAAGATTCTAGAGAGATTCAGTATGACGAACTCCAAGAAAGGGTTCCTTCCTATGACTCCTGGGCTTCACTTGAGCAAGACTCAAGAAGCTAAGTCACTGGAAGAGAAAGAGCGCATGAGTCGGATTCCTTATGCTTCGGCAATAGGATCGATCATGTATGCCATGATATGCACACGTCCTGACGTTGCATATGCATTGAGTATGACAAGTCGATTCCAAGCTCATCCAGGTGAACAACACTGGATGGCCGTGAAAAACATTCTTAAGTACCTACGGAGGACTAAAGAGTGGGGATTGACTTACGGAGGCGACTCGACGCTCTGCGCCACGGGTTACGCAGATGCTAGCTTCCAAACGGATCGAGATGACTCGAAATCTCAGTCTGGATTCGTTTTTACTCTTAATGGCGTTGCTGTCAGCTGGAAAAGTTCTAAACAGAGTGTTACAGCAGATTCTACGACTGAGTCCGAGTACTATGCCGCCTCAGAAGCAGCTAAGGAAGCAATATGGATGCGTCAATTCTTACAAGGACTATCAGTAGTGCCTAGTTCGAATGACCCAATCACCGTTTATTGTGATAATAAAGGTGCCATCTTCCAAGCTAAGGAGCATAAGTCTAGCAACAAGGCTAGGCATGTACAACGGAAAGCTCATCTAATCAGAGATTACGTGGAGCAAAAGGAGATTTTCATTGATAAGATCGCTACGGATGACAACATAGCTGATCCTCTCACAAAAGCATTACCACGTGATAAGCATGAAGGGCACATTCATTCCATGGGAATTGGATGTGTTCCTAAGTTGTAGTACTCTTTTATGAATTCATGTAATAATTCATTTTCTCGTGTACTCTATTCAACCTTATTGTTATGATATAAAATGTTTTGTTTTTCATGTGGAATTGTACGCCAATTTTGAACACCACAAAGTGAACTGATTAACATTACATCGTTTTGGTCCTTGATTACCCACTTGAGCTGATAACTCAGGTAATCATTTTGTGACGTTGGTTGATGGTGGGTTCAACGAGCCATAAGTCACGTGGATGACTGACCAATCACAAAGGCGAGTTATACGGATATCTCGTAGGACACCCCGTGACAACGTTATGGAGTCCTAAATGTTTTATAACATTGGGTGCCTGGTCGTGGATAGGACCTCCATAGTGTTCCTTAGAGTCGAGTCTTTTGACCTTCAACTGTCTCTTGAGATTAAGACAGATTTTGGGTAACTTTGGTTTCTTTCCCACGGTCACCGTAACAGGGGCCAAGAGGATTTTTTCTGGGTTATTTCATGCTGGGCGATATCGGCAGGATTCGAGTTGAGGGAAATATCCAAACCCTTATCAGGATTTTATCATTTCTCAGGGCCACTCGAGGAGTAGTAACTGAAATGCATGGCCATGCTCGAATACAGATTCGTTTTATCAGTTAAGTTACTCTCTAGTCGGGGAAACCACTCTTGATACAGATCGCTTGTGAGATACGACCTTTGCGAATGCGGATTTGCAAATTGTCTTACATTGAGTGGGAGAAATTTTAAAAGGATATGAGATTCGGTTATCGCACCTACACTTGTACGGACAAGTGGGAGTTTGTTGGAGCTTGTGTCCTCCACATGTAGTGTGATAACGTCATTGCACATACCCTTGTACGGACAAGTGGGAGATTTTTGGGGCTGGTGTCCTTGACAATTAAGTACAATGACTTATTAAATCTCTTTAAGGATCACAAGGGCATACTTTTGTATTATTACCAGTTGATCCATTACCAGTTGATCCACGTTTATCAATAACGGTTGGCTTGCTAGATAAGTTTGACGTTATTGTCATACAGATGGCGGTGATCAACTGGTCCCTATACGTCACACCTATAGGACACGTTTGAGAGATGTGAAGGTATGAAAATACAATCACATTTATGCCGGATATGACTAAACAGTTAGTCAGAGGTATTGACTATTAAATTAGTCAATAAGATGTTGAGATTATTATTTAATACGGATTAAATAATTTTAGCTAATACGGATTGCATGATTAATTCGTAAAATTAAATATAAACGGTTATATTTAATTAAATATTGTATTCGCGTATTAATATAAACAGTTATATTAATTTGGGTAATTATACAATATCGTAATTTTATCAGACCATTATTAATACATCGGCTGCATTAATATCTGATAACATGCATACGATTTATAAACAAAACCCGCGAATAAAGTTTAGCTAAATGGGTCGAATCACAAATTAGAATAAGGTAAGAGTGGAAAGCCCACTCCTACCCTATTGGAAATTTCGGCCAAAAGAGATACATAAGGAGGAGGACTCTCCTTATGTCAGGGACTCTTGTTTCACTGTTTAAACAAAATCTCAAAGAAAAATTAGGGTTTTGAGAGCTTTCTTCTCCCAAAACCTCAGATCTCACATCTAAAACCTAAATAGCTCTCCCAATATTGCAAGGCAGTTGGAGAGGATTTCTAGCACACGCGGCCACGTCTCATTCTAAGTCTTGGGTGCAAGTTATAGGAGGGAATTTGTGTTAATTCCTGTTCTTAGGCCTTTCGCACAAGGACTAAAGGTTGTACTTCTTTTCTTATCCTTTTTAATCTTATGACTATAAACACAACTGTATTTTTCATTATAATCCTGCAAGTTTAGGGTGAATACATGCTTTATTCCGCACAGTAAGATCGTTTTAAAATGAGAATGTCATCGAGTATCACCTGGTCTACTCAATCCCAACTTTTGATTTAAACCACTACCTCAATTTCTTTCAACACTTGTTCAGCTTGTTTTGCTTTAAGAATTTATTTTCGCTTGGGTGAACTTCCAACCAAATTCAACAAATTTGCAAGTGTTTCAAACAACCAACAACAATCACAATTCTTTTTAGCAACAGCAACAATTATTAATTGGAGTTGATGAACACAACAATGAACATAATACACACTTGGAGATTCGTTCAAAATTAAAGTTTTGAGCCCATTACTTGAACCTTTCATATTACTAGCACCATCATAACCTTGATCCCGAACTTTCGAAAAAGTGAGAGAATATTGTTTAAGTAACTGATAAAGAGCTTTCATCAATGTTAATGACGTAGTGTCATCTACGTGCACAATACCAAAAAAAATCTCTTTCACTTGTCCTTTTTTATCAACGAATCTTAAACAAAGAGTCATTTGTTCTTTATCAGCTACATCAGCCGACTCATCGGCAAGAATACCAAAAAAAACCGCCATCAAGTTCTTTCACAATCTTCATAGTTGTCTCCATTGCACAAGCATTAACAATTTGTTTTTGGATTTTAGAAGATGCCAATATGCAATTTTTAGGCGCATTTTCTAAGACAGATTTTGCTATATTTTTATCATGTTCTGCAAGAAGTTTCAAAAGCTCAACAAAGTTTCCCCTATTCAACGAAGTCTCTTTTTCATTATGACCACGAAATGACAATCCTTGTAGTAAAAGAAACCTTGTAGTTTTAATAGAAGCTTATAAACGAGTAAGGTATGCACTTTTAGTTGCGGTGGAATGATTTTCAAACCTTGATGATACTATGGAATATTTTTGCTTCTTGAAATTATCAAGATCTCTCATAGCATTGTTGTGAGCGCTTTTGTGATTACCAACAAGGTTGTTAAAGGCCTCGGTTCTACTCCAGGTTTTAAATTCATCACTAACAAAGGCTTCACCTCCTACCGCATTATCTTTTTTGAAAAGATAACAAACAAAACAATAGGCAGCATCTTTCGTTTAACTATATTCAAGCCAAAACTCAAAGTTTTTAAACCACTCACCCTTAAATTTTCGTTGTGCCTTGCCTATAAGTTTTTGAGGAAAATCGTAATCTTTTGGTTGACAAGGACCTCTACGGATATATTCCCTTTGGACTATTTCCTTAACCTTAGGATGATAATCTGATATTTTTTTCCTCAATCCCGGATCATTTGGAAGCAACACAATCTCACTTTCACTTAATCTTAGTACAATAGAAGGTTGTGATGTCGGGTTTGAATTACCTCGCTCATGAGTTTCACCTTCTGGAGTATTAACATTAAGTGGCGAAGAACTTTGGCCACTGGATTGAGTTGATTCTTCGTTTGATTTGGAATTTTTTTTCGAGAAAAAACTTGTAATTACTCCATCTTTTTTTCTTTTTGATTTGAGATCTAAAGTCATATGTCAACTAATGTGCGATTAGTCTACTTATTACCTCAAAAGTTCAACTAAAGACAAAGAAATTTACTAAAACACTTTAGATTCAAAAATTTCATTTAAGAAGATACTATCCGTAAAAGACAAATAAAACAGTAACTCTTGTGTGAGACGGTCTCACATGTGACTTAAGACGGACCCTTTATATAAAAAGAAAACTGATTTATTAATATTATATAAGCAAAATTATTATATAAATAGATTATGACCGTCTTATTTCAGAAATTGTGCAAATAAAATACCAAAATTGTCGTCTTATTCTTAAAGCATTGACAACTTGACAAATTGTCGACAATCTCTTTATCTCCATTTAGAAAAAGTTGTTTTGATTTGTCAATTATTTGTCTTCCCAAGAGGAGCCTCTTTGCCCTCTTATGTCCTTATATCTAATAAATTAATTGTTTCCCATAGACCCATATCTCATTCCCATTTTCCTTCAAGAATTACCTCATAAATTTACAAATACTCATTTATTCACTACTCTACTTCATCATTACCGTCCCCAAATCCCCATCCCTATCCCCATCTCAAATCACTATTCAACAGTTAACTCATAAATTTACAAATATCATTTATTCACTACTCTACTTTACCATTAACGTCCCCAAATCCCAATCCCCATCCCTATCTCAAATCACTGTTCACTTCGACTTCCTTTATTGAATCGATTACTGATTACTCCATTCCCAAATTACAAATTTACGCTCTTTCATACAATCTTTTTAAACTTAGCTACCCAAATACCTAATTACAAATACATTATACAAATCTAGGAAGCATAATAACAAACATTCAATCAACCGATTACCCAATTACAAATACCCAATTACAATACAAATGAAGTTAAATTGCTAAAAAGGGCGAATAAGAGGTAGAATTTGAAATTACTTGACGGATTTTTGGTGTCGGGGTGACGCGACTGTGACCCGGTTGTCGGCGGCGAGTCGAGCGTTAGATGAAGCGTTGCTTCATTCACTTCCAAGGTTGGATCTGCCATACTAATTAAGAAATAAAAATTTTGAGTTTTGAAAAGGTATGAAAATTAAACGAAATATATAGATGAAAAAGGAAGTTAATAAGTTATGGAGACTGTTTTTTGGTAGATCTGTGAAACAATGGAAACAATTAATTCATCAGATTTTTAGGAATACTAGGGAGATTATTTAGGAATTTGATTCTGATTTAGGAGTAGAGAATAATAAAAAAGAGATTTTTTTTTTTCTTGTTGAGATGAGAGTTCACTCATGACGGTTCCAAGGGATGATTCATGTCAGCCAACCCCAAAACATTTTGGGACTAAGGCTCTGATGTTGTTGTTGTTGTAAGGAAATTTTTTTTTGGTGTAGCAAGCCCTAGTGTGGGTCCGCCCAGGGGCGAACCCAAGATTTTTTATTCGGTGTAGCAAAAAATATAATATAGCTAATATTTAAAAAAAAATCAATTACAATAAAAATCAAACTATTTTTACAATATTCGACGAGTTCGCATATCTAAAAATTGTTTTACAATTTCATCATCTGTCACATTCATAAATACATCACGTTCTAGAAAAGTAACCAAACAATCATTCAAGTATTGATCCCATGCTATTACGGAATCTATTTTTGATAAACGACATTGCTTAAAATGCCCTTTCCACAGTTGCGATTGCTACCGGAAGAACCAACACGAGTTTTAGAAAACATGTAAACCTTTGAATGAGTCAAATGTTTCATTGTTTAAACAAGTTTTATGGATAGTTCGTTAGGAGTTTTAAGATTCCAGAATCGTTCGTCATTTTCAACATAAAACTTGAAGGTGTCAAGTTGATATTCAAAATACAACAAATTTTGTGAGAAAACTCACAAGGGTAAAACTCAGCAAGTTGAAGGAGCTTCGCCGTATCAAAGGAAGCAAATCGATTTTGAGGATTAAAGCAAGGCATACATACCAGCAGTTCTTTACTTTTCTCGTTAAATCGATCGTTAAACTCTTTCAAAATTTGATCAATAACGCTTAAAAAAACCTCAGCTCGAAAATGTTGAAATTATTTACTTCTCGTCGACCACGTCTATGTCTTCCTGGAATAACATACAAATCATCCATATTAGGAACATCAATGCCATGTTTCAAACAAAATATACTGACCTTTTCCAGGTGAGCATCTCATCCATTATCTCTTATCCTTTGCAAAGATCTTTTTGTCACATCCACAAGCTTTACAACATTCACAATATCTTGCTCTTTTTTTTGCAATGCAATGTTTAACTCATTCGTTACCCCAAAAATAATCACCATTAATTGAGCACAAACACAAAATCAAACGTCCTCAAAGCATAAGAAATGGACTCTGCCTTTACAGTGTCAATCCCACTAGAAATCTCTCCAATTATATCAATTGCATCAAGGATGGAAGAGTACATAGTAAGCATACGTAAGATCGTTTTAAAATGAGAATGTTATCGAGTATCACCTGGGCTACTCAATCCCAACTCTTGATTTAAACCACCACCTGATTCAATTTCCCCTACCTCAATTTCTTCCTGTTCAGCTTGTCTTGCTTTAAGAATTTCTTTTCGTTTGGGTGAACTTCCAACCAAATTTGCAAGTGTTTCAAACAACTAACTACAATCACAATTCTTTTTAGCAACATCAACAAGTATTAATTGGAGTTGGTGAGCAAAACAATGAATATAATACGCATTTGGAGATTCGTTTAAAATTAAAGTTTTGAGCTTATTACTTGAACCTTTTATATTACTAGCACCATCAAGACCTTACCCCGAACTTTTGAAAAAGTGAGAGAATATTATTTAAATAACTGATAAATACTTCCTCCATTCAAATCCACTCTACACATTTCTATTTTACACACTATTCACAAACAACCATTCAAATTCGATTTTCTCTCGATACGTAAATAAAATTATATTCATGTGGGATCTAGTTTTATTCGTCTTTACGAGCATATTATTAATATCTAATTTTTATAATTTTTGAAAATACGTAGCTAACAATATTTACCGCACAAAAGACGCGTTGACAAACGTGAAAAAAGAATGTGTTAGAGTGGATTTGAATGAAGGGAGTAGCTTCCATCAATGTGAATGACGTAGTGTCATCTACGTGCACAATACGAAAAAAAACCTCTTTTTCACTTGTCTTTTTTTCATCAACGAAACTTAAAGAAAGAGTGATTTGTTCTTTATAAGCTACATCAGCCGACTCATAGCAAAGACACCCCTATGCCCCTATCAGCTTTACAACTTCTCTCCACTCTCCACTTTCCACTCTCCACTGTCGAGAAGTTTGAATGACAAGAAGTAAGTAAAGGGAAGCTGGATCCAAGTGTAGAGACGTACAAAAATGGCGTTTCCTCACTATCTTCTCATATTTATATTCATAATCTTATTTGGATCTAATTACGCCCAACTTATTCCTCAAGATGAAGGTATGTATGTATGTATGCATGTATGTACTAGTATTATGTAACTCCTCTTCAGTCTTAGTTGATTATTTTCCCTCCGTCTCAATGATTTAGTATAGTATGTACTTTATTATTATCCAACCATGGTAAACAGGGAATATGCATGTTGCTCAATTTCCAATTCACATCTAATCCAATGCTTAACAAAACTTACTTAAAGTGCTCAAATTACGATGACCTACTCCTTAGTCCTTAAATCAATTCTTATTATTATCTTTGAGGTGGATGTACTAAAATGGAAACTGTTAATGCTCGTTACTAAATATAACTAATTAATTAATTAATAACGGTGTTTGTACATGAATTTTTGATGATATTTCTGAATAATCTTTTTGTAATTAGCTTAAATGATTGTTAGAAAATGGATATAATGAAGGTAATTGGTAGCTTCAAGTTTACACAAAACGAAGGAGACTAGGAGTGGGGTTGTTTAGAGTATAATCCCACTTGTGAAATGGAGTAAATAATTAAAGTCCGTGTTAGTTACGTTAAGCAACCATTTTTCGTCCTCTTCTAATAATGCTACACAAATTCCCTGTTCATAGCAATAGCAGCTCTTACAGTACAGCTCACCCTTCACATGGAGTAGTACATTTTGGACATTCTGGGAAAATAAAACAATTCATCACATGTTAATTAACCACCATTGAAGTCACTGATATGAGGTTGACGTTGACGTTGACTTTCACATTGCTGGGTTAAACATCTCACATGTCCTTCACTGCTCAGTGCTGCCTCCTTTATGCCAACTACACACACACACAGTAGAGACTGCCTATCACTCAAACTTACCCACACACTATTTCAAATCAAAATGCCTCCAATACTATACACCAATACACAAACTGCTCTCTTAATAACTTACTCACACAGACACACACTATTTACTCCCACTCTTCTAATTTCCCCACGTAGACACCTCATTTTGGACCAAAATATTTTCAATCAAATACCCGACTCCGTCACTTCTAAACGAGTCTGAGTAACATAGATCAGACACCGTCTCGCAAATTTTTGTATATTTCAGTGCCCATCATTCCTCTTTTCAATACAATCTATGGTGGCATGGATCTATGGGACCTTAATGTAAACGTACGGCCGTTTCATAAATTTGAACTTTCCGCCCAAATAAAGGGTTGTCAAAGGTAGCTGTTATATGGATGTTTATGTCACTGTAACGGCCCACATTTGATTACGGCTTTACCAATACAAGACTAGTAAGACCAATACTGTACGGTGAGGGCTATATGACCGACATTAAATAAGCTGCTATGAATTGTGGCATTGGACGAGCCACCGCATCATAGTACCCAACCGCGATCCCATACCATGTCCACAACTCACCTCTGCTTATGTCTTTCTCCAGCATGGGAAATTTGTGGTCTAATTTCTACAGTTTTTGTAGTTTGCACTTTCTTGTTCCAACTTGTTTACAACTAATGCTACTGTGCCAACATTTGTTTTAACAGTCTTACCTCTTGCTTAACAGTGGAAACTCTGAAAATTATATCCAACAAATTGAAAAATACATATTGGAGTGTCAGCCAAACATCTTGCAGTGATGGAGGTCACAGTTTTAACAAAACATTTGGTGCCTACATACTTAGCAATGTCACATGTGACTGTTCTTTTAAAGGAAACACCGTTTGCCATGTTACACACATGTATGTTCCCGTACTTCTGCAGTTTTATCCTCTAATGCTTTACAGTGAACTCGCACAGGTGCTTTATACGGAGTACTACATTTTCATTTCGATGCTTCTTACTCTTTTCCTTGATGAAACTTGCTTCAGTAGCTTCTTGTGGCTTATTGATTATTTTTCCCTCTGTTGGATTTTCCTTTCGGTTTGCAGTCAGTTGAAGGGTCTCAATCTTACTGGAGAGTTTCCTGAGGAGTTCGGGAACCTTAATTATTTGCAAGAAATGTAAGTTATCAAGTGTTCTACTAACTGGTCGTTGGGGATATTTGTCATTTTTTCCTGGTTGATTGATGGAACTATTAGTAATAACTAAACTGCTAGACATTGATACGGTTCATCTATTCTCAGTGATCTCGCCATAAACTATATTTCTGGAAGGATTCCCAAAGGTCTATCAAATATTCCACTTGTCATCTTGTATGTTTATCTTCCACTTGTAATCTGACTTGGTGCCTTTTCATATGTTTTGAGAGGTTGTTTACTAAGTGTAATGGGTTTCTGTATGTACTACAGATCATTGGTGGGGAATCGTATCACTGGTCCAATTCCAGATGAAATTGGGAAGATAACCACTCTTGAACAGTTGTAAGTTTGCACTACATTCTGTTCTTTCATCACTATTTTGTCTCTAATTATTCTGTAATTGATATTTTCAGGACCTTGGAGGACAACAAATTTGAAGGACCAGTTCCAAAGACTCTTGGGAGTTTAAAAAACCTGCGGACAATGTGAATTACATTTTAAAGTTAAATGTAGATTATAGAACAGTTTCACTCAAAAAACATTGGAGTTCTTATACATCAGTATTTCCTATTCTACATACAGGGTGCTCGCTTCAAACTTCTTCAATGGGACTTTACCTGATACACTAGTCAATCTAAAGAACTTGACTGAACTGTAAGTCACCCTTGCTTTGATGGGAATTTCATTGCCCTCTGTTGCTTACTGCTGTGTTTGTGTATTACTTACAGAAGGATTAATGGAAACAAGATATCTGGGAAAATACCAAGTTTTATTGGCAGTTTGACCAACCTTACTTCACTGTGAGATTTCTTAATTTGAGTGCACATCAAACAGTTTGTTAGAACCTCATTGGAGCCTTTACCTTTTGCTCTTGACTTTGTTTCATGCTAGCCTTTTTGTTTACATCTTACAGGGATATGCAAGGCACTTCTATGGAGGCTCCGATTCCATCTACCTTTTCCTCTCTAAAAAATTTGCAAATTTTGTGAGTGCAAAACTACTATGGCATTCCTGTTTATTATTTCTAAGTTTTTGGCTTTCATATCTGTATTGGAAAGTTATGAATCCTGATGAGTTTACTCTAATGTTCAGGAGAATTTCAGATCTCAATGCAAAAAGTATATCTTTCCCAAACCTGACTGATATGGCAAATCTACAATATCTGTGAGTCAATGTTGCATGATTGCATAATATATTTCGGCTATTTTGCAGCATATATATTTTTTCATGGGTCAATGTCTGAACTTGTGTAGTTTGTTTTCAGTGTACTGAGGAACTGCTCAATAACAGGTCAAATCCCTGATTATATGCAAAACTTTCTGAACTTGAAGCTCCTGTGAGTAATTTTCTTGTCTGTCATTGATTATAGCCAACCTTTCGTTGAAATTGTGTCTTGCATGATCGTAAATGCT
Source organism: Silene conica (assembly GCA_029255685.2). Lineage (NCBI taxonomy): Eukaryota > Viridiplantae > Streptophyta > Magnoliopsida > Caryophyllales > Caryophyllaceae > Silene > Silene conica. The sequence goes on from CM055315.2 coordinate 66,185,420, forward strand.
TAATGCTCCAAATCTATATGTGCATTGCAGAGATCTGAGCTATAATCAGTTAAGCGGTCCAATTCCAGAAACAATGCAAAGTATGCCCCGTTTAGCGTACCTGTAAGTCAAAGTCAATCTGCACTTAATGAGCCAATAAACAAAATACTGAGTAACTATTGACCCATTGACTGTGTAAGGATATTTTGATTTTACTAATATAGGTTCCTTACCAACAATTCATTTTCTGGAGCATTGCCAAGTTGGATATTATACAGCAAGCAGAAGTTGTAAGTCAACTACTGTCTGTAAAAACAGCACGTTTATTATAAAAAGCAAAAATTTTAATGCTACTTTCTTGCCTGTTCCAGTGATGTATCGTACAACAATTTCACTGGCTCATCTCCTGCTAGTTGTCAGCAATCAAATGTGTAAGATTATAGTTTGACAAAATAAATTGTACTTCATTACACCAAGTTTTGTCCTATAGTGTCTCTGATTTAATCTCTTTTTTCATTAACATGACAGAAATTTTGTTGCTAGCTATTCGTCTGCAAAGAGCAATTCGTAAGCTATCTTCACCATTAATTTAGTTTTTGAAATTGTCGAGGAATAGTAATCATCGCTTTAAAGATTTTCTTTCTGGAAATGAAATATGTTTCTGCAGAGTTAGCTGGTGCTTGATGAAGGACCTTCCTTGCTCCCAAAAGCCCCAATGTAAGAACATAACTGACACCATCGTTCTTGTACTCAACAAAATCACTCAAAAGAGTTAATGTTTTTGTAAATATATTATAAAATTGGTTAAAAGAACGCAAAAAAAAAATCAATTGGGAGAGATGAGAGAATGTATTTGCAGTGTAGCGTCCTTTGTCACAGTCCTTCGAAGTTTTTTTGCAGATCATTCTTTGTTTATTAATTGTGGCGGAAGCAAGATGACTTTCGAAAGAAATAAGTATGAAGAAGATACAACTCCTGGTGGCCCTTCAAATTTTTATTCAGCGGGAGAACAGTGGGCTTACAGTAGCACAGGAGCTTTTCTGTATAGTGACAAGGCTAACTTCTTGGCTATGGACACATCTGATGCTAATGTGACCGGTATTTACCAAACAGCTCGTTTGGCACCGCTTTCCCTCAAGTATTATGGCCTTTGTTTGCTACAAGGTAGTTACACTGTGAAGCTTCACTTTGCTGAGATAGTATATTCTGCTGATCAGACTTTTAGTAGTCTTGGAAGACGCTTTTTTGATGTTTCAATTCAGGTAAATTTTACTCCTATTCCACGTACTTTTACTTGAGATTTGAGACCTAGGGTTTAAATGAGCGCCTTTGAGCTCCAGGCCAGATGTGCAAGCTCCGATGGTCTTGACTCTTGAGATTACCTTGGATGTTTAAGCTCAAGATCAGGCTTGATACAAACCTCGTCAAACCTAAAATATGAACCTCAAGATCGGACAGAAAAATATGAAGCACGGATCTGGGATCAAAATTGTTTCGATTCATTATATTTTCTTCATTTATAAAAGAACATATAAATTGAAATTATTATCATTACAAATTATTAATGATAAATACAATTTAAAACAAGCTCTACTGATCCGAGTCTTCCTAAGCTTGAGCTTGTTTGTGTCAAACTAGACTCGGATTTAAGCTTGAGCTTTGTTTGACCGAACTCAAACTGAGCTTTGAGTGAATCCAATTGTGATAGCTTTTCAAGGGAGTTTATCTCATTTGCACCCATATTTGAGAGTTGAGACTTGAGACTGATAGTTAACCTTTTGAGCTTCAAAAGTACCCCTTATAAATTCGTAACCATAATACTTTTGAAGTTTGCTGAGTTACTTTTGAAGCTGGTGACGGGTGAGGATAAATTTTGAATTATTTCATACAATGATGTCTCCTATATTTTACCCTTGATCTTATTTTCTTTGTTGTTATTGTGACATTACAGGGGAATGTAGTGCTGAAGGATTTCGATATTGCGGCGTCAGCTGGAGGTGTTCATAAGCCTATCTTCAAAGAGTTCAATGATGTCTATGTGAATGGCAGCACACTCGAGGTCTACCTATACTGGAGTGGGCAAGGAACTACTGCTGTTCCTTACAGGGGAGCATATGGACCTCTTATCTCAGGGATTACAGTGACACCCAGTTACTCAATCTTCCATGTTCAATCTGTGTTTATTTGTATTTTGTTGCCTGACTTGTGCTTATAAACTCCCTTTCATTACTTTGCAGACTTTAAAATTGAAAAGGGATTGTCAGCTGTAGCCATTGCTGGTATTGTGCTTGCTTCATGTGCTGTTCTTGTATTAGCTCTGTCAATTCTCAGGGTGACAGGCTACTTAGGAGGAAAAAAGGACGAAAATGAAGGTTAGTATGTGAAATTTAGTCATGAGTTGATGCATTAACGGACTCTAAATCTGCTAAAAGATGTTCTTAAGAATTTGGCAGATTTTTTTTTTTCAAATTTGTTTGGTGATATAATTCAAACATTGCAGAGTTTCGAAAACTAGGGACGGGGTATTTCTCCTTAAGGCAGCTCAAAGCTGCGACAGACAACTTTAGTTACAGCAACAAAATAGGTGAAGGGGGTTTTGGCCCTGTTTATAAGGTACACTTTATTTCATCTTTTTCCTACAATTGAGTCCCTCACGAGAGGTCCATAAATGCATGGAGGTAGACTGGGTGATGGTAAAGTGAGGCTCCATCCTTGAGTTAGCGATGCGACTGTTTGCTTATCTGCGGTTGTCATGACTAAGTTTTTGCATTTTTATTAGCTCAAGGCTTTCGTGAACTGGTGGGCGGGTGGGGAGGTAAAGGCCACAGCCTCGGGAAATTTTTAAATAGTTACTCGTAGTTTATAAGAAATTTCAAGGAACTAATATGTTACTCCCGCAATTTTTTGTAATTGTGTTTCTGACTCTTGTCATTGGTCCAGGGTGTACAGCCAGATGGCAAGGTAATCGCTGTTAAACAACTGTCCTCGAAATCAAAGCAAGGGAACCGTGAATTTGTCAATGAGATAGGAATGATTTCTGCCTTGCAACACCCAAATCTTGTAAAGCTACATGGATGTTGCATTGAAGGGAAAGAGTTGCTGCTTGTATATGAATACATGGAAAACAACTCGCTTGCTCGTGCACTTTTTGGCAAGTGCCTCTTTACACCTTATAGAAAGTTGACATTTAATCCTACATGGATGGTAAATCAAATGATTGTAAATTTGACATGTGTAGGCCGAAATGATCAGAAGTTGGACCTTGTCTGGCGAACAAGAAAGAAAATATGCTTAGGGATAGCAAGGGGGTTAGCTTATCTTCATGAAGAATCGAGGCTGAAGATCGTTCACAGGGACATTAAGGCAACTAATGTATTACTTGATGAGGATCTGAATGCTAAAATATCAGACTTTGGTCTGGCTAAGCTTGATGAAGAAGAAAACACTCACATAAGTACGAGAATTGCCGGAACAATGTGAGTTCATCCTTGCTTTTTTTCCAGCCCTTGTGGCCTGTACATGTCCGTAGAATACGAATACTTTCATTTGTAGGAGCAAAAAACTCGATACTCTGGCTTTGGCATATTATGTAGTAAAGAATATGACCCGTCAAAACTGCTGGTCAATGCAGTTCTCAGGTCAATTTGATGATGAGCCATGTGTTTCGTTGTCGTAAGAGTCTCCAAATCATAAACCCGCCTTATCCTGCCGTAGTACATACCCTGTGACACATTGTGATAATGTTCTTGTTGTATGTTTTTGTAGTAGGTATCTCAAGCATATTATATTTACTGACACAGTAGTTTACCCTATTTTCTTATGATTTGAAATGGGTCTCTTCTTCAGAGGATACATGGCTCCCGAATATGCTATGAGAGGATACTTGACCGACAAGGCAGATGTTTACAGCTATGGAGTCGTCATCCTTGAGATTGTGAGTGGAACGAGCAATACTAGCTATAGGCCAAAGGAAGAATTTGTCTACCTTCTTGACTGGGTATTTTCCTTGACCTTTTGCTTATAACGATGTGGTGTTTTCATTGTCACTGCTTATTACATTGACTTGCTTTGCGTTGGTCATATTGACCTTATCAATTCCTTTAACAACATTCTCTAACTTTTTCTCGATGTACTATTGTGAAGGCCTATGTCCTACAAGAACAGGGTAATCTTCTAGAACTTGTGGACCCAGCTCTAGGCCGAAGTTACTCGGAAGAAGAAGCATTAAGACTTCTAAACCTAGCATTATTGTGTACCAACCCATCTCCGTCTCTTAGGCCTCCGATGTCTTCAGTCGTGAGTATGATTGATGGTAAAATCCCGGTCCAGGCCCCAACTGTCAAACGCAGTGGGACAAATGAGGAACTAAAGTTTAGAGCATTTGAGAGAATGTCGCAAGATGGCAATTCTTATTATTCTATGAGCACGCATTCTAGCCAGGCCCAAGGGAGCAGTGTGATGGATGCTTCATGGGCTGACACCTCGGGTTCCGGGCAAAGCAAAGATGAGACTCGAGAATATTCGCGTACTAGCTCAAACAAATTGATACCAGATGTCATATAGATGAAGGTATAGTGACATGAGATTAAAAGATCACCGAGATCATCTGGAGATCTTTTCATGTACAATTTACAGAATTAATGAAAATAAGAATTCATCATTGCAGTATGAAGTGCTTCTCTTAAACTCATAAGTTTAGACTAGTATGCACGGTACCTTGATAGGTTTACTTTATTTTGGTGTACACTTGTAGATTTTCAAGAAAGGGCTAAATTAATTGAAAATTCAACAAAATGGTTAAAATTAAATTTCAAGTAATAATGAAATGTGTACTGAATGAATCTATCTTGTTTGTCCCAACTCCCAAAGTTAATAATATTTACTTAAATTTTTGTTTAAGACGGGAACAAATTCTCATATGTAACTTGTGTGAACGCATTAAAAGCTTGTAATGTGAAACAAACTTGCAAGTGAGAGAGGCAAATGGGAGTTCCTCTTGGTGTCATATCACAAACTTGTGACATGTTCACACTGATCACACGCAAGACAGACTGACTGTAAGACGGGAATATCCCTCAAAGTTATGCTTCATATTTACACGAAAAAGAAAATCAAGTTATGGTGGGATTAGTTTACAAATAATTAAAATTTCATTTGATATTGTACTTCTCATGTGAACCCCTTACATCCCAAAAAAAAAATGTATTTTACTAAATAGTCATGAAACCATTTATGATAAGTCGAAACGATTGCTTGCGACTAACATTAAGCAAGCATCAAGTAATTCCAGAACACTAGAGGAAGATTTATCATTGTTATATTTAAGATGAAAGGGTTATCCCAAAATTTCAGAATCCAGACAAGCAGGATGATAAGAGGCTACATATTCACAGGTGGACTCGGGAGGTATGTTTACAAGTGAGATTATATACATACGCCCAACACATTGAGGGCCTTGACGCTAAAACTCAATGCCGCTGTTCAATTGCACAGAGAAGGCCGGTCTTCTGACATTGTTGAGCGGAGTCTCCACTCTCAGTACTACACCGGTATTACCAACGTTCCCGTTCCATTTAGACCTGCCAAGCTGAAATTATTTTGGCAATGAAATTAGCCACAGTTTCATCCATACAAATAGGACTGAGATGGTCTTGTAGTATTAATATAACGCGAGACCAGCCCAGTGCAATAAAAATCTCCTCCCACAAACACATGAACTAACTAAAAACTGATATCAGGAAATAACTCTCATTAATTTCATAAGAGAATTTGTTATCGGTATTAGCTACATTTCTGACAATCATCTAGAGGAAAGTTAAATAAACGGGAGAGTAGGAAGGGAAAAAAATATGAAGAAACTTACTGATACAGATGCATATGCTGAAGGATATGTGGAGCATGAACATCCATATATCAGACTCAACTGCTCCTTCACAGAGTGGATAAGTTCTGCTCTTACTCCTGGATCACTTCCGCCAATAGTGGGGCATAGACTAACACAAATTAAATTCATTGTAAGTATTTTAGCTTTTTTTTTTTCTTATAGTGAGGAGACGGGCAGAATAACTAAAGGGGTACTCTCCTATCATATTTAGATAGTTCGCCTTCGACTTTAATGGTCAACTTTGACCGCTATTTTTATGACAGATACACCTTCTACGAAAGATAACTTGTTAACACGACGTAGTTGTTTTGATAAATCAGACATGACAAATTTGATATGGTACCATTATAAATGTATGTTTGTAGAGATTCATGGTCAAAGACTGAAAGATGACCATCAAAGTCAGAGGCAATATAACGTTAGTGTGATGGAGAGTAGAAGCACATAAAGTTTCACGCATATTCAGCTACAATACAGAGCAACCCACTTACTTAAACTGGATAGTTGGTCTCACCAAAAGACCTGAGCGTTTCCAAGCCAAATCTTGAGTAAAACCAAGTGCAAGTGATTTATCTGGCCATTGTACCATAGGAGTAACTCGCGTTCCCCATTTATTCTGAAAGCGTATGAAAATGAACCACAATCCCTCAAAAAAAGAATTATCTTACGAATACCAAAACATTATCATTAAGTGCCGCAGGCACATAACAGAGTTTACAAACCTACCTTACAAGAAAAGCTGAACCTCATTTCCCCGGGATACTGACCCTGAACTTGAAGAAGGCCACCACAGATAGGAAGGAAGGCACTGGTACTTAAGCCTTCACCTGCCACATAAGTGAGCTGCCCATTTGGAAATTGCACGTCCATGAATGACTGCAAGAACCCCAATCCACACAGGAACAGTGTTATGGTCTCATGATTCATGAATGAAGACAATGCATTGTATATTAGCATCGGCCATCATAACTATGCAAATAAAAGGATGAAATCACAACTCCTATCTTCATATACTAATGTCCAAAACTCCTGCCTTTTCTATATCCCATTTCTAAAACTTATCCATTGTTAAAAAAAACCCCAAAAATTATACCTTCTCTGCATATTATCCAAAACCTCTTAGCAAACGTCTATTATAGACAAAAAAAATGATCTTCATGATTAATATTAGCCGGAATATGTCTTTTTTTCTAAAATCGTCTTTTGGTAGGAGATTTATAAAAGGTACTCTAGGAGGTAATAGAGCACATCCTTAGTGATTGGAGCAACAAAACATTTTAAAATATGGATTTAATCAAGCCTACAGCCAATGAGCAAGTGAGCAGGAAATTTATCCAAATCCTTGGTATCATACTAATTCAACAACATTCAGATACACAGCGCTGATGAACCTGATCAAATCTATCCATTATTCAACAACATTCCGCCCTGAATGGAATATCCAGGTTTACAGAAGTCAATTTTCATATGGCAATGACGGATCTTAAAAGGGCCACACAGGGATCTAATCCCCTTGAAGTTGACATCAAAGAAAAACTAGATATATAACAAATCTGCGTATATATTTGATCGACTTTGCTTCACTAAAATTAGTGTGGGAAGCTGGTTTTTAGGATAAAAAAAATATCCTTCAGTAATGTAGCTCCCTCCTTTCATCACAATCCTTGAACATCAGTAGTCCCACAAACTCAAACAAATGATATCACAATAATTGAATTTACAATAGCCTCTCATGTAATTCACATATGAACTATCCTGTTGTGATTCTAATATTCAGAGAATCAATGATAGAAAGCATATTCTACGTTCTAACCTTAAATAAGATGGGAAAAAAAGGATACAACATTCTGCATGCATACACAGTTACACACCAAGCATGGAAAAAATGTGAGCCGTTATCCTTACCTATACTCGCTTGTTACTTAGCCTCTATTAAGGTAAATGCCTAAACCTAAGCACTAAACCACGTGTAAATAAACTCTTTGAAATGTCAATATGAACAGAAGGTTCTAAAAAATGTGCTTTTGTATAGACAACTAGTCACTAGCCAGAAATACAGTGAGTAATTGAGTACGGTGTTCAACAGCAATTGTCAGGGGGAAATAGCTAAGGTTCATCATTGTCATATAGAGCTCACTCAAAGATAGAATACAAATAACCTTTCAATCTTCTGAACACAGCATATGTTTGACTTACACAAGCAAAAGGATTGAGACAAATCATCGACATCACAAGCCACCTTCTATGCTTTGACCAAACTGCCGGGCAGATGGAGTGTAAGCCATTCTAGAAACAATGAAATAAAAGGTTAGCACAAGTTTAATAAGACACAAAAAAATTAACTGACTGGCGTAGAATAAACATAATTCCACATGAACATGCCACAAGCGAAAGTAAATAAGAAACCAAAAGTTTTAGAACCTTCGACATATGAGAAGCTACAAAGTAAAAAGTGTATCAACACCAAGAAGAAAGCCTTAGTCACAAAACGAGTTGCAGTCGGCTAACATGAATCATCCTTTACAACCATCAACATGTAACATAAAATAAATTTTAGGGGGGAAAGGGAAAACATGATAAGTAGTCAATTTGAAAAAATGAGATCCATATTATAATGATAGAAGTTTTGAAATTTTGTTGTTCCAACATTTTTCAGCAAGGGATATACCTTCTTGTCATAACCATACCAAAGCAAATGTCTCTTCGACAAATGAATTGGCAAGAGAAAAGTTGTATCACGGATAAAAAGTAGAGGTCCAAGTTGGACAAGGAATAAAGAAGAATTCTCAGTCCCTGACGTAGAGCCTCCACTAGATGCTTCCAGTCTCCATAAATCTCCACGAGCAACAATAGAATTTTGTACATCACGGGATCTGCTGTCGTATGCTGATGTTATGTTGACAGACCCCTATGGAAACAATGAATGTCAGGAACAAGGAAGTAAATCACTGATTATTCGGAAGACACTGAACACCACCAAGTCCATTACGGAAATGAACAATAATTAACTAAAGGAGGGAAAGAAGTCTCGAATAAGGTATCACAAGGCATATTCTTACAAGATATAATATTCTAAGAGAACCAAAGACAATTAGAAACGAAAGAAAATACCAAGTTTTAAGATGTGGTTCCTAAAACCAAGTGTAATGACATTTCTTATTCTTAATATAATTTACATGAGGGTCTGAGGAGATGCTCAATTACATTGATTACAACCTTTTAAGCCAAAATTCACAGCTCAATTACATAGAGTGGTCCATCAACTTAGTTAACTCCAAAGAATAAACTGGAATCAACTTAGGAGGCGTTTGATTCGCAAAGGGGAAGAGAATGGGAAGGGAATAAAGAAAGAGTAACAAAGGGAGAGGAACGGGTTACCCTTTCATACTGTCATGTGTTTGGTAGTGACTAAGGGAATGAAATTAAATTTATCCAAATCCAATAACAACCCAAAACCACCATCACCGCGCCGCAACCACCACCACTACCAACACCACCTTAGTCCACTGGTTGGCACTACCCTTTCGGTGACCTTGTAGGCAGGCAGCCAAACACCCCGCTCACCCCTATACCAATAATCAAACATGAAAATCCCTCCTAAGTCCTAACCCCCAAAACCACTCTCTCACTACCCTTTCGGTGACCTCGTAGACAGCCGTGGGGGTGGGGGTGTGGGAATGGATATTGGGGAAAGGGGGGCAAACCAATTATGGACAATGGGTAAAGAGAATGGAATCTAAGAGCAGAAACTAGGGGAATGTGAAAATATCATTCCCTTTCCCGAAAACCCCATACAAACAACCCCTTCGGTAAGACTTGAGGGATTGAGGCTAAGCTAATAACGTTCTTCAAACGAGAACCAGAAAAACAGCATCCCCCACAAAAACCTAAACCCATAACGCGGCAATACAATCATTTCAAGTAATTGAACAACCATTTAAATCAGTACTACTGCAACTTAGACCGTCATAATGAAGTATCAGAAACAAATTGAAATAAATAGAATAGGGAAAGTACCAAATTTCGCATACAACTGCAAAAATAAGCAGAAAATACTGTGAGCTTGAGCACAATGTTCATATAATACAATAAATTCTCAAAAATATACCTGTGATTTGCCAAATAGACTAGCAATCTTCAGATTAAACCCTGAAACATCGTCGGTGCCACCACCGCCACCATCCCCCTCATTCTCCCCAAGCCTCAAATCACCCAACTGATCAGCCAAAGACCCCAAATCCTCCCTAATTATAATACTCATATCAGTCCCAGGTCCACCAACACCATTCCCCCCACCATGAACAACCTTAACCATCCCTTTATCACTCTCACCACCACCACCACCACCACCACCCAAAAACGGCACAATCGAAATAACCCCCATCACCTGTTGAACCAATCCATTAAAGAACCCACCAAATTCAGCCCCAGCTTGGCCAATCCTATTCCCAATGTCAACAATTGGGTTGTTGTGGTATCCATTTAAACTCCCATTAATTGGGGTAAAAATGAACTCTCTAGGGAAGATGTTTTGAGCGAAATCGACATCGAAAAGAGGGGGTTTAGGAGGATTTGGTAATGGTGGCCATGGAAATGAAGGTGGGCTTATATGTGAATGAATTAAACCTGAAAACCCTTGTGCAAGCTTATCAGCCAAGTCTAAACCATGCCTTTGCACCTCTTCCCATGCCTCAAACGACCTCTCCACGGACATTTTACAACACGATTCAACCTTTTTTACACTTTCTCCTTAACTTTCACCCAAAACTCACGTTTCAGGTAATCAACAAGGCTAGAACTAGGGTTCCAACCCTTCAGACTTAATCAATAAACACAAAATTTCACAGAAAATGGAAATTAACACCACAATCACTTCCCAAGATTCAAACTTCTTCTATTTTCACTCAAATTAACATCGAACTAACCTTCAAATCATTGAGACAACCCCAAATCCATCCAAAGATTCAAACTTTCTACTACTTTCACTCAAACTAAAACCGAATTAACCTTCTAATCATTGATACAGCCCAAAACTCTTCCAAAGATTTAAACTTTCTTCTAATCCTCTGCCTGAATACTCCTATTGAGTACCAAGAGGAATGAAATTAATGTTTTTGAGCTCCAAAATTCGAAAAAATCAAACTTTTCAAGCAAACTAAGCTTGAAATAATTCTAATTATACTACCCTTTATCAAATTACTAAAACCCACAAAAGATTGCAGCTTTTCAGCAAAAAAATTACAAGATAATGAGTAAACAAACCTGCTTCAAATCTGGGTTTTCTTCATCAAAGTGACACTAAACTACCTAACAAAAAATTAAATCAAAAAAGGTGAGAAGATAAGAGAGTGAGTTATGAGTAGAAGAGAAGAGTGATGGGGGGTTGGTGATGAATTTGATGATCAAGCAAAAAAATTGAAGGGAAGATATGATTATATGAAGAGATGTTGAGAGGAAAGAAGAATTAACACGGTTTTGAGAAAATGGGATTCTGTGGACAAAAATGTGACATATTTTTGTTACCTTAAAATTTAGGATTTCATTATTATTATTATTATTATTATTATTATTATAAAATAAAGGGAAATTTAGGATAAAATACCTAAATTATAAAGTGTTCCATATTGAGAGTGTAATGTATGATGTATCCATCGTTTTCTTAGTTCCTCTTTGTGTTGGGGAGAATGCTTTCTTTCTTCCACTAGATTTTGTTTTTGGATGGAAATGATTTATATTGATTGATGGCTTAGTTATATTAATTTTAGGGAAAATTGATTGGCCATTAAATTTATGTTTTGCATTTTCTTTGATGTTGTCAAGTTTCAAAGGTTATCTTGATTTGTGTGTAGGGAAGTAAATAGGTTGTTAATTCATGCTATGTGTGTTGGTGGACAATAATAACTATGTGTAAATTTCTTCAATATGGATGCAAAGATGACTGTCATCAAGGTTAACAATTGGTTGGTTCCGGTCCTTCAAACCATGAAAAATTGGTGAGAAATACAACACTTTAAATTAGTCAATTGATAATGTAAAAAAACACAAATTCTTATTTGCAACGACACTATCCGTCGTAAGCTTGCGACGGATACCGTTTTCTTTCACAAAATACCCACTTTTTCTCTCTCTGCAATACTATTCACGTGGTCCCCTTTCTCCACTAACTCATTTTATATCCATTTTACCTCACAAAATATCCGTCACAAATAACGACCCGTCGCAAGCAAGACTTACTAATAAAAAAAATGTAGGATTGTCAAGTGATTGATAATATAAAAAAATGTATGAAGGAATCCATCAGTTATGAATGAACCTATCCTATACGAAATACAAGAATCAACCTATAATTTTCCTTTTAGAGGGTAGTGATGCTTTGATTTTACATAATTCAACCATCGTAGCTTCACCGTTGAGCTATGATGGTACATTAGGCCGTTATAGGCCAATCTTACAACATTACAAAGCGCGATTGAAACTAGTGTTGTTATGCGGCCAATTGTTTTGGTAATTTTTAACGAATTAGGTTATTGAGGATAAAAAAAGTCGTGTTCGTTGATTAATCATTACATGCTTGTATATTGTATGAATGAATCCCTTCTTAACATCATTTAAGTTTTTTGCAAAACGTTTTCAGTTTTTAAAGTCTCCAAACGTGTTTTTTAAAGCTATAAAATCTTCATGTATCAGTAAACTGCACTGTGACATAAAGAGTTTGTACCATGATTCTCGTATTTAGATCTTAATTGTAATCTCCGTATTTTTAAGTGAACCCTTGAGATTCTGATCAAGTAAACCAAAGAGATAGAACTTCATAAACTTTTGAAGCAGAGTACCTTTAAATTTAAGTAAACTCTTGAAGCGGAGTAGCTTTAAGTTTGAGTAAACTCTTGAAGCGGACTAGCTTTAAGTTTGAATAAACTCTTGAAATGTAGTAGCTTGAAGTTTGAGTAAACTCTAGAAACGGAGTAACTTTAAGGTTGAGTAAACTCTTGAAGCGGATTAACTTAAGTTTGAGTCAAAGTCTTGAAGTGGAGTAGCTTTGAGCAAATGCAACCGGGGTAGGTTGGCGAGTTGTTTTCATTATAAAGGGTTTAGTTAAGTTTGAGTAACTCTCTAAACAAGTAATAAAATAACGGTTTGGACGTATGCTCCGGAATAGTAGCTGAACCAATTTTTAAAACATTGTTTGTTTATTTATTTACTCTTATTTGTATTTATCCTTCGCTTCTCTTTTCTAATCTCGCTGTAAGTGTTGTGCAACAGTCACTCATCCTATTGCTTAGACCCGTTGTATCTCTTGTGAATTCATTATCCATTAAATGTCTCAAGTTAGTACTTAATAGGTTTTACTTGTATTTCATTTTATACGAGTAATCGAATTCTTTTTAAAAAGGTCACCTAATTCACCCATCGCCTCTCAAGTGTTCAATCATATTTTTAAGTCTTTAAATAGTAACCTGTTATAGAATAAGAAATAGAGAAGAATAGTAGAGAGAACTTAGAAGAAAATAAGCAAATAAACTAAGAGGGAGGGAAAAGAGATGCATATTATTCATCACATATGGGATATATATATATATATATAATACATAGATGATGAGGGGATAATAACCTAATTACATGTTTAATGGGCATAATGGGCACATTAACTAATATTTCATAACACTCCCCCTTGGATATATATGACTGAAAAATATGTTTCGTTAAAAACCTTCCTAGAAAAATCCGGTGGGAAAAACACTAGTCAAGGAAAAGAGTACAATAATCTTCAAATATGCATAATCAGCTGCCTCGTTAAAATCTTTCCATGGAAAACCCAGTGGCACAAAACCATAGGATAAATAAAAAGAGTACAGCATTTGCACACTCCCCCTGGTGGTTACATCACTTGAATTAATGTCAATGCAGCTCATGATGTAGCACAGTTTCTCAATCTTGGAAAAAATTATCTCCGTATTAGATCAACTTTATAAGTGCCTTCGAGTAATAGGAGTTGATAGGCTTATCGCGTACCTAACAAAGATACCCTAGGCTTAACTAACAAATAAATATAGATAAGGAAGTAGGGGTCGATCTCAGGGAGACGGTAGATACAATATGACAAGCTATGGTTAGAATTCTATCAAGGTCGATTCGATTGATTATTTGGTTTGATGATTAAAACGATAACAAATTGAGATGTAAAACAATGATAATAAAAGATCTAGGGAAATACGTTCACACATACTCCCTCCGTTCTAGTGATATGTTTACACTTCCTTTATTTTCCCCTCACAGAATAAAAGAAGTGTAAACATCGATCCCATTGGAACAGAGGTAGTATAAATTAGCAATAATTGATGTCGAATTGGCTAGAATAGGGGAAACATATGATCAAAAGTTGTCTAGTCTAATTAGCAATTATCTCTCGATTTTATTACTAGTCTTAGAACGATTACTAGCGGGCTCTCGCACTTACTAGGTTGCGCTACAAAACATGCTTAGGCAAATTCTATTCCCGACTTTCGATCTTTGGAAAAGAATTAACAAGATAACCAATAATTGTGATCAAGAATCAAAGGTTAACAATACATAACAAGCATGTTATAGAAACAACAAATTGATAATAATAAGTCCCAATTCAACGATTATCAATTATTAATCTAACATGGCTTTCCTAAACCTTAGATTATAAGACTACTCACTCATGATAATATATAAATAAACTAACAAAGATTGATTTGATTAACAAAAACATGATAACAATATATAAATTGGAATTAAAATGATAATATAAAAGCAAGGAATAGAAATTACCAACTTAAGGAAATAAGAACAAGAACTTGATTATTAAGAGCAAAGTAATCTTCAAATAAAACCCGGAATTAAAGCGTAAATGTTGATAATTAAAAAAACTAAGAACACAAAGAAAACTAGGTTTTTGTAGATTTAGGGAAATGTATGAAAAAGCATAAATAAAAAGCTCTCTAGTGATGATTTTTTATACACAAACTGCTAGGAAAATGAAAAGTTGCTCAGTTGCTCAGTTGCACAATCCTCGAAGATCCGGGGACCAAACAGTTCTAGGGGGCACGACATTTTTGTCCAAGAATTGCTCAGGTATCAAACCCCAAGATTCTGGGGTCTGAACAACTCCCGGGGGCGCAACATTTGAGGTATATGGCTATCTCGCATCAACCCCGAGATTCTGGGGTTGGAACAGCAATCAGGGGACCTTGCAATTTCTTCTTTTCTTTACTAGTTTTCACTTTCTTTGCCCAAGTACCAACCAAATTTCATTTCTTCTTCCTTGGGAATGAGTGAATCTTCCCAAAACGCCCTTTCATGGCCAAGACTCGCTCCAAGTAGCCTCGTGGTGCTCAGTGAATGCCAAAATCATAGAAAAAGGGCCGTGACTTGCTCCGTTTCCTACAAAATGCAACAAAACATGCAAAACACCTACAACACGGAATTAGCTCATAAAATCACCTCCTAAAGTGCAAATTATCATGTAAAAATGAACTAAAAAAGGGGTGAAAATCATATAAAAATAGGACACATCAAATTCCCCCAAGCTAAACTCTTCCTTGTCCCAAGCAAGCACACATAATCAAGACAAGGGTAAGGAGCACCAAATCTCATCAGTTGCAAATCCCAACATAAGCTAACAAGCGTAATGAATCATAATCCCAAACCAACGTGGGCAAGCAACTAACCAATGAGTTCATGGATGCTCAATCCAAATCCCAAACCCATCCCAAATAGGAGGCTTGAAGTCAAAAGTAGCATACTGACTTCCTTTCATGACAAATCAAATGTAAACTTCCCAAATATTTATGATATAAAACATGGAAGCTAAATCACAAAACCTCTTCTTCTCTTTTCTTTTCAACAACTCAATTTCATGCTTCTTTTTTCACATTTCTCAACTCTTTCAATTTTTTCTTCTTATATTTCAATTCTTTTTTTTTTCACATCGATTTTTTTTTTTTTTTAACATTATTTTTTCAACTTCTCATTTTTTCAATTTTCTTTCTTCAACTCAAGAATAAAACGAGGCATGGAAATCAGTAATTCCGTCTTATTACCAAGCTCACAATGACACAAAAATGGACCATATATACCAAATGAGCACCCAAACACCAATGATAAAGCAACTAAATCGACAAGGTAGACAAGTTTATTTAAATGTAGCTAGATATGAGAGAATGTATAAAAGGGTGAAAATGGGAAACAAAGTCATGTGAATGGCTTCAAATGGTTACAAATTGTGAATGCAATGCTCATAAGAAATGGAATAAAGACCATACTTGTGCGTTTTGATGTAACGCACACCACAAGGAGACCTACACACACCTAAGTGAGACCGGGTATAGATGCACCGATCTAAGGAGGCTCTACCTTTCTTGTAGGTTGACAATGTCAAGATCAAGCCTAATAGGTCCAAATTCAATCCCCCACCCACTATGTCAAGACATCCCCATGTTTAGCAAATTCCGTCGCATGCGATTCACAAAGCTTAAAAAACATTAAAATTGGAATATGCAAGAGTAAAACAGTATGAGATTCAAGCAAAGCACGTCATCATCAAATTCATCATCATTTTATTCAAATTAAACTATATGCAAAAACAAAAAGATTGAATGCAAATGCAATCCCTCCCCCAAGCTAAACTTCACATTGTACCTAATGTGAATCATAAAGACAAATAAACAACAAGTTTAATAGGAAAGGGGGACTAAAAAAATGCAAAAATTGAAAAAAGATGTGCTAGATTATCAACCCTCCCCAAAGCTAGTATCAAACAATCATGTTCATTATGTGAATATGCATACTAACTCTATAATCAATTAGTTCCAGCTAGAAAAACAATTATTCACTTCATGAAATAAATTCCAATTGGGAAAAATTGGAATTAGGTTGAGTGAATGATTGATTTCTAGAGAAAATAAAGAAAGTAGTAGAAGTATGAATACTTACTTTAATAATGAAGACTTGGGGTAGGAGTAATGAGGTAGAAGAGATGGAAGGAAGAATATACCCGTCAAAGAGGAAGAGCAAAATAGAAGAAAAGAGTTTAGATTTGTAATTCTGCAACCGTCGAGCACCTTTGCAGCTGCCCCGGTCGGGGTGGCTCACCCCGGACCCCCCGGGGTGGATGTTAATGAGCTCCCCACGATTTTCTTGCTTTTCTTTCTTGATGATTTGCTTTTTTTTTCTTTAACCTGCATATTAGTCTTCCAAATAATACCTATCTAACATTATTACTACACTAAAAAAACAATAAATTGTTGAAAATTGCAACCAAAAACACGGATTGCCTCCCGAGAAGCGCAATTTAAAGTCTTGTTAGACAAAATATCTCAAAAATTTTAAGTTTTAAAATCCGGAAGTTTCAAGAAAACTTCCCCCACCATTCCGACCATTGCTTCTTCACGATAAGGCCGCAAATAATGGCCACTAGCTTTGATCTTCTCTCCACCCAGGGCCAATACTTCAAAGGACCCAATCTTATCATCACTCAGGATGATATAATGGCCTGGGGCAACCTTCTTTCGAGGGTTGTACATAAGCACTTTATCACCAACTTCGAGACCATCCTTGATAAGCTCCTTCATACTCCGATTCGCCGCCTTCTCCTTGAATGGTTGGGACCTTGCAAGAGCTTTTTCCTCCACCAAAACCTTGTTTCCAATGCTTATTGTATCACCATTCCCTACATAAGAGCTCAAGGACAAATTAATTTCCACATCCTTGCTCAAAGATTGAGACAAGGGGTAACATTATTCATAGCATATTATGATTCCTCTAGCATTGGACTCTTATGACCATGACTCAAACATATGTCACCTTCTCATCCCCTATGGCTAGAGTCAACTTACCGTTCTTAACATCTATCAATGCACCCGCGGTGTGTAATAATGGTCTACCCAAGATTATGGGAATTTGCGCATCTTCGACAATGTGAAGCACGATAAAGTCAACTGGAATGAAAAACTTCCCTACGTTGACGGGAACATCCTCCAAAACACCCAAGGGGTGTTTGATAGAACGGTCCGCCATTTATAGGGTGACACTAGTACACTTAAGAGCTCCTAAATTCAGTTTTTCGCATATTGAGTAAGGCATAACACTTACACTTGCACCAATATCACATAGAGCTTTATCAATTGGAAAATTGCCTATGGTGCATAGTATGGAAAAACTTCCGGGATCTTTTAACTTAGGAGGGGACCAGTTTTTCAAATAAGCACAACACTCGGAAGTGTAAGCCAATGTCTCAATACTGTCAATAGTCCTCTTCTTAGTTAAAATCTCCTTCATGAATTTAGTATATGAAGGTATTTGAGTGATAAGTTCTAGATAAGGGATAGTTACCCTGAGGTTCTTCATCATTTCCATAAACTTACCGAGTCGGGTTTCTCTTTGAGCTTGTGCCAAACGATGTGTAAATGACACTTGAATTTTCTCCGGCTCCTTAGCTTTGTCATCCAATTTTGAAGGTTCATCCTCCTCATCTTACACCACTATTGGCTCATCAACTTTCTGGGACTTCTCACTTTTTTTAGAGCTATCAACCTTGTTTCCACCATCATTTTTATTACCAACTACCCCATCATCAACATTTGGCATTGGGGGTTCATCATAAGTGGTACCACTCTTAAATGTGATGACATTTATGGTGTCATGAGGTTGTGCACCTTGAGGTGGCAATTGACCTTGTTGTTTTTGAGCATTGGAAGTGGCAAGTTGAGCGATTTACATTTCAAGCATTTTGATGGTTGCATCCCTAGCTTGGTCACTCTTTTGAATGTGGGTGGTCATGTTCTTTTGTGTCTCAACCACTTGTGTCATCAAAGCCTTAGCTTGGTCATTTGTTGATTGTTTTGTTGGGAATTTGATGATTGACCTTGAACTTGTTGATTTTGAAAAGGTTGTTGAAATCCTTGTTGAAAATTTTGTTGGGGCCTTTGAATTTGGTTTTGAAAACCGGGTGGTGGGACTTGAGCTTGCCTTTGTTGTTGTGGGACATGTTGGAGTTGATGTTGTAGATTTAGCACATTGGTACTTTTGTAAGACAAGTTTGGGTGATACTTTGTAACTTCATTGTAGGTGTTGGTCCTGTTGGAGTAAGGATTGAAGTTTTGTTTGAAACTTTGATAAGCATTCACTTGTTCAACCGTATTCCTACATTCTTGTGCAACATTCCCCGCTCCACCACATGCGTCACACACCACAATTTGGCTAGTAACATTGACTTGTTCATACGTTTGTGATGAACTTGATCCCCGATATCAACTTGTTGTTGGAGGAGAGCTATTTGATCTTTCAAAAGAGACACGTTTGGGTCCTCTTCCTTTGCCTTCAATGGGATGTTGCGAGTGTTGGCGTATTGTGAGTCATGTACCGCCATGGATTCAATAGTAGCATGAGCAAGTTCCGTATCAATTTGGTCGAATCTTCCATTGTTAGCGGAGTCTAAAACTCGGCGTGATTCGGCACAACAACCATTGTAGAATGTGATTGAATTGCAGGGAACCAAGGATCCAACCCATGATGAGGGTATTGCCTTTGTAATTCTTTATACCTCTCCCATGCTTCAAACAAGATTTCATTACCATTTTTACGGAACCCCGTGATTTGGATTCTCAATTGTTGGGTCTTTTCCGGTGGAAAATATTTTTGATAAAATGCGAGAGCCAATGTTTCTCAGTTGGTGGTCCCCAAAGCGGTCCTATCAAGGCTATTAATCCACAACTTGGCGTTGTCTCTAAATGAAAAAGGGAAGAGTATCTCCCTTATTTGCTCTTGTGTCACACCCGTTTGCCTAATCATCGAGCAATAATCACAAAAAATTGTGATGTGCAAATTAGGATCTTCCAATGGACCTCCACCGAATTGCTTTGTCTCAACAAGGCTAATAAAGGCCGTCTTGATCTCAAAATTTGCCGCGTCAATTTGGGCAGTAACAATACCCCTAGGAAGCATAGCCGCAGTGGGCTTAGAATGATCGGATAAACGAACCATCTTCCTTATTGGTTGTGAATTGGAAACTTCTCCTTCCTCAAGTATTTGAAGGTCTTCTAAATAGGATTTTCTCGCACTTTCAAGTTGTGCAAGAGTTGCAGCTTCAGAAATTTCCTTCAAGAAACGTTGTCGTCTACGCAAGGTTTTCTCGGGTTCGGGATCAACTGGAAGTAGTTCACCAATCCGTGAGGACCTGGGCATAAGACAACAATCTAGAGAGGATTGTAAGTAACGGTCTCAAGGAAAAAATGTTCCTTAAGACAAGGAAAAACAAAATAAAATTAAACTAATCACAAAGCAAGAAAACCGTGCTCCCCGACAACGGCCCAAAATTTGATAGGCTTATCGCGTACCTAACAAAAATACCCTAGGCTTAACTAACAAATAAATGTAGATAAGGAAGTAGGGGTCGATCTCAGGGAGACGGTAGATGCAATATGACAAGCTATGGTTAGAATTCTATCAAGGTCGATTCGATTGATTGTTTGGTTTGATGATTAAAACGATAACAAATTAAGATGTAAAACAATGATAATAAAAGATCTAGGGAAATAGGTTCACACATATAAATTAGCAATAATTGATGTCGAATTGGCTAGAATTGGGGAAACATATGATCAAAAGTTGTCTAGACTAATTAGCAATTATCTCTAGATTTTATTACTAGTCTTAGAACGATTACTAGCGGGCTCTCGCACTTACTAGGTCGCGCTACAAAATAAACTTAGGCAAATTCTATTCCCGACTTTCGATCTTAGGAAAATAATTAACAAGATAACCAATAATTGTGATCAAGAATCAAAGGTTAACAATACAAAACAAGCATGTTATAGAAACAACAAATTGATAATAAGTCCCAATTCAACAATTATCAATTACTAATCTAACATGGCTTCCCTAAACCCTAGATTATAAGACTACTCACTCATGATAATATATAAATTAACAAAGATTGATTTGATTAACATAAACATGATAACAATATATAAATTGGAATTAAAATGATAATATAAAAGCAAGTAATACAAATTACCAACTTAAGGAAATAAGAACAAGAACTTGATTATTAAGAGCAAAGTAATCTTCAAATAAAACCCGGAATTAAAGCGTAAATGTTGATAATTAAAAAAACTAAGAACACAAAGAAAACTAGGTTTTTGTAGATTTAGGGAAATGTATGAAAAAGCATAAATAAAAGCTCTCTAGTGATGATTTTTTATACACAATCCCCGAAGATCCGGGGACGAAACAGTTTTAGGGGGCGCATCATTTTTGTCCAAGAATTGCTCAGGTATCAAACCCCAAAATTCCGGGGTCTGAACAACTCCCGGGGGCGCAACATTTGAGGTATATGGCTATCTCGCATCAACCCCGAGATTTTGGGGTTCGAAGAGCAATCAGGGGACCTTGCAATTTCTTCTTTTCTTTACTAGTTTTCACTTTCTTTGCCCAAGTACCAACCAAATTTCATTTCTTTTTTCTCGGGAATGAGTGAATCTTCCCAAAACGCCCTTTCATGGTCAAGACTAGGTCCAAGTAGCCTCGTGGTGCTCGGTGAATGCCAAAATGATAGAAAAAGGGCTGTGACTTGCTCCGTTTCCTATAAAATGCAACAAAACATGCAAATCACCTACAATACGGAATTAGCTCATAAATCACCTCCTAAAGTGCAAATTATCATGTAAAAATGAACTAAAAGAGGGGTGAAAATCATATAGAAATAGGACACATCAGGAGTCATTGATTGCTTCAAATTTCATAATATTAATATAGTAATTCATAACGATTTTCGCATCTTCACTTCAAATAATCTTGTCATTAAAAGTTTGGTTGAGAAGAGAGGTAAACATGAGTTTTGGAAATTTAGTCGAGCTGATACTAAGGCTGCTTTGGCTAAAATAATAATAACGGATGAGAAACCATTTAGAACCGTTGAACATGAGGTTTTCGATTTTTCTGTTATGTTGCTTGTCCTTATTTTATGATATCCTCTCGTTGGATGATTGCTAAAGATATTTTTAGTATGTACACAGAGGAAAAGAACAAGCTCAAAAATTACTTTAACAAGTTGTCTTCTCGTATATGCCTAACCACGGACACTTGGACGTCTTGTCAAAATTTGAGTTATATGAGTCTAACGGCTCGTTTTATTGATGAAAACTTTAAATTGCATAAAAAGATCATTAACTTTTGTCCTATTGTTGGTCACACTGGTGAGATTACTGGCAAATCAATTGAAAATTGTTTGATTGAGTGGGGGATTACTACTAAAGTGCTCACGGTGACGGTGGATAATGCTACTACAAATGATGTGGGAGTTTAGTACTTGAGAGACAGACTTAAGTCAAGGAATAGTGCTGTTTTAGATGGAGAGTATCTACAAACGAGGTGTGTTTCTCATATACTAAGTCTCACTGTAAATGAATCTTTGAAAGATAGTACTGATTCAATGTTGAGAATACCTAGTGTTGTAAGGTTTTTGAGGTCTTCCCCTGCCAAATTGTTGAAGTTTAATGCTTGTGTGAAAAGAGAACAAATTGATTCAAGTCATCATCTTTGTTTGGATGTTGAAACTAGGTGGAACTCCACCTATTTAATGTTGGATAGTGCTTTAATCTATCATAAAACTTTTTTGAAACTTCAAACATCTGACGGTGGTAAATTTGAAAGTGAGATGAATAAGAATATAGGTGTTCCAAATGTATATGATTGGGAATCTGTTTCTTCTCTCTTACCTTTTCTTAAAATCTTTTACGATACTACCTTGAGACTTTCGGGCTCGCTATACATTACCACAAATATGTACTTGCAGGAGATTATTAGTATTGGTATGATGATTGATAAGAAATGTGATAGTAGTGATGTTGGTGTGAGGTTAATGGCTTCCGGAATGAGAAAAAAACATGTGAAGTATTGGCATAATGTTGACAAGGTGAACGTATTGCTGTATATTGCTATGGTTCTTGATCCTAGACGGAAACTTGATTATGTTAAATGGGCAATTAGTCAACAATATGACACTGTCAATTCTGCGAAGATGCTTTCTAAAGTTATGGAAACTTTGGCTTCTTTGTATGATCACTATAAGGGCTCTCAACCCACACGAGTGTGTACTCCACCCGCTGAAGTAAAGGTGTGTCCGATTAGTGTGAGAACATGGATGATTGGCAAGATGTGGTGCAGTCACAATTTGAGAGAGCCGTAAGTAGTAAAGTCACCATTGATAGGAAAAGTGACATGGACAAGTATTTAGACGATATTAGAGAAGTGGATTTTAAAACATTTAAAGCCTTGGATTGGTGGAAGGGTCATGAGGAGGTATATCCTATTGTTGCTTTGATGGCTAAGGATGTTCTAGCAATTCCCGTTTCGACGGTTGCTTCGGAATCCGCATTTAGTATTGGTGGTAGGATCCTTGACCCATTTTGGAGCGCTCTCTCTCCAAAGATGGTGGAAGGATTAGTGTGCGCACAAGACTGGTTACGTGCTACACGTAGTAACATTTCGAATCCTAATTACAGAACAGTAGTGCAGCCAACAACATGTTTATAGAACAAAAGACACCTTAATAGTAGCAAAATTGACCTGCTGTTTACATAACAGAAAACAAAACAGTAGCATGTTTACACAACAGAAAACAGTAGCAAAACCGACCTACTGTTTACAGAACAGAAGACACCTTAATAGTACTCTTCGCAAGTCGATTCATCGTCTTGACCCTCTGCCAGCTCTACAAATTAAGAAGAATAAAAGCCTTAGTGAATCAATCAATTAAAAATAGAATCCATGACAGTATAATGATGACATTATATATAAGTGAAAATAGTAGAAGTACATACCTTTATCAAACTTCTCAACCTCTTGAACGTTTCTTCAGTTATGAGCGGACCTATCAGGTGTATAGAGCCCTAACTAAAAAGGTCAGTTTCTGTGGATTAACAAGAGAAAGAGAAGCTGCTTCAATCTCAAAGAACTAAACCAACGCCTGCCCTAAAGGGGAAGAGCTACTTCTTCCTACTATCAGATGGATATCGTGCGTGCTAAGATCCCACTAGTGTCTACCTTCTCCCACCCACTGCCCTAGGAAAGCTCTTTCATACCTTTTTGTCCTACTTCGTATGCATGCAGGGTGAGAAAAGCCTGCTGAACAAGTAGGCAAAAGATTCCGTCCTTCTTTCTTTTACTTCGATTTCGGACCAATACGGAAACTTCTCCTGTATTTTTCATCAAAAGGTCTAACTTCACGGGATTTCGTGACACAAATTGACCAAAAGAGGTATAGACGACACGTGAATGAGTAGACCCTGGGCCAGATCCTTGCCAGTCAAGTCTATATTCTATCTCATCTCTATCTCCCCCCCCCCCCCCCTTGGCTATTGACATTAAAAAATCCGTAATTGCAGCAAGTTGTAGTAAATTAGGTGTTTTAGGTCTGTATAATACATAAGTTTGACATGTGTATGTGTTTGTCAAGTGGTGTTTTGTGTGCAAGTGTAGCCATAGATTTCTGGTCTGTATAATACATAATGCTGCTGGCTGCACTACTGTTCTGTAAATTAGGATTTCTGGCTATGTATATTTGTGTAAGAAGACCGTGGAATGATCTTCATGTACAACAGGCTATGTATATTTGTGAGTTTCTTAGTCTCACTATGTAATTCTTGTAATGTAATTCTTATCACGCTGGTGCTAGTACTTATTGCTGCTCTTTTCTGACTGTTCTGTCGCTAATTACTTCTCAGGTATTTTTGACAGAACTGGACTAGGTTTTTTTGACATAACTGGACTAGGTATTTGCAAGAGACTTCATTCAAATTCGGTGATCGATCAACAAGAGATGCCGTTGGCTTGCTTCATTTTCTTATCGTGTACGAGGACTTGTGTTTTTCAATGTTAATCTTTGTATTTGGCGGACTATTATGCTCGAAATGTTATGTATATGGAATATCTTTGTATTTGGCGAACTATTACGCTAGTTTTCCTCGATAGGTAGCGGGTTTATGTTTTGTAATATATATCGAATGAAATTAATATTACGCTAGTTTTCTTTTTTATCACAGTTTGACAATATATAAAATACATAAAGTGGATCTCGGATATCGGATAACTGATCCGAAATTTGCGGATATTTTCGGATACTAAATTTCAAATATCCGATCATTTCGGATCAAATCATGGATACTAAATATTTGGATTTTCGGATCGGATATCCGATCCGAAGTAGGGTTTGGGATCAGATATCCAATCCATACTCTGCTCTACAATAAGGGGAGATTAAGGCCTAATATGCAATTGACCCGATTAAATTGACTTGTTGCTTGAGAATTGTCTTAGAAAAAAATAAGCAAATAAACTAAGAGGGAATAATAATACATAGATGGTATGTATAATACATAGATGGTGAGAGAATAATAACCTAAGTACATAGATGTATGTCTTCATAGGTCATATTATTCATCACATATGTGTGTATATAATACATAGATGGTGAGCGAATAATAACCTAATTACATGTTTAATGGACATAATTGGTATAAACCCAATGTATATCCACGTTAACTAATATTTCATAACATAACATAATTTATAAAGTACTTGAACAAGACCATGTGATAGACCAAAGGCTATAAATTTTTTACTTAGGAAGTTAGGATTATAGAAAATTATTAAGACGTCAAAGCAATTGATAGACCTTCTATCTTTGACAATTTTTTGGGGAAATTATCCCGTGAGATATTGAGGCATTGAACTTTTGTATCTTCAAAAGTTGATATTCCGAGAATCCATCTCATCAATTTACCAGCTAAATAACCGTATCTCCATGTTAAAACATGGAAAAACTGAAGGATTAACTGAATTGCAAGGTCATTTAGTAGTTTAAGAATTTATAGGTGATTTAAGTAATACTAGTATGGAGCCTATATTGGAGAAGAGCTTGCGACTTGAAAGAATATGATGAAGTGCAGAGAGTTGATCTGGCTTGAAACTTGAAAGACCAACAAATAGTCAAATACAATGACAATATGACATGCATACTACAAGAGCACAAATGAGTTTGTATCCATGGAATGTGATTGTTGGATACTTCTAAGTCACCAACAAATACTACCTTCCCACATCACCATGCCATTGCAGACGTCTGTATACCAAACACCTCTCCTTTCTAAATCACCTCACTCTATCTTTACCTGCAACACATTGTACCAAGCATATAAAAAGCCGTAAAAGTTAAGTACGACCGTCTAATACTAAGCCATGGTACAACATACAACTACCTTTCAAAGTTTGAGGCGAGTTTTTAACTAACGTACAAAGATGATTCAAGGTATTGGGAGAGATCTTATATAACCCATGAAGACATACATCGTCACATAGTAGTGACCTTTTAAAGTTTGAGGTACTCGTAGTCTTACAAGTCTTGGATAAATTGTCTTACAATCAGACTGATAACATGTCCGAGTGACATTTCAAGGTTTTTTCAACACCTAACCCGCAAAACCTCCAATAATTTCCGCGAATATCTTATCATGATACGGTCTTATCTGAACGTTTATCAAAATCTATCAGTAACATATAGATGACCATCAACATTTATTTGAAGTCAAGTTAAACAGGGAAAGTTTGTTTATTGACATTTGACACAATTAAACTGACCTTGTCTTAGAGCAGCCAACAATTAAACTGACCTTGTCTTAGAGCAGCCAAGGGTAAGTTCAAGATCATCAGAGCAGTCCTCATGGATTCTCTCTCCTTCCCAGGCCTTAACAACCCCCTTGGCCCGACTCCTGAACGCAAACTCATCCGATAGCACTTCTGACATCGGAACATCCCCTGTCCGATCAAACCCAGCAGGGATAGCTGGCGAGCATGTGCCACTCTGCAATGGCGTCAGCATCTGGGAGGAGCAACACCCAAACGGCTGAGCAGAAACAAGACTGAATGTCGGGGAGTGGGTCCCACGAGTCCCGCCCCACCAATCTGGATCAGGGGCAACCTGGCGGGCTGGTGAGCTGCCAGGTGGAGTGACAGGAGCGCTGATTGAGCCTCCATGGGTGTACAGGTGGGCCCGGTTGGAGGATGACAGATTCTTTAGCCACGGGATGAGGGACCCGCCTTCGAGGTAACTGGGGTTGGGTGCGTAGGAAGATGAAGCCGGGCTCGCTAGGGATGAGGATCCTGGGCTCGGGTTGAAGGAAGTGTAGGCGCTGGGTTGGTAAGACGAGCATGATGGGCTGGCTGATAGTGATGCAGGCCGTGCTGTGAGGTCCAGGTGTGGTGGGGGTTTTCGTCCCTGGAGTTGCAGACAGTGATAAATTGGGTTAGTCAGTTAGCAACACTCTAAAAGAGAAAGAATAAAGAAGATCAAGGCACAACACGGAGCTGATGGAAGTACACCAGTTTCTTGCACACATGAATAGCATCCCTCTATGAAGCCTGAAGCCTATTTTCCTGTACTGGTGACTGATGTGCTTCCTCGATTAATAGAGACTTACCTTTTCAGTTATGGCATAATAACTACGGAAAATGATAGGAAAAAAATTGAAAACATAAGTTTAAATGGGCTACTTAGTTGAAATCTGACAAAAATCTAATTAAGAACATCTATAAGAGATGTAAGCAAAAGTTCTGCCCATTTGGTAAAGAGGAATAAGGTCTACTCCTAACTAAAAGTGTAGAACAAGCACCGAAAGGAGAAAAACTAATCTTTACGATTCAATAAAGAGGAAAAAAGATCGGCCATTGTAAACCATTAGGTTGATGATGTTCTCATTAGTCGCAAACAATGTCATTGCAGTTACTCGTACTGTGTTCAAACATGACACTTGGATACAGGTGTGACAATTGACGACACACAGTTCATTCTAAACCAAGTACACAGGAAATTCACTTAAAGTAATCAATTCCAATACTTACACACTGCACATATACTCTGAAGAGTGTGTGACTAATAAACATATACTTTAAAAATATCGGCCAATTTATGTCCAAGTAGTATCTTTCATAATATATCAGAGATGGGTGACATTCATTGTGGTTTTGTTTTTCGAGAGAGACATTCATTCATTGTTGCAGTTTCATCAATTCAGGAGATGACTGATGAAGTTATTTCAGCTTGTTAGGCTGTAAATATTCATGGGTAATGCTATCATAAGTATATGAGAACAGAGTTATGAACGCCTACAAGAGCAGACAGCAGTACAGTGACAACACCCACCGTTTCCGGGTCTTCTAATTGGTCCTCATTTGAATCATGGAATCATTACAGAACAGTGAGACATTGAGCCATGATGGTCCTCAACCTAGGATAGTAGTTTACTACTGTCACATTATTTAGGACCATCTATCACTTGTAGCACAACCCTTTGTTACGCCGACACTATGCACCTTAGCCAAATCGTCCACAACATACCAGTGTGACGGTGTTTGTCACTCCAACATCCACCAACTATGTGCTAAAACAGTAAATCTTCCTTATTTCGTCTTGACTTTAAGTGACTCAAATACTACCACATGGTGGTAACAGGGACAATTTTTAGCATTTCCTAGAAAACTTGCCATGTGATTTCTTATATATATATATTGATCAAATTTAAGCTTAAAAAAATATTGTCCGTCTTAGGTGTAATTTGTGAATACTTTAATAAGATGAAGTTGTATCACCCAAAAAAATCATAAAACAGAAAACATAATTGAGAAATGAGAGTTAAATGAGAGAATCAGAAATGATAACCCCACATTGGTGTGGCATGTGAGTTCTGAAAAAGAAGAAAACTGAAAGATGAAAGAGAGGGCCTACACTTTAGTAAGCAAAAAATGAAAAGACGAAAAGAGGCCTGGACGCCCATCTGAAATTGGAACCCTGATCAAAGATGCATGCAACAAAACGTACGAAGAGTATCCTAAAAATGCAGCAGATCATTGATATACACACTACCTCAGGCCTCAGCTGACACAAATAACTAAAGTCACCGAATTTGTTCACGAGAAATGCTCAGAAATACGTAAGAAAAGATCACACAAACACTTGAGATAATTAAAGCACTACTACTAAACTAATAGTCGTGCTAACAGATCCTAGGTCGACTATAGTCTCCACTCTCCAGGGTCGTATACGTCCTTTAGCTGACGCTACTCTATCACGTTTAAGAGAGACAATTATTTTTGTCACTTTATATATTCACACTCAACCGGATCCTCTACATTTTTTTCCGCTTTAGTCCGTTTCCGTTCTCCATTTCTTATTAATGGGTCACGGCTTGTACTTGTAATTGTTTTTTTTTTGAAAAAGTAAATTGAAATAGCAAATCAAATCGCTTTATGAATTGTTTTTAGAGGGTAGTATAGTAAATTGACAGCTAACATAATAAGGCAGGCCTCCGCCTGTCCAACTTCCAAACAAATAAATGGAATATAATCTTGGCGATTTGGGATGATGAAAGATTGTCTATCATCATGTAGTAACAAAAAGATTACCCACCACCACAATGAAATATTGATATGGGTCTAATTCTCGGGAGACTCGGTTCAAACCTCTCACAAGTAAAAATCTTGTGGAATATTTTTGGTCCGGGTGCATGCCTAATAAACCTCGAGTTTGTCACCCTCGGATGACTAACTTGGTATACGTGATTTGCAGGCTATCACATATACCCGTAGATTTACCCGGTGAGCACCCAGGTAACCGCTACGAGTTCGCTCCTCATTCAAAAAAAAGTTGTCAAAATTACAACCAAATAATTGTTTGAGACACTCCCAACGTTCAAGGTTGGGTGGTGTTTGCAGCTCAGTAGTTTTTGGTTCCTCAGTCCTCAACTCGTCATGGGTCCCTCATATAAAATATCCTATTTAATTTAAAGTTTGATCCTAAATATATACTCCCTCCGAGTCATAATAATAGTTACTTTACCTTTATGCACAAAAAATAAGGAAATGATTCTAAACCACACAAAACACCCTACTTTACACTGAATTGATTTTGGACCACAAAAAAATTACTAAAAATGGAAAAAGGAACCATCACTAAACTCGCACCAAAAAGGAAGTAAGAATCATAACTCCGACTCGGAGGAAGTAATTTTTATATAAAAAGAAGTTAAAATTAAATAATATTGTGAGTGAAAAAAGAAGTTAATTTAAAAAAAGTGATTGTGAAATAATAATGTTTGTGATAGTGTAAAAGTAAATAAAAAGATTAAATAAGATAGAGTTAGATTTATTAAAAATTGTATAGAATGAAGTTGAAGAGGGGGATGGGAGTATGAATAGTATGTATGTGATGTGAGGCAGCAGCACGCGACATTTCAAAACTCTGGGCGGTATGGAGTTAAAGGGGAAATTTTTTTTTACAATATCTCCGTCTTAACCACTAGATTAAGACATTATCGGTAGTTAAAGGTGAGTTATGATACATAATAATAATTCATACATTTGATTCATAAATAGTGACCTTTGAAATGATTTAGGTTGCATAATTATGCTACTCATGGTATAAACTATGGATTAATCAAATTACGTAGTACTCCGTTACTCCGTATATACTTAGCATTATTAATACACATTACCAAATACTCACAATTTATATTACCGATCAAAGACTATAACTTATTGATTAAAAAGTCTGGAATGTGCGTGCCTACACCGGACGTATCAACATCACAATTATGATGATGAAACAACAATAATGAGTATTGAGTAGCACCAATAAAAACAAATAACAATTAAATAAAAAACAAGGGCATTATAGCGCATTTTAGCACCTAAGATAAACAAGTAAACATTATTCTTCATATCTACTACTGTTGTTCATCTAAGAAGCTAACAAGTCAAGTAGTTGGTCTTACTAGAATTTTCAACCTCGTACAATTTCAGAACACATTTTTGTATAAGACGAGGGTGTCACAGTATTGTAATACAGTATTATATAGAATAAATATATATATAAAAAAAAAGAGAGTAAAAGAGAATACCTTGCGATAAGTAGTGCCATCAGCTTCAACGGTCCAACCGGCCTCATGACAAAGAGCAATAAGAACTTGATTATTATCACAATGCTTTGGAAGAGAGTAATTGCCGTAAGCACGAAGCCCCGAGAAAATGTTGGCTGAAATAGCACGACGACGTCGTTCTCTTCTTCTGTTATTTTCTCTTTCCTTCCATGACGGTGTCCTGCCTCCTCCTGCTGCACCACCCCCTCCTCCTCCTCCTCCTCCTCCTCCTGTTCCCATTTTTGCTATCTCTTTTTGGGTTTGGTTTTGATCCTTTGTGTAAATTAGGGAAATTAAGTTAGTTTAGTTGGGTTTATGTTTGGGAGTTGGGAGAATGGGAGGGTGGAGAAGACTTTTTGTAATTGAGTGGAGAAATATAATGATTGGGATTTAAGTGCGAGAGAGATGATTGGGGACTCTTTTAATGGAATCCCAAAGCAAATCAAGTTAATACTGTATGTCATACCACAAATTATGTTTGACGCTCATTTTGTCAGGGGACTCTGCTCTCTCTTCACCTAAACCTTACAACGCCACAAGCCTACATGCCCAACATCGCTCTTTCTTTCCAACTTTCCTATTTCTAGACTAGTCAAAACACCCTCTCATCTGATTCCATCCGGTTTTCTAAGGTTAACACTGGAAGGCGATAAAAATAGTCGCGTATGAAAAAAGTTATACACCACCAATTATACCACTATGTTACATGGATCATTTTGATAAATTTATATCTCTTTTAATATATATATATATATATATATATATATATATATAGATATATAGATATATATACACACACGTATGTTAAAACTTTATTTTAAACAATATATACTTATAATAATTATTAAATGTACTTATAACTTATAATCAATGTACCTTTAGTATAAAATTAATATAATGTTCAGTTACTAAAGTGTATTTCATAAAAACTAAACAATTTTTTTTGCATACTTAGGTCCTGTTCTTTTAGACTGAAACTGAACTGAACTGAATTTAATTGATCTTAACTGATCTTATAGTATCCAAACTGAACTGAATTAAATTTATAGAATCCGAACTTAATTAACTTAATTTAATTTAAGTTAACTATTATTATTATTATTACCAAAGAGATGATATTGATAATAAAAATAGCCCAAAACGCAAGCTAATATAAAATATTTTTCACTTTATATACAATGGTTTGTTCATATTTCATACATTATACAACGATTACATTACGATGAAAAATACTTCACATATTACAATTTTTTCTAACCATTTATTTCCATATTATCATAATCCTCATCAACTTCATCTTCATTATCAATATCATTGTGGACAAAGAATCCATGGCCTCGCCAAATATTTTTGACTATGTTGTTTAGTACCTTATACATGGGCTTCCTCCACTTTTTATTAAACATGCCTGAATTTACTGTTCCTTGAATGTTTATATCATGTTGTATAATAGGGGATGTAGTGAAAGTAATTATATTAACAAGGGGATAGGTGCACGTGTCTCATAATCTGTTGGTTAATTTTACTTCTCATCATAATTTCAAGATATAACTTATAAATATATATGTCAACCAAATTTAGCGAATCATATTTCATAGAAAATAAAATTTAAATGGTAAATAAAAGTTGTCCGGTAATAATAATAATAATAATGGCGGGAGTAATAAAAGTAACAATAATAGTAATAACGAATGTATAAAAGCAACAATTTTAAGAACAAAATAAAGTATATATGAAAACATAGCATGTAAAACCCCTCGCGGCAACGGAAATGTAAAACATACAAAATGCATGAAATTTACGTGGAATTAAAACTTTTGACATGATTAAAACTAACATGCGAGGTGAATTACGATAACTGAAATGCGGAAGAAATAAAACTTAGATAACTATAAAGTGATAATTACAAATCAATATCTCGGGATAGAATATCCCTACAAGCACAAAACTGTAATGTCAAAAAGTAGGTTTAGCTATACGATAAAGGTAAATGTCATGACAATGATTAGCACATCGCTCGCTAGCCTCAACGAATCCCTCCTGTACAAGCTACACCAACCTACATACATGAAACATGTACGCCACAGTCAGTGGGGAGTGACTAGAGGTTCTCCCAGCCACTTATTGTCATAAACATGTAAACATGTAATCATATAATCAACCATACATACTCCATCATAAACCATATCATGTGAATTACGCTACTCATGAACAACTATCATAAGTTTACTTAACTTCCAAAACTCAATCATGCAATACTCATATTAATCACCCTTATAAGCATGCAAGCATAATCACACTCTATGACTGGTTCAGCGGACAAATCTCAAGACATAACCAACATAAGTATACAAACATTTCACTCTCAACTAAGCATTACCCGATCCAAGGCATACTAAGTATTACGGTACCCGTTCCAAGGCATACTCAAACATCCCATTACCCGTTCCAAGGTAGACTCAAGTAAACATACCCGTTCCAAGGTAGACTCAAGTAAATCTGTATCCGTTCCAAGATACGCACAATCAAGCATAGAAATACCCGTTCCAAGCTACCCAAGCAAATTCCATACCCGTTCAAAGATATACACAACAAACACCTAAATACCCGTTCCAAGGTACTCAAGCAAGCACCGGCCAAGGCCCGTTCCAAGGCTTAACCGGCACTGAGCGGCCCCGTACGAGTCTCGGCGTTCCAACCGAAGTTCCTCCTCATACGTTGCTACCCCTACATGATAGGTCATCATAAGGTCCGTTCCAAGACCCGGTCCGTTCCAAGACCTAACCTAGCATGGCCATACAAACCCACGAAGGTCCCGACCCGTTCCAAGGCAAGGGCCAACGCATCACACACTCACGTATTAACTTGAGTCCGTTCCAAGACCCAACTTAATACGCATCATCAAAATACATCCAATTCTAACTTAATTTATTAGGCTACCTTAAGACCCATTATACAAACACAAGCATATGGATAATAACCCATTTAAATTAAGTTCATTAACCACCTAAGACTCATATCTAATAAGTCTAAACAATTGCTATAAGTTAATTAACTTAGTCCGACAAGCTTTATAATCAAGTACTTAAGAATAAATCAACTTAAGATAAGTAACTAATCACTTTACTAATTCTCACCTAGCTAAAATATACATTGTAAACGAAGTAATTTTATCATACAACATCACTCGAAACATGCTAAAACAAACGGATAACAATTACTCAAAACATCCCGCAAGCGAGCAACGAAGCATGCCTACAACGCACATGGGCGCAGCCTGCGCACGGCCAAGGCGCAGCCTGCGCAGGGTGGGTGCAGCCTGCGCACCCACGCGGGCACCATATGCCTATGCGATTTCCTGCAATTCAACTATGCTTTCTACTATTCGTTTAACACTTCTAAACAAAGATATTAAGCATGATTATACTACTCTAAGCAGCACATAAACCCAACAATCCCAAGTGTGTTCATCACATATAATCTGTTAATCATAATCACTTGATTTCTAGCATCAAAACACGAAATAAGCAAGCATTGAAGCATACATAAGATGAACAAAATAGAAATTGTGACGGATACTCATTACCCATTAAAAATCCTTCTAATCTTCACAATTTACTCAACATAACAATATGAAAATGCAATATAGTCCTGAACAAACAACTAGCTTCATTCCCACTTCATAATTTCCACCATTAATGAACACAACAACATAATCTCATCAAACAATAACTCAAAATCAGATTATACTCATTCTTAACATAAAACACATGTAAATTTCAGAAATTAAACTACCCATAACATGTTCATACCAAATTCATCATCCATTAACATAAAACATCATGAAAACTCATGTCAACTCAATTTAAGACAAAAGGCGAGTTTCCTCATCAAGGTCACCTTTTTAAGCCATTTCTTCACTTGAATCTTCAACCAAATATGTGTCCTTCTCAAGGTCTTCAAGATTAGTCCCTTAAAACAAAGAAAAACAAGTTAAAATACCATAATCTCGAATTTAATCAAAACGGGCCGAAAATTACCCGGCAACGATTCTGAAAATTGAAAAGATGGAAATGACGGGAAAGACGCAAGGAACGCGATGGCGAAAGAATTATCGTGTTTGGACTTATAACGAAGTCGGAGTGCTGAAAATGGTGAAAGATGTGTTTACTCCATTAAAAAGAAAACTTGGAGGTTAAGGATGTTGAGAGGGTGAGTTGTGAGGAAGGTGAGAGGAAGTTACCTTCTCTCTTTTCTTTTATGCACCACTATGAGTCGGGTTTTTAAGTTGAGTCGGAGTTGAGTCGGACTTTAAGTGAAACAGAAATGCCAAGTGAGGTTCAACATTTTAAGAACTAAATTCTATAAGACGGAACTTGAGCTATTTTTCTTAAAATAAATTTATAAAATTAATAAAAATAAAATATAAATTTCCGAAATCGATTTAAATTATTAAAATATGGATTCCAAAAATACGGGATGTTACATAGCAAAACAATCGATTTAAGTAAAACATTCTGCCATTTTATCCGAGGCCTTTTTCTTAGGAATAAGAATGATATCAGTTTTGTTTATACCTGTAGGGAAATAGGAGCACCACGCAACACGCTAAGGACAGTTCGGACGATCGCATCACCTACAATATGCCAATAGGTTTGATAAAACAGTCCATTCATTCCATCGGGTCCCGGTGCCTTTAACGGATGCATATCATTTAGCGCACATATTACTTCCTCCTTAGTATACTAGTATCAGAGAATCATATTCATACGCTCTGTCACTCGGCCTGCCACCTCATCTAGCAAATGTTCGAACTCACGCAGCTAGCCAGAAGTAAACAAACTCCTCAAAATACTGTTTCGCTGTTTCAGAAACCACTTTTCTGCCTTCCCTAACACGTCCTTCATCATCAATCAATTTTCTTATCCGATTCCTTTGTTTTCGCTGTCCCGCTTTCCTATGAAAGAATTTCGTATTCCGGTCTCCTTCCCTTAACCACAAGGCTCGGGAACGCTGCCGCCAAAAAGTTTCTTCTTGCTGAAGTAATTTCCCGATATCTCTTACCACTTGTCGTCGCTCCTGCACCTCCTTTCGCGACCGCCCTCCTTCATCCAGCTTTGTCAACAATCACCTCTTCTTGCTAAGCTCGCGCAGAATACTACCAATGCAAACACCCTTCCATTTTTGAAGTTTTTCTGCACAGTGAGTCAAAGCACCCATTATATCAGCATCCCCACCCTCCCAGGCCTCCTTAACAGTCTCCTTACACCCTCTTTCTCCCCACCCAAATTTGTTCGAAATGAAAGAGTTTTCGAGCCTCACGCTCCTCCACCTCCTTTCTTTCAATCTTAGTAAAATAGGGGCATGATACAACCACTCCCGATTCAGATGAAAAAAATTTGCCCTTGGAAACCGGTTAGTCCAGCTTCCATTGTATAATGCTCTATTAAGACGAAATTGTCGATTCGCCTCATCCCCTTGTCTATTATCATGTGTGAACGGGTAACCCTCAAGCTCTACCTCACGCAACACGCACTCATCCATAGCTTCACGAATGTTATTCATTTGTCATTGGGCTCGAGTTCCCCCTAGCATTTTGTTTGCAAAAATGATCTCATTAAAATCACCTATACACACCCAATCCTCATTCAGTTGTCCCAGCAGTTCTCGAAGAAATTCCCATGAGAGGTGCCTATCTGAAACATTCGGCCAGCCGTAGAAACCCGTAACGCGCCACTTCTCATTCTCATTCGGCTCGTGTATATCAAAATCCATGTGGTGGACAGACCCCTATCTAAACGTACATTGAATACGATTCTTTCATAAAAACGCTAGTCCACCCAAACGCCCAACACTATCGATTTCTATTCCATCATAGTCCCCAAAACTATCTCAAACTCTCATAAACTCCTCGCTGCTAAGCTTGATTTCAGAGAGGAAACCCAAAGCGGGGGCCTCTTTCCGTATAAGATTACGAAGTCCGCCTACTGCATCGGGGTTGCCCAACCCCCTGTAGTTAAGGCTTAAAAGATGCATTAGGCCCGGCGGGGTTGAGAATCCTCAACCTCCACCTTAGATGAGCATACATCCATGAGCTTACAGCTTTTCGTGACACCCCCTTCCTTCTCCTCTACCTCATGTTCCCTATCTCTTTTTGTCCCCACCACAACTGTATTCCAGTCTCTCTCCACTCCCTCCTTACCCTGCCTCATCCCCTCCCCCATTCTAGCCAATCGTTTCCACTTTGAACTGTGTGTCATTTCTAGAAAATCACATCCACTACCCACCCTTAGAGAATTATCATTCATTCCTCCAACAAATCCCCTCTTCAGGACGCTACCACCCCCATATCCAATCCCCTCCCTCGTTCCTTGTCCCCCGTCCACCTCTTTATGTAAAAAAATATCATCATCAACATTAACTTTACTTTCGGCAGTCGCCGCTTGCATACCCTCCTGCATTCCAGGCTGCCCCTCATTCCCATTCGATTCCTTTTCTCTCTGACTACTACTCTTTCAGGATTTCGATAGAATGGAAATCTACTGCAGTTTGGCGATCATATTTTATATATCATCTTCTTCTTTGCGTTTGAATTTTGTATCTAAAGCCCTGCAAAACGATTGAGCACATCTGTTTCCCACGTCCGCAACTGTTTTCATAGCTCGTCTTCGGGAAGCCTTCAAGCTTTCGTTAAATTGCAATTCTCCTTCCTCATATGGTCCATCATCACAGTCATTCTCGCCATGCCCTACCACTCCACACCCATAGCAAAAAATAGGTAACTTTTCATACTTGGTTTCGAATTCTACCGAGACACCTGACCCCATACGAGCATGAGCATAAGCGCACAACGTTCTCCGCACATCATGTAGAGCCCTAATACGAACTGTCCTCTCCAACTCAGGGAGTGCGGATCATCCAAATTCACGGAATGCCCTAATTGTGAACTTAAATGACTGATATTCGACAAATTTGTGTTGGAGCTAGTGTCCTCCACAGTTAGTGCGACAACACGAATAAATCTCTTAAAAGAAAACATGGTATACTTTGTATTTTAGACAGTTGATTCACGTTTATCATTAACGATTTGCTTGCTAGAAAGTTTGACGTTATTGTCATACATATGGCGGTAATCAACTGGTCCCTAAGAGTCACACCTAAAGGATGAAATCTGAGAGATATGATTAGATGAAATGTAATCATATTGATACCCTATTAGACTAAACGGTTAGTCAATGTAATGATGATATAATTATTTTACTGATTAAATAATATTAGCTGAGACGAATTAAAGTGTTAATTCGAAATTAAATATAAAATGTTATATTTAATTTTTGTGTAATGAAATTATTTAATAAAGATTAAATAATTTAATTAAATATAAAAGGTTATATTTAATTAGTGGATTATAAATATACGATATTTATACAAGATAAAACATTACACATAAGAGAGAATATAACCGATTCTATACAGATAGAATTTCGGTGAGCAGGGGATTTGAGTGCCGTGTGGGACAGTTGAGCACGACATAACTGGATCAAATATTAAGTTGTTCAGTTGTTGTGAAGTGCTAGAGGTAGACCCAAATACCGATTTGGGGAATCCTAGTTGATGTCTAATAGCAAGGTAGTTTGCAGCTATAAATAGGACATACCCACGGCACATATGGCTTACGAGTTCCACACGACTGACTCCCTCTCTCTCTCTCTCTAGCTTTCATCTTACACAAAATTAAAGGTAATTTTGCTGTTTATAGCTCAGGAAGGGGTATATCTTGGAACTTCTTGGGTACAACAATTAGGAGGATATCTATCTTGATATCTGATCTTAGGCCTTTGCAAGGACAGAAGGTTAATTCTTTTTCCCAATCTTTGTATCTCGTATTTCGTTTATGACTATAAATCGTACCTTATAAATTCGTTATAATCCTACATATAAAGAATTGGGAATATATACAGATATTTTCCCACAAATGGTATCAGAGCGTTAGGTTTACGAATTTTATTTTTGTATGATTTTCATAAACGTTTTTAAAAAAAAAATATGTTTTTTTACAGCTCACGGCGGCGGTACTGTGCACGTCTAAAAAAAATCTTTTTTTTTACTGTTCACGGCGCGCGGTACTGTTCATAGGTAATAAAAAAATAAAAAAAAAACAAAATTCGAGCAGCCTGTTTTTATTTTTTATTTCGGCCGATTTTTTTACGGGCTATTTCGTCTTGTTTTTTTTTTATTATTATACATTATAAAGATAATGTGTAATTATTGTTGTGAAAAGGTTCACAATTTTTGATACCCAATTATTTTAAAGTGGTTTAAAATAATGTTGGATTAATTCATATTATACGATAATATGAATTTATTTTGTTTGATTAATATTATGCGAGTAATTACGGAATTATCACATAATTTAATCAAAGTTAATGGTGGTTTGGGTAAATTACTATACATAATTACGGAATTATGTCTTGAATGAATAATTTATTAGTATGATGTTTTTTTATCTTATGTTGAATGTTTGTGAATGGATTTATTTACGTTTTTTTGCAATCAGTTGTAAATTGTAATACTTAGTGTGGCCTTAGTAAATTATGTTTTCGTAATGAAGGAAACATAATTTGTGATGTATTTATGAGATCTCGAATCTCCCTTGTGTAATATTTTTTTATTATGTTGTTAGAATTAGAATGTAATAATAAGATATTATTATGTAATTCAAAATGTAATGAAGAAGACAAAGACGGAGATCGGATTGCTCACTCCCACTACATCACCAAGAAGGAACATCAAGTCAAGACAAGCTTCTAAGGTCCATTGCTGAATGGATTACAAAATTGTATTTTTGCTCTTTTTGGTAGGATAGGCCATACTAGGACTTGTTTTTACTTTCGTTTTTATTTTCGTTTTTGCTTGTCATTAACATGTTTTTGCATCATTTTTCCACCTAAACCAAACCACCTAAGATTGCATGAAATTTAACTCATATAGGTTGTATGCTAGTCAATATCGACATACTGATGTCACTCGTTTTTATGATAAAGTCATCACCTTAGTTTATTCATTCTCGCATGCTAGATATTTGTTCACTTAAAATGAATTAAAATTAAAGTTGATGACATCTTCCTCTATAACCTAAAATTGAGATTAGTCTTTTATAAGTCAAATTACTATGAGTCCCTTCTTTGTCGCCAGGCATATAGGACCTTACTCTCCATATGGCCCCTTCTACGTTGGGTAAGTAGTAGCTGTTGACTTATTTTACCTCAACATCATGACCCTCGTACGAGCCTGTGGTTATGGTGGACTAAAGATAGAATTTACAGAAATTTATCGACCAAGAATTCTAAATGTAGAATTAGCCAAGAGGTTGGCTTATCAATTTACTGAAATTGAGTCTTGGGATCAGTTATATAGTTCTTGAGGAAGATCAATTATATAAATGCTTAAGTCGTCGCATTAAACTGTTTTTGCATTAGAATATTTACAAAACGATAGTATGCTTATTATATTTTATTTTCTTCTTTACAGTGCAGAATTCATTTACAAATCAATAATACTGCAAATACTATGGTTAGTCATACTGATGCCCCTATGCCTAGTGTCACACTAGCAAAAAAAATCTTGGCTAAAGACTTTTATGGACCATATGAATCAGTCCACGCGACTGAAAAATGATGGGTCCAACTTTGCGGACCGGGAGGCTGCATTACGGAATGCAGCCATAGCTGATGGTAAGCTCAAGTACTTGACTGAGCCGTTACCACCAAACCCAGGCTCCAATGCTAGAGCTAACATATCACAAGCATACATTGATTTTGTTATGGAAGCGAGTGCGATAAAGAACGTACTCATGTTTGCAATGGAATCCAATTTGCAAAGGCGCTTCATTTCTCATGGTGCAAATAAGATTTTCACCACGCTCACAAACGAGTTCTCAAAAGCACCGAGAATCGTTACTTATGAGCACACCTGTCGCTTCTTTGAGGCGAAACTCCAAAAGGGCCAACCAGTTAGCCCACACATTCTTAATATGATTGAGAATGTCGAGAAATTGGAGTCCCTAAACTGCAAGATCAGTGACAACGTGATCATTGATCGCATGCTTTTGTGAGAAAATATCTGTATATATTCCCAATTCTTTATATGTAGGATTATAACGAATTTATAAGGTACGATTTATAGTCATAAACGAAATACGAGATACAAAGATTGGGAACAAGAATTAACCTTACTTCTGTCCTTGCAAAGGCCTAAGATTAGATATCAAGATAGATATCCTCCTAATTGTTGCACCCAAGATGTTCCACGAAATACCCCCTCCTTAGCTAGAAACTGCAAAATTACCTTTAATTTTTTGCAAGATGAAAGCTAGAGAGAGAGAGAGAGAGAGAGAGAGCGGGGGAGGGGGGGGGGGGGGGATTCAGTCGTGTGGATCTCGCCAGTCATATGTGCCGCGGGTATGTCCTATTTATAGCTGCAAACTACCTTGCAATTAGACATCAATTAGGATTCCCCAAATCGGTATTTGGGTCTACCTTTAGCACTTCACAACAACTGAAAACCTTAATATTTGTTCCAGTTTGTCGTTCTCTACTGTCCCACACGACACTCACTGGCCGAAAATCCCCTGCTCACCGAAATTCTATCTGTATAGAATCGATTATATTCTCTCTTATGTGTAATGTTTTATCTTGTATAAATATCATATATTTATAATCCACTAATTAAATATAACCTTTTATATTTAATTAAATCATTTAATCTTTATTAAATAATTTCATTACACAAAAATTAAATATAACATTTTATATTTAATTTCGAATTAACACTTTAATTCGTCTCAGCTAATATTATTTAATAAGTATTAAATAATTACATCATCGTTACATTGACTTACCGTTTAGTCTAATAGGGTATCAATATGATTACATTTTCATCTAATCGTATCTCTCAGATTTCATCCTTTAGG
The DNA here is from genome assembly GCA_029255685.2 of Silene conica. Lineage (NCBI taxonomy): Eukaryota > Viridiplantae > Streptophyta > Magnoliopsida > Caryophyllales > Caryophyllaceae > Silene > Silene conica. The sequence continues at coordinate 66,227,247 of CM055315.2, forward strand.
TGTGACTCTTAGGGACCAGTTGATTACCATCATATGTATTACAATAACGTCAAACTTTCTAGAAAACAAATCGTTAATGATAAACGTGAATCAACTGGCTAAAATACAAAGTATACCCTTTGTTCCTTTAAGAGATTTATTCGTGTTGTCGCACTAACTGTGGAGGACACTAGCTCCCACAATCTCCCACTTGTCCGTACAAGTGTGTGTGCGATAACCGATTCTCATATCCAATTAAATTTCTCCCAAACAATGTAAAACAATTTGCAAATCAGTATTCACAAAGGTCGTATTTTACAAGCGATCTGTGTCAAGAGTGGTTTCCCCGACTAGAGAGTAACTCAGCTGATAAGGAATCATTATTCGAACATGGCCATACATTTTAGTTACTACTCCTCGAGTGGCCCTGAGAAATATTAAAACCTGATAAGGGTGGATATTTTCCTCAACTCGAATCTTGCAGATGTAAGCGCAGTATGAAATGACCCAAAAAAATCTGCTTAGCCCCAGTTACGGTCAGCTAGTGAGAAAGAAATCAAAGTCACCCAAAACTGCCCTTTATCTCAAAAAACATTCAATGGTCAAAAGAATCGACTCAAGGAACACTATGGACGTCCTATCCACGACCTGGCACCGAATGTTCAGTAACATTTAGGACTCCATTGCGTCGTCACGAAAATGGCCTACGAGTTATCGTTATAATCTCGTATCTGTGATCGATCAGTCAACGGTTTGACTTATTATGGTTTATTGAACCCACCATCAATTGACGTCACAAAATAATTGCCAGAGTTATCAGCTCATGTAGGGATTACAGACAAAAACAAATATAATGTAATTCAGCTCACTTTGTGGTGTTCAATGTTGTCTGTACAATCCACATGAAAAACAAAATATAAAACAAAATCGATTGTGTTATAAATAGTATATCAAACAGATACAATATCCAATCCACAAAAGTATTAATACAACTCAGGAACACGTTTAATTCCTATTGAAATAACGTGCCCTTCATGCTTATCATATCTTAATGGCTTCGTGAGAGGATCTGCGATGTTGTCATTTGTCGCAATCTTGTCTATCACTATCTCCTTTTGCTCCACGTAGTCTCATATCATGTGAGCTTTCCGCAGTACATGTCTAGATTTGTTGCTAGAATTAGGCTCCTTAGTCTGGAAGATGGCACCTCTATTATCGCAATAGATGGTGATCGGGTCATACGAACTAGGAACTACAGTTAGTCCTTGTAAGAACTGACGCATCCATATAGCTTCCTTTGCAGCTTCTGAAGTGGCATAGTACTCCGACTCAGTTGAAGAATCTGCAATAACACTCTGCTTGGAGCTTTTCCAACTGACAGTAGCGCCATTAAGAGTAAAAACGAATCCAGACTGAGATTTCGAGTCATCTCGATCTGTTTGGAAGCCAGCATCTGCATAACCGTTTGCGCAAAACTCAGTGCCTCCACCATAAGTCAATACCCAATCTTTAGTCCTCCGTAGGTACTTAAGAATGTTTTTCACATCTATCCAGTGTGATTCACCTGGGTTGTCTTGGTACCGACTTGTCATACTCAAAGCATATGCCACGTCAGGACGTATGCATATCATGGCATACATGATCGTTCCTATAGCTGATGCATAATAAATGCGACTCATGCGCTCGACCTCTTCCGGTGTCTTAGGTGACTGAGTCTTACTCAAGTGCACCCTCGAGATCATCGGAAGTAACCCCTTCTTGGAGTTGGTCATGCTAAATCTGTCAAGAATCTTATCTATATAAGACTCCTGACTCAGTGATAACATCCGTCGCGATCTATCTCTGTAGATACGGATCCCCAAGATACACTGTGCGTCACCCAGATCTTTCATCTGGAAATGGTTCTTTAACCATACTTTAACCAAAGATAAGAGTGGGATGCCATTTCCGATTAAGAGTATGTCATCTACATACAACACCAGAAAGACGATCTTGCTCCCACTCGACTTGATATATAAGCAAGGTTCTTCGACCGATCGAATAAAACCATTCTTTTTTATCACTTAGTCGAAACGATGATTCCAACTCCTAGATGCTTGCTTAAGTCCATAGATAGAACGCTGAAGCTTGCATACTTTCTTAGGATTTTTAGGATCGGTGAAACCTTCGGGTTGTACCATGTGCAATTCTTCTCCAAATAACCGTTTATGAAGGCGGTTTTCACATCCATTTGCCAAATTTCATAGTCATGAAAGACCGTAATCGCTAAGATAATCTGAATGGAACGCAGCATGACTACGGGTGCAAAAATCTCATCAAAGTGCAACCCTTGCACTTGAGTGAAACCTTTTGCCACTATTCGTGCCTTATAGGTGTCTGGTTGTCCCTCGATGGAACGCTTTATCTTATAAAGCCATTTGCATTGAAGAGGTCGTACCTTATCAGACAAATCAACCAACTCCTATACGTTATTCTCATACATGGAGTCCATTTCTGATTGCATGGCATTAAGCCATAGCTTTGAGTAGGAATAGGTCATAGCACCTTTATAGGTTACGGGTTCGTTGCTCTCTAAGAGAAAAACGTCAACTCTGTCAACTTCCTCGACCATACCGATGTATCTGTCTAGAGGAATGGAGTGTCTACCCGACCTTCTAGGTTCCTAAAGAATACTGAATGCAGTAGAAGATGAAGGAACAGTTTCCTCCATTGGTTGCTCAGTAGTTGGTTCGTAAACCTCCGACAGATCGAAGGTTCTATTACTTATTTTATTCTCGAGAAACTCTTTCTCTAAGAACTTCGTACTAGCCGCAACAAAAACGGGGTGTTCGGTAGGTGAATAGAAGTAATGACCAAACATTCCTTTTGGATAACGAACAAAGTATGTCTTGACCGATCGCGGGCCGAACTTATCCTTGTGTCTGCCCTTGACATAAGCCTCGCAGCCCCAAACACGAATAAAGGACAAGTTAGGGACCGTTCCCTTCCATATCTCATATGGAGTTTTGTCAACAGATTTAGACGGACTTCAGTTAAGTATAAGAGCAGCTGACAAAAGAGCAAAGCCCCATAATGAATCTGGCACAACTGTGTGACTCATCATGGATCGAACCATATCTAGTAGTGTTCGATTTCTCCGTTCGGACACACCATTTAACTGTGGTGTTCCAGGTGGAGTTAACTGTAGTATAATACCACAATCTTTAAGGTGTTGTTCAAACTCATTTGAAAGATATTTGGCACCACAATCTGATCGAAGTGCTTTAATCTTTTTATCGAGTTGGTTTTCAACCTTCGCCTTGAATTCCTTGCACTTTTCAAAGGATTCACTTTGATGCTTCATTAAATAGACATATCCGTATCTACTTAAATCGTCCGTGAAAGTGATAAAATATCTATAGCCATCTCTCGCGGTAATTGACATAGGTCCACACACATCTGTATGTACGAGGCCTAATAGGTCAGCAGCGCGCATTCCAACACCTTTGAAGGAAATACGAGTCATCTTGCCGATGAGACATGATTCACATGTGCCAAATAATTCATAATCAAATGGGGATATTGCGCCATTCTGTATTAGCTGCTTTACACGTTTCTCATTTATGTGTCTCATACGACACTGCCATAGATAAGTTTGATCTATGTCACCAACCTTTGATTTATTATTATTCACGTGTAATATTTCAGTCGATTGATCTAAGACATAAATACCATTCATAGAAACTACTTTAAAATAAAGCATTCCATTTAAAGAGAAAATACAGCTATTATCCTTTATTAAGAATGAAAATCCATCTTTATCGAGTACGGAAACAGAAATAATGTTCTTAGATAAACTGGGTAAATAATAACAGTTATATAGGTATAACTCAAATCCGCTCGGTAGCTGGATCACATATGTTCCCATGGAAGCAGCAGCAATTTTTGCTCCATTCCCGACTCGCACGTCCACATCATCCTTTGCGAGAGGTGTGATTTTTTTTAGGCCCTGCAAATGATTACACAGATGAGAACCACAACCAGTATCAAGTATCCAAGTTCCGAAACTTGCATGGTTAATCTCAATCATATGAATATAAGATGACATACCAGCAGGAGTGACGCGGCCTGCTTTTATGTCGTCACGGTACACTGAACAGTTCCGCCTCCAATGCCCAGTCTTGTGGCAATGGTGGCACTCAATGTTACCGTCTTTGCTCTTAGTATTGCCTTGTGAGCTACTTGTCTCACCAGACCCACTCTTGAATCCGGCCTTTTTGAACTTAGGAGGCTTAGCTATAGTTAGCTCAACTTGTGCCTTCCCTTACCTTTTCCCTTGTTAGCAATCATGAGAACATCTTGCTTCATGCTCCCACTCAATTTAGGATCCTTCTCAGTCTGTACCAGAAGGGAGTGTAGCTCATGAGGACTTTTCCTCATGTCATTCATATAATAGTTTGCCCTGAATAACGAAAAACCATCGTGAAGTGAATGAAGCATCCGATCAATGATCACGTTCTCACTGATCTTGCAGTTTAGGGACTTCAATTTCTCGACATTCTCAATCATATTAAGGATGTGTGGGCTAACTGGTTGGCCCTTTTGGAGTTTCGCGTCAAAGAAGCGACAGGTGTGCTCATAAGTAATGATTATCGGTGCTTTTGAGAACTCGTTCGTGAGCGTGGTGAAAATCTTATTTGCACCATGGGAAATGAAGCGTCTTTGCAAATTGGATTCCATTGCAAAGAGGAGTACGTTCTTTATCGCACCCGCTTCCATAACGAAATCACTGTAAGCTTGTGATACGTTAGCTCTAGCATTGGGGCCTGGGTTTGGTGGTAAAAGCTCAGTCAAGTACTTGAGCTTACCATCGGCTATGACTTTATTCCGTAATGCAGCCTCCCAGTCAGCAAAGTTGGACCCATCATTTTTCAGTCGAGTGGACCGATTCATGTGGTCCATGAAAGCCTTTAGCCAGGATTCTTTTGCTAAAGTGGCACTAGGCATAGGGACATCAGTATGACCAGCCATAGAAATTGCAGTATTATTGATTTTGTAAGATAAATTCTAAATTGTAAAGAAGAAAATAAAATATAATAAGCATACCATCGTTTTGTAAATAGTCTAATGCAAAAACAGTGTAATGCGACGGCTTAAGCATTTATATAATTGATCTTTCTCAAGAACTATATAAATGAGCCCAAGACTCAATTTCAGTAAATTGATAAGCCAACCTCTTGGCTAATTCTACATTTAGAATTCTTGGTCGATAAATTTATGTAAATTCTATCTTTAGTCCACCATAACCACAGGCTCGTACGAGGGTCATGATGTTGAGGTAAAATAAGTCAACAGCTACTACTTACCCAACGTAGAAGGGGTCATATGTAGAGTAAGGTCCTATATGCCTGGCGACGAAGAAGGGATTCATAGTAATTTGACTTATAAAAGACTAATCTCAATTTAAGGTTATAGAGGAAGATGCCATCAACTTTAATTTTAATTCATTTTAAGTGAACAAATATCTAGCATGCATGCGAGAATGAATAAACTAAGGTGATGGCTTAAGAAAAATCTGCAAGTGACATCTGTATGTCCATGATAATTATCATACATGCCTATATGAGTCAATTTTCATGCAATTTTAGGTGGTTTGGTTTAGGCGGAAAAATGATGTAAAAACATGTGAATAACAAGCAATAAGAACGGAAATAAATACGAAAAATAAAACAAGTCCTAGTGTGGCCTATCTGACCAAAAAGAATAAAAAATACAATTTTGCAATCCATTCAGCAAGCCCTACAAGCTTGTCTTGACTTGATGTTTCTTCTTGGTGATGTAGTGGGAGTGAGCAATCCGATCTCCGTGTCTTTGTCTTCTTTATTACATTTTGAATTACATAATAATATCTTATTATTACATTCTAATTCCAACAACATAATAAAAAAATATTATACAAGGGAGATTCGAGATCTCATAAATACATCACAAATTATGTTTCCTTCATTACGAAAACATAATTTACTAAGGCAACACTATGTATTACAATTTACAACCGATTGCAAAAACGTAAATAAATCCATTCAACATACATTCAACATTAATATAATATGCATCATACAAATAAATTATTCATTCAAGACATAATTCCGTAATTATGTAGAGTAATTTACCCAAACCACCATTTAATGATTTAAATTATGTGCTAATTCCGTAATTAATCACATAATATTGTATTAAAACTTGTGAACTTTTTCACAACATGTATACATTATCCTTATAATGCATAACAAGAAAAAAAACAAGACGAAACAGGCCGTAAAAAAATCAGCCGAAATAAAAAAAACAAAAAAATAGGCTGCTCGGATTTTTTTTTTTTTTCGTGAGCAGTACCGCGGTTTTTTTTTTCTTTTTTTTTTTTAAAACGTTTATGAAAATCAAACAAAATAAATTTCGTAAACCTATAGCTCTGATACCACTTGTGGGAAAATATCTGTATATATTCTCAATTCTTTATATGTAAGATTATAACAAATTTATAAGATACGATTTATAGTCATAAACGAAATACGAGATACAAAGATTGGGAAAAAGAATTAACCTTCTGTCCTTGCAAAGGCCTAAGATCAGATATCAAGATAGATATCCTCCTAATTGTTGCACCCAAGATGTTCCAAGAAATACCCCTTCCTGAGCTAGAAACTGCAAAATTACCTTTAATTTTGTGTAAGATGAAAGCTAGAGAGAGAGAGAGAAGGAGTCAGTCGTGTGGAACTCGTAAGCCATATTTGTCGTGGATATGTCCTATTTATAGCTGCAAACTACCTTGCTATTAGACATCAACTAGGGTTCCCCAAATCGGTCTACCTCTAGCACTTCACAAAAACTGAACAACTTCATATTTGATCCAGTTGTCGTGCTCTACTGTCCCACACGACATTCACTGACCGAAAATCCCCTGCTCACCGAAATTCTATCTGTATAGAATCGGTTATATTCTCTCTTATGTGTAATGTTTTATCTTGTATAAATATCGTATATTTATAATATACTAATTAAATATAACCTTTTATATTTAATTAAATCATTTAATCTTTATTAAATAATTTCATTACACAAAAATTAAATATAACATTTTATATTTAATTTCGAATTAACACTTTAATTCGTCTCAGCTAATATTATTTAATCAGTAAAATAATTACATCATCATTACATTGACTAACCGTTTAGTCTAATAGGTTATCAATATGATTACATTTTCATCTAATCATATCTCTCAGATTGCATCCTTTAGGTGTGACTCTTAGGGATTAGTTGATTACGGCCATCTGTATGACAATAACGTCAAACTTTCTAGCAAGCCAATCGTTATTGATAAACGTGAATCAACTGGCTAAAATACAAAGTATACTCTGTGTTCCTTTGAGAGATTTATTCGTGTTGTCGCACTAACTGAGGAGGACACTAGCTCCAACAATATGTGTCGTGGGTATGTCCTATTTATAGCTGCAAACTACCTTGCTATTAGACATCAACTAGGATTCCCCAAATCGGTATTTGGGTCTACCTCTAGCACTTCACAACTAGGGGTGAGCAAAACTCGGTCCAGACCGGAAAAATGGACCGAACCGGACCGTTCGGTCCAGACCGAACCCGGACCGGTTGAGTTTCGGTCCGGTCCTAGGTCCAACTATTTATGTTGTTCGGGTTTCGGTCCGGTCCGGTCCAAAACCGAAAATTTTCGGTCCAGACCGATAGGACCGAATTAAGTCAAGATTGTGATTATTGAACTCTTGACTTCTGAATTTTAAAGTTGTTTAATGTGTTATTTTGGCTAGTTATTACTTATGTGTTCTTCTGAGTGATGTGCAAAGTAGTACAAATTAGAGTATGCGTTTTTATTCAAAACTTTTATTGTTAGTTAAATAAGAAAATTTAATCAAATAGGAAATCGGTCCAAATGGTCCGGTCTCGGGTTGGTCCGGTTTTTACCGGTCCGGTCCGGTCCAGGACCGGTTCCTTATAGGTCCGGTCTTCGGTCCCCAATTTAGTAGAATTCGGTTTCGGGTTCGGTCCGGTTCGGTCCGGTCCGGTCCGGTTCTCGACCTATGCTCAGCCCTATTCACAACAACTGAACAACTTAATATTTGCTCCAGTTGTGTCGTGCTCTACTGTCCCACACGGCACTCACTGGCCGAAAATCCCCTGCTCACCGAAATTCTATCTGTATAGAATCGATTATATTCTCTCTTATGTGTAATGTTTTATCTTGTATAAATATCGTATATTTATAATCTACTAATTAAATATAACCTTTTATATTTAATTAAATCATTTAATCTTTATTAAATAATTTCATTACACAAAAATTAATATAACATTTTATATTTAATTTCGAATTAACACTTTAATTTCGAATTAACACTTTAATTCGTCTCAGCTAATATTATTAATCAGTATTAAATAATTACATCATAATTACATTGGCTAACCGTTTAGTCTAATAGAGTATCAATATGATTACATTTTTATCTAATCATATCTCTCAGATTCCATCCTTTAGGTGTAACTCTTAGGGACCAGTTGATTACCGCCATCTATTTGACAATAACGTCAAACTTTCTAGCAAGACAATCTTTATTGATAAACGTGAATCAACTGGCTAAAATACAAAGTATACCCTGTGTTCCTTTAAGAGATTTATTCGTGTTGTCGCACTAACTGTGGAGGGCACTAGCTCCAACAGCTTCATTCACTTTACGATGGTTTTTCTTTAATCAGGGCAAACTATTATATGAATGACATGAGGAAAAGTCCTCATGAGCTAAACTCCCTTCTGGTATAGACCGAGAAGGATCTTAAATTGAGTTGGAGCATGAAGCAAGATGTTCACATGATTGCTAACAAGGGAAAAGGTAAGGGAAAGGCTCAAGGAGAGCTAACTGTAGCTAAACCTCATAAGTTCAAAAAAGCCGGATTCAAGAGTGGGCCTGGTGAGACAAGTAGCTCACAAGGCAAGACTAAGAGTAAAGATGGTAACATTGAGTGCCACCATTGCCACAAGACTGGGCATTGGAGGCGGAACTGTCCAGTGTACTGTGAGGACATAAAAGCAGGCCGCGTCGCTCCTGTTGGTATGCCATCTTATATTCATATGATTGAGATTAACCATGCAAGTTTCGGAACTTGGGTACTTGATACTGGTTGTGGTTCTCATCTGTGTAATCGTTTGCAGGGCCTAAAAAATATCACACCTCTCGCAAAGGGTGATGTGGACCTGCGAGTCGGGAATGGAGCAAAAGTTGCTGTTGCTTCCATGGGAACATATGTGATCCAGCTACCGAGCGGATTCAAGTTATATCTGTATAACTTGTAAAACCCCTCGCGAAAGCGGAAATATAAGACACACAAAGTACTAAAAATGCAGCGGAATTTAAACTTTTTAAACATAACATCAAGCGAGGTGAATTAAAACTGAAACTGAAAACTGAAACTGATATAAACAACATAGATAAGTATAACAGTTCTAAGTACGGAAAACAAATATATACAAAGCCTGGGATGGAACATCCCTACAGGCACCAAAACATGAACTGTAACAAAAAATAAGAGTCTAGCTAATCGGTGAAGTGTAAGTCATATGATGAAAGGATCATCACTCGCTAGCTCTCAAGTGAACCTCGTCCAACCTGCATGTACCTACATTCATGAAAACATGTACGCCACAATCACTGAGGAGTGACTAGAGTTCTCCTAGCCACCTTTTGTAACGACACGTAACAAGCAATACAAACAGAATACTCCAACATATATAAACATGTGAAGCATATAAATATCCCAATAACTGATCTCATACTATCATGCAATCACTAATGCACGACTCTCAACCAACTTCGGAAATTATTTGGAAGGAGAGCCGGTTTCCCTACCGGTTACCCGGTCGGGGGGTCTTTCAATCCAAACCATTTACGAAACTGACTAAAGAGTCACCCAATGCCTTGGGTGAACAGACCATAACCAAAGTAATACAATCATTAACTTCATCATGCATACCTGACACTGTACCAATCTCAGGGGAAGCAGATATAAAACATCAAGTAAAAAGGTCCAGCGGTCAACTTAAGACATAACCTGAATACTAACACACTTTCACAATCAGGGACCCAGAGGCCAACTCACGGCATAGACCAAGATATCAATAAACACTAGCAATGGATCCAGAGGAGAACTTAACACATATCCCACTACCAAACAATGTCGGGTCCAGAGGTGAACTTAACACATATCCCTAAACATACAATTCAAGTAAAGGGTCCAGAGGTGAACTTAACACATATCCCTAAACATTCACAAGCAAAGGGTCCAGAGGTGAACTTAACACATATCCCAATGCTACAAACAAGTATTGGGTCCAGAGGTAAACTTAACACATATCCCAATACACAGCTATCGCACACCGGGTCCAGAGGTGAACTCAACACATATCCCGTGTACGACAACCGATCACGTGTCAGGTCCAGAGGTGAGCTTAACACATATCTTGACACGCCACAAGCAAAACACGTGAAGAGTCTATTGATATAATATACTCAAGAAGGGGGGGTTGAATTGAGTATGCCTTCTTTTAAAAATCTTCTTCGATGTGTGTGTAGTTGTATGACGATCGTTGAGTAGAGCAATAATAAAGTAGAGACACGATATTTTTGAAGTGGTTCAGTTTCACACTTTGAAACCTACGTCCACTATTCTCGATTAATAAAATTAGTACCGACTCCGGATTAAAATTTTATCAACCCTACTCGTACAACTTTAATGTTAGTTGTAACTCAATCTAGATACCGTTAAATACCTAGCTATGACAAATACCGTTAAATATTTGCCTTACAATGAGTACCGCTAAATACTCGTTCTATCTTACGTTAATAAGATAAAGTCTTCTATGAGTTTCTTCTTGTTCACAATCTTGAATAAATAAGATCAATGCTTGAGCACTTGAATCTTGATATGAATATGACAATTAAAGCTCGAATCTTGAAGAACACGATCGGCGGTTTTCTCTCTTGATTTTCGTGTATATGTGTGTATGTGTTTCTTAAGCATTAATGTGTCATAGGTAGTCTATTTATATAGAATATGTATCTAGGTAATTCAAACCCTAGATGATTTAGGAATATTACTAAAACTAGAATACTAGTCTTTTAGTAATACTACCTTAAATCTAATCTTAATATATTTAGGAAAGATTTAATAATATACTTTATGTATTATATAAGGAATTTATTTCCTAATTCATATTTAGGAAAGATCTTTATATAATAAACAACTAGTATCCTTACTAAATCAACTTCCTAAACCATGTCAAAGATAATAAAATATATTACCATAATATAATCTTAGTTTGTTTAGGACATTAAATAAATACATAATATTTACTTAATTTAATCCCATACGAATTATGGAATCGTGACATGATACACGTTTCCAAAGTCGTACCAAACTAATATATCCGATTATATTATTTGACAAATAAGATCATATAAAAATCCTTAGTTTATTTTAGTAATAAATAATTATCTCATAAGAAAATTATTTATTCCTATTTTAACCAAAAGATATTTTATATAATCCTATTAAGATTAAAAATTCTATACTTACAATAAAATACCAATTAACATTAATTGTACACGATATTACTTGGAAACAAACGTTTCAACTTAAACACATATATATTCCGATCATTTCTTCATGATATAGAGTTATAGCTACGGGCTATAACTAGAACCAATCTTGTACTAAAGCTATAGTTGATAAATATAACTTTAGTTCATTATGCGCGCTTGTGATCTTCTATCAATCTTCGACTTAGTCAATTTACTGACTAATATGCTTGAATCTTTTATACTTGATTGAGTAGATCTTGTTACTAATATTCTGTACACTTAGCACACGATTATATATACGAGTATATAATATATAAATAGCTAGACTTGTCATTATCAAAACATAAACATATATACTATATATATATTTGAATACATGGTTCAACAACACGTAATGGGTCCAGAGGTGAACTTAACACATATCCCATCACGCGACATACAAAACACGTAATGGGTCCAGAGGTGAACTTAACACATATCCATCACGCGACATACAACTCAACCATTAACAACCAAAGATAGAAACTAACATATAACTCTAACTTCTTAAACCACTAAACAACACTTAATTGATCCCGGGAACTAAGATGAGGGAGAGCCGGTTTCCCTTTCGGTTACCCGACCGGGGGGTCTCTATCCTCACTCCATTCCCGAACCCAATATGGTGTCGCCCATCCTCCGCGGACCTCAAACACATATCAAAGGTACGAAGACCGAGTTTCAATCAAATCCGATAAACCGTTTGAAAGTTACGGACTAAATACGAATTCAAAGTAAAAACAAGCTTCAGGGGTCCCCAGCCGGTCGGCAGGCAGCCGGCCTACCGGCTGGACACCCATCCTCACCTTCTCTCTTTATTTAAACGCAAATAACCAACGGGGGCTCCCAGCCGGTCGGGAGGCAGCCGGTCTACCGGCTGGGGAACCAACCCCATTTACTTACGCATTGCACGAATATCACCCAAGAGGCTACCAGCCGGTTGGCAGGCAGCCGGCCCACCGGCTGGCAACCCAAATTCTACCTGTTTTCAAACTCGCAAAAACAACAAGAGACGCTCCCAGCCGGTCGACCGGCGGCCGGTCGGTCGACCGGCTCAGAGTCCCTGAGCACGAAACGCATTCTTCCTGTAACTTGCAAATTCGACCTAAATCGATTCAAGACTTCTAATCTAGCAGCATACAATGTTTACCCATTACCTCAAATCATCAAATACACTATCTATCAGCACATAAACCCACAAACAATCCTCAATACGAATATTATTTGTATCCGTCGCAAGTATAAAATTTCTGAAATTTGACAATAAACATGTGGAACGTCATCAAAACACAAAAACGTCACATACATATATTCCTAGCATGATTTCTAAGTCCTTGAACATGAACCTCAAGCAAAATCAGAAACCTAAACAAGAACACAACACAAAACTTGCTATTTTAACAAAAAGGCCGAGTTTCTCATTATCGTCACCTTTTACGCGATTAAGCTCCTATCTTCTCTTCACTTTCGCCACAAATCTCCTTGGGATCCTCTAAGCCTCTCCCTACAACATGAAAAACGGATGTAAGAGGCTAAATTCGAATTATACTCAAAACAGCCCAAATTTCGGGTTGAAGGAAACGAGAAACGGAAGTGACGGATGGCTTGCAAATTTCATGAGGATTCCGAAAACGTATTTATTACCTTGATTCGGTGAACGGATGATGAAGAAAAATGGAGAAGAAGATGAAGGTTTAAGAGAGTTTATGGAGAAATGAAGTTTACTGTGTTATTGTTTTGATGATAAGAAATGTCGACATATTCAAGGGTTTAAGGGTTTATAAGTCGTCCTTTCCGTTTAGATGGAAACGGACTTGGATAACATGAACGGGTTTTAGGATATGAGTCTAAGTTTCCAAGTTATATTCGTCTTAAGGACTTAAGGTTCTTAAGACGGATCTTATGAACTTGTTAAAATGCTTCTCAATAAACTATAAAAATATATTTTATTACTTAAAAATAATTAAAAGCCTTTAAAATATAAATCACGAAAATATGGGATGTTACATAACTGTTATTATGTACCCAGTTTATCTAAGAACATTATTTCAGTTTCCGTACTCGATAAAGACGGATTTTCATTTTTAATAAAGGATAATAGTCGTATTTTCTCTTTAAATGGAATGGTTTATGGTAAAGCAGTTTCCATGAATGATATATATGTCTTAGATCAATCGACTGAAATATTACACGTGAATAATAAGAAATTAAAGGTTAGTGACAAAGATAAAACATATCTATGGCACTGTCGTATGAGACACATAAATGAGAAAGGTGTAAAGCAGCTAATACAGAATGGCGCTATATCCCCATTTGATTATGAATCATTTGGCACATGTGAATCATGTCTCATAGGCAAGATGGCTCGTATTTCCTAAAAAGGTATTGGAATGCGCGCTGCTGACCTATTAGGCCTCGTGTTAGAATGTGTCTCATTTATGGCTATAGATATTTCATCAGTTTCACGGACGATTTAAGTAGATACGGATATGGCTACTTAATGAAGCATTAAAGTGAATCCTTTGAAAAGTTCAAGGAATCCCAGGCGAAGGTTGAAAACCAACTGGATAGAAAGATTAAAGCACTTCGATCAGATCGTGGTGGCTAATATCTTTCGAATGAGTTTGATCAACACCTTAAAGACTGTGGTATTGTACTACAGTTAACTCCACCTTGAACACCACAGTTAAATGGTGTGTCCGAATGGAGAAATCGAACACTACTAGATATGGTTCGATCCATGATGAGTCACACAGTCGTGCCAAATTCATTATGTCGGCTGCTCTTATACTTAACCGAAGTCCGTCTAAAACTGTTGACAAGACTCCATATGAGATATGGAAGGGAACAGTCCCTAACTTTTCCTTTATTCGGGTTTGGGGCTACGAGGCTTATGTGAAGTGGAGACACGAGGATAAGCTCGGTCCGCGATCGGTCAAGACATACTTTATTGGTTATCCAAGAGGAATGTTTGGTCACTACTTCTATTCGCCTACCGAACACCGTGTTTTTGTTGCGGCTAGTGCGAAATTCTTAGAGAAAGAGTTTCTCGGGAATAAGACAAGTAATAGAACCTTCGATCTGTCGGAGGTTCAAGAACCAACTACTGAGCAACCAATGGAGGAAACTGTTCCTTCATCTTCTACTGAAGTTAGTATTCCTGAGGAACCTAGAAGGTCAGGTAGACACTCCATTCCTCCAGACAGACACATCGGTATGGTCAAGGAACTTGACGGATTTGACGTTTTCCTCTTAGAGGGTAATGAACCCGTAACCTATGAAGGTGTTGTGACCTGTTCCGATTAAAAACTATGGCTTAATGCCATGCAATCCGAGATGGACTCCATGTGTGAGAATAACGTATGGGAGTTGGTTGATTTGCCTGATAAGGTACGACCTCTTCAGCGCAAATGGCTTTATAAGATAAAGCGTTCCATCGAGGGACAACCAGACACCTATAAGGCACGACTAGTGGCGAAAGGTTTCACTCAAGTGCAAGGGTTTCACTATGATGAAATTTTTGCACCCGGAGTCGTGTTGTATTCCATTCGGATAATCTTAGCGATTGCCGCCTTTCATGACTATGAAATCTGGCAACTAGATGTCAAAACCGCCTTCTTAAACGGTTATTTGGAGGAGGACTTGTACATGGTACAACCCGAAGGTTTCACCGATCCTAAAAATCCTAAGAAAGTATGCAAGCTTAAGCGTTCCATCTATGGACTTAAGCAAGCTTCTCGGAGTTGGAATCATCGTTTCGACCAAGTGATAAAAGAGCATGCTTATATATCAAGTCGAGTGGGAGCAAGATCGTCTTCCTTGTGTTGTATGTAACATCCCGTATTTTCGTAAAGGAGTATTTTAATAAATTAAAGTGATTTTCGAATTTTAATAATATTTTAATATTTCGCAATTTATATTTTAAAGAAATTTCCGTTAAGTTCCGTCTTAAGATTCTTTTATCTTAAGATGTTTAGTTCACTTGGCATTCCCGTCTTAAGGTTTCCGTTCCACTTAATTAAGGAAAACCGACTCAACTAAATAAAAGGACAACTCCTTTCCTCCTTCCATCGACATTTCATTTTGCACAAAACACAAACACTGTAAACACAAACCTCCATTTTTCCTCCCCGAGGTTGATTCGTACGTTGTGGAGGAATAATTGGGAGCACAAGACGCTTGAGGTGACGATAATGAGCTTACTCGACCTATTTGTTAAATTAGCATACTTTGCTTGTAGGTTGTGATTTCTGAAATTTATGATGAAAGTGTTGAGTATGAGTTTAGGAACATGCTAGGAATCTATTTCATATGCCTATTGTATGCTCTAGTTGTAGGATATAAGGTTCCACATGAATTATATGCTTATTTTCATATTTTGAGAAATTGTGATTGATATGATTAATTGTTCATAAGATGGATTTATTTTGATGTTTAAGTTGTTGTTCATGTATTATATGAATGTTAAGGTGTTGGGTAAACATTTGTTGTTGTGGTGTACAAGCCATGTATCGATTCTTAAGTTTCTATTGAAGCTCATATGTCGAAATTAACGTGCGTGAGTACAAGGGGTGCTCAGCCGGTCAGGGACCGGCAGAGAGGCCGTTGTGGTGTGTTTTTCGTATGTTGAGAAGAGCATAGGAGATGGGGTGCTCAGCCGGCCGCCGGTCCACCGACTGAGACTCCCTTTTTGGTGTGTTTCATAGACAAAGGAAGAGGAATAGGGAGAAGGGTCTCCCAGCCAGGTGGCCGGCGGCTGGTCGACCGGCTGGGAATCCATTCCTCGTGTTTCGTTGTTTTTAAAAGGCTGCATTGGTGGGGTTGCCAGACGGCTAAGCGGCAGCCGGTAGGTGGCCGACTAGGAGCCCCATTCAGTTTAAAATTTGTTTTACTTTTGATCGGTTCATCCGATTTGCTTGAGACTTGTTCCGTGTGTCTTGTATGCTGTTTGAGGTCCCCGGAGTTCGGGCGGCATTATATTGGGTTCGGGAATGGAGTGAGGATAGAGACCCCCCGGCCGGGAAACTGGAAGGAAAACCGGCTCTCCCTCGACTTAGTTTCCGGGATCAATTAAGTGTTGAGTAGAAGTCAGTAAGACTAGAACATAGGATATGGTTGTAGTGCATATCGGAATATGTCTGAGTTGGGGCCGCTAGAGTACGATGTACTGATGTTAGTTGCATGTCAAGGTATGTCTGAGTTGGGACCTCTAGTTTGATATGTGCGTGTATGTGGCGTGGCGGACATGTCTGAGTTGGGACCTCTGGATCGTTACGTGTATGGATGATGCATTGGGATATGTCTGAGTTGGGACCTATGGACCGTTACGTGTATGGATGATGCATTGGGATATATCTGAGTTGGGACCTTTATTCCTCTGTGAGTTTGTATGACCGTGGTGAATTGGGTCTGAGTTGGGATCCTGATTCACTACGAAGGGTAATGGTTATGGCTGAGTTGGGTCATTGTACCATTCTTAGCTGATCGGTATCCATTCGTGCCTGAGTTGGGGTTCACGGATGTATGCTAGCTGACCTGGTGTACAAAGTTTACCTGAGTTGGCGTGTGACTTGGGCACTGCTGTTTGTGTTTAGTTCTTTCCTAAGTTGGGGTTAGTTCTAGATACTGTTGTTTGCATCTGCTTGCCTGAGTTGGGGTACAATGTTAGATGTTGTTTAATGGATGCTTATCTAGAGTATTGTTTATCATTGAGTATGTTTCGTCCAAGGCATTGGACGAATCTTATTCTGAGTTCGTAAATGGTTTAAGGAGAAAGACCCCCCGGCCAAGCAAATGGAAGGGAGACCGGCTCTCGCCTCAAATAGTTTCCGAAGTTAGTTAAGGGCTTTTGCATAGTGATGCATATTGATATGAAGGTTGATATATATATATATATATATTGTTGCATAGTTAAGGGCTTTTGCATAGTGATGCATCCGATTTGCATCTACTTCGCATGTTATAATGTTGGAGTATGTTGGATGTTCTTATGTGTTACGTGTTTCTAACAATAAGTGGCTAGGAGAACTCTAGTCACTCACCATTGATTGTGGCGTACATGTTTTCATGTATATAGGTACATGATGGTTGCTGGAGGGTAACTGAGGCTAGCGAGCGATGATCCGATCATCGATGACATACACATTTATCGTTTACCTAGAATTAGACTTTTGCTATACATTGAGTGCATGTAGGGATATGCTATCCCAGGCTGCGTTTTTGTACTTATGGTTTGGTACTTAGACTTATATACTTATCTATGTTTGTTTATTTCCACATGTATAGTTTTGTTTAAATCACCTCGTTCTTAATCATGCATGTTAAAGTTTTAATTCCGCGTAAATTTTGGCATGTTTGTATGTTTATATTTTCCGCTGCGACGAGGGGTTTTACGGTTGGTATCAGAGCGTTATCGCTCCTGACGCACTCATGTGACCCCCAACCTTAACTTGACCATATAATCAAATAATGAATGAGAGATGGGGTAGATTTATGGACTTATTATTGTAGTTTGTTTGTGCTTTGTTAGGGATACGTCTAACGGTTTATTCTTTTATGATCAAAGAATGACGGAGCCAGCAGATACCGAGAGTGCTTTAATCCATGCTCTCCTCCAAGCTCTCCAGAACCGTTCAACTCTGGCGAGTATGCCTTCTTCCTCATCGTTACCACCGGAAGGCAACCAACCTGGAGGATTGGCTTGGATTATCGCCCAAATGTGGAGGAATTCGGCTCAGACCTTGGACGGAGAGACCAGTTATGTAACCCTAACCGCGTGGTTCTTTGACATGGAAAGGAACTTCATGATATATGGTGTTCGTCCTGAGGATCAGATCCGCATAGCATCTCAGTTCTTGGTTCGTGAGGCTAGACGTTGGTGGATAACGTTCAGCTCCTCCTGCTACACGCGACCCTTCTTTCACATGGAACCGTTTCAAGACTCTTCTTAGCATGAGGTTTTACCATAAGGACATACGGCAACATAAGATGACCGAGTTCATGAACCTTCGCCAAGGAACCCTTTCTATTCAAGCTTTCACCAACCGATTTGAGGAGCTAATCCACTTTTTCCCCCAGCTAGTCGAGAACGAAGAAGACAAGGCGTACCTATTCGGAGTAAGCTTAATGCTGAGACTAGGAGTGTAGCAGCCTGTGGCGACCCGACTTCTTACTTCCACAGTTACTACGATGTCTTGCAAGCGGAGAACCCCTACCAGATCTTTTGTGAAGGAGTTAGAGCTTCCTCTCCTCCTCGACCACCTTCGTATAGCTGTCGAGGCAAGAGGCCTCTCAGTCCTCCTTCCTCCTCCTCTCCTCATGGAAAAGGAAAGCGTACCCAAAAGAGGAAGAAGTCCAACAGAGCAGTGTTTCAGATGTCACGAGGATCTTCATCTTGGAGTTGACTGCCATGGCAACTCTCACCGATGTTTCGCCTGCAGGGAACTTGGACATCGCTCTTTTGAGTGCCCCGAGAATGTCGCCATCGACGGAGCTGTCTCTACTGACTCAGAGACCGAGTCCCGTGAGGCCGGAGCTATTCAGAGTCGAGCTGAGACTGGAGTTCACCCTGATCCGTCTACTGGTACGTACATATTTACTGCTTTATTCATAATCTAATGTACATAGAAGCCCGTTAAGATCTCATCTTTTCCCCTTAGTCTTCTATTAATCTTCCTTAAGGACTTTCTTTATCGACTTAACCTTATGGCTTGCTTTCCCGAGTCACCGTGTGAGGTAACCTACCGTAGGTGTACTTGAAGAATTTCTTGAGGATAACCGTAAACCGTGTTTCAGAGGATGTTGTTATATAAAGAAAACCTAGGAAGCAGTGTGAGACATGTGTTGGTGATTCTAGTGTCTATATGTTTACCAATTGTGAGAGTGAAGGTGAGTGATGGGATACTTGTGCTAAGTGGAGTTTTTATACATGGCGTTCTATGGAACTTAGATGCGAGAACCATTCTGAATCGTGAGTAATTGTAGATTTGGGAGTACCATTTGAGGATTTAAATGAGATACTTGGAGTCCTAGATGATTTTAGAGGAACATACTTGAGATAAGGATGTTGTCAAATAGATGAATGGGGTAAGTTAGTACTACTTAATCTTGAGGTATTGCTTGAACGTAGAAAGGGCCACGTACATGAGGAATGAGAGTCACTGGCAACTGTGTGAGAATGTTGAGACGTCCATAATTTGGCTTGTGGGGTTGACTGAGTGTTTGACCTTAGGTCACTTAACGGATCTTAGCATTTTTCTGTTAAAGAATCTAAGGGAAATTTGAGGATGCACCACCGGTATGGAGATAGAATAAAGTAATTCTTTGGGAGATGAAAGTTCGGAAACTTGATGATCTAGGAATTTTTATCTGGTGGACAGTAATGTAAGTGAAATGGATATAACATATAGCTTTGATAGCCTGAGAGTGCTACTGAATTGTCATTTGAGGAACTGGCAGGGATAATGATATTGTTTTAAATTTTGAGGAATTATGGTATATAAATCGTTTTGAGGAAATATTTGTGAGAACCGATCATCAACTTGTTTAGTTTGGAAATTGTTGCTTTAGTAAGGCCTTATCTTTGAATGTTCACTTATGGTAATAAATTTGGGAATTTAGGATTTCGAAGTGCTTCCGTGGAATGAGTTTGATGGAATCAAGCTATGTAGGACTAAGAGTTATGGATGATTTTGTTACGGCCTATTAAATTGGGAAGAGTTACGGTGTAGAGAATATTGTATCCTGAATTTTGGGATTTGATGTTATAATGGAATTTTGGTTTAGAATTTCAGAAGTGCGTGAACCATGATCTAGGATATGGGCTTAAGCTTCCACCTTGAGTGAGAAATATTTAATTGTTGATGAATGAGTTTTAGTGTGAGCTAATCCACGTGGCTGACCTCATTTTTAGGGGAATTTCAGGTTAGTGTGAGTCGAATGAGAGTTTTGGAACCCCTTCTTGATGATAAATGCCTTGTTCTGTGAGTAGGTTAATGGTAAGAGAGATCATGAAACCATTGTGAGTCTAGAGGTTACTTGAATCATCCCCCATGGAGTGTATGAGGAATCGTTGTAACGACGTTTCGTTTATAGGTTGAGTGATGAGTGTTCCCGTATTTTGCAAAGTCATTGTCTTCCTTGGCCCTTAGCCTGGTTTTTTTCACCCCTTCGATCCTCTCTGGTATGCTTTGTTGGTTGTGCAATCGAAAGCTCATGGTTTCTGTGTTAATAGTAAATTGTATGGTTGTCTCGGTGCCTTCTGTAGTCGTTAAGAATCTGGTTTCCTTTTTGTCGATAGTAAACTCGCGGGACTTTTACAACTTTACTTCTTTGAGAAATTGAAATTTAACTGTTTTTGGAATAGTTGCCTATTGTTAACCTTAAAAGTTGCAATTTATGGAAAATCTTATTTGTTTTAAAAATTTTGAAACTGCTCCCTCTTCTGTTGGAAGTAATCTTTTGTCGTTGTTACAACTTTATTCATTCAGGGATTTGAAAATAAAGGTTGATTTTGAGAAGTTTGGTTTTAAAGAGTAGTACATCTTTTGAGTTGATTGGTTACAGTGTCGAATTGCCATCAGAACTCGTTATCGGAGGTACGTCTGATGACCGGTACTATGCTTTTCGACACCTGATCGGTCTAAATTTTGAATTGTAGCTGATTTAATTTTGGGACTGGTCTCAGATTTGAAATGTCGGGCTCTTGAATACGTAACGAGAACCCCAACGTCCATTGACAAGACTTGCGCCTTGGAAATATTTTGAAACCTTTTTGAAAGATGAAGTTTTGGGTTACCGTGACCGGAGTAGTACATTTTGGTAGCTAGAGTTGTTTTCTTATTCCGTCTTCAAGTTTCGAGGACGAAACTTTTTGAAAGATAGGGTGATTATAACATCCCGTATTTTCGTAAAGGAGTATTTTAATAAATTAAAGTGATTTTCGGATTTTAATAATATTCTAATATTTCGCAATTTATATTTTAAAGAAATTTCCGTTAAGTTCCGTCTTAAGATTCTTTTATCTTAAGATGTTTAGTTCACTTGGCATTCCCGTCTTAAGGTTTCCGTTCCACTTAATTAAGGAAAACCGACTCAACTAAATAAAAGGACAACTCCTTTCCTCCTTCCATCGACATTTCATTTTGCACAAAACACAAACACTGTAAACACAAACCTCCATTTTTCCTCCCTTTCTCAACTATTAAAAGATCATCTAAAGGTTCATTTCAACTCGAATCAAGGTAATGTTTACATATTCGGATTCCTCTCGCAATTTCCATTCTTTCCATCACTTTTGTTTTTCATTTCTCGAACTTCCATTTCCGGGCTGTTTTTGCCCTAAATCGTTTTAAGCTTCTAAATTACGTTTTTATGTTCTTAGGAGTTGGCTTGGACGACCCCAAGGTTGATTCGTACGTAGTGGAGGAAGAATTGGGAGCACAAGACGCTTGAGGTGACGATAATGTGTTTACTCGGCCTATTTGTTAAATTAGCATACTTTATGCGTGTAGGTTGTGATTTCAGAAATTTATGACGAAAGTGTTGAGTATGAGTTTAGGAACATGCTAGGAATCTATTTTATATGCCAATTGTATGATCTAGTTGTTGGATATAAGGTTCCACGTGATTTATATGCTTATTTTCATATTTTGAGAAATTGTGACGGATATGATTAATTGTTCATAACATGGATTTATATTGATGTTTAAGTTGTTGTTCATGTATTATATGAATGTTAAGGTGTTGGGTAAACATTTGTTGTTGTGGTTTACAAGCCATGTATCGATTTCTTAAGTTTCTATTGAAGATCATATGTCGAAATTAGCATGCGTGAGTACAGGGGGTGCTCAGCCGGTCAGGGACCGGTAGAGAGCCCCTTGTGGTTTGTTTTTCGTATGTTGAGAAGAGCATAGGAGATGGGGTGCTCAGCCGGGTGGCCGGCCGCCGGTCCACCGGCTGAGACTCCCTTTTTGGTGTGTTTCATAGACAAAGGAAGACGAATAGGGAGAAGGGTCTGCCAGTCGGGTGGCCGGCGGCCGGTCGGCCGGCTGGGAACCCATTCCTCGTGTTTCGTTATTTTTAAAAGGCTGCATTGGTGGGGTTTCCAGAAGGCTAACCGACAGCCGGTAGGTGGCCGGCTGGGAGCCCCATTCAGTTTAAAATTTGTTTAACTTTTGATCGGTTCATCCGATTTGCTTGAGACTTGTTCCGTGTGTCTTGGATGCTGTTTGAGGTCCCCGGAGTTCGGGCGGCATTATATTGGGTTTGGGAATGGAGTGAGGATAGAGACCCCCCGGCCGGGAAACTGGAAGGAAAATCGGCTCTCCCTCGACTTAGTTTCCGGGATCAATTAAGTGTTGAGTAGAAGTCAGTAAGACTAGAACATAGGATATGGTTGTAGTGCATATCAGAATATGTCTGAGTTGGGACCGCTAGAGTACGATGTACTGATGTTTGTTGCATGTCAAGGTATGTCTGAGTTGGGACCTCTAGTTTGATATGTGCGTGTATGTGGCGTGGCGGATCTGTCTGAGTTGGGACCTCTGGATCGTTACGTGTATGGATGATGCATTGGGATATGTCTGAGTTGGGACCTCTGGACCGTTACGTGTATGGATGATGCATTGGGATATGTCTGAGTTGGGACCTCTATTCCTTTGTGAGTTTGTATGACAGTGGTGAATTGGGTCTGAGTTGGGTTCCTGATTCACTACGAAGGGTAATGGTTATGGCTGAGTTGGGTCATTGTACCATTATTAGCTGATCGGTATCCATTCGTGCCTGAGTTGGGGTTCACGGATGTATGCTAACTGACCTGGTGTACCAAGTTTACCTGAGTTGGGGTGTGACTTGGGCACTGCTGTTTGTGTTTAGTTCTTTCCTGAGTTGGGGTTAGTTCTAGATACTGCTGTTTGCATCTGCTTGCCTGAGTTGGGGTACAGTGTCAGATGTTGTTGAATGGATGCTTATCTAGAGTATTGTTTATCATTGAGTATTGTTCGTCCAAGGCATTGGACGACTCTTATTTTGAGTTCGTAAATGGTTTAAGGAGAAAGACCCCCCCGGCTGGGCAACTGGAAGGGAGACCTGCTCTCGCCTCAAATAGTTTCCGAAGTTAGTTAAGGGCTTTTGCATAGTGATGCATGTTGATATGAGGGTTGATATATATATATATATATATATATATATATATATATATATATATAAGTCTATATAGGGTTAGGATCCGGTGAGAACCACCTTACAATGAGAACCGGTGAGAACTCTTTCTTACGGAGTTTTTTTAAAAAAATTAATGACATAATTGGATTCGGCATGGAATTTTATGGCTAGAGAACATATTTCTTGGTCTAGGAAATAAATACTAGTGGCGGAAAAATGATAGATACGAAAAAACAGATAGTAGGTGTATACAAATAAATAAAACGTATCTCACCTTGATTTCCGTCACTAGTATTTATTTTCTAGACCAAGAAATATGTTCTCTAGCTATAAAATGTCATGCCGAATCCAATTATGTTATTAATTTTTTTTAAAAAAGCCCGTAAGGTAGAGTTCTCACAAAGTTCTCATTGTAAGGTGGTTCTCACCGGATCCCAAGTCTATATATATATATATATATATATATATATATATATATATATATATATATATATATATATATATATATATATATATATATATATATATATATATATATATATATATATATATATATATATATATATATATATATATATATATATATATAGATATATATACTTCTCATGTTATAATGTTGGAGTATGTTGGATGTTCTTATGTGTTACGTGTTTCTAACAATAAGTGGCTAGGAGAACTCTAGTCACTCCCCACTGATTGTGGTGTATATGTTTTCATGTATATAGGTACATGATGGTTGCTGGAGGGTAACTGAGGCTACCGAGCGATGATCCGATCATCGATGACATACACATTTATCGTTTAGCTAGACTTAGACTTTTGTTATACATTGAGTGCCTGTAGGGATATGCTATCCCAGGCAGCGTTTTTGTACTTATGGTTTGGTACTTAGACTTATATACTTATCTATGTTTGTTTATTTCCACATGTATAGTTTTGTTTAAATCACCTCGTTCTTAATCATGCATGTTAAAGTTTTAATTCCGCGTAAATTTTGGCATGTTTGTATGTTTATATTTTCCGCTGCGACAAGGGGTTTTACAGTTGGTATCAGAGCGTTATCGCTCCCGACGCACTCATGTGACCCCCAACCTTAACTTGACCATATAATCAAATAATGAATGAGAGATGGGGTAGATTTAAGGACTTATTATTATAGTCTGTTTGTGCTTTGTTAGGGATACGTCTAACGGTTTATTCTTTTATGATCAAAGAATGACGGAGCCAGCAAATACCGAGAGTGCTTTGATCCATGCCCTCCTCCAAGCTCTCCAGAACCGTTCAACTCTAGCGAGTGTGCCTTCTTCCTCATCGCTACCACCGGAAGACAACCAACCTGGAGGATTGGCTTGGATTATCGCCCAAATGTGGAGGAATTTGGCTCAGACCTTCGACGGAGAGACCAGTTATGTAACCCTAACCGCGTGGTTCTTTGACATGGAAAGGAACTTCATGATATATGGTGTTCGTCCTGAGGATCAGATCCGCATAGCATCTCAGTTCTTGGTTCGTGAGGCTAGACGTTGGTGGATAACGTTCAGCTCCTCCTGCTACACGCGACCCTTCTTTCACATGGAACCGTTTCAAGACTCTTCTTAGCATGAGGTTTTACCATAAGGACATACGGCAACATAAGATGACCGAGTTCATGAACCTTCGCCAAGGAACCCTTTCTATTCAAGCTTTCACCAACCGATTTGAGGAGCTAATCCACTTTTTCCCCCAGCTAGTCGAGAACGAAGAAGACAAGGCGTACCTATTCGGAGTAAGCTTAATGCTGAGACTAGGAGTGTAGCAGCCTGTGGCGACCCGACTTCTTACTTCCACAGTTACTACGATGTCTTGCAAGCGGAGGACCCCTACCAGATCTTTTGTGAAGGAGTTAGAGCTTCCTCTCCTCCTCGACCACCTTCGTATAGCTGTCGAGGCAAGAGGCCTCTCAGTCCTCCTTCCTCCTCCTCTCCTCATGGAAAAGGAAAGCGTACCCAAAAGAGGAAGAAGTCCAACAGAGCAGTGTTTCAGATGTCACGAGGATCTTCATCTTGGAGTTGACTGCCATGGCAACTCTCACCGATGTTTCGCCTGCAGGGAACTTGGACATCGCTCTTTTGAGTGCCCCGAGAATGTCGCCATCGACGGAGCTGTCTCTACTGACTCAGAGACCGAGTCCCGTGAGGCCGGAGCTATTCAGAGTCGAGCTGAGACTGGAGTTCACCCTGATCCGTCTACTGGTACGTACATATTTACTGCTTTATTCATAATCTAATGTACATAGAAGCCCGTTAAGATCTCATCTTTTCCCCTTAGTCTTCTATTAATCTTCCTTAAGGACTTTCTTTATCGACTTAACCTTATGGCTTGCTTTCCCGAGTCACCGTGTGAGGTAACCTACCGTAGGTGTACTTGAAGAATTTCTTGAGGATAACCGTAAACCGTGTTTCAAAGGATGTTGTTATTTAAAGAAAACCTAGGAAGCAGTGTGAGACATGTGTTGGTGATTCTAGTGTCTATATGTTTACCAATTGGGAGAGTAAAGGTGAGTGATGGGATACTTGTGCTACGTGGAGTTTTTATACATGGCGTTCTATGGAACTTATATGCGAGAACCCTGCTGAATCGTGAGTAATTGTAGATTTGGGAGTACCATTTGAGGATTTAAATGAGATACTTGGAGTCCTAGATGATTTTAAAGGAACATACTTGAGATAAGGATGTTGTCAAATAGATGAATGGGGTAAGTTAGTACTACTTAATCTTGAGGTATTGCTTGAACGTAGAAAGGGCCACGTACATGAGGAATGAGAGTCACTGGCAACTGTGTGAGAATGTTGAGACGTCCATAATTTGGCTTGTGGGGTTGACTGAGTGTTTGACTTTAGGTCACTTAACGGATCTTAGCATTTTTCTATTGAAAAATCTAAGGAAATTTGAGGGTGCACCACCGTTATTGAGATAGAATAAAGTAATTCTTTGGGAGATGAAAGTTCGGAAACTTGATGATCTAGAAATTTTTATCTGGTGGACAGTAATGTAAGTGAAGTGGATATAGCATATAGGTTTGATAGCCTGAGAGTGCTACTGAATTGTCATTTGAGGAACTGGCAGGGATAATTATATTGTTTTAAATTTTGAGGAATTATGGTATATAAATCGTTTTGATGAAATGTTTGTGAGAACCGATCATCAACTTGCTTAATTTGGAAATTGTTGCTTTAGTAAGGCCTTATCTTTGAATGTTCACTTATGGTAATAAATTTGGGAATTTAGGATTTCGAAGTGCTTCTGTGGAATGAGTTTGATGGAATCAAGATATGTAGGACTAAGAGTTATGGATGATTTTGTTACGGCCTATTCAATTGGGAAGAGTTACGGTGTAGAGAATATTGTATCCTAAATTTTGGGATTTGATGTTATAATGGAATTTTGGTTTAGAATTTCGGAAGTGCGTGAACCATGATCTAGGATATGGGCTTAAGCTTCCACCTTGAGCGAGAAATCTTTAATTGTTGATGAATGAGTTTTAGTGTGAGCTAATCCATGTGGCTGACCTCATTTTTATGGGAATTTCAGGTTAGTGTGAGTCGAATGAGAGTTTTGGAACCCCTTCTTGATGATAAATGCCTTGTTCTGTGAGTAGGTTAATGGTAAGAGAGATCGTGAAACCATTGTGAGTCTAGAGGTTACTTGAATCATCCCCCATGGAGTGTATGAGGAATCGTTGTAACGACGTTTCGTTTATGGGTTGAGTGATAAGTGTTCCCGTATTTTGCAAAGTCATTGTCTTCCTTGGCCCTTAGCCTGGTTGTTTTCACCCCTTCGATCCTCCCTGGTATGCTTTGTTGGTTGTGAAATCGAAAGCTCATGGTTTCTGTCTTAATAGTAAATTGTATGGTTGTCTCGGTGCCTTCTGTAGTCGTTAAGAATCTGGTTTCCTTTTTGTCGATAGTAAACTCGCGGGACTTTTACAACTTTACTTCTTTGAGAAATTGAAATTTAACTGTTTTTGGAATAGTTCCCTATTGTTAACCTTAAAAGTTGCAGTTTTTGGAAAATCTTATTTGTTTTAAAAATTTTGAAACTGCTCCCTCTTCAGGTGGAAGTAATCTTTTGTCGTTGTTACAACTTTATTCATTCAGGGATTTGAAAATAAAGGTTGATTTTGAGAAGTTTGGTTTTAAAGAGTAGGACATCTTTTGAGTTGATTGGTTACAGTGTCGAATTGCCATTAGAACTCGTTATCGGAGACGTCTGATGACCGGTACTATGCATATCGACACCTGATCGGTCTAAATTTTGAATTGTAGCTGATTTAATTTTGGGACTGGTCTCAGATTTGAAATGTCGGGCTCCTGAATACGTAACGAGAACCCCAACGTCCATTGACAAGACTTGCGCCTTGGAAATATTTTGAAACCTTTTTGAAAGATGAAGTTTTGGGTTACCGTGACCGGAGTAGTACATTTTGGTAGCTAGAGTTGTTTTCTTATTCCGTCTTCAAGTTTCGAGGACTAAACTTTTTGAAAGATAGGGTGATTATAACATCCCGTATTTTCGTAAAGGAGTATTTTAATAAATTAAAGTGATTTTCGGATTTTAATAATATTTTAATATTTCGCAATTTATATTTTAAAGAAATTTCCGTTAAGTTCCGTCTTAAGATTCTTTTATCTTAAGATGTTTAGTTCACTTGGCATTCCCGTCTTAAGGTTTCCGTTCCACTTAATTAAGGAAAACCGACTCAACTAAATAAAAGGACAACTCCTTTCCTCCTTCCATCGACATTTCATTTTGCACAAAACACAAACACTGTAAACACAAACCTCCATTTTTCCTCCCTTTCTCAACTGTTAAAAGATCATCTAAAGGTTCATTTCAACTCGAATCAAGCTAATGTTTACATATTCAGATTCCTCTCGCAATTTCCGTTCTTCCCATCACTTTTGTTTTTCACTTCTCGAACTTCCATTTCCGGGCTTTTTTTGCCCTAAATCGTTTTAAGCTTCTAAATTACGTTTTTATGTTCTTAGGAGTTGGCTTGTGTAACACCCCCATTTATTTAAGAGCCTTTAGCAAGACATTCTCAAATAAATAGAGTTGTTACCATCTTGGAATGTCCGAGGTAGTGAATAACAAAGTAAAATAACCAAAGTACTTTATATAAAACTGATTAAATTTAAACTTTTGATACTACAACTATTACGCAAAGAATAAAAGTAGAACTGATAACATCTAAGTATGTGATCTAATCCTAAGTAGGTCCAAGCCATGTCTCGCTCCTTGCCCAAGCTCCTAGTCCATTTGTCTCTGACCTGTAGAGTCTACTCCCCATTCCGGATCATCGTAGGTGTACACGAATACACTGTCAACCTCGCGGTTGAGTAGGAAAACACAATAATAAATAATGCAACAAAAATGATATACAAATGCCATGATATGCTCGAGCTCAATCACAATCTCAATCTCAAACCCGTAACACCCAGCCATACCGAACCTCCCGGCAGACTATAATCGGCCGTCGCCGAACACCAGCATAACAGCTGAGGTCACCAGGTCTAGTCCTGTAGAACTAGCTTGGGCCCAATAATATCTCATCATCTCAAATCCGTATCCAATGCACATGACATGCTCATGAATGCAACAATACTCTTAATCAATCATGCTATTTAAATAATGCAATGCGCATACCAATAATAATAATAATCAACACTCAATCTAACCAATATCATTATCATATAAATCATACTCAGCATCCATAACACACAATCCAACATCCATTCAGTATAGTGTTAGTGTATCCTACCTGGATAGCAATATGATCCAATAGCAAGCCAGTAACAACAGGATTATGTCACTTCGAAACTGTCACCTATCAATTATAAATTATCCGATTACTAACTATCAAAATGTTGTTTTCTCATAACTATTATTATCTCATATAACTACTCGTAGACAAAAGTCATATGAACTCATACAAAAACGCGTAACTATTATGTATACTAATACCAAATGCGACTCCAATAATATAAAATCTTTTATAACTAATTGTTCTTTACTATAAAATTACATGCTCAAATAGTACGAAGAATAGAGAGTAAAAACTGTCTCAACACTAATTATTAACAACACTAGTCATTAACAACAGTTAAATAGCAAATGATATAAAATGTATAACTAATAATTAAATCAAATATACTTGTCAAGCGCATATCACGAATTCGGTAAATACGACTTTTATTATTAAAATCACAAAACTTGAAAACATAACCATTTATAATATATACGAACTCATAAATTAACTTACTTGATTAATTATAAATATAAACTTCGTTTGACACACGATTATACGAACATATATAACCGTTAACAAATCACTCTAGACATGACCTCAATTAATTATAATAACAACAATTAATTAACAATACTAGCTAATTATCGTAACTAATATAGTAAAGTACCGTCACAAAATAAATTAAACAAACTCAACTAATTAAACTAATGAATCACAACTAAAACATGAACTAAACCAATTAAATTACTAACAACATCAAAACTACTGCTAATAATAATACTAAAACAAACCATAATAATAACAAGAATAAATAATCCTCATAATAATAACAATAATAATAATGTTGTAGATAATAATAATAATAATAATAATAATAATAATAATAATAATAATAATAATAATAATAATGACGATGGTAACAACTAGCAACAACAATGGTAACACCATATAATAATAATAGTAAAATAATAATAATAATAATACAGCCAATAACAAATTGACAACATATAATAATAGTAATAATAATACTACAGCCATACAACAACAACAGCCACGACAAAAACGCAAAACAACAGTTCAATTGCAGCCATTTTCCCGACACTACCACCACCAGCCCGGTCCCCGACAACTGCCACCATCGGACCCAACCTTTACTATGTACTACAACCTACAACTTCCACCCATTAGCCACCACTAGAGGCCACCATAGCCACCACCACAACACCTCTAAACTGCCCGCGTACAAACTCGTAACCTCGGTTTTTCGCGCAGCCCTCCTCTCTTCTCACGGCTTCTCTCACCACCATCCAGACTACCCACAACCACCACAAAGGGTTCCTACATCCTCCTTGCACCATCGAACACCTATACCACATCTGAGCCACCACCAATAACCACTAAAACACCACTAACTATGTGCCCTAAACCGTCCGCTCACAACAGCGGTATAACAGAGTCTCTTGTTTACCTCCGACAGCCACCACAATAACAACCAAGAACCACCATATGGATCACCCCCTAGGACTGCCCCTGACCGCCCGGTCCAACTACCCCATGCCCAAGTGCCATCGTGGTCCCCATTGTACTCCCCACGCGTCTTAGCATTCGCACCAAACTCGTGTTTCTCCCTCTGCCACCACCCCGTGGTGGTTTCCCTGACCAACTACACCACCCCACAACCAACCTTGCCACCCCTAGTCACGGTCTGGGTCGTCTCAGTCTCACGGGTCAGAAATAAAGGGGTTACACGAGTATATAAACAAGACCGTCACACACAAAAGAAACAACGATAAACGAATGCTTATACTGGTAGCCACGGTTAGGGGTGTGCAAATTCCGGTCCGGACCGGAAAAATGGACCGGACCGGAACGGAATCTACCGGACCGGAACCGGAATTAAAAATTCCGGTCCGGTCTCCGGTCCACCATTTTTTAAGATTCCGGGTTTCGGTCCGGGACCGGTTTTTTCCGGTCCGGACCGGTTTGGACCGGATTTTATATATTAAAATTTTTTTCCTCGAAATTATATTAAAATCCGGTCCAAACCGGTCCAACGGTCCATAATAATCAAATTTCGGTCCATAATTTTACTAATTCATAATTTTATCGGTCTATATTATTTAAATTCCGGTCCAACCGGTCCGGTCCGGTCTTGGACCGGAATTTTACCGGTCCGGTTCCGGTCCGGAATTTTTATATTCCGGTCCGGTCCCGGTCCATCATTTTTGGCAATTCCGGTTCCGGTCCAAACCGGTTCCGGTCCGGTCCGGTCCGGTCTTGGACCGATGCACAGCCCTAGCCACGGTGGTTGACGATGAAGGTGATGATGATGATGGCGATGTAGTCCTCTCGTTCTTACTAAACCTCACGGTGGTTGTAGGCTGTTTTGATATGTCGATGTTGGGAGGTGTAGTTGGTATGTCGATGTTCATGTTTGATAGGGTTTTTGTTTTGTTTATGATTAATACGGTTCTCACAACTCATCCGAGCCCAAGCCCATCATGTGTTAGTCATAACCCGAGTCTAATAGCCTATCACGCATCTCGAGGATTTATATGCCTATATCTCATTCTTAACCCGTAACTTAAAATAAACGAGTACGTAAAAATATAAATTAAATATGAAAAAGTATTACAAGTCGAAGAATATAAAATTATTAGCACTTACATAGGAATATAAAAAATATCGTAATTAAATACAATTACGACTTAAATAAAAATAGAAATTACGTATAGATGAGAAATAAATATAAAATAGGAAATAGAAATATATTATCAAAATTAAAGAAATACAAATTAAATGTCATTTTATGAAATAATTATCAAATATAACATGATTATGAAAATACGAAATAATCGTAGAAATACGATTTATAAAATAATAATAGTTTACGTAAAATACTTTATAAATATTCCGTTTGAAATACGTGTTTAAAACATGGTTTGATTGCCATCGACCGAGGCTAACATACGGGGTATTACAGCTTAGACGACCCCGAGGTTGATTCGTACGTTGTGGAGGAAGAATTGGGAGCACAAGACGCTTGAGGTGACGACGATAATGAGTTTACTCGGCCTATTTGTTAAATTAGCATACTTTATGCTTGTAGGTTGTGATTTCTGAAATTTATGATGAAAGTGTTGAGTATGAGTTTAGGAACATGCTAGGAATCTATTTTATATGCCTATTGCATGATCTAGTTGTTGGATATAAGGTTCCACATGATTTATATGCTTATTTTCATATTTTGAGAAATTGTGACGGATATGATTAATTGTTCATAACATGGATTTATTTTGATGTTTAAGTTGTTGTTCATGTATTATATGAATGTTAAGGTGTTGGGTAAACATTTGTTGTTGTGGTTTACAAGCCATGTATCGATTTCTTAAGTTTCTATTGAAGATCATATGTCGAAATTAGCATGCGTGAGTACAGGGGGTGCTCAGCCGGTCAGGGACCGGTAGAGAGCCCCTTGTGGTTTGCTTTTCGTATGTTGAGAAGAGCATAGGAGATGGGGTGCTCAGCCGGGTGGCCGACCGCCGGTCCACCGGCTGAGACTCCCTTTTTGGTGTGTTTCATAGACAAAGGAAGACGAATAGGGATAAGGGTCTGCCAGCCGGGTGGCCGGCGGCCGGTCGACCGGCTCGGAACCCATTCCTCGTGTTTTGTTGTTTTTAAAAGGCTGCATTGGTGGGGTTGCCAGAAGGCTAACCGACAGCCGGTAGGTGGCCGGCTGGGAGCCCCATTCAGTTTAAAATTTGTTTAACTTTTGATCGGTTCATCCGATTTGCTTGAGACTTGTTCCGTGTGTCTTGTATGCTGTTTGAGGTCCCCGGAGTTCGGGCGGCACTATATTGGGTTCGGGAATGGAGTGAGGATAGAGACCCCCCGGCCGGGAAACTGGAAGGAAAACCGGCTCTCCCTCGACTTAGTTCCCGGGATCAATTTGTTGAGTAGAAGTCAGTAAGACTAGAACATAGGATATGGTTGTAGTGCATATCAGAATATGTCTAAGTTGGGAGCGCTAGAGTACGATATGTACTGATGTTTGTTGCATGTCAAGGTATGTCTGAGTTGGGACCTCTAGTTTGTTATGTGCATGTATGTTGCGTGGCGGACATGTCTAAGTTGGGACATCTGGACCGTTACGTGTATGGATGATGCATTGTGATATGTCTGAGTTGGGACCTCTATTCCTTTGTGAGTTTGTATGACCGTGGTGAATTGGGTCTGAGTTGGGATCCTGATTCACTACGAAGGGTAATGGTTATGGCTGAGTTGGGTCATTGAACCATTATTAGCTGATCGGTGTCCATTCGTGCCTGAGTTGGGGTTCACGGATGTATGATAGCTGACCTGGTGTACCAAGTTTACCTGAGTTGGGGTGTGACTTGGGCACTGCTGTTTGTGTTTAGTTCTTTCCTGAGTTGGGGTTAGTTCTAGATACTGCTGTTTTCATCTGCTTGCTTGAGTTGAGGTACTGTGTCAGATGTTGTTGAATGAATGCTTATTTAGAGTATTGTTTATCATTGAGTATTGTTCGTCCAAGTCATTGGACGACTCTTATTCTGAGTTCGTAAATGGTTTGAGGAGAAAGACCATCCGGCCGGGCAACCGGAAGGGAGACCGGCTCTCGTCTCAAATAGTTTCCGAAGTTAGTTAAGGGCTTTTGCATTGTGATGCATGTTGATATGAAGGTTGATATATATATATATATATATAAATATAAATATATATATATATATATATATATATATATATATATATATATATATATATATATATATATATATATATGGGGTTGGGATCCGGTGAGAACCACCTTACAATGAGAACCGGTGAGAACTCTTTCTTACGGAGTTTTTTTAAAAAAATTAATGACATAATTGGACTCGGCATGGAATTTTATGGCCAGAGAACATATTTCTTAGTCTAGAAAATAAATACTAGTGGCGGAAAAATGATAGATACGAAAAAATAGATAGTAGGTGCATGCAAATAAATAAAACGTATCTCACCTTAATTTCAGTCACTAGTATTTATTTTCTAGACCAAGAAATATGTTCTATAGCTATAAAATTTCATGCCGAATCCAATTATCTCATTAATTTTTTTTTAAAACAATCCGTAAGATAGAGTTCTCACAAAGTTCTCATATATATATATACATATATATATATATATATATATATACATATATATATATATATATACATATATATATATATATATACATATATACATATATATATATGTATATACATATATATATATAGATTTAGGATCCGGTGAGAACGAACATTCGGTGCAAACGGTGAGAACGATTTATATCCATTGGATTAAATTAACACAGACGGCTAACAATAGCACACACAATTCTTTCTCTCTCCTGTCATTTTTTTCAACATTTTTATCTCTATTCATTTTTCCCCCAATTAAATTTTTTTTACCAAATTCATTTTTCTCCGAATTAATTTAACTATTTAATTGTTGTGATTTTCGTTGTTATCTAGCTAATTTAATATTTCTACAAATTATTACTTGTATTTATCTACTCCGTCAAAAAATGTATTTAGGTACCGAATGTTTGTTCTCACAGTTATACATTTTTTTACTTAAACCTAGATACATTTTTGACGGAGTAGATACATTTTTTACTTTTTTACATAAACCTAGATACATTTTTTGACGGAATAGATACATTTTTTACTTTTTTACATAAACGTAGATACATTTTTTGACGGAGTAGATACATTTTTTACTTAAACCTAGATGCATTTTTTGACGAAATAGATACTTTTTTTTTTTACTTTTTTAGATAAACTAGATACATTTTTGACGGAGTAGATTCATTTTTTACTTAAACCTAGATGCATTTTTTGACGATGTAGATACTTTTTTTTTTTTTACTTTTTTAGATAAACCTAGATACATTTTTTGACTGAGTAGATACATTTTTTTAGTTAAACGTTAAAACGTAGATACATTTGTTAACGGAGTAGATACATTTTTTAACGGAGTAGATACATTTTTTTTTACTTTTTTTCATAAACCTAGATACATTTTTTGACGGGGTAGATAATTTTTTTTAGTTAAACCTAGATACATTTGTTGACGGAGTAGATACATTTTTTTCCACTATGTACACTGTTTACATTTTTTCTCACATATTGATCGAAAAATAATACACAATTTATTAATAGGTATAAGAAAATTATCAACCCCTCATTAACAACACATGTACGGCCAACCGCCCCATCACCACCACCATTATCAACCTCCGACGCCGCTACCTAATTCCTTATTGACGAACTTCGACAACCAAACCACTCATAAGAATAATTAATCAAAGATATTTTATAACCAATAACAAATAAAATAAAATCAATTTAATAAAACGACAGATGATACCACCAATCATCACGAACAACGATGTCGCGTCAATGAGAAAGATCAGGAAGACTTCACTATCCTTAATTCGGGGACGACTCATCCTCACTCAGCTCTCACTGCCCTCTTCTCTGTCATTTGGGCCGATGGGGAGATTTCTAATTGTGTGACTTGGGCCGGCGTTACTGAGGGTGACGACGGTGATGGTTTCGTTGAAATGTAACTTTGTCTGGTGGGGATACTGTCGGAGCTCCGGCGGCAAACGAGTATAGTAATTGGATTCCTGAAAGAGGATAATCGTGTGATAAATTAGTAATGGATTGATGTATTTAATTGATGAGATTAATGTTGAAGCTCTGATTACATGAGTTCTTGTTAATTGTAATAGTTATCAATGGTGATGGAATGGAAATTTGCAGATAAATTGGAATTGTGTTGATTAATTTAGAATGGGGATTGAAATTGTAGTAAAACGAGGAATAGGGGCTGATGGATATATACATTATTAATAGGCTTAATTTAATGGGTAATTATGAGTCGTTCATTAACTCTCATCCAAGGGATGAGATTCGTTCTCACCGTTCTCACCGAGTGATCGTTCTCACCGGATCTTGCCTCTATATATATATATATATATATATATATATATATATATATATATATATATATATATATATATATATATATATATATATATATATATATAGACTTGGGATCCGGTGAGAACCACCTTACAATGAGAATCTTGTGAGAACTCTACCTTACGAACTTTTTTTAAAAAAATTAACAACATAATTGGATTCGGCATGGTATTTTATAGCTAGAGAACATATTTTTTGGTCTAGAAAATAAATAATAGTGACGGAAATCAAGGTGAGTTACGTTTTATTTATTTGCATGCACCTACTATCTATTTTTTCGTATCTATCATTTTTCCGCCACTAATATTTATTTTCTAGACCAAGAAATATGTTCTCTGGCCATAAAATTCCATGCCGAATCCAATTATGTCATTAATTTTTTAAAAAAACCTCCGTAAGGAAGAGTTCTCACCGGTTTTCATTGTAAGGTGGTTCTCACCGGATCCCGACCCTATATAGATATATATATATATATATATGTGTATATATGTATATGTATATGTATATATGTATATGTATATGTATATATATGTATATGTATATGTATATATATATATGTATATATATATATACATATATATATATATATATACATATATATATATATGTATATAGCGTACATGTTTTCATGTATGTAGGTACATGATGGTTGCTGGAGGGTTACTGAGGCTAGCGAGCGATGATCCGATTATCGATAACATACAGATTTATGGTTTAGCTAGACTTAGAATTTTGTTATACATTGAGTACCTGTAGGGATATGCTATCTCAGGCTGCGTTTTTGTACTTATGGTTTGGTACTTAGACTTATATAGTTATCTATGTTTGTTTATTTCCACATGTATAGTTTTGTTTAAATCACCTCGTTCTTAATCATGCATGTTAAAGTTTTAATTCCGCGTAAATTTTAGCATGTTTTTATGTTTATATTTTCCGATGCGACGAGGGGTTTTACATTGTATGTCGATGACATACTCTTGATCGGGAATGACATCCTTCTATTATCTTCGGTTAAAATATGGTTAAAGAACCATTTCCAGATGAAAGATCTGGGTGAGGCACAGTGTATCTTGGGGATCCGTATCTATAGAGATAGATCGCGACGGATGTTATCACTGAGTCAGGAGTCTTATATAGATAAGTTTCTGGACAGATTCAGCATGACCAACTCCAAGAAGGGGTTGCTTCCGATGATCTCGGGGGTGCACTTGAGTAAGACTCAGGAACCTAAGACACCGGAAGAGGCCGAGCGCATGAGTCGCATTCCTTACCCGTCAGCTATAGGATCGATCATGTATGTCATGATATTGAACACGTCTAGACGTGGCATATGCTTTGAGTATGACGAGTCGGTACCAAGGCAATCCAGGTGAATCACACTGAATGGCTGTGAAAAACATTCTTAAGTACCTACGGAGGACTAAAGATTGGGTATTGACTTATGGTGGAGGCACTAAGCTTTGCGCAAACGGTTACCCAGATGCTAGCTTCCAAACGGATCGAGATGACTCGAAATCTCAGTCTGGATTCGTTTTCACTCTTAATGGCGCTGCTGTCAGTTGGAAAAACTTCAAGCAGAGTGTTATTGCAGATTCTACAACTGGGTCCGAGTACTATGCCGCTTCAGAAGCTGCAATGGAAGCTATATGGATGCGTCAGTTCTTACAAGGACTAACTGTAGTTCCTAGTTCGAATGACCCGATCACTATCTATTGCGATAATAGAGGCGCCATCTTCCAGGCTAAGGAGCCTAAGTCTAGCAACAAATCCAGACACGTACTGCGGAAAGCTCACCTGATACGAGACTACGTGGAGCAAAAGGAGATAGTGATAGACAAGATTGCGATAGATGACAACATCGCAGATCCTCTCACTAAGCCATTAAGATATGAAAAGCATGAAGGGCACGTTATTTCAATGGGAATTAAACGTGTTCATGAGTTGTATTAGTACTTTGTGGATTGGATATTGTATCTGTTTCATATACTATTTATAACACCATCGATTTTGTTTTATGTTTTGTTTTTCATGTGGATTGTACAGACAACATTGAACACCACAAAGTGAACTGAATTACATTATATTTGTTTTTGTCCGTAATCGTCTACACGAGCTGATAACTCTGGAAATTATTTTGTGACGTCGATTGATGGTGGGTTCAATAAACCATAAGTCAAACCGTTGACTGATCGATCACAGATACGAGATTATAACGATAACTCGTAGGACATTTTCGTGACGACGCAATGGAGTCCTAAATGTTACTGAACATTCGGTGCCAGGTCGTGGATAGGACGTCCATAGTGTTCCTTGAGTCGATTCTTTTGACCATCGACTGTTTCTTGAGATAAAGGGCAGTTTTGGGTGACTTTGATTTCTTTCTCACTAGCTGACCGTAACTGGGGCTAAGCAGATTTTTTTGGGTCATTTCATACTGCGCTTACATCTGCAAGATTCGAGTTGAGGAAAATATCTACCCCTTATCAGTTTTATTATTTCTCAGGGCCACTCGAGGAGTAGTAACTGTACTGAAATGCATGGCCATGCTCGAATAATGATTCGTTATCAGTTGAGTTACTCTCTAGTCGGGAAAACCACTCTTGATACAGATCGCTTGTAAAATACGACCTTTGTGAATACAGATTTGCAAATTGTTTTACATTGAGTGGGAGAAATTTAATTGGATATGAGAATCGGTTATCGCACATACACTTGTACGGACAAGTGGGAGATTGTTGGAGCTAGCGTCCTCCACAGTTAGTGGGAAATCCCGAATAAATCTCTTAAAGGAACACAGGGTATACTTTGTATTTTAGCCAGTTGATTCACGTTTATCAATAATGATTGGCTTGCTAGAAAGTTTGACGTTATTGTCATACAGATGACGGTAATCAACTGGTCCCTAAGAGTCACACCTAAAGGATGCAATCTGAGAGATATGGTTAGATGAAAATGTAATCATATTGATACCCTATTAAACTAAACGGTTAGTCAATGTAATGATGATGTAATTATTTTACTGATTAAATAATATTAGCTGAAACGAATTAAAATGTTAATTCGAAATTAAATATAAAATGTTATATTTAATTTTTGTGTAATGAAATTATTTAATAAAGATTAAATGATTTAATTAAATATAAAAGGTTATATTTAATTACTGGATTATAAATATACGATATTTATACAAGATAAAACATTACACGTAAGAGAGAATATAACAGATTCTATACAGATAGAATTTCGGTGAGCAGAGGATTTTCGGTCAGTGAGTGCTGTGTGGGACAGTAGAGCACGACACAACTGGATCAAATATTAAGTTGTTCTGTATTTGTGAAGTCCTAGACGTAGACCGATTTAGGGAATCCTAGTTGATGTCTAATAGCAAGGTAGTTTGCAGCTATAAATAGGACATACCCACGGCACATATGGCTTACGAGTTCCACACGACTGACTCCCTCGCTCTCTCTCTAGCTTTCATCTTACACAAAATTAAAGGTAATTTTGCAGTTTCTAGCTTAGGAAGGGGTATTTCTTGGAACATCTTGGGTGCAACAATTAGGAGGATATCTATTTTGATATCTGATCTTAGGCCTTTGTAAGGACAGAAGGTTAATTCTTTTTTTCAATATTTGTATCTCGTATTTCGTTTATGACTATAAATCGTACCTTATAAATTCGTTATAATCCTACATATAAAGAATTGGGAATATATACAGATATTTTCCCACAATTTGACCGTCCTTTCAACGGTAAATCATAAACCCTAGCCCAAAGCGGAACATGATATAACTGTCTATCAGAGAGTTTCCCCTCACAGGAAGGGTCATTAAAACACCATATGTATTTATCAAAGTGCCACCTTCAATGTTGGAAATTTGAACGACCCGAAGTTCATTTCTAGAACATTATTGCGTGAGACACCTCATACCCATAATGTTGCTTCGTAAATGAGTATTTGTGCCACTATAGTTTCAGTCTCTTGTACTAATGCTTCAGTAGTTCAAACATGAAATCATTGAAAAAAAATGTCTCTGTTAATTGTGACCAGATTGGTGGTGGTCTGACAGTCCGAGTCATTTAACTCGGATGTGATTTTTCCTTTGAGCATTCTTGGTTACCTAGATATGACCTGATGCTTTGTGTGCTTGCATGTTGGGGTGACAGGTTGATCTTAAGTTTGGAACTTGCAAATTGGCAGTACACAATGAAGGATATTCTAACTTAGCTCAGGAAAGAAATGGCCGCCCCTCATAATCGGAAACTTATTCAACCTCCAGAAGGGACCTACTTTTAGCCAAACAAACCTGCTTCTATGCTGGAAAAGCTTTATAACAGCGCAGGCTTAGTGGTCTTATAATTCGCGTACATAGTTTAATCATCTGTACTCTTGTTATTGAAGTCGTGACAAGTAAAATTATCTGACATTGCTTGCTTATTGCTCTGTTCAATTGTATTGCCAGTGTGTTTTTTGTTGTAAGGTCTATGAACTTTGAGTCTTTGAGGCTCGAATGTGAAACCTTTGTTGACAAATCTGTTATCTCTGCAATCTGTATTTTTCTCTTTTATATATAGTTTTTGCATTGCTCCTCACTTCTAAATTTTATTTTTGCACTCACACCATTCGATTCACGAGGTATTTAAGAACGGAATCGAACTTGAGACTGTTTAAGTTGGATCAATTCGTACACTTGATCTAAATGCAATAAAACGGCAGTTTCAAACCGAAGATCTGTCACGAACAAAGGATTATGATCAACGAAATTCTCGCCAAATATCTCGAAAAAATTCTATTCAATGCAAATTATTTATTTATTAGCATATAAATTTTAAAATTAAAAATAATAAATTACGTTAAATGGAAGACAAAGTAATAAATTACGTTAAACGGATTTAAAAAAACTATGTCCATGGAGAAGATGAAAAAATTTATCTCCACCGTGGACACACGTTGAAATTCATGGTGTGGTTCATGGAGGGGAGGAAGATATTTATCATCCATCGATAGATGATAAATGCCTTCATCCCCTCTATGGACTAAACCCAATGAATATCTTCATCTCGTCCATGGACAAACGTTGAATGTCATGGTCTTGTCCATGGAGGGGATGAAAACATTCATCATCCATCCATGGAGGAATGATGAATGTCTTCATCCCTTCCATGGACAGACGAAAAAATTCAACATATGTCCATGGAGGAGATGAAGATATTTATCATTTCTCCATAGACAGACGTTGAATGTCGTGGTCTTGTCCATGGAGGGGATATTGATATTCAGCATCCATCCATGGTTAGATGATGAATGTCATCATCCTTTCGCAATGAATTAAAATTATCAAGATCTACCACTAAATTAACCCGGAATTATAAATTAAACACAAATTAATTAACTAACGATGTTAAAAAGTTGATAATTAATCGAAAAATGTGTTGAGTTTGATTCCGCCATGAAAATTAGCGAGTTCAGATAATTTTTGTTGTTTTTATTTTTTCGGTTTTTTCATGAAATTATTGGGTTTTTCATGAATTTCAGAGAAAATTTTTAGAGAGAGAAAGTGTTCACAAAATGTGCAAGGGTATTTTCATCATTTTTATGAAAAACGCTGACCACGTTTACTGAAACGCCGACTACATTTATTAACCCCCTTATAATTGAGGTCCTTAAACTTATTATCCCCCATAATCTAGGTCCTCATTTTATTGTTAACTCGTGCATTGCCTAGAAAATAATGATTTTTTATTATTATTTATGAAAGTAGTTAATATTTAGGGTAAATTGATTATAACACCCTTATAAATTCTACTTTTTGAAAATTACTCCCTTATAAAACAAAAGTTGAAAATTACTCCCATAAAATCTTATTTTTTTCTAAAATTGCTCCCATTGTACGATTCTGGCCAAAAAAATAGAATATTCTAGATTTGCCCTTGACATTAGTTGCCTGAGCTATGTTACACAATTATATTTCAAAAACACAATTACAAACACGGTAGAAACTTATCAAACCCAATTCTATCTCTTACACACCATCTCATCTATTCTCATTTAATTTAATTTTCTAATCTAATTAATGATAAGTTAAGAAGAATCACCATCATCACCGTCATCATCCATCACGCTATACCCAGATAATTTGGTATGCATTCAATTAATTCCTTAATTTAATACTGGATGCTATACGCAGATAATGGAGTACAGTGTAAAATATGTTTCAACATTTTTGTGAGGAAATGTTCGTCGGTGTTGATTTCGTCTGATCACCAGAGTCGAATGTGACAGAATAAATGGGATGGTAGGGTGATTTGTTGAATTCTTGAAATTGTAAGTGAAAACCGAAGTATATTCATGCATGTCGAATAATTATTTTTCTTGACTCTCAGTGTTCAGAAAATACATTTGCTGATTCCTGCAGGGTACTTACTGCAAACTTCTTTAACGGAAGATTATCAGAAAATTGTTTGCCAGCTACTTATTCTCCTTCGCGTGTTGTTTTTAGTTCTTTATTTCTCTTGTATGATATGTAAAAATTTGGTTCCATACAGATCTCGAATTTTGAAATATGGTATAAAGAAGATATCTTTTTACCTTAATACGGAATCGTTGAAAGTTTTCACCTTGATAATTGAAGAGATTTAGAAATGGAGGCACATATGATTGAAGAATATTCAATTAGAGAGAAAGGGGAAAAACAAATTACCAGCACTCAAAATGGAGAATGAGATTTATGGTGGTGTTATAATAAGGGCTAAGGGCAATATCGTCCTACAAAATATAATTAAGTACCTATTTCAAATTATTATCGGAATATTATCTTTTTATTGGCCGGAATCCTAAAATGGGAGCAATTTTAGAAAAATTAGCATTTCGTGGGAGTA
Source organism: Silene conica (assembly GCA_029255685.2). Classification (NCBI taxonomy): domain Eukaryota; kingdom Viridiplantae; phylum Streptophyta; class Magnoliopsida; order Caryophyllales; family Caryophyllaceae; genus Silene; species Silene conica. The sequence goes on from CM055315.2 coordinate 66,270,770, forward strand.
ATTTTCGAATTTTGTTTTATAAGGGAGTAATTTTCAAAAAGTAGAATTTATAAGGGTGTTATAATCAATTTACCCTAATATTTATCCCATTGTAAATTTAAGACATCCAAAATTTGATACATCCTCTATTTATTAAGAGAGTAAGAAAACTAAGGGGTCGTTTGGTTCAAAGTTTGGGAATGGAATGGATTGTGATGAGAATCCAGGGCTGGAATGGAGTTAGAGCCCCATACCTTTTAATATTTGTTTGGTTTGATTTTGTAATGGATTCAATCTCCCATTCATTGTGTTTGGTTCACATTTTGGAATGGATTCAATATCTATTTTTTTCTCTAATCACTTAAGACGAAAGTATCCGTCTTAACTAATAACTCATTTACATAGATAAGACAAACTTAAGACGAACGATTTCAAAACTAAAATGAACAATAAAAATTAATCAAGGGCCATAAATTTACACGTTTATGCAATCAAGAAAATGAATCTATCAAAACCAAATTACAAGATTAGAGTTGCAAATCAAATTTACGTCGCCAAGCAAGCTAGTTAATCTAATCTAATGTCGAATCTATGATAAGCAAGATTGCATAATTTTTGTTAATTTTTTACATGTTTCAACCTCACAAATGACTTATAATTTCAACCTCACAATTTATTTCAATTTTTTACACATTTCATTCAACCTCACAATTTTTTTAAAATTTTTTACACGTTTTAATTAATCAAGTACCATAAATTCACTTAAGACGATGAAAAAAGTAGGAGATGAAGACTTACATGAACAATAGCAATTTGGGGGGTTTTTTCTTTCTTTCTTAATTTTAGGGTTTGTATCAAGGGGGGATTGGATTTAGAAACTTGGGGAAACACTAGAGTATGGGATTCCAAGGGGTTGGGGTGGATTTAGAATCCATTGGGTTTCTAAATCCATTCCAAAAGTGCCCAACCAAACACTTGAATGAGTAATACCCATTCCATTCCATTCCATACCCCCAACCAAACACCCCCTAAAATAGTTTCACCCTAAAATACACCTCCTTAAATACACAAAAACTTTAAAGAGACGGTTTTTTAAAGTCTTTATTAAGAGACCTCTTACATAATGGAACGAGAAATTCGCTAAAGTTTTTGTTTTCCTATTATATCTAACACTAAATTAGTGAGAGGGGTCTATCACGAAAGCTATTGTCTTAAATAAGGAAACAAATAAGATTGGCAACATCGGTCGATATTGTAGGCCGTCAATAGAAGGGTTAGAAGAGAGAGGAAACAGTTGGTTAAAAGTGTTCAAAGATGATGAAGATAAATAACGGAAGATTTAGGCAGTCGGCTCAGATAATCACACACTTCGACAGTATCTCACCCACACAGGAAACACACACACATGGCTTGACAGTTACAACTTACAATGGCGGCTTAGCCCTTAACAGGGATTTGGGACCAGGGGCCTGTTTTTAAGGCCATTTAACACACTTTGAGATGCCTGCTTCTAACATTAAATATCCGGTTATAACAAAATCAACTACTCCAAACATTCATACCCTTGTGCTTTTCACGTCATTTTCATATTCTATGGTCTTGACTCTTGACCTCAAACTAATTACAATTTACAACCCATACTCTACTTATATTCTGTGAAATTGCTCTTTTAGCGTATCTTTTAAGAGATCGCAAATTATAAAGAAAATATCTTATATTTATAAGAACTAGTGTATAACCCGTGCGTTGTACGGATTCTAAAATAATGGGCTAAATGTAAAATGTTTAAGAGCGTCTTAGTCACTATAGTTTAGAAAGGATTGTAAGACAATTATAGTGCTAACATAATTTAACAAACAGTCTTTGTTACTTCAACTTTGATTTTATCAGTTAAGAAAATGACTTTTGGATGACACATTTTTTTTCCCCTTTGAATAGAAGTTTTGAGAGGTCTAATTAGTAAATTGAAAAACATGACAACTCATTCGTATTTTAACTAGTTTTAAACCCGTGCAAATTGCACGGGGTTGCTTTCTAAAATTTTGTATTTTAGAAAATGTAATAAATAATGATCATCTTTAATTAAGATTTTTAAATTGTATTATAAAAAATTATTATGTTTTGATTAGTCATTTGTTGGTATAATTATTATCTACTACAAAGATTATGATTTATGAGTGTAGTTTGGATCATGTACTTATGTACACGAATACTATTATAAGACAGTTTTATAATAAAATTTTGTTAGATCGACTTATATATTTGGGAAGTTATCGAGTCGTTATCAGTAAAACAATTTTTTTTCTTTTAATACATATAAACATTTCATTCATTTTCCTCTAGACAACTTTAAAAAATAAGGGTTTAACCAATTTTTTTTAACAATTATGATTACTCTCAGTTACTCGATATTCCGTACTACTCCTATGAATTATAGTTATTCAATTTATCACAAATTCTCATTTGTGACGGACATATCCGTCGCAAGTTTGCGACGGGTTAATTAATACCCAACAAAGGAGATTAGACAAAAGTTAAGTATCTAGGGAGTAAGATTTTGTTTTGTCTTATTTACCAATATGAGTAATATTTGCCCCGTCGCAAGTTTGTGACGGATATACCCGTCAGAAGGAAGACTTGCTGTCAGTTTATATTACTCCATATTATGTTATTGTTTAATTGTCGTCACACAATTGTTGAATATCGTGTTTTTTAAATTAATTTTTTCCGAGACGAAACTGATGAATTTAATGTACTTTCGATATTATTCATAATGAATTGATGTTTGTAAACTTATAAATTGTTAAAAAAAATCACAAATTCTCATTTGTGACGATAATATTCATCGCAAACTTGTGACGGGTCAACTAAACTCATTTGGGGAGATAAAGACAAATTATTTGCAATTTTCTATATACTTTCATTCTTGTCTTATCTAATCAAGTGGTATACTTGACCCGCCGTAAGCTTGTGACGGATATACCCGTCACAACTCACAAGAGAGACCTATTGAAAAAAAAATAAAGCTCAAGTTTATTGTTGCATTAGACGTCACTTTTTGTGACATTGATCAATTGATGATTTAAATTACTATAAATTGTAAATAAATGTAAAATTTCTCTAAAAAACCATATTGTAATTTTTATTTTTATCAATGAGAATTTCCAATTAATTAATTTCCTTAGCAAGTGGTTGCATGAAATTTGTTTGTCTGAAGATTGTTCGCCAAATAAGTACTATGGTTGTTGACTTGTTGTTTAATAAATAAAAAGTAAATTATGCTCATTGAGATTTATGATGATACTTTCTTTTTGAGATTTTAATATTCATTATTGCAATGGGTGCTACAATAATGAATAATACTTCATATTTAGTATGAATCCAGTATTTATCATTTATTCATTTTGATGGTATTTTGTTCACGCAACTTTTTTTCTTTTTAAAAATTCTAAATTATTATATTTTATATATAGGATATTTAATATATTAATTGTACTTAATCTTTTTTTCCATATATTTTAACATTTATTTTTGTAATGTTTCTAATTTTTCATTACTTAGTTGTCGATGTATTTATTTTTTAAAAGTTAATAATTATTTAAAATTATTACATGCATCTATAAGTTTGTGATCGTTTTTCGTCAAATATTATGCTTATTTTCCCTCATAATGCTCTTTTTTTCATTTTTCTTATTATATTAATATTACTTTTTTCTTCTGTATTTTTTGTTTTAATTTTGTTTAATCTTGTAACTATAATTTTAACGATTTTTCAGACGATATTAATTGTGAATATCTAAAAATTTATATACTTATTTTAACCGTTTTTATTCTAAACATTTGGTAAATGTTTTTGTCTTAATAAATAAGATGTTTCGACTGTAATTAATGAATTTCGTTTTAAAACTATTTTCTTTCCCTTTCTTTTAATTTATTTATTTTTTATTGTATAAATATAAAACCCTTCACTAAAAAAAACTATAAATAAGTGCTACATTTTTCTTTTTTTAGTTGATTACTGTTAAATAATTTGGCGTATAATTTCATGAATTTAATTTAAATATTGAAGCATATAAAGATGTAATTTTTTAGCCTAATTTAAATAAGTTATCAATGTTCATATACAATCAAGCCTTATTCAAAGCAATTTATTTGGCCTGATTTAAAGACGTAATTGAAAGACGTAACTCTCATAAATGGTACGGTGGTTATTCAAAGTAATTAATTCTTAAAACTAAGTGGTCCCTTGAGTTTCCTTCTTTTAAGGATTGATCGACAACTAAGCAACGTGGTTGTTGCTTTTATATATAGGATTCACTTAACACTATATTATGCAATATGCACATATGACTTTTATTTTCACCTTATCACTTTCAAGTGTATCGCTTTCACACCTTTGGAGCGTTGGCCTTCTTTCTAGCGCAATCACGTGTTTTTCATGTTGAGTTAATACACATTGCTCTTAAGAAGTTTAGAATCATAACGAATAAATTTTCAATAGAAATTATATTAAGGTAAAACTCAAGGTATTTTTTGGAGTAAATGAGGAATAAGCAACCCTTATTATACGCAAAAGATGTGGCCTACATTTTTGGAGGTTCAATTTTTTGCAATTGACTATAGTGTCGAAATCTACATGTGTTTTTCTTATGCTTAATCGTGAGAAAGAAAATAGGATAGGGAATTTCTTGGTGCGTAGTATACGGTATTGAAAATAAGAAGTAGAGTAATTGGTTAAATGTTTATAATTTGAATAATATATATTTAAATAAACACTGAACTATACATTATCTGCCTTTTATCAAATTAAAGTTGATATAATTAACCCTTAAAATAAAGCAATATGTTGACTTTATTCCGATAACTCTTCGATGTAGGAAATATGCTACTTCTAACTAAAATATATAAAAAAAAAGTAGTTTAAGATATTTAGAATTTTATTTTACAATTAACTCTATTGTTAAAATTTCCTTTAAAATATCTTTCACTTCTCTTATAGAATAGGACGGAGTATTATCTATTCTAAAAATTTTTAATCCATATTTACTTTCTTTATTCCCCTAATTTTTCAATATGAGATACATTGGTACTTCTAATTAAGATTTAAAAAATAATAAATTCTTAAATTGTTTTATACCATATTTACTTTCTTTATTCCCCTAACTTTTCGTTGTGGGATATTATCTACTTTCGTCTTACCTAATAATTTCTTTATAATTTGTGTAATAACTTTTCTAAACTCATTTACGAGTTAGATTACTATAATTTGGTGAGGAGAAATGAACAAAAATTAAAGAGAAGGGAAATAGATAGAATAGGAGACTGTATAGTGTATAATATACGGAATTGAAAATAAGTAGAGTAATTTGCTAATTGTTTATTGTAATTTTGATCCAATTCTAAATTCTGGTAATATTTATTTTGGCGAACAACAACATTATATGTCATTTGCTTTTGTCAAATTGAAGTCATATAATTGGTCCTAAACTGAAGGAACATGCTAGCTTTATTTCTTTAACTTTTCAATGTGGGATAAATTGCTACTTTTAATTAAAAAAAATTAAAAATTTAAATAGGTAGTTTTAAAAAGTTGAAACTTTATTTTATTATTTACTCAACTGTCTAATATTATCTATTCTAAAATTGTTTAATATCCTATTTCTTTTCTTTATTCCCCTAATTTTGCAATGGGAGATATATTGATACTTCCAGTTAAAAAATTTACTATATTAAATTTTTAAATTTTTTTATACCCTATTTTCTTTTTTTCCCCAACTTTTGCATGTGAGCTATATTGTCACTTCTAACTAAAATATAAATAAAGAAATAAATTATATAGGTAATTTAACAATGGATTAAGTCATTTCTCTAATATGTACTATTTTTCTTCGGGTTTGTATATATATCTATACACAAAAAAACCTTTTTATTTGTTTAATCTCTTGGAGACAACAATTTTCTCCTTGGAATATGCTCGTACGATCTTCGATCGATAGTGATAATAGAATTTGTATTCAATAATAAATAATTAGATGAAATTATGCATTAATATTTCACGATTCCATTGATTCTTATCATAATGAAACTATGAAGTACTATACTGTTTAATTCCTAAAAATGGAATTGATTGAATAAGATAATTAAAAGAGTAAGTCTCCTCAATGACGACGTCTTAATAAGTTTATTGAGAGGTTATTTTTACACTTTTAAGAGAAACTTATACGAAAGATAATAAAATAGGTACAAATCATGATTGAAGATAAAATAGGTACATTTACTATGTAAATAGGTACGAAATTACTATGTAACGATCAATAATAAAAGGGTCACGAAAAACAAATAAATGAGTACGAAAATGTTCTTTCAATAATTTAGGTGTAATTGAAAAGTTAAGAGGCGGTAAGTAGACAAACTAACAACAATTGAATTTTTGCATATACTTCATAAAATTTGCGAATCATGATGAATGGACAGATTCTTATAAAATTAGTTTCTCCATACAACCAAGGATTAGAAAATGAAATTCCGGTGAGACATTGGCCGGAAAAAAAAGATGGGTTTTATTTCACATTTTGAAAAAGTCAAGGGGTCAATTACTCCAATTTTACAATCCACTAAAGTAAAGTGGTAACCTTATTTTGTTAATTAACTCTACTTCTTAATATTATCTACTTTAAAATTGTTTGATACCATATATTCTTTCGTTATTTTCCTAATTTGTCAATGTGGGATATATTGTTTCTCCTAATTAAAATTTTAAAGCTATTTTATACCCTATTTTCATTTTTTATTCTCCTAATTTTTCAATGTGCGATATATTGTCACTCATACTTCTAATTTAAAAAACATTTGAATTCTAAAATTGTTTTTTATACCATATGTTTTTCTTTGTTCTCATAACTTTTAGATGCGGGATATATATATTACTACTTCTGATTCAAATCTACAAAAAAAATAAAAATAAGTGTTTTAAAAAAAGTATATCTGTTTTATTTTCTTTGTTTCTGATGCGTGCATATTATATACACTTTTGAGCATCTTTTGGCACACATCTAGGCATTTATACATGTTTTATACACTGTTTTACCCGAATTCGCTTCTTTGTGTCTTTCTTCTCATTTTGCAGGAAAGTACACGAAAGTCGCAAAAACCATGTCAATCTGTCACAAATAAGCTACTTTGAGGAGATGGGACTTGAATAAGAAACTTGAGAGCGTCGAAAGTGCATTTATCAGAGGAAAAGAGCTTAAACCAGAAGGAAAACGAAGTACATGAGCAACTAGGACAACAACGAGCAATCTTGACTAATAAAGCTTCGATCGAGCTCTGGTGTTTACTCGATCGAAGTGATTCTGCAGAGGAAAGCCTCTATCGACTGTTCTCATACTCGATCGAGGGGAATACAGAAGATGTAGTGGGATCGAAGACATTGAGGCTTCGATCAAAGGCCCGTGGAAGAAGAACTACTCGATCGAGTGATTCTGTTACTCGATCGGGCAACTCACTTATGGCCTCGGTTTCCGCATTTCAGTTTTTAGGTTAAGATCAGTAGTGTTAACCTAATCTCCCTATATAAGGATTAGGTTTAACACTAATTGGTATTCAGTTTTGCATAATTCACTTTTCTATTCACTACTTTACATTTTACAAACACAGTTAGTAGTTTTCTAGGTTTTGCTTAAGGTTTTCATTCACAGTAACATTTCCGGATCTTTGGTTGTTCATCATTCTTTGCCACTACTCCTTATTATTGTAACCTTTCTTAATCTTTCATCTTTATTACGTTTTAGTTTTTTTCCTATCATTACCACTATTTAATTAGTATTGCAAAGGTTAGTTTAGATCCCGAAACCATGAGTAGCTAATTTTCTTATTATGTTAGGATGAGGGAAGTCACGGCAATAATGTCATAGGATTCACATGTTAGTCGTCTCTGCGATGAGGTTTGTTTATAAGCAATATAATCAGAAAACTAGTTGATTGAGTGCACGCATGAGACCGGTTTATCTAGTAAAACTTCACCTGGATCGAAAGATTGGTAGAGTAGGCTTGCTTAGGACAATCGATATAACCTTGCTGGATCGAAAGATTGGTTGGGGAGTCTAGGGTGATTTGAGACCGAAAGGAGATAATCACTACTCACCTTATCAATGATTTGACTGACCTAGTATTTTCGCATGACATGAACTGCCGCGGTGACCCGATTCCTGACATATTTCCCCTCGTAATCGTTAAAAATCAATTTTAATAACTTTCGTGTCTTCGTAATTCTTGTTTTTTAGTAATTAGTTAATCAACAAACAAAAAAACCCCCCATTTAGTGACCAATATATTGACCTTAAGTTAAGACTCTGCCTCCCTGTGGGATTCGACCCTACTATCACTAGCTTCTATTAGTTGTACCTAGGATTATCTTTGACCGTATACACGACAGACGTGTCAGTTTCCTTCACCCTCCATTGTGATAATAATGGGACCATCTTCCAGGCTAAGGAGCCAAAATCTAGTAATAAGTCTAGGCATGTACTTAGAAAATTTCATGTAATAAGAGATTTCATTGAAAGAAAGGAAATGGCGATTTGTAAGGTTAAGACGGAAGATAATATAGCTGATCCGCTCACCAAGCCTTTATCGCAGGCAAAGCATGAAGGCCATGTAGTTTCCATGGCGCTGAAACGATTGCCAAACTTGTATTAGATTGGGATATTGAATGAAAAATGTTGTTTTATTGTCATATCATAATCGCATTTGTCTTTTAAGCTATTTATTACTTTGTCATATCCAACTGGGTTGTAGAGACAAGCTTTGAACCCCATTAAAGTGAACTTTGATTGACATTATAATTGTCCCTAGTTTCCACTATGAGGTCACGTCTCAAGGTAACTAGATTGTGAGGCGATTGATGGCAAGTTTTGTAAAACCCCTGCGAAAGCGGAAATAGAAAACATACAAAGTACTAAAAGTGCAGCGGAATTAAAACTTTTTAAAGTAACTAAACATGCGAGGTGCTTTAGTAATCTAAACATACGGAAGATAAAACATAAATAATTATATAAGTACTATACAAAAGCAGCCCGGGATAGGGTATCCCTACAGGCACAAAATACTGAAAACATAAGTATAAGGTCTAGATACACGATAAAGGTAAACATCGATGATTGGATCATCGCTCGCTAGCCTCAACGTAACAGCCTCATGTACCTACACACATACAACATGTGCGCCACAGTCAGTGGGGAGTGGATAGAGCTCTCAAAGCCACCTAATGTCATACAACATCGAACATAGATATGTATAAGTATTATACTCTAACATAAACAATCATGTGAAGCATATATTTCAATATCTCAAACTTCTATCATCATGCAAATACTATGCAAAGGCTCTCAACCAACTTCGGAAACTATTTGGAAGGAGAGCCGGTTTCCCTTTCGGTTGCCCGGCCGGGGGGTCTTTCAATACAAACCATTTCCGAAACTAGCCAAAGAGTCATCCAATGCCTTGGATGAACAATTCTAAAATCAAGAACACACTATCTATCACAATCAATCAGCAACATCTGACACTGTACCCCAACTCAGGCAAGCAGATGAAAATCAGCAGTATATAACACTGTACTCCAACTCAGGCAAGTATATATAACAATCAGCAATATCAAACCATGACCCCAACTCAGGTATGGAAGGATACAAATACACACTACATGGGAAGACTCATATAACGACTCCATTATACAACAACAGCATGTCTACTTAGCCTCAGCAAATACAATCCCCTGGTAGAACGATCGAAACGATATACGGTCCTAGTCTAAATATGGCCAGACTCTCGAGGTATAATCCTTCCTCGATTCGACAAGTATCCCCAAACCTAGGATACCCCCAAGACTCGAACTAGCTAGGGACGAGATACCCCCAACTCAGAGCGGACTATCTAAAACCTGACCGTCAACGCGCAGGAGACGGTCATACCAAGACATAATACAATCTTGGTGAGACAAGAGTCGTATAACAGCTCATAGAATACATCCACATGCATAAACACACCTCAAAACCAAAGGCATACCAAAACTGTGACCTAATCCAAATCACAGTTCCAAAACTCCATTTCTAAGACTTACTCAATTCTTAACCAATATACAACTGATGAACATTCAAACCGAAATTTATTTAACCCCGGGAATTAAGCCGAGGGAGAGCCGGTTTCCCTTTTGGTTGCCCGACCGGGGGGTCTCTATCCTCACTCTATTCCCGAATCCAATATAGTGCCACCCGAACTCCGGGGACTCCAAACATGCATACAAGGCATACGGAAAAAGAATCAATGCAATCCGACATGTGAATCAAAAGTTATAAGCAATTCAATATGCAACAGGGGCTCTCAGCCGGTCAGCCACAGGCAGCCGGTTGGCCGGCTGAGAGTCCAAGACTTCTCAAAAATAACTTCAAAAACCAATAAGGGCTCTCAGCCGGTCAGCCACAGGCTACCGGTTGGCCGGCTGAGAGTCCTTAACTCTCAAAATCTACCTTTAAAATACCAAAAAGGGCTCTCAGCCGGTCAGCCACAGGCTGCCGGTTGGCCAGCTGAGAGTCCATTACTCCCAACAACAACATCAAAATACCAAGAAGGGGCTCTCAGCCAGCTAACCGGCTGCCGGCCGACCGGCTGAGGGTCCTTCCTAAGTTGTCTTCAAAATCCACATATAAGACTCTCAGCCGGTTGACCGGCCGCCGGTCAACCAACCGGCTGGGAGTCCCTGTTCCCAAAATCGCACATTTCGACAATTGAAATCGTTCCCAATCCTTCCTATACATGTTTCTAAGTAATAATTCGGCATTTCCAGCATGTATACCACATCAAATAGACATAGAAACATGTATACAAACAACCATTCCGTGACTTAACAACAAAATCACAAATTAAACCGGTCTTAGCATGTATACTCTTAAATCGACTTCCTCATCAAATTCATCCTTAAATCTTCACAAAAATCAGTTTATGTAACAATATAAGAACATTAATGACTCAATGACTATACTAGCATTCATCAAACACAACTAAAATCACATAATGTGCTAATTTAGACAAAAAGGCCGAGTTACTCGTAATCGTCACCTTTACTCCGCGAGTTCACCGGGTTCCTCTTCAATGATCACAAGCTCTTCCTCCGGGTTACTACAAGCACCACCTAAAAGCACAAAAACACCAATTAGGAGGCTAATTTCGTGATTAGGGCAAAACAGTCCCGAAATGAAGTTTCACGAAACTGAAAATGAAAGTGATAGAAAGATCATAAATCTCGCGAGGATTCCGAATATACAAATTTTACCTCGATACGAGTTCGGGAAGGCCTCGAGATGATCCTTTGAAGTTTCTTAAAGAAGAAGAGAAATGGAGAGATTGAGTCACTGTGTTTGTGTTTTAGGGTAAAATGAAATGTCGATGGATGAAGGAGGAGGGTTGTCCTTTTTACTTAAAGAGTTGGGTTTGCTTTATTTAAGTGAAGCGGGAATATGAGACGCGATATTATTAAATACACAAGGCGTCTTAAGATTAAATGATTTTAAGACGAAACGTAACGGAAATCTTAAAAATATAAAATACGATTATTATTAAATTATTAATAAATTCCGGAAATTACTTTATCTTTTTAAAATATTCCTTTACGAAAATGCGGGATGTTACAATCACCCCATCTTTCAAAAAGTTTCGGCCTCTAAACTTGAAAGCAGTTACAAGGACAATGTTAAAATCAAAATTTTCACTGAACCTGATATTTAAAAACTCAAGTTTCTTTCACAGGTTTCGAAAACGATTTCCAAGGCACAAGTCTTCGTCAATGGACGTTTGGAGTTCTCGTTGTACATTCAAGATCTCGACATTCCAAATCTGAGACGAGTCCCAAAATTAAGTCACTAAAAACCCAAAATTTAGATCGATCTGGTGTCGGCAAGCATTGTTCAGGTTATCGGACGTCTCCAATAACGAGTTCAAATGACAAAACGACGCTGAGATCAATCAAATTGCAAGTCATGAAAATCTTTTAAACATGGTTTTCCTGAAAAATTATCACTGAAACTTGTCAAAGTTGAAAGATTATCCATTTCCTTTAACTAAAATCCTTTCGAAGATAGACTTTTATTTCCAAACTTTCAAAAAGAGTAAAGTTGTAAAAATCCAACAAGTTTACGATTGACTGAAAGAAAGGCAGCTTAGCGGATTTACAGGAACATAAAAGAGAGTCGGTGCACGGGAGAGATTGTGATTTAGAACAAATGATTCCATAGGCTCGGGTTTCTCGAAATTCTCACAAGGTTCTCATCTCTCTCTTCCCAAGTTAAGCACTCTGATTACGGCTTTTGGCAGATCTTTTCCTTAAACAACTCAAAACTACTCTAACCATAAAGGAACCTTCACCACATCGTTCCTCAAACAACCTTTCACAAGCGGTCCTGAACTTCTAAACTCGATTCTAGGGATAAGTTGACGTCCTCAAGTTCAGACTCATCGCTATAACATGAACATTCGCAATAAGGCTTTACAAAAATCACAATTCCCGAATCCTCAAGTAGCCTTTGAATGATAAATACTTTGTTATTATACACTCACGATGTCGTACTATACCAGAATTCCTCAAAATACGCAAGTTACCCTTATTCCAGTTCGAATTATTCCCAAGGTTTGGATATACAAATTCTAAGATTCTTCAAATGACAACTGTATCTATTTTTCCCAATTTACTATTAAGTCAACGAGTTCCTATTCCTCATCAAGTTATTCCAAATTGTCCACCTAACAATGGTGCATCACCCAGTTCCATCAAGTACTTCTCTAAGCAAACGCTGAGATCCACTAAGTAACTTAAGTTCACACTCAGTCAATTTCACATGTCAAATTGTAGATGTCTCCACATTCTCACTCTGTCACTAAAAGCTCTTGTTCCTCAAAATATATGGTTCTCTCTGTACTCCAATACTTTCTAAAGATTAAGTATCACTAGCTTACCTCACCCATCCAATAGTCATCATTACTATCTAAAGCAAGTTCCTCTAAATTCACCCAAGACTCCAAGTATTTACTTTGAATTCTCGAATGGTACTCCCAAATCTATCAATGCGCATGATTCAATAGAGTTCTCATATCTAAGTTCCACATAATGCCATGTATAAAACTCCACTTAACATAAGTATTTCATCATTCACTTCCACTCTTCCAATTGGTGAACACATAGACACTAGGGTCACCCACAGCATGTCTCACAATACCTCATAGGTTTTCCTCAAACAACAATATGTCCCAAAACACGGATTGCGGTTATCCTAAGGGAAATTCCTCAAGATCCATTAAAATCAAGTTACCTCACACGAGCCATGGGAGGGTGGTTTCAGATGTAGGGTCAAATCCAGAAGCTATGCAAGTAGTTTCCAAGGTACGATGGAAGACAATTCAAGAACGGAGGCACACAAGAAGGGCAACGATAAGAACTTGGGGTCTTAGAAGAAGATGGGAGGGAAAAGTCAATGGTGAAGACATACCAGTGATCAACTGAGGGCAAGTCTCGGCAGCAGCTCTGCTCATCACGTACACACTACCCTTGGTCTTGGGCTTTCGAACAGCACCAGCAGCAGTGGCAGTCCTCCCAACAACAGTCTTCCTCTCCGGGCACTCGAAGAAGCGATGCCCAAGCTTCCTGCAGGTGTAGCATAAGTAAGGATCACCGTCGCAGTTAACACCAGGATGCAGGGCTTTGCGACACTTGAAACACTTCAGGGAAAGATCAGGTGCAGGTCGAGGATCCCTGGCTTTGGAGGAACCAACTTTCTTGAACTTTCCATGCTGAACTTCTGGAGAAACAGATGAAGGGTCGAAGGGTCTCTTCCCATGGGAGCGAGCCTGGGGGGAACTGGGAGCAGAAGAAGCTCTAGCCTCAGCATCTATGGCCTTAATCGAATTCTCGGCCCAAATAACATCGTCGTACACATCTACGAAAGAAGTAACATCTCTGCGAACCATACTCTCGATGCGGGGACCTAGCTTCCCTTTTAAGAAGTATACTCTCTTGGATTCATCCCTTACGAACCGAGAAGCAAAGTGAGCCAACTGATTATACTTGTCCGTGAACTCATGTACTGTCAAGTCTCCTTGCTTAAGATCCATGAACTCCTTTAATCTCTGTGAACGAAGCTTTTTAGGGTAGAAGCGGGTCTCTAACTTGTCTTTGAACACATCCCAATCAAACAACGGGTCAAGGAGGAAACTTGGACCAGTAAACATCCACCAACGGTCTGCCTCGAATGTCAGGAAGTGAGCAGCTAAACGTACTATATCCTCCCTAGCAACTGAGTATAAGGCAAAGCTCTTCTCCATATCTCTAAACCACTCTGAGAGAGTAACAGGGTCAAATTCACCTCCGTAGGTCTTAGCATGGCTCCTAGCCATCTGAGTGGCAATCCAGGAGAAGTCACCACGTCGGTTAGCATTGTTACCAGGCGGAGGGGGAGGAGGAACAACTTCAGCCTGAACCCTCTGGTTCTCTAAGACTTGCAGAGGTGCTTGCATTATCGTATTCTCTGCGGCTGAGGGTCTCACCATTCTTCAAAAGAGAAAACGGTGTTACCTTAACAATTAACAAGTACAAACAGTCAACCACTTGTCCTTAAGTCTACCCAAATCTCTCATTCATTATTCAATTTATTGGTCAAGTTAAGTTTGGGGGATTACATGAGTGCGTCGGGAGCGATAACGCTCTGATACCAACTGTAAAACCCCTCGCGAAAGCGGAAATAGAAAACATACAAAGTACTAAAAATGCAGCGGAATTAAAACTTTTTAACGTAACTAAACATGCGAGGTGCTTAAACAATCTAAACATACGGAAGATAAAACATAAATAAGTATATAAGTACTATACAAAAGCAGCCCGGGATAGGGTATCCCTACAGGCACAAAATACTGAAAACATAAGTCTAAGGTCTAGCTACACGATAAAGGTAAACATCGATGATTGGATCATCGCTCGCTAGCCTCAACGTAACAGCCTCATGTACCTACACACATACAACATGTGCGCCACAGTCAGTGGGGAGTGAATAGAGCTCTCAAAGCCACCTAATGTCATACAACATCGAACATAGATATGTACAAGTATTATACTCTAACATAAACAATCATGTAAAGCATATATTTC
Source organism: Silene conica (assembly GCA_029255685.2). Classification (NCBI taxonomy): domain Eukaryota; kingdom Viridiplantae; phylum Streptophyta; class Magnoliopsida; order Caryophyllales; family Caryophyllaceae; genus Silene; species Silene conica. Next base: position 66,285,936 of record CM055315.2, read on the forward strand.
AATATCTCAAACTTCTATCATCATGCAAATACTATGCAAAGGCTCTCAACCAACTTCGGTAACTATTTGGAAGGAGAGCCGGTTTCCCTTTCGGTTGCCCGGTCGGGGGGTCTTTCAATACAAACCATTTCCGAAACTAGCCAAAGAGTCATCCAATGCCTTAGATGAACAATTATAAAATCAAGAACACACTATCTATCACAATCAATCAGCAACATCTGACACTGTACCCCAACTCAGGCAAGCAGATGCAAATCAGCGGTATATAACACTGTACTCCAACTCAGGCAAGTATATATAACAATCAGCAATATCAAACCATGACCCCAACTCAGGTATGGAAGGATACAAATACACACTACATGGGAAGACTCATATGACGACTCCATTATACAACAACAGCATGTCTACTTAGCCTCAGCAAATACAATCCCCTGGTAGAACGATCAAAACGATATACAGTCCTAGTCTAAATCTGGCCAGACTCTCGAGGTATAATCCTTCCTCGATTCGACAAGTATCCCCAAACCTAGGATACCCCCAAGACTCGAACTAGCTAGGGACGAGATACCCCCAACTCAGAGCGGACTATCTAAAACTTGACCGTCAACGCGCAGGAGACGGTCATACCAAGACATAATACAATCTTGGTGAGACAAGAGTCATATAACAGCTCATAGAATACATCCACATGCATAAACACACCTCAAAACCAAAGGCATACCAAAACTGTGACCTAATCCAAATCACAGTTCCAAAACTCCATTTCTAAGACTTACTCAATTCTTAACCAACATACAACTGATGAACATTCAAACCGACATTTATTTAACCCCGGGAATTAAGCCGAGGGAGAGCCCGTTTCCCTTTCGGTTGCCCGACCGGGGGGTCTCTATCCTCACTCTATTCCCGAATCCAATATAGTGCCGCCCGAACTCCGGGGACTCCAAACATGCATACAAGGCATACGGAAAAAGAATCAATGCAATCCGACATGTGAATCAAAAGTTATAAGCAATTCAATATGCAACAGGGGCTCTCAGCCGGTCAGCCACAGGCTGCCGGTTGGCCAGCTGAGAGTCCAAGACTTCTCAAAAATAACTTCAAAAACCAATAAGGGCTCTCAGCCGGTCAGCCACAGGCTGCCGGTTGGCCGGCTGAGAGTCCTTAACTCTCAAAATGTACCTTTAAAATACCAAAAAGGGCTCTCAGCCGGTCAGCCACAGGCTGCCGGTTGGCCAGCTGAGAGTCCATTACTCCCAACAACAACATCAAAATACCAAGAAGGGGCTCTCAGCCGGCTAACCGGCTGCCGTCCGACCGGCTGAGGGTCCTTTCTAAGTTGTCTTCAAAATCCACATATAAGAGTCTCAGCCGGTTGACCGGCCGCCGGTCAACCAACCGGCTGGGAGTCCCTGTTCCCAAAATCGCACATTTCGACAATTGAAATCGTTCCCAATCCTTTACCAATCCTTCCTATACATGTTTCTAAGTAATAATTCGGCATTTCCAGCATGTATACCACATCAAATAGACATAGAAACATGTATACAAACAACCATTGCGTGACATAACAACAAAATCACAAATTATACCGGTCTTAGCATGTATACTCTTAAATCGACTTCCTCATCAAATTCATCCTTAAATCTTCACAAAAATCAGTTTATATAACAATATAAGAACATTAATGACTCAATGACTATACTAGCATTCATCAAACACAACTAAAATCACATAATGTGCTAATTTAGACAAAAAGGCCGAGTTACTCGTAATCGTCACCTTTACTCCGCGAGTTCACCGGGTTCCTCTTCAATGATCACAAGCTCTTCCTCCGGGTTACTACAAGCACCACCTAAAAGCACAAAAACACCAATTAGGAGGCTAATTTCGTGATTAGGGCAAAACAGTCCCGAAATGAAGTTTCACGAAACTGAAAATGAAAGTGACAGAAAGATCATAAATCTCGCGAGGATTCCGAATATATAAATTTTACCTCGATACGAGTTCGGGAAGGCCTCGAGATGATCCTTTGAAGTTTCTTAAAGAAGAAGAGAAATGAAGAGTTTGAGTCACTGTGTTTGTGTTTTAGGGTAAAATGAAATGTCGATGGATGAAGGAGGAGGGTTGTCCTTTTTATTTAAAGAGTCGGGTTTGCTTTATTTAAGTGAAGTGGGAATATGAGACGGGATATTATTAAATACACAAGGCGTCTTAAGATTAAATGATTTTAAGACGAAACGTAACGGAAATCTTAAAAATATAAATTACGATTATTATTAAATTATTATTAAATTCCGGAAATTACTTTATCTTATTAAAATATTCCTTTACGAAAATGCGGGATGTTACAAGTTTAAAGTGCCATGGAGTCATAAGGTAATGACCAGTCGATCACATAGGCAGACTGTTAAGAACACTCTGTCGGACTTGTGACCGCTTTATAGTGCTTTGGCATACATTTATTTATATAAATCTGCCTAGTCGTGGCTGGAGCTTCTACCGTATTCTGAATGATTCGATTCTTTGACTAATGACTATTCCGCTAAGGGAGCACAGTTTCAGAATAACTTTGATTTTTATCCTAACACCTTCGTAAATGGGGTTTATAAGGGCATCTTTTGGGTTATAATGGTTGTGGCTAGCCGAAGGGAATAGGGCGATTAGGAATTGTCCACCCCTTGCCAGGGTTGTCCAAATCTCAAGGCCACTCGAGGAGCAATTAACTGGAAATGTGTGGCCACGCTCTGAAGCTATCTAAGGTAGATAAATTCTGGTCAAACAGTTAAATCTCCAGATCGAGAAAAGACCACTCTAGATGAGATCACTTGCGAGGCACGACCTAGGATGACGCCTTGCATTGAGTGGGATATTGTAATAGGACAAGAGAATTGGTGATGCACAATTGTATCGGACAAGTGAGAGATTGTTGGAGTAAGTGTCATCGACAATAGTGCGTTCACGACTGATTTAGCCCTAATCAGTTAAATCTCATATATGCATTAATGTGCGTATTCAATTACGGATGGGATGGTACTTTAAGTCGACTGATCGTCATTTACCGGTAATGATTGGCTTTAAATAGTTTGACATTATCGTCATATGATGGTGGTGATCAGTCGATCTCTTTAGGTCACACCTATAGGACAATACCCGAACTTTAAGTTAATAATTTGTATGGGATACGAATTTATTACTTTCCTTATAATGGACGAATTAATGAGAGATTTTGATCTCGGTATAATACGATTATAGGAGATTAAATTAGAATAAATGTTATTCTTAAATGGGAAAGATAAAAGTTATCGTATTAATAGTTGTTGGTAAATTACGATTATATTGACCTAATGCAAATGTCGAAAATTGATACTTACATGTTATGTATTGATTCATAATATTGCATATGGATACAATTTTATTAGACATTGCATTTTAATATGTAACTAGTTTTGTGACCCGTGCAAAGCACGGGATAATTGTATGTTTTCTTAGAATTTTAACGTATATTTTTATTCATAAAATTGAGCGTCAATGTTTGAAGATAAATGTATAACAAATTGCTCTACAAATTAAAATCTATAGTACAAGACAATTAAAATCTATACTACAAAGTAGAGGACAATTACATATTTTTTAAAAAGCTATAAATAATTTGCATTACGAAGATAAATATTTTTTTTGTTAATTACAAAAACAAATATATATGAACAAAATAGTTATTTAAAATATGCACCGCAAATTTTCCAACTAATTAACCTAAAATAAGCGGTCTTTTATTCGAGGAAATCTTTTAAAACATGCATAACTTATCGTTTTTTAACTTGTAACTTTAATTTTACCTCGTTTTGTGCCTTTTGTATTTCTTCCTTTTTCAGATTACCCACGTGATTCTTTGTCTCATCTCCATTCACATACATTTCATGATACTTTAAAGGTTATGTAAAATATCAACATAACAAAAACTTGAAAACCAAATTAAAACATTGTGACATACATATAAATTATTTAAATTACACGAATTGAAAAACATGAATGCAAATATACAGCAAATGATGATAAAAACCAACAACATAATGAACTAAAATATATTTTATTGCAAACCATCATCGCACCAACAACACTCAACAATAATTCTCAATATACTCATTATCATCAAATAATTAAATTAAACCATAAAATATAATCTACTACATAGAAACTCATGGACAATAAATATTAAATAAATAAAGTGAATACAAACTATTATAGGTACTATATTTTTATAGACATTACATAACCGTAAGTTCCAATATTTATTTTTAATTTTAATTTATTTTATGGTATTATTAAATGTGATAATTGATTGTCAGCAAGAAACTCAAGAGGTGAATTAAATAAGAAAAAAATGTTAATGAAAATTATGGTTGTTAAGTAATATAAAGAGTTTTAGTAAATTTATTAACACATTATATTATAAAAAATAATTAAATAGGAATAACTTTTTAATTAATTTGATGGGTGTTAAGTATTATGAAGAGTTTTAATTAATTTATTACCATGTTTAATTAAGAAATTGAATTAAATAAGAAAAAAATGTTAATAAAAATGATGGGTGTTAAAAAATATGAAAAACTTTATTTAATTATTAACATGTTTTATTACAAAAATTTCAATTAAACATTAATTTTAATTATAAATTAGGAAATTTTTATTTCAAAAATTTCAATTAAAATGTCAATATTAATTATAAATTTTGAAATTTTAAAGGCTTACATAAATTTTGGAAAACAATATATTTAATATAGAAAATTATTTTAAGAATAACGATAATATCCTTTAATATTATAAATAAGTCAATTAAATTAATTTATAGATAAATGAAGTAAATCAATGTGTCATGTAATAATTAATTAATATTCTATATCATATTAATTTGCCACGTCAAATTATAAATATGCCAAGTCACATTTAAATATGCCACGTCACATTAAAATTTGCCATGTCACATTAAAATTTGTCATGTCACATTATTTTAAGTACCCTTTTAATAAGATTTTATAGATATGTCACATTTGTGAAATAAAACATTTTAACAACTTAAAATGTAAAATGGATCCCATGTAAGGCACATTGGAGTTCCTCAAGGTGATACACTAGGTCAGATGTACCCATTGTCTAACAGATCATTGAGTTGCTTCTTCAGCTCTTCTAAATCTCTCGGACCCATCCGGTAAGGGGCCTTTGAAATAAGTCACGTACCCGGCTTCAGCTCCACACTAAAGTCTATATCTCTCTTGGTTGGTAACCCAAGAATCTCCTCCGAAAAAACATCACGGAACTCCCCTACTATTGGAATGCTCTCTGTTGTCATCTCCTATGTTTGGGTATCTCTCACATGGCAAAGAATCAAAAGACACCACATCCTTAAGTATGACTTCAAAGTTAACACTTATATTACTTTGACCTTAGGCCTGACGGCGAAACCCTTATACGACACTCTCACCCCTTTGACACCTCTCACTGTCACCTTCTTTCGATAACAGTCGATGGTAGCCTTATAATGACCTAACAAGTTCATCCCTACTATTACCTGAAAACCGTCTAAAGTAAACTCAAAAAGATGAATAAGAAAGTCTGCCTGACCTATTACAAACAATACTCTCCTATACACCTTCGACACATTACAGACTCTCCCGAAGGTATGAATACCTCATCATTAGCTAACTCAAATGACTCCAGTCCTAATCTCCTAGCATGGCTTATAAACATAAAGGAATGGGTTACCCCAGAATCAAAGAAAGCGAAACTAGGACAGCCATGAATAAGAAAAGTATCGGTCACAACATGCGGGTCATCTACTGCAGCCTGCTTCCCCATAGTGAATAGCCTACTGTTATTCTTCTGGCCCTCTCCTTGCACTGTCATCGCAAACGAGGTAGGCTTCGCTGTTGATGCCTGGTTAGCCCCCTCGTAAGGTCTCTGATAGCCTCCCTAACAGTTGTATCCATCGTAGTTCGACTTGCCCTGGTTACCCCGCAAACTCGCTGGACAGTTGTTCCTGTAGCTCTGAGAAGCCTGAGAAGGTCCCTGGTAGTTGCCTCCCCCAAACTTCTTTCACTCAAATCTTTTATGCCCTGAACCACCACAATTGAAGCATTTGGTCACAGGGGTGTCACTGTAACTGCGACCCCCTTTTCCCCCGGCACCTGCACCAGTCTCAGTAGAGTAAGAACAGTTCTGACTAAAGTTTCCCTTCTTCTGCCCAACCCCAGCACTTTCTCCTTCCGACTTCCTCTTCTCTCCGCTCCTATCCTTAGCCTCCTTGGCCAGATCAGCCAACCTCTCTGCATGCCCTGCTCTCTCATAGACCTCCTTGAGGTTAGAAGTCGTTCCCGCAGGCAGTCTCTCCATGATCCAAATGGTCAACCCCTTCTCGAACCGAAGCGCAAGAGCCTGAGGAGTCATTCCCATTTCCTCTACCTGTCGAGCCAAGTCATTAAGTTTGATGTAATATTTCGAGACAGCCATCTCCTCAGTCATGCGGAGGTTGTCGAACTCAGCCCTCAACCTACTACGGACGTGCTCTGGAACAAACTTACGCCGCATAGCAGCCTTGAAGGCTTCCCACGGTACATGGTCCTGCCCCATCTCCTCAAAGTAGTCGCGAGCTTTCCCCTTTTCGCGACCCCATCAACCCTCTGCCAGACTGCGCAGATAGAATGAAGCCTGGTACACCTTGAGGTCGTCAAGACAGTTGACCACCTCGAACACACTCTCCATCTCCCGCAGCCAATCCTCCAACAGACCCGGTGTCCCCGCACCGTTAAACATCATAGGCCGAGGACGAGCCATTGCATTGCTGATATCATTGGAATTCATTTGGGGTTCCCGAGCTCTCTCAAAATTTGTGACTGCAATAGTCAAGGTCTCATGGCCTTCGATTATCTGAGCAATTTCTTCGATCGACATAGAAGCGGCCCGGATCATGGCCGGAGTCGCATTGGGTGGTAGGTTCGGAGTATTCGCTATTTTGGGGGTCATCGGAAACTATTAAGAAGGAAGGAGGTAAACGTAACCACACAGCCAACGACTCATGGAACAGAAAATCGAAAAGAAAAGAAAATAGTTTCTGACATCAATCAATTGGTCGAGTGCACAGCACTCGGCCGAGTCCCCACTACTCGGTCGAGTACCTGCCACTCGGTCGAGTTCATCTCACTCGGCCTATTTAAGCATGCTCGGTCTATTATCTCCTGCTCGGCCGAGTATCTCATACTCGGTCGAGTACCATACGCTCGGTCGAGTATCTCTTACTCGGTCGAGTATCGCACGCTCGGTCGAGTATTCCCCATCGACCGAGTCACATAACACAGTAAAAATTCGTGAATGGAATTTCACCCTTCACCGATTCTACACATCACAAGCCTTCAGATACTACCAAACATACACACACATGCATACATCATATTCTACCTTAGTGGCCAAGTGCTAGGGTGTAAGCAATTTCGCGGTTTCGGGACTCTCCTAAACCTTTGCGGTAGCCTTACAACCTAACACATGGTGTTCATTTTATTTAAGACACATCCTAGGTTCATTAGGTTCATTAGTTTAGGTGCCAACATCGTCACTCTAATACCATTTGTAACATACTCATAACCTAAGGCCTTTAAAACATGACCATCAGGCTATGAGGCCATCACCATCTCAGTTTCCTGAGGTACGGTATAAGATAAACAATCACACACTTTATTATAGATAAAATATAATTGTGAAAAAGGAAGTACAACCGTCTGTCAACACATCTATAACCAAAGAAAGTACTAATGTTCATGCGGAAGCTACGACTCAAGACTCTACAAAACTGATGATCCCTCCTCCCAAGCCAGCAAGCAAGACTCGTCTGCGAACCTGAGACTCTGCTCACCATTACATGCATCATCACGGTAAACAACAACAAGCGTCAACAACTGAATAATAAGACGGATGCGTTGCTAAAGTGCAACACATATATTGTTCACAATATCACTACTATCACTGATACACAACATCCGTGGTGGCCTTTAGCCCTACACCAATCTCCCCACTTACCGCAGCAAGGGGTACCTAGACCATTAATGTGCACATCCTCTCCGTGGCGGATCCCACAAAGAGCGATCATATGAGTGAGATCCGTTCCTCGCAACGGTCCCACACATTACCATTTCAATCTCAATAATCATGCATTATACAGTGATAAAATAATAATACGGTATCTTCACAATCACTATCATACAGAAACTGAGTAGGGAAACCCTACCTCAATAGCAAAACAATAGGAGAAACGTACAACCCTCCTACCAACGCTCCTCTATGAATCCTCCTCCTAAAGATTATGCAAATACGAATTACTCACTATGAGATAATAAACTACGATATAACAACGATAGTGAGACACTTGGTAGAAAATGGATTAGGTAGATAATCGGCACCACTAGACCTTGCTAAACAATCTTGAAGGACTTAAAATGGGGAAAGGGAGAAGATTAGGGTTTTTACTGTTTTATGACTTAGGTTAAAATGAGATTTTAAACCTTGGTTCACTTTATATAATAACCGCGGTCTGACGTCTAGAAAAGGTGCACTCGGTCGAGTACGACATACTCGGCCGAGTGTGACTTACTCAGCCGTGTGCGACCTACTCGGTCGACTATCACTTACTCGGCCGAGTTGGCTCGCAACTCAACTTCTGTCTAAAAGAGCTCGGTCGAGTACCACATACTAGGCCGAGTGGAACCTCCTCGGCCGAGTATCACCTACTCGGCCGAGTTAATACACAACTCAGCTATTGAACCATATATTAATATGTATATATTAAGTATATATGTTTATGTTTTGGTAATGACAAGTCTAGATAAATATATTATATACTCGTGCGTATAATCGTGTGCTAACTGTACAGTATATAAGATTGGAAGATCTCGTCAATCAATGTAAAAGATACAAGAGTTTTCGATATTAGAAGATTCAAGATCATTGGTCAAAGAGTTGATTAATCAAAGATTGATAGAAGATCGCAAGCTCCTTTCAAGTCTTTATGAAGATTCGTTAGGATAAATATCCATTAACGGAAGTTGACTAAAGTTATACTTCTCATCTATAACTTTAGTATGATATTGCTTCAAGTTATAGCTCATAGCTATAACTCTATAAGAAGAAATGCTTGGATGAATAGTTGTGGTTGAAACGATTTTGTATTCCAAAGTCGACGTGAAAATTAATGTTAATTAGTATTCTATTTTTCAATGTTGAGTTATTAATCTTAATTGGTTTATATAAAATATCCAATAGTTATAAAAAGGAATAAATAATTTGCTTATGAGTTAATTATTTATTTCTAATAAACTAAGGATTTTTACTTAAACCAAAATTGTCAAATAATATAATCTAAGGAATCGTGTGCAACGGTTTTGGAAACCGTGCCTTAAACACACGTTTCATATTTGTGAATGATTGATTTAAATAAATATAATGTATTTATTTAATATCCTAAACAAACTAGATTATGTTATAAAAATATAATTTATTATATTTTGACAAGGTTTAGGAAGTTGAGTTTGAATAGGATATTATTTGGTTTATGATAAAGTCTTTCTTAAATATGATTTATGATATTGAATTTATCTATAATACCTAAATATCTTATTAAAATCTTTCCTAAATAAATTAAGATTAGATTTAAGAATATATTACCTAAAGACTAGAAGTCTAGATAAAGTAATATTCCTAAATCATCTAGGGTTTTGAAATACCTAGATATAATTCCTTATAATTAGAATACTCATAATAAAATAATACACACGATACATACACACACGCAAATCAAGAGAGAAAAACGCCGCCGCTTATTTCGTTCGTTATTCGCGCTTAAATTGTCATATTCTGTTACACACTCAAGTGCTCAAATCGTTCTTACTCGTTCAAGATTGTGAACACGAAGAACTCATTGAAGGTTTATCTTATTTACGTAAGATAGGTTGAGTATTTAACGGTACTCGTTGTAATCAAGTATTTCACGGTATTTGAAGTAGCTAGGTATTTTACGGTATCTAGATTGAGTTACAACTAACATCAAAGTTGTACGAGTGGTGGGTTGATAAAATTGTAATCCGGAGAAAGGTACTAATTTTATTAATCGAGAATAGTGGACGTGGGTTTCGATTTGTGAAACTGAACCACTTCAAAAATATTGTGTCTCTTTTCACTACAAAACAATACGCTCTTTGCGACGGAATGGTCCGTCGCAAAAAGGGTAAAATCCGTCGCAAATGATGATTTTGCGACGGAATTGCGACGGACTGTGTCTGTCCCTTATTTTTGTCGCAAAAAGTTATTTTGCGACGGAATTTTCCGTCGCAAACTTTTTGCGACGGATTGACCCCATTATTGCGACGGACTGACTTTGACCAGAAGTCAAGGTCAGTCAAGGTTTGCGACGGAAAGTCCGTCGCAAATAGTCCCTTTTGCGACAGATTTGCCGTCGCAAATCTTGACTGACCTTGACTTTTGGTCAAAGTCAGTCAAGATTTGCGACGGAAAATCCGTCGCAAAGGGGACTATTTGCGACGGACTTTCCGTCGCAAACCTTGACTGACCTTGACTTCTGGTCAAGGTTTGCGACGGAATGTCCGTCGCAAATTGAGACATTTCCGTCGCAAATTCCTGTATGATTTTCCGGTTTCAGCCCTTTTTCCGGCCCCCCATTTCCAATGAAATGGCTCATTTTTCCCTTTTGCAAGCTCTCCAAACCTGCAATTTCAGCAAAAACAACCCAGCAACAAAGAACTTGTCGGAGACAAGGTTTTTAAAACGTCTTTTCATAACTAAAATGAAGGTTTTACAAATGATCATCCAACTAAAAACTAAACATAATCCGCGGTACAACAACTAAACAACCTAATAAAATCTATCTAACGGTCGTGTCGGTGGCCTGTGGGGTGGCGAAATGGCTGGCCGACCTAGCATTGTCGCCGCCATCATCATCGAAGTCGCGTCTCGGCTGAGAAAAGCCTCCCGGGTTGCAGCTCTGAGTAGTGAACTCCGCCCCCCGTTGACTTAAGAACTCTTCAATTGCCTTCAGCCTTTGGGATGTCTCGAGATCACGTTCTCTTAGCTGAGCATTCTCTCGAAGAACTCTGCCGACGATACCTGCAATGAATAGTCAAACATGATATTATATTCATTTAATAAATGGTTAGTCTTAATTTTTAATAAACTATAAAATACAAACCTGGGGTGTATGATGACTGGGTCCCAGCACTTGAGTGACGACGACGCTCGTAAATGACTGGGGCTGCATTTCCCATACCGAGTATCAACCCTTTCTTGTTGAAACCGCCTACTTCTTCGAAGTAGATCTCGTTGTCGTCGATATCTTGCTCCGGGATCCCTTCACTTATCATTTTCGACTTTCTTGAAAAAACTTTTTCCTACAAAACAAAAATAAAGTGTTATTAGTATACGTTAATTAATTAGTAAACCAAATTACTAAAACATAAAAAAAAGTTTATGTTAACTTACAAATAGTGCTTTGGGTTTCGTTGATAGCCAACCCTTCTTGGCATGCTTTTTTGTCTTCTCCAGCAACTTCAAGGCGGATGGTACATCCCTCCCATCTTCTCCAGCCTGCAATTTAAATCCAACTCAAGATTGTCAAAGGGTGAAAATTGTTTAAAAATTATTCAAGACAAGAAAAAGTGAAGTAAAAACTAAGAAATTACCATTTCATCCATCAACTGTAGGGTCTTTTTACGACCCATAATGTGAGTACCTAAGGCCTTGCCTTTTTCGGTACTTCCTGACATCCGATTGGTTTTGTTTTTATCGGATTTGTCTTGAAATTTAGGATCATCCTTTCTAGCCTTAAGTTGTTCGAAGATATCGGCCGGTATCCATTGAGGCCTTTGCTCCGTAGGTTTCCTCATAGCGTAGTGGATTTTTTTGCGGAGGCGGTCTTTCATCATGTCTTTCCACGCCGACTTAACCGCTGCTCTATCACGAGGGTGAAAGGTAACATGTTTCTGTTTCAAAAAAAAAATATAGTTAAATAAATATGAAGCAATAAATAGGTAATAAATAATAAAACGGAAATAGGTAAAAAAAAATATAGTTAAATAAATATGAAACAATAAAACAGTTAATAAATACCTCAAACCAATTCCACCACTCTTCCTTGATGGCATCCGACGCATTTGACCAGTTGGGCGCATACTCCTTGTAGTTGCAAATAATGGTCTGTGTTATAAGAGTAGAAACGTCTTTGTCACTGAACCTGAAAAAGAGTTAAATGTGAAAATAAAATAGTCAACAAGTAATCATATTATAATCAATATATATACCCATACAATCAATTATCCGTAAACAAATAAGACACTTACCACTTGCCGCCTTCGTAATCATTCGGATCGAGGTGTACTCGATGTGTAGGCGTCGGCGTCTGAGGCTCAATTATCTCGTCCTCGTCACTACCTCCCGCTCGTCGTCCCTCAGTCTGACGACTACCACTACCTCGTCGTCTTCCGCCCGGCATATTATCAGACTAATATAACAACAATTAGATAGAAATGTTTTACATAATTAAAAACTTGAATAATAAGATTAATAAGATAATTTCATTGACATTAAGCCATACGGCATCTACAAGATTATCGAATCTAATAGATAGTAGTCCTAATCATCATCATCATCACTTGAACAATTTATTCCTACATCCTTACAAAGAGAATCTATAATATCCTCATCCTCATCCTCATCCTCATCCTCATCCTCATCCTCATCCTCATCCTCATCCTCATCCTCATCCTCAACCTCGTCTTCATCCTCATGTTGCTCCACTGTCACAATTTGTATGTATTCTGGTTCCTCCACAATTTCATCTTCATCTTCATCTTCTTCTTCTACTTCAATTGGTGACAGTATTGTTTCACCATTAGTAACATTTTCTTGAAAGAAAGATTCATCAACGGGGGCATCGACATGTGATCTAGCCTTGGTTTTGAATACCGCTGACCATTGACTTTGATCCTTTTTTATACCTGGATAAGGACTATAGTAAACTTGTTCCACTTGATATGCCAACACAAATGGGTCGTACTTTTCAAATTTTCTACTCCGGTTAACATCCACAAGCTTATATTCCTTATGCACTTGCATGCCTCTTTCAGAGTTATCTAGCCAACTACATTTGAACAAAATGACTTTGTAAGTGCTTTGTGGGCCTGTATAAGTCATTTCGACAATTTCGTCAAGGGTCCCATAGTAGTCAGCTCCTTCAGTGGAACTCACACAAACTCCATTGTTAATTGTGCACTTTTCCAAATCTTTTCCTTGAATGAAAGCTCGAAATTTATAGCCATTGATGGAATAGCGTTTCCATGTTCTGACTCTTCTTGAGGGACCATTTGCTAAGGCAATTAGAACTGGATCTTCTATATTATTAACCTGAGATCTAAACCATCTGGGAAAGCTTGTTTCATATTTTTCCCAAACATCATTGCCTACGACACATTCAGGATGTTCTCTCATGATAAAATTTTCAAATAACCTATATTAAAATTAGGGGAATTATTAATTTTTGAACAACTAATAAAGTACGTTTCAAATATAAGAATTTAGATTCACCACTTACACTTCGTTTCGTTTCAATTCATCAGAATCGCAGTTATATAAAACGTAGAGGTGTGCACGCTCATATTCGTTATCCTCCAAAAACCTTTCACGACACTTTCCAGAAGTAGTGCCATCATGATCTTGAAATATCTCAGGCAAGTTATATTGTGTCGGCTTTTTTGAACCAACGTCAAGGTCCTTTGCCTTAGTGTCTATGTGATCTTCAAAGTATAGGGAACAGAAATTTGCTATTTCCTCAATTAAATATGCATTACATATAGACCCTTCAACATGAGCTTTATTTTTGATTTTCTTTTTCAAATGATTCAAAAACCTACAAACAAATTAATTTAGAATGAAAAATATGATGATATATATGTATTATGTAATATAAAGAATTGAATAAGGATGATGACATTACCTCTCGAAAGGATACATCCACCTATATTGCACAGGACCACCCACTTTTACTTCATATGGCAAATGAATACGTATGTGTTCCATTGAGTTGAAAAAAGAAGGTGGAAGGATTTTCTCTAATTTGCAGATAATCTCCGCAATGTTATTTTCGAGACTTGTAATTTTTTCAATTTGTACTGATGAAGTACACAAATCTCTGAAAAACTGACTAATTTCAGTTATGGCATTCCACTCATTTTTTGGAAGAAGATGTCTCAAAGCAACTGGGAGTAATCGCTCCATGAAGACGCGACAATCATGACTTTTCAAACCGTGTATCTTCAATTCATTCATATCGACACACCTTCTCAAATCTGAAGCATAACCGTCGGGAAACATCAGTTTGTATACCCATTCACATAGGACCTTCTTTTGTTCCTTTTTCAAAACGACCGAATCCCCTTTTCTTCTACTTGAACAAAGAAGTAACATGTCTTTCTCTGCATTTGAGTTTAATTTTGTTTTTCCTTTCACGTCCATGACAGTGTGAATTATTTGCTCGAAGAAATTTTTCTCAATATGCATGACATCAAGGTTATGTCGAATTAGTAGCGTGCTCCAAAAGGGAAGCTCCCAAAAGATGCTTTGTTTCCACCACCCAATCCGTTTCCCTTTAAGCAAATTCAGTTCACGTTCAGATCCATCCACAATTTTCGGTAGATGTTTGACACAATCCCAGACTTCATTGCCTGTTAACCTCTTCGCAGTTACATCGTGCTCAACTTTCCCTTTTCTAAAATGCACCTTATCCTTACGAAAAACATGATTACTGTCTAAAAACTGTCGATGACAATCAAACCAACTCCATTTTTTGCCATGTTGTAGCCAAACTGACTTAGTCTCATTTTTCATACAATATGGACATGCATGCTCACCTTGAGTTGTCCAACCAGATAACATGCCATATGCAGGAAAGTCGTTGATCGTCCATAGGAGTGCGTCTCTAAGATCAAAGTTTTGCTTCAAGGAGACGTCATAGGTTAAGATCCCCGTCTCCCATAATTGCTTCAACTCGTGAATAAGAGGCTGCAAATAGACGTCAAGGTTTTTCTTTGGATTGTGGGGACCGGGAATAAGTAATGTTAAGAGCATAAACTGTCTTTTCATACAGAGCCAGGGTGGTAAATTGTATGGAGTAAGTATCACCGGCCAAAATGAATATTGCTTCCCGAATTGACTAAATGGTGTGAAACCATCAGTGCAAAGTCCAAGACGGACATTCCTAGGCTCAGATGCAAAATCAGGATGCAGCCGGTCAAACTGTTTCCAAGCCTCCCCGTCACTTGGATGAGACATTGTTCCACTAACACGAGGGTTTTCATAATGCCAACGCATTTCGCCCGCGATGTGCTTTGTGGCATAAAAGCGTTGCAACCGTGGTCCTAATGGAAAATAAGTTAAGAACTTTTCGGGAACTCTTTTGCCATTTGCATTTTTCTCTAATTTGTACCTATTCGTACCACATTTTCTGCACTTATCAAGGTGAGCGTCGTCCATCCAGAAAATCATACATCCTCCCGAGCAGGCATCTATCTTCTCATGGGGAAGTTGAAGAGCTTTAAGAACTTTTTTGGTTTCGTAGTAGTTACGCGTCATAAGATTATTTTCAGGAATCATATCTCCGATATATGACGCAAAACCATCTACACATTTTTCAGCTAAGTTGAATTCACATTTTAAAGTGATCAACCTTGAAGCCGACTGTAGCAATGTCATACGACTTCCTACATAAAGAGGTTGTTCGGCATGTTTTAGCATTTGGAAAAAAGCTAATACATTAGGATTTGGAGATTCATCGACCACCTCGGCGTTTAGAGCATCTTCCCTAATTTGATCAATGCTATCGCGTAACGCATCTTCCACCATATCCCTATAAGGATTGTCGGAGTGCATTGATGAGCTCTTTGCCATAAAACGAACCTAAGACCTGAAGAAATAATTCCATAAAACGAACCTAAGAAATAATTCCATAAAACGAACCTAAGACCTGATACCAAATGTTGCCAATGTAACAAACAATTTGGAGAAGAATATGTTTTGAGGAAGATGATATTTTGTGATTATTATTGAAAATGAATGAAATACTCAGAACTACAAAGACTTATATAGGAAAGCTACTGCAACAACTGACTCCTACTTTTCCTACTTCCTCTAACTGACACCACTAAAAACTCCCCTACACATGATTGCACAGCATGTCCTATAAACCAGGACTATGACCAAATCAACAGAAAAACATAATAACAAATTTTCTAAGAATTAGCAACTTAATTGACTAGCTTTACTGGATGTGTTGTATCATATTTCAACAGGGTCCGAGTGAGTCGTCGTCGATTCACAATTTTAATTTGCTTTAGGGGCATTTCTGTTGTTTGTGTGGTTTATTAATTGATTTGGGAGTTTTTATTTAGGGTTCGTAGGGTTTGTTGATAAAGTGAGAGATTATGAATGAATAGGTATGTTTGTTGTTGGGTAGTGTGGTGAGTAGGTATTCCGTTACAAGACTCAAGTGCTCAAATCGTTCTTACTCGTTCAAGATTGTGAACACGAAGAGCTCATTGAAGGTTTATCTTATTTACGTAAGATAGGTTGAGTATTTAACGATACTCATTGTAATCAAGTATTTCACGGTACTTGAAGTAGCTAGGTATTTTACGGTATCTAGATTGAGTTACAACTAACATCAAAGTTGTACGAGTGGGTTGATAAAATTGTAATCTGGAGAAAGGTACTAATTTTATTAATCGAGAATAGTGGACGTAGGTTTCAATTTGTGAAACCGAACCACTTAAAAAATATTGTGTCTCTTTTATTTATTGTTTTACTCATTATTCAACCCAACAACATACACATCGAAGAAGAATCGAAAAAGGAGGCGTACTCAATTCAACCCCCCCCCCCCTTCTTGAGTATATTCATATCAATAGACACTTCAATTGGTATCAGAGCCTCGAGCTCGTGCTCTTGATCTCCTAACCGGCTGAGATTGATCCTGCTATTGATTCTATATTATATACTCTATCTACAATGGATTCCAAACACCTCAAGTGTCCTATATTCGATGGTAAGAACTACAGTTTATGGAAGAACATGATGACCCACTATATCAAGGGATGTGATTGGGAATGTTGGAAGACCATTCAAACCGGACCAAAGAAAATCTTGGTCGCCGCCGCAAATGGAACTACCTACAAAAATATGGAAAGTGACTATGTGGAAGCCGACTACAAGATAACAGAGAAAAATTCGAAGGCTATGAGTCTCTTACAAAACGGTATGATAACTTCATAATTTGACCGATTTTCATCTTGTAATTCCGCTAAGGAAATATGGGACGGTCTAAAACTTGCCTACGAAGGAACATCTGTAGTCAAGAAACATCGTATAGATTTGCTTATTCAAAGATATGAACTTTTCACTATGGAAAAGAATGAATCTATTGATAGCATGTCTGCACAATTTTCTTGCATTATCAATGAACTACGGAACCTTGGTAGGAAGATCGACTCTGAAGATATCATTCGAAAGATTCTTAGAAGTCTCACTAAAAAGTGGCAACCCAAAGTCATGGCCATTGAGGAAGCACGTGATCTATCACAAATAACTTACCAAGAGCTCATAGGATCTCTAATGGCTCATGAGATCATGCTAAACAAAGAGGATGACGACGGTCTTAAAGGAAAAGGCGTCGCACTTCAAGCCTCCACAAGCGAGGAATGCGAACAAGAACTAGAAGACGAAACGGTTCTATTCGCA
The DNA here is from genome assembly GCA_029255685.2 of Silene conica. Lineage (NCBI taxonomy): Eukaryota > Viridiplantae > Streptophyta > Magnoliopsida > Caryophyllales > Caryophyllaceae > Silene > Silene conica. Next base: position 66,303,777 of record CM055315.2, read on the forward strand.
AGACGATTTAAGAAAGCGGTTTTTAAAGGAAGATACAAAAACCCTAACAATAAGACAGTTGACAAGAAAAAGACTGACTCTAAACAATCATTCTTCAAAAGAGGATGTTTCAAATGCGATCAACAAGATCACATGATCAAGGATTGTCCAAGTTGGGACAAAATCAAGGACAAATCCAAGAGGGAAAAGACCAAAACCGAATTCAAAAAGGTGATGCTTGCTTCATGTTGGGGAGAATTAGAATTTGAAGATGACGAGTACTCAGAAGAGGATGAGGTAGCTAACCTATGCTTAAGCAACGTCAGCCTAGATCTAATCTCCGACAACCATTATGAAGACGATGAATCACAAATGTGTCTCCTTGGAGAATCAGACTCTGATGACGAAGACCAAGAGGTAAACTTTTTACAACTTTAGAGTCAAGTCAAAAATCTATCTAAAGCAATGTTAATTAAATACTTTGAAAAAACCCTAGACCAATGTCATGAACAAAGTCTTGAGATAGAAATCCTAGACCAACTTCTGAAAGCCAAAGCTAAGAAACTGAAATCCAAAATAAGCATTGAAACCAATGCTAAGTTGGAAACAGTTATGTCTGAGAAAAAGGTTCTTGAGTCTAAAGTTATAGCTAATGAAGCTATAACCTCAAAACTAAAACTCAACATCAAAGAGCTTCAATCCAAAGTTATAGCTAATGAAGCTATAACTTCAGATTTGAGAAAGGCTAATGAGCTTCTAAAGTCTAAATCTTCGATAATGATCGAAGATGAGACTCATCTAGAAGAAGTTGAGATCCTCGAAAGCAAAATTATGGATCTAGAATTCAACTTGTTTAAAATCAAGAAAGAACATGCTAAAATCGTGTCTGACTTTCATAAAGTCATTCAAAACCTAAAAGAGTCTAGCAACACTGACCATAGTGAATGTAAGAAGGAAATAGACTCCTTAAAAGACCTCCTCCTTCATGCTCCGAAAGTTCACGATAAATGGGAAGGAAGTGCTAACATTCTAAACTTCCTAACTGAACAATCCGACAATAACATGAAGATGGGATTAGGACATGAGTATTTAATATGCACTTATTGATGCCCGTCGTTGAGGGTACCAAAGATAAATTTATAATTCCTAAACTTAAACTATAGATAGTGAAAGTCAAGGTCGAACCACAAGGAGGTGGGGAATGTTTATTGTTTGATGTTAATGTTTAAAGTAACAATTTTGGGGGTTTGATTTGTTGTTTACTAAGTCTAAAGCAAAGATTAAAATAAAATAAGTAATTAAAGACGAGAATAAAATTATAATAAAAGTGATGCTAGGATGTTTGGGTAATAAATAGCTAAGGTAAAATAAATCCTAAGGTTAACATGTATTGCAGTCGCGTAAGGGGTGTAACATATCCTTTCGGTCTATGGTACCTAATAGCTCATTTCGGCCTATGCTATTAGTTCCTAGGTCTCACAATTATTGGGTGTCAACAATAAGGGTAATTCCTAAATTCTAGGTCACATACCTTTCAGTCTTGAGTAACCTAGCCGTCTTAAGGTGTAAACCAATGCCCTTCCCGTATCTCTCAATCTTGGGTAGGTCATTACTAACATCCTACAAGTCTCCTTTCAATCTCATTGTAGGGTATTATAGTCAACAAAGAAAGACGAAACAGAATACATACGCGAGTGGGTCGACCGACCAGCTATTCCAGTCGGCCGACCACCGCCTTGGTCGACCGACCCACTATTTGAGTCGGTCGACCACGGCTCTACTACAAGTCGGTCTCGGAATTCTATTACCTATGCATATTCATCCCCTACATCCTAACATATGAAATTTAGCTACGCATGATTACTAAAATAATGATGAAAACGGAAATAAACATGGAAAACATAGTAAATAATAATCTAGGCATGCAAGATTCAATAAAGCTTGGGAATTTTATCTTAACCGGATGCAATAGTAATAAGAACAATAATAAAACTAAATTAAGAGAAGAATTACCAGAGACAGGATTAAGGCAGAAAGGAACAAACTTTATTGAATGCTTGAGAATTATTGAAAGATTACAACTAAACTAAAAGACTAAGCAAAACTTTATTAGAAACTGAATGCTAAAACTCTCTATGATAAAACTGGATTGTGGCTTGATAGTAAACTTGATATCTAACCCTAATTATAAGATTAGCTTATATAGGGCATAAAATAAGAGTTTCCTAAAGACTTCATACTTCTAATTGCTTTCCGAAAACGCTTTTGGGCTTCGCTGAGGGCGGTCGACCAGTTTGGTGGGTCGGTCGACCTCTTTTACGGGCTTAGGAATAATTTGGGCTTCCTTTAAGATTTTGGACTTCTTAAACTTCAGGCCTGGTCGGCCGACCCATTTAGTAGGTCGGTCGACCGTTTCCGCATAGAATTTCTCCGGTTCTTCTTGATTTGACTTTTGGCACTTAAATAATGATTCCAGTTGACTTTCCTTCGTTCCTTAATTATGCAAAAATCCCGAGGGCATGAATTTGGTGCAAAATCGTCCCTTTTCCGCATAAATCTGCAAAACTGCATAAAAATACGAAAGTACACGATTGTTGGGAAATAAGGGCTAAAACATAGTAAATGAGCGACCAAATGCGTGTAAAAATAGATGTAAAACATCATAAAATAGACACGCATGAAATTCCCCAAACCAAACCCTTGCTTGTCCTCAAGCAAGAAATAGACTCGATCTTAACTAGTGGAACGATTTCAATCTCAGAGCGAAATTTACATGTTGGGCAAACCAATGCCAAGTACAAAATGAGAAAGTATTAAAATCATGCAAACGAGTTTGTTAGGTTCTTATACCTACTTAGTCATACTAATGTATATTATCTTATAATAAGTTGATCTTATGCATGCTTAACTAGTGATTATGACGAGATAAGGAGGAAGAATGAGCTCCCTTACATTGTTATTCTCGGCAAGTTTAGGGCACAAATGAAGTCACCTACTTCACTTGTTCTTGAGCTTATTCACACGGATGATCCTCCTTGAACCTTCAAAGAGATGGTCTCCAAAAGATGAACACCAAGACACATTACTCTCAACTATTTGTGTGTTATTATGCTAGAATGAACACACAAAATCTCTAGATAGAAGAAGGAGGCACACGGTTTAGGGTTTAAAAGAAATCGAATTATTTTTATTTCTTTTCTTTTGTTCTCTCTAAAACCAAAAACCTAGCCAACACTAGAATAAATGAGAAAATGAACCAAGGAACAAAACCTCCTTTTGTTCTTCCATTTGGTTCGGCCGAAAGCATGGGTTAGAATGCCCAATGAATTTGCTCTTAATCCTTTCAATTGTTTCCATGCTTGATCATGCATTAAATAACTTGTCCTTATAATGTTCCCATCACATCTTATGTAATATTGTATGTGAGTGTGTGTGTGTGACATATCACACGGTCCACACAACCAAAACGGACCCAATACGTAATATTAGTTAGGACAATATAATTTACGTAATTTGTAGTTTAACATTTAAACTCTTTATCGTGAATAAGTAATTCAATAATTACATATAGTTATTTAATCGCATTTTTATAACTACAACAATTGTAGCTTAATTAACTCATTCATTTGTTATTATGTTTCATAAACACATAAATAATAGTGATGACATTTCAATCACTAAAACAATTTATAATCCCATTATAAATTATCTCCTTATTTTATTCATAATCTAGAAATGAACTGACTCGTATCAATATACAGTTGTTTCATTTATTATTGAGAGAGTTGTCCTAAAGGTGTGACCTAAAGGGATCAACTGGTCACCACCGTCATTACGACAGTAATGTCAAACTCTAGCAAGCCAATCATTACCGATTAATTTTGACTAGTTGACTTATGATAAAGAATCATCCCATGAATATTCTTTTATAGAGATTTGTCAATTTATTATATTATTGACGTGATCACATTATTGTCGAGGACACTTACTCCAACAATCTCCCACTTGTCCTCACAAGTGTGGATCACCGATTCTCTTGTTCTATTACATCATCTCCCACTCAATGCAAGGTGTCTTACAGGTCGTACTTGCATGTGATCAAATCAATAGTGGTTTTTCTAGATATGGAGTGTAACTGATAGACCGGAATTATCTACCATAGATAGTCTCCGAGCGTGGCCACGCATTTCCAGTTCACTACTCCTCGAATGGCCTTGAGATTTAAGATAACCCTGACAAGGGGCAGAACAATTCCTTTCCAACTGTTCTCCTTGGCTAACATCATCCATTGTGACCCAAAATATGTCCATTTGACCCCTTTTACGGAAGATCGTAAAACATAAATTAAAGTCATTCTGAATAATTTCACCTCTAGAGCAACCAGTCTCTAGTCAAAGAATCGACTCATAAGAATATATATAGCAGCTCTTGCCACGACCAGACTCCATTGAATTCTAAAGAACTATATAAGCGGTCATTGCCCGACACAAGTGTACTTTACATTTTGTCTATGTGATCGACTAGTCATCCCTTATGACTCTATGGTGTCAGAACTCACCATCAATCACATCACAATCTAGTCGCTTCGAGACGTCACCTCATATAAGCGACTAGGGGCATTACTAAGTTAATCCAGTTCACTTTGACAGGGTTCAGCAATTGTCCTACAATCCTGTTTTGGATTTAACAAAGCATACAAATATAAGTTATATAAAACTTTAAATGATGAACGAGATTATCTTATATGAACGTAAAAACAACATTTTTCATTTCATATCTCATAATCGGTTACACATTGGGTAAACTCTTAAGACCCATAGAACGAGCATGAGAATCATGCTTAGCTTGCGACAAGGGTTTGGTTAAAGGATCAGCCACATTATCGTCTGTCCCAACCTTACATATCGCTATTTCCTTCCTATCAATGAAATCCCGAATTACATGATATTTTCTTGGTACATGTCTAGACTTATTACTAGACTTCGGCTCCTTAGCCTGAAAGACAGCACCACTGTTATCACAGTACAGGGTGATAGGATTTTCAGCATTTGGAACTACCCTTAGTCCCTCGATAAATTGCCTTATCCATACTGCCTCCTTATCAGCTTCTGATGCTGCAATGTACTCTGCTTCCGTTGTAGAATCCGCAATGACTGGTTCTTTGAAGCTCTTCCAACTAATGGCACCACCATTCAAGATAAAGACAAATCCAGCCTGGGATTTAAAATCGTCTTTATCTGTTTGGAAGCTTGCATCTGTGTAACCCTTTACACACAAATCTTCTTCCCCTCCAAACACTAAGTATGAATCCTTAGTTCTTCTCAAGTACTTAAGGATGTTCTTGACTGCAATCCAGTGACTTTTACCTGGATTTGCTTGATATCTACTAGTCATGCTCAAAGCATACGAGACATCAGGACGAGTGCATATCATGGCGTACATGATAGATCCCACGGCGGAAGCATAAGGGATCATTTTCATGCGTTCAAAATCCTTGGGCTCTGTGGGTGATTGAGACTTCTTCAATATAATTCCACTTCCCATGGGGATAAACCCTCTTTTGGAATTTCCCATGTTGAATCGTCGAAGAATCTTATCGATATAAGGTTCTTGACTTAGTGCCAATATCCTCTTGGATCTATCTCTATAGATCCGGATACCTAATATGCATTGCGCATTTCCTAGATCTTTCATCTGAAAATGGTTACCTAACCATCCTTTCACTGATGAAAGTATTGGAACATCATTTCCAATGAGTAGTATGTCATCCACATACAAGATTAAGAATACAACATTACTCCCACTGAATTTCATGTATAGACAAGGTTCCTCGACACTTCGAGTGAAACCATTTTCTTTTATGACTTCATTGAAGCGATGATTCCAACTCCTTGATGCTTGCTTAAGACCATAGATGGATCTCTTAAGCTTGCATACCTTGTTAGGATTTTTAGGATCTTCAAAACCCTCAGGTTGTATCATATACACATCCTCCTTTAAATGCCCATTTAAGAAGGCGGTTTTGACGTCCATTTGCCACACTTCATAATCATGAAATGCGGCAATCGCTAACATTATCCTAATGGATCTTAGCATGGCTACCGGAGCAAAGGTTTCATCATAATGAAGACCGTGAACTTGGGAAAATCCCTTAGCTACTAGCCTAGATTTATAGACATCATCATGTCCTTCTATGCCATTCTTCACCTTGAAGATCCACTTGCATTGGAGAGGTCTCATCTCCTTTGTCAAGTCTACCAAGTCCCACACTTGGTTTTGATGCATAGAATCCATTTCGGATACCATGGCCTCTTGCCATTTTACGGAGTCGGGACTAGAGATTGCAGCTTTGTAAGTGGTAGGCTCATCACTTTCCAAAAGTAATACGTCCAGGCTACCATCTTCCTCAATTAGTCCAACATACCTATCAGGTTGATGTGGGACCCTACTCGACCTCCTGGGTGGAATAGGTACCGAAGCGGATGAAGAAGGAACATCTTCATCTGTCTCAGCTTCAGTTTGTGGCTCTTGAACTTCTCGAACTTCATTAAGTTCAAAATTTCTCCCACTCTGTCTCTTAGAAATAAACTCCTTTTATAAGAAGACAGCCTCAGAAGACACAAACACTTTGTTTTCATGAGGTTTGTAGAAGTGGTAGCCACGTGAGGTGGTTGGATAACCAACAAATATGCATTTTTCGGATCTTGGTGCGAGTTTGTCATCGTTTTTAGACTTGACATAAGCATCGCATCCCCATATCTTCATATAGGATAAGTTAGGAACCTTTCCTTTCAACATCTCATATGGAGTCTTATCGGTCGCTTTCGTTGGACTATTGTTCAACGATTTGATGGCTGTGAGGATCGCAAATCCCCAAAATGAATTAGGTAAATCAGTTTGGCTCATCATTGATCGGACCATATCCAATAAGGTTCGATTCCTCCTTTCTGCCACACCATTAAGTTGTGGTGTTCCTGGAGGTGAAAGTTGTGACACAATGCCACATTCTTTCAGATGTGATTCAAATTCATTGCTAAGATATTCACCACCACGATCGGATCGTAATGTTTTAATCTTTCTGTCGAGTTGGTTCTCTACTTCATTCTGAAATTCTTTAAATTTCTTAAAAGCTTCACTCTTATGCTTCATTAAGTAGATATACCCATACCTACTTAAATCATCGGTGAAGGTGATGAAATAGTCATAATTGCCTCTAGCGGTGATTGATAGTGGTCCGCATACATCCGTATGTATTAGTCCCAATAACTCACTGGCTCGTGTCCCTTTACCACTAAAGGGGTTACGAGTCATCTTTCCTAGAAGGCAAGCTTCGCATGTACCATAAGATTCATATTCGAATGGTTTAATTATATTGGTCTTTACCAATCTTTTAATGCGATTTTCATTTATGTGACCAAGTCGACAATGCCAAAAATACGATTCATTTGGATCACTTGTCTTAATCCTTTTGTTATTAACGTTGTAGACATTATTAGACGAGTCGGAAGTTTCCAAAACATAGATTCCATTAATTGAATTGGCACGGCCAACTACCATGTCATTCTTAGAAATTACACAATAATTGTCTTGAATGGAAAAATTATATCCCTCAATGTCTAACATTGCAACAGAAATAATGTTTTTGGAAAGAGACGGTACAAAATAACAATTATTAAGTTTTAGCTCGTATCCACTCGTCAAGGCAAGAGTGCAAGTTCCTTTAGAAGTGGCCGCTACCCGAGCTCCATTTCCAAGTCGGAGATCCATATCACCCTTGTCCACCTTCTCCACTTCTCTTAAACCCTGCAAACGATTACAAAGGTGAGAACCACATCCGGTATCCAATACCCATGATGTGTTGGATGTAAAATTAATGTCAATAACAAAAATTTCAGATTTGGAATTACCTAACGGAATCACAAGACCTTCTTGGATATGACGTAAGTACTTGGGGCAATTCCTCCTCCAATGGCCCATGACACTACAATAGTGGCATCATCCTTTTTCTAACTTTCTCTTCTTCTTCTTAGTCTTTGCAAGACATTTCTTGCTAGAACTCCCACTAGCTTCATCATAAGCCCTTTCCTTTAAGTACAAGGCATCCAATTCTTCATTTAGCTCATCTATATAAGCCGTGTCAAGAAGTGGTCCCCTTTTGGGAGGTGGGAAAGAAGTAATAAAGTTAACATTGCCATCCGGACCCGTTCCGAAATGAACTTCTCTAGTAGTATCAATGTTGTTTTGGTTGCAAATATCGTCGAAAACATTGTGACAAGAATCAATAGTGATAGGGTTGAATGAATCCATTGCGATAAAATAACTACAAAAACGGAAACGAAGGAAAATTAACGTTCATCATTTTAATACTTGTTAAACATTTTAAACAAGTTAAGTATTTACTTAACGATCTCTTACACAATTAAGTAAATAAACCCGAGACCCAAAACCATACTAATCCGGGCACGGTATAGCCGATTCAACCCGTATAGGTATAATTTGGTGGATTAACCCTTTAATCGGTTCTACTCTTAGAACTCTCGGTCGACAATTTTCTTAAAATTATCTTTAGCCCGAACTTATTGCAACTACGGTTACGAATACTTTCGTTGACATCGACCAAATTTCAAGGTGTAATCCTCATTACCCCACTTACCCAACGTGACAATTTTAGTACCCCGGTTTAGCCGAGCCTACATTTTTGTGAAGAAGGGATTCATGGGTCCATACTCTTTGGTAAGGCTAAGTCTCAATATTTTAGACGTAAGAGATCTTATCAATTATTATCTATCTCCTTTTAAGTGAACTAATTAGGTGAATTATTGATAATGAAATGATACGTTGAAGACCCGATACTCGATATGCATGACATGTTAATGGCGATTTGGCTATGCATGCAACATATTAAAACAAAATAAAGCAAACAATAAATTCCTAGTATGGCCTTATCCTAGAAAAGAAATAATAAGAGTACAAATTCGGAAACCAACTCCTTTGGTCCCTTGAACTTGACGAGGCACGCAAATCGGGGCAAACACCGTCTTGATCGGAACTCCTTTCCGAATGGCACCGTCTTCAAGGTTCTCCGGAAATTACAAGAATTAAAACTTTTCTAGTCTACTTTATACATTATAAAATAGAAATAAATTACAATTGGGTGATACGAGATCACAAAATTACAACCGAATCGGTAACCCCTTACATTACGGGAAATACCGATTTAAAAACTAAGGCCATACTAGAATAATTACATGATTCAAAAATAATGCAATATAATATGACATTCATAAGGAAAAAAAACGCAGCAATATATATATGTTATGAATATGTTCATTTTAATGCCAAATCGCCCTAATAACTTATTATGTCGAAATTAACCCGGTTTTATGAGATTTTAGCATTTTTAACTCTTTTAAAATGCATAAATTAAAACATAAACAACTTATGTTCTAAATAATATCCTAACACATTTTTGGATTCAAAATTAGTCATAAATAATTTTGATAATAATTAACACTTTAATTATATTAATATTGTTCATAATGCCTTAAAATGCATAACATTTGCGTATTAAATCCAAACAAATATAAAATTTCGAAATTTTGGATTTTATTTTCACTAACATTCTGAAAATATTACTTTAATATTTATAATGTAAAAATTTTGGTCATTTTATTCGAAATTTAACTCGAAATATCATATATTAATGGCCAAAATTACCTCTTAATACGGTTTTAACAATAAAATCGTAAAACATGCTATACAAAATCATATTGTACCAAATTTTACATACATTAAGTAAAATAAGCATGTGAGGTCGTGTGAAAAATGCAAGGCTAGAAACATTTTCTTTCTATTTTAATCATTTAACTCGAATTTTCTCATAAAATACATATTAAACGATTAAAATCTATATTATGAACAATATTTTAAAACTCATAAATTATCAATATAACCTAAAAACATTTTAGGACCAGATTTAATTAACATGCCAAAAGTCGAGTGATATACATATGAGTCTTTAAATATATAGTTTTGTTTTAAGTCTCAAAACTCGGAAAAACTAAAAACCGATTAAGCATGCAACAACACGAGCTCTGATACCAATTGTTAGGTTCTTATACCTACTTAGTCATACTAATGTATATTATCTTATAATAAGTTGATCTTATGCATGCTTAACTAGTGATTATGACAAGATAAGGAGGAAGAATGAGCTCCCTTACATTGTTATTCTAGGCAAGTTTAGGGCACAAATGAAGTCACCTACTTCACTTGTTCTTGAGCTTATTCACACGGATGATCCTCCTTGAACCTTCAAAGAGATGGTCTCCAAAAGATGAACACCAAGACACACTACTCTCAACTATTTGTGTGTTATTATGCTAGAATGAACACACAAAATATCTAGATAGAAGAAGGAGGCACACGGTTTAAGGTTTAAAAGAAATGGAATTATTTTTGTTTCTTTTCTTTTGTTCTCTCTAAAACCAAAAACCTAGCCAACACTAGAATGAATGAGAAGATGAACCAAGGAACAAAACCTCCTTCTGTTCTTCCATTTGGTTCGGCCGAAAGCATGGGTTAGAATGCCCAATGAATTTGCTCTTAATCCTTTCAATTGTTTCCCATGCTTGATCATGCATTAAATAACTTGTCCTTATAATGTTCCCATCACATCTTATGTAATATTGTATGTGAGTGTGTGTGTGTGTGACATATCACACGGTCCACACAACCAAAACGGACCCAATACGTAATATTAGTTAGGACAATATAATTTACGTAATTTGTAGTTTAACATTTAAACTCTTTATCGTGAATAAGTAATTCAATAATTACATATAGTTATTTAATCGCATTTTTATAACTACAACAATTGTAGCTTAATTAACTCATTCATTTGTTATTATGTTTCATAAACACATAAATAATAGTGATGACATTTCAATCACTAAAACAATTTATAATCCCATTATAAATTATCTCTTTATTTTATTCATAATCTAGAAATGAACTGACTCGTATCAATATACAGTTGTTTCATTTATTATTGAGAGAGTTGTCCTAAAGGTGTGACCTAAAGGGATCAACTGGTCACCACCGTCATTACGACAGTAATGTCAAACTCTAGCAAGCCAATCATTACCGATTAATGTTGACCAGTTGACTTATGATAAAGAATCATCCCATGAATATTCTTTTATATAGATTTGTCAATTTATTATATTATTGACGTGATCACATTATTGTCGAGGACACTTACTTCAACAGAGTTATGGCGTCGTCAAACTTGCAAACATAAAGACTATAGAGACTTTATACCATGGACTCTCGCGGTACGCTCGAGACACTCATGAAGCAAAGGGTGAGTATATGTAAAAGATAGAAAGAAGTAATTTTGTAATGACACTCACCTAACTGCGACCCATGAAAACATGCCTGCAATCTAACATGAACAAGAATTCCACAACTATGTATAAACAAACCCATTAAGTGACTCGGATACATGCAATTGAGGCAATAAAGGATATGTGAGGTGAAAAGGTAAAAAGTGGTTAAGATGTTTTTGGTTTTGTGGGGTTAGTAGCCAAGCTAGTAAAACCGGTTCCCAACAACAATCTTCACAACCTTTGATATTAAGAAAGTGCTCTTTTGTGACACAACTCTCACATTGTATAAGAAAGGACTCCCAAATATTTTTGAATGAAGTACGGGAGTGATAACAAATAAAAGAAAAGGGATTTTGGAACGAATTTTGAATCTGAAATTGACAGTTGGTCGGCCGACCCATGAAGGAGGTCGGTCGACTAACTTCTGTAAGTTTTTTCGTTTTTCTTTTCTTTCTTTCCTTTTTTTTGAATTTTTCTGTTCTTTTTCTTTTCTTTCTTTCTTTCTTTTCTCTTTTTGCTCAAGATAGCATACAAACCAAGATACCTCAAAATAAACCAAAGACCACAAATACTAGCTTGGAAGGGTAGGCTAAGTATGGAATGTAGTTTTGGGGGAATAAAAAGGCAATTTTGGCTATGTGCAGCTTATGTGTAATTATGAGAAAAGGGATCCCAAATGCACGTACCAAGACTCACAAAACGAGAGAGTAAGACAAGTGTATAGCAATTCAAGTTCTTGTTTATGCATATTGATGTAACATGTTCCAAGGGGAGTACTACTTGTGGGGAATAAAACGCGTATTCGCCCTATACTTGCAGGATTATAATGAAAAATACAATCGTGAATATGGTCATAAGATTAAAAAGATCAGAAAAGAAGTACAACCTTTAGTCCTCGCGCAAAAGGCCTAAGAACAGGAATTAACACAAATTCCCTCCTATAACTTGCACCCAAGACTTAGAATGAGACGTGGCCGCATGTGCTAGAAATCCTCTCCAACTGCCTTGCAATATTGGGAGAGCCTTTTGAGTTTTAGATGTGAGATTTGAGGTTTTGGGAGAAGAAAGCTCTCAAAACCCTAATTTTACCTTGAGATTATATTAATCAGTGCAACAAGAGTCCACTCCATAAGGAGAAGTCATCTCCTTATATACTACACTTGGCCGGCCGAATTGGACATAGGGTAGGAGTGGGCTTTCCACTCTTACCTTATTCCAATGCGTGATTCGACCCAATTGCTAAAATATAATTCGCGGGTTTATAATTATAAATCATAACATGTTATCAGATATTAATACAGTCGATATATTAATAATGGTCTGATAAAATACGATATTTTATAATTACCCAAATTAATATAACTGTTTATATTAATACGCGAATACAATATTTAATTAAATATAACCATTTATATTTAATTTACGAATTAATCATGTAATCCGTATTAGCTAAAATTATTTAATCCGTATTAAATAATAATCTCAACATCTTATTGACTAATTTAATAGTCAATACCTCTGACTAACTGTTTAGTCATATCCGGCATAAATGTGACTGTATTTTCATACCTTCACATCTCTCAAACGTGTCCTATAGGTGTGACGTATAGGGACCAGTTGACCACCGTCATCCGTATGACAATAACGTCAAACTTATCTAGCAAGCCAACCGTTATTGATAAACGTGGATCAACTGGTAATAATACAGAAGTATGCCCTTGTGATCCTTAAAGAGATTTAATAAGTCATTGTACTTAATTGTCAAGGACACCAGCCCCAACAATCTCCCACTTGTCCGTACAAGGGTATGTTCAATGACGTTATCACACTACATGTGGAGGACACAAGCTCCAACAAACTCCCACTGTCCGTACAAGTGTAGGTGCGATAACCGATTCTCATATCCTTTTAAAATTTCTCCCACTCAATGTAAGACAATTTGCAAATCCGCATTCGCAAAGGTCGTATCTCACAAGCGATCAGTATCAAGAGTGGTTTCCCCGACTAGAGAGTAACTTAACTGATAAAACGAATCTGTATTCGAGCATGGCCATGCATTTCAGTTACTACTCCTCGAGTGGCCCAGAGAAATGATAAAATCCTGATAAGGGTTTGGATATTTCCCTCAACTCGAATCCTGCCGATATCGCGCAGCATGAAATAACCCAGAAAAAATCCTCTTGGCCCATGTTACGGTGACCGTGGGAAAGAAACCAAAGTTACCCAAAATCTGCCTTAATCTCAAGAAACAGTTGAAAGTCAAAAGACTCGACTCTAAGGAACACTATGGAGGTCCTATCCACGACCTGGCACCCAATGTTATAAAACATTTAGGACTCCATAACGATGTCACGGGGTGTCCTACGAGATATCCGTATAACTCGCCTTTGTGATTGGTCAGTCAGCCGCGTGACTTATGGCTCGTTGAACCCACCATCAACCAACGTCACAAAATGATTACCTGAGTTATCAGCTCAAGTGGGTAAGCAAGGACCAAAACGATGTAATGTTAATCAGTTCACTTTGTGGTGTTCAAAATTGGCGTACAATTCCACATGAGAAACAAAACATGATATATCATAACAATAAGGTTGAATAGAGTACACGAGAAAATGAATTATTACATGAATTCATAAAAGAGTACTACAACTTAGGAACACATCCAATTCCCATGGAATGAATGTGCCCTTCATGCTTATCACGTGGTAATGCTTTTGTGAGAGGATCAGCTATGTTGTCATCCGTAGCTATCTTATCAATGAATATCTCATTTTGCTCCACGTAATCTCTGATTAGATGAGCTTTCCGTTGTACATGTCTAGCCTTGCTGCTAGACTTATGCTCCTTAGCTTGGAAGATGGCACCGGTATTGTCACAATAAACGGTGATTGGGTCATTCGAACTAGGCACTACCGAGAGTCCTTGTAAGAATTGACGCATCCATATTGCTTCCTTAGCTGCTTCCGAGGCGGCATAGTACTCGGACTCAGTCGTAGAATCTGCTGTAACACTCTGTTTAGAACTTTTCCAGCTGACAGCAGCGCCATTAAGAGTAAAAACGAATCCAGACTGAGATTTCGAGTCATCTCGATCCGTTTGGAAGCTAGCATCTGCGTAACCCGTGGCGCAGAGCGTCGAGTCGCCTCCGTAAGTCAATCCCCAATCTTTAGTCCTCCGTAGGTACTTACGAATGTTTTTCACGGCCATCCAGTGTTGTTCACCTGGATGAGCTTGGAATCGACTTGTCATACTCAATGCATATGCAACGTCAGGACGTGTGCATATCATGGCATACATGATTGATCCTATTGCCGAAGCATAAGGAATCCGACTCATGCGCTCTTTCTCTTCCAGTGACTTAGCTTCTTGAGTCTTGCTCAAGTGAAGCCCAGGAGTCATAGGAAGGAACCCCTTCTTGGAGTTCGTCATGCTGAATCTCTCCAGAATCTTCTCTATATAAGACTCCTGACTGAGAGACAACATCCGTCGTGATCTATCCCTGTAGATACGGATGCCCAAAATTCTTTGTGCCTCTCCCAGATCTTTCATCTGGAAGTGGTTTTTCAACCATGCTTTAACCGAAGATAAGAGAGATATGTCATTCCCAATCAAGAGTATGTCATCGACATACAGTACTAGGAATAAAATCTTGCTCCCACTCGACTTGATATAGAGACATGGTTCCTCGACTGATCGAATGAAACCATTCTCTTTTATCACTTGGTCGAAGAGATGATTCCAACTCCGCGATGCTTGCTTAAGTCCATAGATGGAACGCTTAAGCTTGCAAACTTTCTTAGGATGTGCTGTATCGATAAAACCCTCGGGTTGTACCATGTACAACTCTTCCTCCAAATAACCGTTTAAGAAGGCGGTTTTAACGTCCATTTGCCATATTTCATAGTCATGAAATGCGGCGATCGCTAAGATAATCCGAATGGAACGTAGCATGACTACGGGTGCAAAGATCTCATCGTAGTGCAAGCCTGGCACTTGGGTGAAACCTTTAGCAACTAGTCTAGCCTTGTGGATATCTTGTTGTCCTTCCACGGCATGCTTTATCTTGTAAAGCCATTTGCATTGAAGGGGACGTACCTTTGCAGGTAGGTCCACAAGATCCCACACGTTGTTCTCATACATGGAGTCCATCTCGGATTGCATGGCTTCTAGCCATAGCTTTGAGTCAGAACTGGTCATGGCACCTTTATAGATTGTGGGTTCATTACCCTCCAGGAGTAAGACGTCATCTATATCACGTTCCTCGACCATACCAATGTATCTGTCCGGAGGAATAGAGACTCTTCCTGACCTCCTAGGTTCCTCAGGAATATCTACCGCAGTCTCGGTTGAAGGAACTGTTTCCTCCAATGGTTGCTCGGTAGTTGGTTCTTGAACCTCCGATAACTCGAAGGTTCTATTACTCGACTTGTTCTCGAGAAATTCTTTCTTTAAGAACGTCGCACTAGCCGCAACAAAAACACGTTGTTCGGTAAGCGAGTAGAAGTAATGACCAAAAGTTCCCTTTGGATAGCCTATAAAGTATGTCTTGACCGATCGCGGGCCGAGCTTATCCTCGTGTCTCCACTTGACATAAGCCTCGCAGCCCCAAACCCGAATAAAGGACAAGTTAGGGACCGTTCCCTTCCATAATTCGTATGGAGTCTTGTCAACAGCTTTAGACGGACTTCGGTTAAGTATTAGAGCGGCCGACAAAAGAGCATAGCCCCATAATGAATCAGGCACAACGGTGTGACTCATCATGGATCGAACCATATCAAGTAAAGTTCGATTTCTCCGTTCGGACACACCATTTAATTGTGGTGTTCCAGGTGGAGTCAACTGTAGCACGATCCCACAGTCTTTAAGGTGTTGATCAAACTCGTGTGAAAGATACTCACCACCACGATCCGAACGTAGTGTTTTAATCTTTCTACCCAGCTGGTTCTGTACCCGATTCTGGTATTCTTTGAACTTGTCAAAGGATTCACTTTTATGTTTCATCAAGTAGACATAGCCATATCTACTCAAATCATCCGTGGAAGTGATGAAATACCTATAGCCTTCTCGTGCGTTGATCGACATAGGCCCACATACGTCCGTATGTATGAGTCCTAATAGGTCGACAGCGCGCATTCCAACACCTTTGAAGGAAATACGAGTCATCTTGCCGATGAGACATGATTCACACGTGCCATATGATTCGAAATCAAAGGGCGATATAGCTCCATTCTGTATGAGCTGTTTTACGCGTTTCTCATTTATGTGTCCCATACGACAATGCCATAGGTAAGTTTGATCTTCGTCACCTACCTTTAATCTCTTGTTATTCACATGTAATATCTCGGTAGTTTGATCT
Source organism: Silene conica (assembly GCA_029255685.2). NCBI lineage: Eukaryota > Viridiplantae > Streptophyta > Magnoliopsida > Caryophyllales > Caryophyllaceae > Silene > Silene conica. Next base: position 66,320,502 of record CM055315.2, read on the forward strand.
AAAACATAAATTCCATTCATGGAAACTGCCTTGCCATAAATCATATTGTGTAAGGAGAAAATACAGCTATTATTCTCTATTACAAATGAAAAGCCGAGTTTGTCAAGTGCAGAAACTGAAATAATGTTTTTGGACAAACTAGGAACATAATAACAGTTATATAAAAATAACTCGAATCCACTTGGAAGCTGGATCACGTATGTTCCCTTCGAGACTGCAGCAACGCGTGCTCCATTCCCGACACGCAGGTCCACCTCACCCTTGATTAGGGGTTCTTGGTTTCGGAGGCCCTGCACATGATTACATAGATGAGAACCACAACCAGTATCAAGTACCCAAGTTCCGCAACTTGCATGGTTAATCTCAATCATGTGAATAAAAGAAGAAGAAGACATACCAACAGGAGTAACACGGCCTGCCTTAATGTCCTCGCGATACATGGGGCATGAGCGCCTCCAATGCCTAGTCTTGTGGCAATGGTGACATTCCATGCTTGTATCCTTGCTCTTTGTCTTGCCCTGTGAGTTGCTCGACTCACCTGGCCCACTCTTAGTAAATCCTGGTTTCTTGAACCTGGGCTTACCTACTGCTAGGTCGCCCTGAGCTGTAGCCTTCCCTTTACCCTTTCCTTTACTGGAGATCATGAGAACATCCTGCTTCATGCTCCCACTTAACTTTAGATCCTTCTCAGTCTGTACGAGAAGGGAGTGGAGCTCATGAGGAGTCTTCTTCATGTCGTTCATGTAGTAGTTGGCCCTAAAAAGGGCGAACCCATCATGAAGCGAATGAAGCATACGATCAACGATTATGTTCTCACTGATCTTGCAGTTCAGGGTCTCCAGTTTCTCGATATTCTCAATCATGTTGAGAATATGTGGGCTAACAGCTTGGCCCTTCTGGAGTTTCGCCTCAAAGAAGCGACAGGTATGCTCATAAGAAACGATTCTCGGAGCTTTGGAGAATTCGTTAGAGAGCGTGGTGAAAATCTTGTTTGCACCATGGGATATGAAGCGTCTTTGCAAATTTGATTCCATTGCATAGATGAGTACGTTCTTTATCGCACCCGCTTCCATAACGAAATCGCTATGAGCGCGAATTTCGTTGGCTCTAGCTCCAGTTCCTGGGTGTGCCGGAATGGGCTCAGTTAAATACTTAAGCTTTCCGTCAGCAATGGCAGCATTCCGTAGTGCTGCCTCCCAGTCAGAGAAGTTTGACCCATCATTCCTCAGTCTAGTTGACTGATTCATGGAGTCCATGAAGGCCTTTAGCCAGGATTCACGTGCTAGCTTGGCACTTGGCATTGGGTCTTCACCAGCCATTTTAGTTATACAGCAGTTTTAATGAACGTGTTCTACACTGAAAAAGAAGATAAAACAAAACCATATAAGCAACTTATTGTTGTGATTTAAGTCTATATTAAATTGAATTTAAACTCGTAGACTCATGCATTTATATAATTTATCTCCCTCAAGAATTATATAAACGATCCCAAGATTCAATTTCCGTATATTGATAAGCCCACAGTTTGGCTAATTCCAATCGTTGGAACTCTTGGTCGATAGATTTCCGTATATCCTATCTATTAGTCCATCTCAGTCACTAGATATTATCGAGTGACCATGATGTTGAGATAAAATAAATCATCTGTTCCCACTTACCCGACGTAGAAGGGGTCATATTATGCCTACCGACGAAGAAGGGATTCATGGGAGGCTGATTTATAAAGACTAATCTCAATTTTTGGTTATACGAGGAAGACCCCATCAACTTTTATTTATCCATATATAAGTGAACTAAAAACTAGCATTTGCGTGGATGAATTAAATAAAGTGATGGCTTTGCAATTGACATGTGACATCTGCATTGTCACATAAAACTAACGCGTGACCTCTACATGAGTCAGTTTTCAGGCATGATATAGGTGGTTTGGTTTTTAGGCGGAATATGATGCAAGCTATTATCGATGAAAGCATAAAGATAAATGCAATAAACGTAAATAAAAGTCCTAGTGTGGCCTATCCTACCAAAATAACCATAAAACAACTTGGAATCCACCGTTGGACCCTAGAAGCTTGTCTTGATGTTCCATCTTGGTCCTTGCAGCGGGAGTGAGCATCCGGTCTCCATCTTTGGTCTTCACAAAATTACTAATTTAAATTACAAAAGTAGTCCTAGATACATTCTAATTTAAATACAAAAGTAATTACATGGCAAAAACCCAAAACCGGAGATTCAAGATCTCAAAATTACAAGCAAGACTGTGTCCCATCATTACGGTGACACAATCTTCTAAGGCCACACTAAGTTACAACCGTTTGCAAAAATTAAATACGTTATTGAAAGCATTCAAGGCATTCACAAGACGATAAATAAAATGCATCAACTAAATAAAATTTATACATGACATAATACTGTTATTATGATTAATAAATTTATACCAAACCACCTTTTAAGATTAAAATTATGTGACTATACCGCTTTAATCACTAATTTTAATAAACATATAATCCATTATTTTAAACTGTTTTAAAACAATATGTATCAAACGAGGGTGAACCGTTTCACTAAATAATATACTATTTCCGTATACAGTATATTATTTTAAGCCATGTGAAAATAAGAAAACAAGTTATTTTCTAAAAAGATAGCCTGAAAGAAGAGCACTCGACCGAGCAACAGAGGCACTCGATCGAGTGTCAGTGTCACTCGATCGAGTGCAGCAGGGGCTCGATCGAGTGACTCGTTAAAACGCAAACGCTGCACTTTAAATCTAAACAAGTTTTTATCTTTTGATATAAAACATGAAAATCAAAAATAAAAACAACAAAAGATCCACATATTGCTAAAAATATCGATTAAATAACAATATGCAAATTAGAATCGAAAACAAGATCGATTACAACACAAAAGCACACGCACGAGGCCTGGTACAAGGGCACTCGATCGAGTGCAACAGAGACTCGATCGAGTGCCAAGGCAGAGTGCACGGTTTTCTAAAATTTTTAAAACTTATGAAAGACACAATTGTAAAATTTCATGGCCTAAGTCTCTGATACCACTTGTGGGGAATAAAACGCGTCTTCGCCCTATACTTGCAGGAGTATAATGAAAAATACAATCGTGAATATGGTCATAAGATTAAAAAGATAAGAAAAGAAGTACAACCTTTAGTCCTCGCGCAAAAGGCCTAAGAACAGGAATTAACACAAATTCTCTCCTATAACTTGCACCCAAGACTTAGAATGAGACGTGGCCGCGTGTGCTAGAAATCCTCTCCAACTGCCTTGCAATATTGGGAGAGCCTTTTGAGTTTTAGATGTGAGATCTGAGGTTTTGGGAGAAGAAAGCTCTCAAAACCCTAATTTTACCTTGAGATTATATTAATCAGTGCAACAAGAGTCCACTCCATAAGGAGAAGTCATCTCCTTATATACTACACTTGGCCGGCTGAATTGGACATAGGGTAGGAGTGGGCTTTCCACTCTTACCTTATTCCAATGCGTGATTCGACCCAATTGCTAAAATATAATTCGCGGGTTTATAATTATAAATCATAACATGTTATCAGATATTAATACAGTCGATATATTAATAATGGTCTGATAAAATACGATATTGTATAATTACCCAAATTAATATAACTGTTTATATTAATACGCGAATACAATATTTAATTAAATATAACCATTTATATTTAATTTACGAATTAATCATGTAATCCGTATTAGCTAAAATTATTTAATCCGTATTAAATAATAATCTCAACATCTTATTGACTAATTTAATAGTCAATACCTCTGACTAACTGTTTAGTCATATCCGGCATAAATGTGACTGTATTTTCATACCTTCACATCTCTCAAACGTGTCCTATATGTAACACCCCGATATTTTCCGTATTGAAAATTTAAAGATTTAATCGAATTTCAAGAATAATTTATATTTTAATTAAATTTCGTAAATATATATTTGTAATAAGAATATTTCATTTTAAAGCCTTTTTGTTTCTATTGATATTTCGAGTTTTATAAATTTAAGTTTCGGTTTTAATTTTCAAAAATTGCAAAGTATGGCGGATAATTTCATAAATTGTGGTTACTTGTATATGTTTGTCCCATCTTGAGTAATAATAGACTTGAGATGTTGTTCCGTCTTAATTAGTCAAATCCGAGTCCATCCCGACTCATTAAATGAATTCCGAGTCATTCCCGACTCAAAACCCCTTATAACCTTTGTGTTGTGTTCATTTCACACAACTCACCCAACTCTTCATCCTCTTCAAATATTAGAAAAAACCTCCAAACCCCCATTGTTGGTGTTTCTCCATGAGCACAAAATCGACTCTAGCATCTTCGTTTCTTGCTCAAATTCCGAGTTCTTTATAGGTTTGTTCTCCTCTTCTTCTTCTCCTTCTTTTCATGTCTTTAAATGTTAGTATTGTTGTACTTTCGGAAAAACCCCTTTTTCTAGGGTTAGATTGTGATACGTTTTTCTTATTGTTCTTGAGCGAGAATGGATGTATGGACTTCAATGAAGGATTCTTTGAAGATTTGAAGAGCTTTAAAGGTAACTTTGAGAGGTTACTCGACTTTGAGTCAAAGATTGATTGTGTATGGTTTGTGTTGTTTAATTTCTGAAATTGCATTGGTTGTGTTGTTTAATTTCTGAAATTTTGAAGCATTGTGTTGTTTACTCATCTTTCAATTGAAGAAAATGGGTTCTTGGTTGATTAGTAGTAATGAATAAGGAATCGGGTTATTGATTAATGGGTATAATGATATCCGTCTTATGCTTATTGTTTCCATAGCGATAATATGGTTTTGGTTGATTTTAACCCATGTTCAAGGTTGATAATCATGTTTGTAATCGTTTGTTTACGATGTAAATTGGTATATACGTGTCTTGTATTGGAGGTTATGTTGCCTAAGTCACTTAAATTACGTAGGCTAAACGTATTGAGTTGTGACACGCAAAAAGGGAGTCGAGGGCTGCCTTGGCCGAGCAGCAGACTGGCAGCACCCGTGGGAACCGCAGCCTGCGGCCTGGTGCGCTGGCCTGCGGCCGAGCATTGCGCAGCCTGCGGTATTTAGCGCAGGCTGCGGTTTAATCTGACAGCAGCATCTTCGAAAGGCCATATCTCTCTCGTTTCTTATCCAAATGAGGCGTGTGACCTATCGTTGGAAAGCTAAGATCACAAGCTTTCACCTCCACTTGGCCTTGCATCAATAGGAGCTCTAGAACTCGAGATATAGTCGTTTGAAGTTGACCCTTGTGAAACCGAGTTTTCAATTCTTCCTTTTTGCTTGCTTCTCTTTACTTTGCACTTATTGCCTTGGTTAAGCTTTGCCTCTCCTTCTCCTCCTTGATATATGAATATATTATATGAGTTTCGTAAATTATACTTCCGTTGTTGTTGCATGGTTGAATGCTTAAGCCGTTTTAGTAGCTAAGTTGAGGAGGAAGACCCCCCGGCCGGGCAACCGGAAGGGAGACCGGCTCCCGCTTCAAGTTAGCTTCTCAAAACTAGCTTAAGTGTTGCCTTGATTGATTTGAAGCTCTCATGTTCTAAATGAGTTAGTTAACGGTCATGTTAGCTTGAATGGTAATGATAACGGTTATGTTATCTTGAGTTTGAGTCGGGTAACGGTTATGTTGCCTTGCTTGTGGTTGGATGACGGTTATGTCATCCTAAGTTTGTGAGTGACGGTTATGTCACCTTGTTTGTGAATGGATAGCGGTGGTACGATTTGTGTATCATTGTAATGAACTAATGCCACCCCGGTTATGGGTTTTATCTATGTTCGGGATTGGTCGGTGTCCGTGGTTATGCGGCCCGGTCCCCGTGTGTCGTTCGGTGTAGGTTATTACATCGAGAGGTCTGGCCAGGTCTTAGGCATATAGTTGTCGGTTATGCACTATACATAGAGTCGGTGTCGTGGTTATGCGTCCCGATAGCTAGTGTCGTGGTTATGCGACCTAGCGGTCAGTGGTAACGGTTATGTTCCCTGACGGCGTTCATTCTATTCTTGTATGTTCTGTGATTGGCCATGCCATCTAGTGTTGGCCTCTGAGTCAATTACTTGCTTGTTGTTTGTGTGAATGAACATGCCATCAAGTGTTGGCCGCTGAGTCATTCACTTGGGTTGATTATCCTTTTGATATAGTTCACATGACGACCTTGGTTGTAATTCACATGTTGGTTCATGCTTAATCATGTTTGTCATATTTGATTATGTCATATTTGATTATTTATCTTTGTATATGCATGTTCATATGTATATGTTGTGTTGTATTACCGTTTACGTATTTTCTGACAAAAAGTGGCTGGGAGAACCTCGAGTTACTCCCCACTGACTGTGGCGTACATGTTTCATGTATGTAGGTTGGTGCTGATTGGGGAAGACGTGTGGCTAGCGAGCATTGTTGATTAGTCGACAATTACATATATACGTTTAGTTTAGATTTAATCATTTTGCTACCGAGGGATACCTTATCCCTTGTAAACTTCCATTTATCTTGTATAAGTTATACTTTTCTTTTAGTTTCAATCTTCCGCATGTTGTTTTGATATTCCGCGATTAACTTTATTTATATATGTCGAAAGTTTTTTAAAATATCGTATTTCCGCTGCAAGTTGCTTGTTTATTTTTATGTAATATCGCGGGGTGTCACACTATAGGTGTGACGTATAGGGACCAGTTGACCACCGCCATCCGTATGACAATAACGTCAAACTTATCTAGCAAGCCAACCGTTATTGATAAACGTGGATCAACTGGTAATAATACAGAAGTATGCCCTTGTGATCCTTAAAGAGATTTAATAAGTCATTGTACTTAATTGTCAAGGACACCAGCCCCAACACTAGTCACATCCTAGACAACTGGTTTAAGAATGAAACCAGGAAATAAGCTCTAAACCTTAGAATGTATAGTAGGTTGCCAAGGTATAAGTCAAGTCTCAAGATATACAAATAGTTTGACAAAAACTCGTAGATATGCAAAAGACTCTCATACTAAAACAAGTTGACAAGGCAAGCTAAAGGCATAAACATGTAAGAAAGCAAAATCATCCTTGAAATACTCTCGTTCCGACTCGACCTATATGCTAAAATAAACGTGCATTTTTTTGGAATTTTTGAATTTTTTTCATTTTTATTTTTTATTTTTTCCTCTTGTATATATAAGGAAAATAAAGAAAAACAATGCAATACAGAAATGCAATAAACGTGTGACGAAATGCAATGCATGTGACACGAAACCATTCCCCAAACCAACCCGCACAATGTCCCCATTGTGCATTAGCCTAAGCAAAGGTTTCAGAAAATTAAAGGAAAGATGCAAAGAGAATAAAAAAAATTAAGGAAAAACTGGAAAGAACTCACTGGGTTAATAGACGTATGAGAAAAACCTCCCCAAACCAGCGTAAGCTGGGAGGTTTTGGTGGCTAACAGTGCCACTCAAGTACCCAAAATGGTTGCAAGATTCCCGAGGAAGAAACGAACAGGCTGTGACGGATGGGAAGGTCGACCAACCCGTATATTAGGTCGACCGACCATCCAGGAATGCAGGGACTAGGTCGACCGACCCATATTTCAAGTCGGTCGACCTTACTGCTGAACAACGGTCTTCGTTTCTTCATAGAACCTGAAAAAAACAATAAATATGCGCCCAACAAATGCGCGAGATGCCAGAAACAAGTCTAAAGTCTTAACTACGCAAGCATAACGGAAAAAGTTCCAAAACTACGAGCAAACCAAATTAAAAAAGTCTCAAACAACAAAAGTAAATTGTCTTAAAAGCTGAAACTTGAAACAACTATCCGCTAAAGATGCGGAATATATCCGACCACGGCTTTTGACGACATGCCGTAGTCTCCACGGTGTTTTCTTGAGTAGCGAAACACATCTTCTTTCCGCCGTCGCAAAGCATATGCGACGAACTCTCCTCTTGAGCTTGTCCCCTCTTTTTCTTTTCCTCCCGATCTACAACATCTGGGTCTTCATCTTCTTTATAGCTCAAGAATCCCATTCCCCCTCTCTGCACTGTGACTTCCTTTATTTTGGGTTTCCCCAAACCAATTCCTGCATTAGTCATAATAGAAGTATCCTCCATATTGCTCCCAATCTGGGGCGGAGGGGTGAAAACAGATACAGGAGTAGGTAATAAAGTAGGAGAAGTAGTGATGACCTTATACTTCTTTTCAGAAGTAATAGCATTACAAGTGATGGGGGTCATAACATCCTTCTTCCTATAAGATAGGCCATAGATAATGGAATGCTTTCCTACTTTGAAGGTCAAAGTCCCAGTGCCTACATCTATAATGGCTCCCGCAGTGTGAAGGAAAGGTCTTCCTAGTATTATAGGTATATGGGCATCCTCTGGGATGTCCAGTACTACAAAATCAACTGGAAAGAAGAACCTGTCAATACGCACAGGGATGTTTTCCAACACCCCTATGGGTTCCATAGATGTACGGTCTGCCATCTGGACAGTCATGCTGGTCACGGCAAAATTGGTCATTCCTAGTTTTAGGGCAACACTTAGGGGCATGACACTGATACTAACTCCTAAGTCGCATAAGGCCTTTTTTACAGGAAAGGTTCCTATATTGCAGGGGACAGAAAAACTACCAGGATCATCGAGTTTATGGGGGGCAATAACATGTGATAGAAAACTGGATGACTCTTCAGTGAGAGCCACCGACTCAACTTTATCTAAAGACCTCTTTCTTGACAAAAGCTGTCTCATAAACTTAAGATACGAAGGGACCTGTTGGACTAATTCTAAAAACGGAACTTTAACATTTAATGAATGAATTACATCTTTAAATTTGTCAAAAGATACCTGGTCCTTCGAAGGTATGAGTCTTTCTGGGAAAGGAGGGGCTGAAGATTCGGTATTTCCAGCCCTTTTCAGAAACCTGGGGGTCTTATCACCCCGAAAAAGGAAATCCCTTAAGTTGTTTGGCAATTCGGGACGAAAAGGGGCCTTCTGTTCCGCATCGGTGGTCGGTCGACCCTCTTCCTCGGTCGGTCGACTACTTTCCTGAACAGCGGGATTTTCCAGATTCTGCTCAAAGGTCGGTCGACCTGGCTCCTGGGTCGGTCGACCTCCCTCGCTGTTACTCAGCTGTTTTTCTTTTTCGCCTCCCACTTTAGCTCCGCTTCGTAGGGATATGATATTTAGAGTCTCTTTTTTCTGGTCCGTCTTGGTCGGAAGTTGACCCGGAGCCCTAGTATCGTTCTTGCCCGCAATTTGAGCAATCTGAGATTCTAACATCTTCATCCCTGCCTCTCTAGCCTGAGATTCCTTCTGAACCAACCCAATGAGATTTTGGATAAGAGTGTCTGTGTTGGGTGGTGGATTTGAAGGTGGTTGAGGGTTGAAGGGTGGTTTTTGGAAACCTTGCTTATGTGGGGGAATGTATGTGGAGTTTTGCTGAGGTTGCATGTGTTGTGGGTTGAGAACATTCTGGCTTGTCCACCTCATGTTGGGATGAATATTATTATTATTTGGGTCATAAAAATTGTTCCCACGATAGTGTTGGAAAGCGGCACATGTCTCATTGGATGAGGTACAGAATTTTGACACGTGCCCTTCTCCACAACACCTCTCACAAGCAAAGGGTCCGTCCTGAACGGCGTTCACCTGATAAATACCTCCCTTGCTCCCACTTCCTAGATCGAACTTTCCTCCAGCCTCTAGTTTCTCTAACATGGCCGTCACGGCCTCAATAGCAGCCAGGTTATACTCAGATTTCCTTTGATTGCCTCGGGAAGTTCCATGTTCAGCACGGTGTACAGCAACATCCTCTATCAATTTGAGACCCTTAGTCTCTCCTGAATTGTCCTGGAATCTCCCATTGGCTGCAGCATCTAAATAAGCCCTGTTGTCATCATAGAGGCCATTGTAGAACTGGTTACAAAGAAACCATTGTTCGAATCCATGGTGTGGTATGGATCGAACAAGTCTCTTGAACCTGTCCCACGCCTCACTAAAATCCTCATTGGGGCCCTGCTTAAAATTTGTAATCTGCGCCCTCAAGGCATTAGTCTTGGATGCGGAATAGTACTTCCTGTAGAATGTTAAGGCTAGGGTATTCCAATCTGTGACTCCCGCAGCAGTGCGGTCCAAGTCTCTGTACCATTCCCTTGCAGCGTCCCTAAGAGAGAAGATAAACATGGTCTGCTTAATCTGGTCCTGCGTCACTCCTTCTGGGGGTGAAATAGAGCATATGTAATCTGTGAAGATTTCAATATGCTTTGCAGCATCCTCATTGGCCGAGCCTCCAAATTGGTTTCTTTCAACCATAGTAATGTAGGCAGGCTTGGCCTCGAATGGCTTCCCAGTACCTGCAGGTAAAGTGAACCCTTTGTATAGGTCCTTTGCCTGAGGCATGGAGTGACTGGCAATAGTAGCTTCCTCTGTCATGTTTTCTTCTTCTTTCGGAAAAACTGGAAAGTAGGTAAAAGGTGGTGTTTTTGGTGAAAGTGGATTGTTGGGTGAATTTGGTTGTGAAGTTGGTGTTTTTGGTGAAGTTGGTAATTATGGTTGTTCAAAAATGTCTTCTTGGAATAAGGATGATGGTGAACCTCCTTCCTGATTCGCTAGAAGTTGCTTTCTCCTTTCTCTAAGAGTCCTCTCAAGCTCGTGGTCAAGTGGTAGGAGTTCTCCTTGAACTGACCTGCGCATAAGATGGAAACTACAAGAAAAAGGTGAGAAGGTTTAAGGAACAAAAGTTCCTTAAACAAAGAGAAACAAAAACAAAAACAATAAACACTGGCGTCACCTCCCCGGCAACGGCGCCAAAATTTGATGCCCGTCGTTGAGGGTACCAAAGATAAATTTCTAATTCCTAAACTTAAACTATAGATAGTGAAAGTCAGGGTCGAACCACAAGGAGGTGGGGAATGTTTATTGTTTGATGTTAATGTTTAAAGTAACAATTTTGGGGGTTTGATTTGTTGTTTACTAAGTCTAAAGTAAAGATTAAAATAAAATAAGTAATTAAAGACGAGAATAAAATTATAATAAAAGGGATGCTAGGATGTTTGGGTAATAAATAGTTAAGGTAAAATAAATCCTAAGGTTAACATGTATTGCAGTCGCGTAAGGGGTGTAACATATCCTTTCGGTCTATGGTACCTAATAGCTCATTTCGGCCTATGCTATTAGTTCCTAGGTCTCACAATTATTGGGTGTCAACAATAAGGGTGATTCCTAAATTCTAGGTCACATACCTTTCAGTCTTGAGTAACCTAGCCGTCTTAAGGTGTAAACCAATGCCCTTCCCGTATCTCTCAATCTTGGGTAGGTCATTACTAACATCCTACAAGTCTCCTTTCAGTCTCATTGTAGGGTATTATAGTCAAAAAAGAAAGACGAAACATAATACATACGGGAGTGGGTCGACCGACCAGCTATTCCAGTCGGCCGACCACCGCCTTGGTCGACCGACCCACTATTTGAGTCGGCCGACCACGGCTCTGCTACAAGTCGGTCTCGGAATTCTATTACCTATGCATATTCATCCTCTACATCCTAACACATGAAATTTAGCTACCCATGATTACTAAAATAATGATGAAAACGGAAATAAACATGGAAAACATAGTAAATAATAATCTAAGCATGCAAGATTCAATAAAGCTTGGGAATTCTATCTTAACCGGATGCAATAGTAATAAGAACAATAATAAAACTAAATTAAGAGAAGAATTACCAGAGACAGGATTAAGGCAGAAAGGAACAAACTTTATTGAATGCTTGAGAATTATTGAAAGATTACAACTAAACTAAAAGACTAAGCAAAACTTTATTAGAAACTGAATGCTAAAACTCTCTATGATAAAACTGGATTGTGGCTTGATAGTAAACTTGATATCTAACCCTAATTATAAGATTAGCTTATATAGGGCATAAAATAAGAGTTTCCTAAAGACCTCATACTTCTAATTGCTTTCCGAAAACGCTTCTGGGCTTCGCTGAGGTCGGTCGACCAGTTTGGTGGGTCGGTCGACCTCTTTTACAGGCTTAGGAATAATCTGGGCTTCCTTTAAATTTGGACTTCTTAAACTTCAGGCCTGGTCGGCCGACCCATTTAGTAGGTCGGTCGACCGTTTCCGCGTAGAATTTCTCCGGTTCTTCTTGATTTGACTTTTGGCACTTAAATAATGATTCCAGTTGACTTTCCTTCGTTCCTTAATTATGCAAAAATCCCGAGGGCATGAATTTGGTGCAAAATCGTCCCTTTTCCGCATAAATCTGCAAAAGTGCATAAAAATACGAAAGTACACGATTGTTGGGAAATAAGGGCTAAAACATAGTAAATGAGCGACCAAATGCGTGTAAAAATAGATGTAAAACATCATAAAATAGACACGCATCACTTATTGTGGTCATACTCGTCACCTCCGAGAAAATTGTGTAAAACACGCACAAGATTTTAAAACCGGAGTTAAGTTTGTCAAATCCTCAGGTATGCCAAACGACACTATCTCCATCTCTGATAATGATGACGACAAGGTTGAGGAAAGAAATATCGACCATAGATGGTTCTATGACATGTCATTTGACTACGACGAAAAGAAAAATAGAACCAAACAAACACCTCAACCTACGACACACAAAAAATGGTCACCAAAAGTTCAAACTAAAACATACACAAAAACATCAAAACCCAACTACCACCATTATAGAAAAACTTATGTATGACAAGTCTGAGTGAAAAAGGAAGATGTATTTGTGATTATTAACAACAAAGGACCCAAGTGTGCTTGGGTACCTAAATCCTGTCTTTAAATTTATATGTGCAGTTTGTCGCTAAGGAAAATAACTTATGGTATCTCGATAGTGGATGCTCAAGACATATGACAGGCGACGTAAACCTATTTTTATCCCTAGAACCTTTTGACGGAGGAAAAGTTACCTTCGGTGATAATAAGAAAGGTAAAATTATAGGGATTGGTAAGATTGGCATTTCATTATCTCATGCTATAAATGATGTATATCTGGTAAGTGGTCTCAAACACAATTTAATAAGTATATCTCAATTATGCGACAAAGGAAACAAAGTAGTTTTTCATGCAGATATATGTCGTATAATTATGGAAGGTACTAGCAAAGTAATCCTTGAAGGTCATAGAAAGAAAAACGTCTATATGATTGATTTAAATGCAGTACCTACTAACTCTCTCTCTTGCATGAAAGTTACGTTAGACGATCCATGTTTATGGCACAAGAGATTTGGTCATATTAGCTCACCGATTCTGAGTAAGCTGAAGAGATGGGACTTGGTCGAAGGTCTCCCAAATATCAAGTTTGATCAAGAAAAGATGTGTGACACATGTGCACGATGTAAACACGTCAGATCATCTTTTAAGACAAAAAGAGTGGTAAGTACAGAACAAGCTCTTGAACTAGTACACATGGATCTATGTGGCCCTATGAAGGTAAGAAGTAGAGGTGGTTCCAGTTACATTTTTGTTCTAGTTGATGATTACTCTAGATTTGTTTGGCCAATCTTTCTCCACTCTAAAGACGAAACATTCGATGAATTTGTTAGTCTCATGAAACTTGTCCAAAACAAATATAAATCAAACCTAGTAACAATCCGTACTGACCATGGAACTGAGTTTGACAGTCATGCTTTTATTGAGTTCTGTAAGACCAACGGTGTTGGACATAACTTCTCGGCCCCTAGAACACCACAACAAAATGGAGTCGTAGAACGAATGAAATGAACCTTAGAAGACATGGCTAGAACAATGCTTCTTTGTAGTGGTCTACTTAGAAACCTTTGGGCTGAGGCTATTAGTACAGCTTGCTATATTCATAGCCGTGCTATGATTAGAACTATCCTTAAAAAGACACCTTATGAACTTTTTAGAGGTCGTAAACCTAATATATCTGTAAATGCTTTGTTCACAACAATGGTAAAAACAGATTAAGCAAATTCGACCCTAGAAGTGATGAAGCAATCTTTATAGGATATTCCGATCATAGTAAAGCCTACAAAGTTTTTAACAAACTTACCTTATGCATAGAAGAGAGTATTCATGTTATCTTTGATGAAAATAATGTCTTCGATAAGCCATTACAGGACATAGAGGAAAACCTAGACGAACCTGATTTCAGGTTGTCAAGGGAAGATCGTCCTGAAATGGAAATTAAAGAAGGTGAACCTCAAGGAATTCATGATGAACTTAACTTGGGAGAAAACGGTGCGAGAGATGAAGCTGCAGTTGATGATACTGTAGATAACTCTCAAACCAATGACTTGGAACCCGGAGTTACAGCTAATAAAGCTATAACTTTGAATCAAAACCAAAGGGAAGAGACCAGAGTTATACCTGATCTTACTATAACCCCAGGTTTGGATTCAGGGGGAACAAGTCAAAATTCCGAGTTAAGTACAGGTAATGCAAATAATCAATCAAGGAACTGGAGATACAAAGGCTCTCATCCTTTGGAGAATGTCATAGGAAGCCTGACAGATGGAGTTCAAACTTGAAGGAGCTTAAATAACTTTTGCTCATTTTACTCCTTTCTCTCCACCATCGAACCTTCAAATATCAAGGAAGCTCTCGCAGAACCAGACTGGATAGTTGTCATGCAAGAAGAACTCCAGCAATTTGAAAGAAACAAAGTTTGGCATCTTGTTCCTCGACCTAAGGACAGGTCTGTTATTGGAACCAGATGGGTATTCAGAAAAAAATTGGATGACACTGGAGTCATTGTGCGAAATAAGGCCATACTAGTGGATCAAGGATACAACCAACAGGAAGGAATCGATTATGACGAAACCTTTGCTCTTGTTGCTCGTCTTGAGGCAATAAGACTACTCATTGCATTTGCAGCACACAAGGGAATTAAGCTTTTTCATATGGACGTTAAGACTGCTTTTCTTAATGGCTATCTCCAAGAGGAAGTATTTGTTGAACAACCTCCTAGATTTCCTGACAGCAAACTCAAGGATCATGTATTCAAATTAGACAAAGCACTTTATGGCCTAAAACAAGCACCTAGAGCATGGTACGACAGGTTATCTAAGTTCCTATTGGAAAGTGGATTCAAGAGAGGGTCTGTGGATAAAACCTTATTTCTTAAAAGCGAGAACTCAGATCTACTAGTCGTTCAGATCTATGTTGACGATATTATTTTTGGCTCAACTAATAAAAAGTTGTGCAAGTATTTCTCTGAGTTGATGACTTCTGAATTCGAGATGAGTATGATGGGAGAACTAAAGTTCTTCCTTGGACTTCAAATACAACAAACTGAAGAAGGAATCAAAGTTCATCAACAAAAATACGTCAAGGAGTTGCTAAAGAAATTCGGCATGGAAACCTCTCACGCAATGCCTACTCCAATGGTCACAGATAAGAAGTTAACCAAAGACGAAGATGGTAAGTCTGTAGACGAAACAACTTACCGAGGTATGATTGTCTCACTTCTTTATCTTACAGCTAGTCGTCCAGACATCATGTTTAGTGTCTGTCTTTGTGCAAGATTCCAACTGCTCCAAAAGAATCGCACATGATTGCGGTTAAGAGAATATTGGGATATCTAATCGGAACCTCTAAATTATATCTATGGTATCCTATGGACTGTAACTTTAACCTAGTGGGGTACTCAGATGCGGATTATGCAGGATGTTCATTAGACAGAAAGAGTACCTTGGGACTTGCTACCTTTTTAGGTCCTTGCATTATTTCTTGGGGATCCAAGAAACAAAATTATGTCGCTCTCTCAACTGCTGAAGCAGAATATATTGCAGCCGCACTGGTATGTTCTCAACTTTTATGGTTAAAGCAACAGTTACATGATAGGTATTGATGTTGGATGTGTGGCTATCCTATGTGATAATACGAGTGCTATTATTATATCTAAAAACCCAGCCCAGCACTCGAGAACTAAACACATTGAAATTAGACACCACTTTCTACGAGACCATGTTGAAAAGAAAAATATAAAATTGGAATTTTGTAGTACGGAAAAACAATGGGCGGATATCTTCACTAAACCATTGGCTAGAGAACGCTTTGAGACTTTGCGATTGAAAATTGGTTTAATCGGTGACACCTAATCAAATCTTAAAAGCAAAAATAACCCAATGATTGACTACGGTTTAGATGAGATTATATGAATGTGTCCCTATACTCCGCTGCTAAGGGCGGATGCTAGTATGGCTTTAGAAGCGGTCAAGGCCTTGTCCTTGAAAGTCCTTAACTTCGAGCAAGCCCTCAATGCCCAAGGGAGGAATGTCGGCAGTGGCTTGGACCGTCTCAATACCCTCGAGTTTTGTACCTGCCCCGATTATGTAAACCCGTATGCGAAGAAGCAGTGATCCTTGTCTTCGTCGGTGATAATCGTGCTCTGTTTTAAGCTTTGATTGGTTTTCGGTTGTTTTTGGTTAAGTCCGGGATGGACTTTTAAAACTTTCTACTTACCTATGGCCCAACTACCACAATTATTTGGTGCCTTCGTTTAATCCGAGGCCCAATTGAATATTATCTTAACTTTTGCCCTACCATGGCCCAATTTTCTAAATACTTGTATTATATTCGGCCCATTGGCATAATATTTTCAGCTTGGTTGTGTCTATTTTCTAAACATTCGTATGTGCTTGTATGATATTGTTCGTGTTTGTGTATTACGTCTTTGATGCATGCTTATTCGTGTTCGTAGTATATTATTCTAGTCGTTATATGTCTTTGTTCTTGTCTATTCGATGATGTCAAGAGGGGGAAAGAATGCGACTTAGATTAGAATTTGCCTAAGCTTGCTCCTTGTCGTAATTCATTGTCTCTTAGGGTTCTTAAAGGATTTGGATTAGTTAGAAGATAAAAACCCTAAGTTGATCTATGCTATAATTAACCCTTATTATGTTGAGGGGGAACTAACACTTAGACACGATTCTAAGAAAGACTTGTCATCATCAAAAGGGGGAATTTGTTGAACCATATATTAATATGTATATATTAAGTATATATGTTTATGTTTTGATAATGACAAGTCTAGATAAATATATTATATACTCGTGCGTATAATCGTGTGCTAAGTGTACAGTATATAAGATTGGAAGATCTCGTCAATCAATGTAAAAGATACAAGAGTTTTCGATATTAGAACCTTCAAGATCATTGGTCAAAGAGTTGATTAATCAAAGATTGATAGAAGATCGCAAGCTTCTTTCAAGTCTTTATGAAGATTCGTTAGGATAAATATCCATTAACGAAAGTTGACTAAAGTTATACTTCTCATCTATAACTTTAGTATGATATTGCTTCAAGTTAGCTCATAGCTATAACTCTATAAGAAGAAATGCTTGGATGAATAGTGGTGGTTGAAACGATTTTGTATTTCAAAGTCGACGTGAAAATTAATGTTAATTAGTATTCTATTTTGCAATGTTGAGTTATTAATCTTAATTGGTTTATATAAAATATCCAATAGTTATAAAAAGGAATATATAATTTGATTATGAGTTAATTATTTATTTCTAATAAACTAAGGATTTTTACTTAAACCAAAATTGTCAAATAATATAATCTAAGGAATCGTGTGCAACGGTTTTGGAAACCGTCCCTTAAACACACATTTCATATTTGTGAAGGATTGATTTAAATAAATATAATGTATTTATTTAATATCCTAAACAAACTAGATTATGTTATAAAAAATATAATTTATTATATTTTGACAAGGTTTAAGAAGTTGAGTTTGAATAGGATATTATTTGGTTTATGATAAAGGCGTTGTTTGGTAAACAGCAGATTGCAGAAAAATTAGCATATTTGAGGGAATTAGCATGTTTGACCAACCAATATGCTATTTAGGGTGTTTGGTTAATGGCATATTAAAATAGTATATCGGGGTCCAATATGCTATTTTACAATATGCTGCTCCTACCAGCATATTGGATTAGCATATTCGAAAGAAAAAAATTGACTTATTTACCCTCTTAATAAAATACTAACATTCCTTTTATATATTTAATAAATAAATTTTTCATGTCCTTATATGTCATATTACAAAGATTCTAGACAATCTGCTAATTTAAACTGCTAATTACCAAACACCTCTAAAATAATTCTGCTAAATAAATCTACTAGTCAAATCCGCTAAATCATTCTGCTAGTCAAATCTGCTTTTTAAATCTGCTTCTGCCAATATTAATCCGCTGTTTACCAAACGAGGCCAAAGTCTTTCTTAAATATTATTTAGGAAATTGAATTTATCTATAATACCTAAATATCTTATTATAATCTTCCGAAATAAATTAAGATTAGATTTAAGAATATATTACCTAAAGACTAGAAGTCTACATAAAGTAATATTCCTAAATCATCTAGGGTTTTGAAATATCTAGATATAATTCCTTATAAATAGAATACTCATAATAAAATAATACACACGATACATACACACACGCAAATCAAGAGAGAAAAACGCCGCCGCTTATTTCGTTCGTTATTCGCGCTTAAATTGTAAGATTCCGTTACAAGACTCAAGTGCTCAAATCGCTCTTACTCGTTCAAGATTGTGAACACGAAGAACTCATTGAAGGTTTATCTTATTTACGTAAGATAGGTTGAGTATTTATGTGTACTCGTTGTAATCAAGTATTTCACGGTACTTGAAATAGCTAGGTATTTTACAGTATCTAGATTGAGTTACAACTAACATCAAAGTTGTACGAGTGGGTTGATAAAATTGTAATCTGGAGAAAGTAACTAATTTTATTAATCGAGAATAGTGGACGTAGGTTTCGATTTGTGAAACCGAACCACTTCAAAAATATTGTGTCTCTTTTATTTATTATTTTACTCATTATTCAACTCACCAACATACACATCGAAGAAGAATCGAAAAAGGAGGCATACTCAATTCAACCCCCCCCCCCCCCTTCTTGAGTATATTCATATCAATAGACTCTTCATCAGCTTCCACTAACTAAGGGTGTTACACATAGGGATGGCAATGGGTACTTGGGTAGGGTCCGGCAAGACCCGACCCGACCCGAAGTAAAAAACCTTAGACCCATACCCGACCCAGACCCTAAAGGGTCTAAAATTAATGGACCCATACCCGACCCTAATGGGTTTGGGTCCGGGTAGGGTCTACCCTAGGGTCCAATTTTCTTAACGAGTCCTTCAATAAAATGTACCAAAATTCGAATTAAATTACAAAGTTTTGATTAAAGTATTACAAAGTCTTGGTTATTTGGATCATTACTGGTACCCGACCCTAAATTATATCGTTTACCGTACCCAAACTCATCAATTTCCTCGTTATTCTTAATGGTTATTTGGATATGTGTATAGTATATTAATGATAACTAATAAAGGTCATCTGTTTGTGTGTATTATTTGGGTTATTGACGTTCGTATGTGTGTTTTTTGTTTTTCTTTTTCTTTTTTTTAATAAATATAAGGGTCTAAGGGTCGGGTAGGGTCCCACGACCAAGACCCGGACCCGACCCGAAGTTTTTATATAAGACCCATACCCGACCCATACCCGAGTGGGTCTCAAAAATTCAGACCCATACTCGACCCGTTAGGGTCTGACCCTAAGGGTCTGGGTTGGGTACCCGACCCACTGCCATCCCTAGTTACACATACTGAACATTAGACAGAAGTTTAGTATTACCTGACTCAGTTTTGACAACAACAGTATCAATGCCTTCCACCACTACTACAAATATAGGTTTAGGAGACGGGGCTTAAGGAACGAAATTTTGCGGAACCGTCTTAATTTGTCACAAAAATTGGGCGCGAGTTTTTAATATAGAAATAGAAGACGGTTCTATAAAATGCCCGTCTTTATAGCTTTAAAAAAAACAAAGAGAACGGTTTAAGGACTTAACCGTGCTCTTTGTCTTTCAAAACCAAGATGGTTAAGTGTCTAACCATGCTCTTTGTTATTCATACATAAACAACAAAGACGGTTCAGTTTCTAACCGTGCTCTTTGGTTTTCATACATAAAAAAGCAAGACGGTTGAGTGTCTAACCGTGCTCTTACATAAACAACCAAGACGGTTCATTATTGAACCGTTCTCTTTGTTCTTTCATAATTTCGAAACAAAACACAATAGAACACTATACAAACGACAGTTTTTGAAAACCTCTCAAACACAAAGACGACGATACAATTTCGAAACCCAACAGCCATAGCTTCTCCTTTGCTCTTGTTTTCAAAGCAACTGAAGCAATAAAACAGTACTACGACAATTTTCGAAGCAACTGAAGCAAGCATCGATAATTCGTACGCCCTCTTTCTCCTTTACTCTTGTTTTCTTATTTTTCCTCAATTATTCGAATTACCAATATGTTTTGGCGTGTTTGGCCGTGATATGAGTTGTTGTGGTTGGGAATGGGTTCTGGTGAAGGCGAGGTTCTGGAATGGGTTCTGGTTTAGGGTCAGAGGTGGGGTTTAGGGTCAAAAGTCGTGTTTGGCCGTGATATGATTGCTGGTAAATAATACAGTTATGGCTGCTGGTAAATAATACAGTTATGGCTGCTGGGTTTCGAAATTGGTTGTGATAGTAATGCAAAGAAAAACGATACTGTCGAAATTTAGTTGAACAGGCCAGATGGGACAGTGCAGGAACTCAAAGATACAAATTGGTTGTGATAGTAATGCAAAGAAAAAGATACTGTCGAAATTTAGTTGAATTTTTGTGTTTGAGATCAACCTAAGATGTAATTGTCAATACCATTGTGTAAATTAGTATATGCAAGTATGATTTATTTCGATTTCAAGTTACCCTTTTAGAACACTCGAGATTTATTCCTGAATTCTGCCTGTGGGATTGTCTTATACAGTCTTCTTGCAATGATTAATAGAAACGGAGGATCGTTAAGGATTAGGGTTGGTAGTAGGGATTACGGAATACACGTTTACAAGTGAGACGGTCTTATACGAGACTCGAGACTTCATTGATAAACTGTTTTAGACTTTTAGAACATTTTTTTATCAGTTAACAAACCTGAAATTGTTTTTTATTGCATATTATACGAGACTCGAGACTTCATTGATAAACTGGTTTCTGATGTTTAGCAATTGCTGTTCTGGTTATTTTCAGTAAAGGATCATCTTCACGTTCTTCACCTCTCTGTTCTGGTTATTATAAGTGTCTCTATGGTTTTTTGTATGTAAGAATGGAATGAATGGTTGTTTATGTATGGAATGGTTGTTTATGTATGAATAACAAAGAGCACAGTTAGACACTTAACCGTCTTGGTTTTCATACATAAATTAAAAAAGCAAGACGGTCTCTATGGTTTTTTGTATGTAGGAATGGAATGAATAGACCTAAAGAATTAGCAAGTATGTGAGCCGTAAGAAAAGGAAAGATTGGAATAAGCTTGTAGACCTTCGATTCTTCACTTTCTTAATTTAGGAGAGGTGCCCTTGTTGGACTGATATTAGTACTAGACAGAGTATAGAAACTAACTAATATTAGCACTAGACAGAGCTAAAATATTAACAGCTAATATACCAATATAAAACTTAATTGCCTTTGTTCTATTCGCTTTAACAGTTAACTAGCCTAGTAATTCATCAAACCTTTTCATCAAACCTTTTCTATCAAATTACCTTCTATGTATCTCTTAAGTCTTATCCTTACTGGCTATTCTTAGTTTTTATCATTTAAGCTCTGTTTCATGATACATTTTTTTCTTGTCCTTCATATGGTAGGGTTCAATACTAATCAGGTTAAGCTCTTTTGTTTTGGTTTAAGTCCCATTCTTGCCGCTTTTCTCGGTCTTTTCCTGCTGCTGTTAATATGTCTTTTTAAATGTTATAATTATGTAGACGAAGATGGCTCGTACTTGGATGATTAATGGGAAAAAAGGCGAAGTAGAATATGATGCCGGGTTAGCTGAATTTTATGACTTCGTAATAAAGAACGTGAAAGAAAAATCTAGTATGGCGTGCCCTTGTGATATGTGCCGGAATATTAGGTATATGAGTTTTGGAGATGTAAGAATACATTTAAATAAGACAAATTTTAATCCAAAGTACACTTGTTGGATTTTTCATGGAGAATCAAAAAATTTAGATGGAATAGAAAAAAATGTAGATGTCCAATTTGGGGAGATTGAGAGAGAAACATGCTTGAGTGACGATGAAGAGCCCGATGAGTCTAATTCACTAGAAGATTCGGGTTGTAATATGAATATTGAGGCAGGAGATGGGTGTGATGATATGTCCGATAAATCATGGGGAGATATGTTTGGAGGTGATGAGCAAGAAGGTATTGTAGATGAAACTGATCGATGAGGATCTTGATGAAAATGATTTGGAGGATACTAGTGTTGTATTGGAGAAATTGAAAGATTCTGAAATGCCTCTTTATAGTAGTTGTAAGCACACTAAATTGGCAGCTCTTGTTAAGTTATATAATTTAAAAGCAACAAATGGGTGGAGTGACAAGAGTTTCACAGACCTCCTGAAATTATTAAAGGACATGCTCCCCGAAAATAATGTATTTCCTGATCGTACATATGAGGCAAAGAAGATACTTAGGGGAATTGGTATGAAATATGAAAAAATCCACGCATGTCCCAATGATTGCATATTATATCGCAAAGGATATGCTAATCTCACTAGTTGTCCAGTGTGTAAGGAATGGCGATACAAAAAGAAGGAGGGGATCCCAGCTAAAGTTTTGTGGTACTTTCCAATAATTCCTAGGTTGATACGATTATTTGCGAATAAAGATGATGCCAAATTACTCACATGGCATAGTACATCAAAAGCAAATGATGGGAAGTTGAGACACCCGGCCGATGGGAAAGACTGGAAGTTTATTGATGCAAAATATCCCGAGTTTGGCAAAGAACCCAGAAATCTCCGCCTTGCACTCTCCACTGACGGGATGAATCCCTTTGGAAATTTGAGTAGCCAACATAGTACTTGGCCGGTGTTTTTAACTATTTACAATTTGCCTCCATATCTTTGCATGAAACGAAAATATTTGATGTTGTCTTTATTGATTTCTGGTCCTAAAGAACCTGGTAATGATAGATGTCTACTTAGAGCCTCCTCTTGACGATTTGAGATTATTGTGGGATGAAGGGATACGAGTGTTTGATGCCTACCAGAATAGTTATTTCAATTTGAAAGCAATGTTACTATGTACTATTTCTGACTTTCCTGCGTATGGTAATCTATCTGGACACACTGTGCACGGGAAAGAGGCTTGCCCCTTGTGTGGAGAAGATGTCGATTCTTGTTATTTGAAGTTTTCTCGTAAGCAAGCGTACTTGGGATACCGTAGGTTCTATGACCTTGATCATTCATATCGTAAGCTACAAAAACCATTAGAAATTAAGATAACCTGAACATCGATCTCTAACTAAGATATTAACCGGTCATGAAGTATATGAAAGAGTGAAAGAAATTAAGATAACTTATGGGAAGAATGGTTCTAAATTAGCGTCTCGTGGATATAAGAAGATGTCTCCTCTTTTTGAAAAACTTCCATATTGGCGTGACCTTTCTATAAGATATTGCTTAGATGTTATGCATATTGAGAAAAATGTGTGTGACAATATAATCAACACTCTTCTGAATGTTCCGAATAAGTCAAAAGACAACACATCAGCTAGGATGGACATGGTGGATATCAAAATCAGACCTGAGTTGGCACCAGAAAAGAAAGGAACACGATATTATTTGCCTCCGGCTGCTCATACACTTTCAAGAAAGGAGAAAACAGAGTTTTGTGAGTGCTTACGTAGTGTTAAAGTGCCGGAGGGATATTCTTCCAATATCAGCAGCCTAGTATCAATGACAGATCTTAAGCTTGTTGGTTTAAAGTCTCATGATTGTCATACTTTGATGCAACAACTATTACCAGTGGCTATACGTTCGATTTTACCTAAAAAAGTTCGATTCGCCATAAGTAGGTTTTGCTTTTTCTTCAATGCCATATGCAATAAAGTGTCAGATCTCAAGGAGTTGGAGTCTTTACAAAAACTAATTGTCACTTCTCTTTGTCAATTGGAAATGTATTTTCCTCCTTCATTTTTCACAATAATGGTGCATTTAACTATACACTTGGTTAGAGAAATCAAATACCTTGGTCCAGTTTATCTAAGGTATCAATATCCTTTTGAGAGATTGATGAAAGTGTACATGGATCATACATCTAGATATCGTCCTGAAGGGTCTATTGATGAGCGTGCAATCACGGATGAAGCACTTTTTTATTGCTATGCACACTTGTCAGATTCTGAGCTACCTGGGATTCCTAAGAATAGGCACAGTGAGTGGATGGTGGGCAAAGGTCTTAGAGGTCATGTTCGTCTCGATATGGCAACTGAGAAATGGCATATAGCACATACATATGTTCTTCATAACGAGGATGAGGTGCAACCGTACATTGAGGAACACAAGGCATTGTTGAAGGCGAAGCATCGAAATAAATCAGAGATGTGGATCGCAAGTGAGCACAATAATACTTTTAGATTTTGGTTCAAGGGTCGAGTTATAGAAGACTTACAACAATATCCTGATTATATTTCTTCTAGATTACAGAGGCTTTGTTTTGGGCCTAAGACTTTTGCATCGTCTTATACTGGTTATGCCGTTAATGGATCCACCTTTTACACTCGTGGGCAAGATGACATGAGCACGATGCAAAATAGTGGTGTTAGTGTAGAGGCAGAAGGCATGCATTTTGCTAGTTCGAAAGATAAGAAACCAATTTTAAGTCAAATGCGTTATTATGGATTCATTGAAGAGATTTGGGATTTAGATTACACAGATTTTCTAATACCTATATTTGGATGCAAGTGGATTGAAACTAGTAGTGGAGTTCGCAAGGATGAATTATGATTCACCTTAGTAAATCTTAATAAATTTGGTCATAAGGAGGATCCTTTTATTATAGAAATACAAGCGAAACAAGTATTTTATGTCACCGATCCATCGGATAAAAAGTGGTCAGTTGTGCTATCTGTAAGAAGTAAGACCACAATGGATAGTTGCGATGACGATGTGGTATTTGAGGGCTTTGATCCTTGTGTACCACATTTAGATGATACGGATATATTCGAGCCTTCTAGTTTATATGTTCGTGATGACCATGACGAAGGGATATGGACCAATACCGAGTCTTCTTCTAAAAAACGCCCTCGCGGTTTTGATGCATGATTAGGTACGATTTATTATTATTATTATTATATTATATTATATTATTATTATAAAATGCTTTTCTTTTTTTTTTACTATGGGCAACAACGACCTGACTTCAGTCCAAGCAACGCTTCAGTCCCATTATAAAATGTAGACTAATGATCTGACCAAGATGTGCTCACAGAATCAAAAGCGAAATGCTGCACAGACTTCAGTCCAAGGCTGGCCCTCAGGCTAATATAGACTAATTTAGTTTTCCTGGTTGTTTATTTTTGCTTAGTGGCAGTATGAGACTTGATGTATGTACATCATCTGCTGAAATTCTTGTAATTGGCTCCATTATTGATGTTTTAATATAATTTCTCACATTTTACCGCTTTTCATCAGAAGCATTCCTCATCTACATTTCTTATATGCTTTCCTATCTGGCATGTTCCAGTGACTTGCTTTCCCCGTTGTGACTTGTTTTCCCTGTTTATTTGTTCAGTTGAACAATGGGCCCGCAAAAACGTAAAAGAAGTCGAAAGAACACCTCTGTTGAGGACGCAAGCGGAAAAAAGGGGATATCTTCTCACAGGGGCCGAACTGTTCTAGATATGGCTGCAAGAGCTATTAAACAGGAACAACCCATTGAACTTGAGTGGGACAAAGAAGATAAATTGCCGACAGGAAAATATGCATCTAAGTTTAGTTCATGGATAGGCGTGACGTTCGGGGGAATGTTAGTCTCGCACTGGATAGTTGGGAGGATGTGGATCAACCGACGTTGAACCTTATGCTGAGTGAACTGACGGTATGTTATTTTAACCATGTTCTAAGTTTTTTTTGCTTCATGTTCTAAGTTTTATGAATGTATGTTATTTCTGTATTGCTGCTACTGCCTATCTGTTTCTGTCTCTGCGCGCGGTTGCTACAGTTTTCTAGTCCGTTTTCAGGTCTATTCCGCGTCTGTCCTGGTCTGTTTTCAGGTCTGTACCGCGTCTGTTCTGCACTACTTCCTGCATATACTTCCTGTATCTATATATACTCGGTTTGCGCGTCTGCTCCTGGCCGCGTCTGCAGGTGGCTGCTGTTGCCCCTAGCTGCTACTGCACTACATTTTCTACAAACTTAGCTTAGTAATGGGTGCATCTTAAGTGTACATGTAGCCTCAGTGTGGTTAATGGCCCAGAACAACTTATTCTATATATTTGAAATTTACTCTTCTCATCAAAAGTTTGTAGAAGGCAAACTTAGAAGAGGCACTTGTGAATTTTCTAATTCATTATGTCAAGCATGTGAAATGAAGGGGATGAGTACTTCAAAGGGGCCTAATTTAATGACTCGTGGTCGAGACAGATGGTCTGTTGATGCAGTCAGATCAAGACAGGAATGCTGGAATTCTCTGAAATTAAGGTGCCTTCAGGGTCTGGTGCAGAATGCAGTAATCTGCAGGTGGTGATTGCAGTGCAGTAGGGTGATATGCAGTAGGAGTCGTGTGCAGAAACGGAAGTGTGCAGTAGCGTAGACACGCAGGGGCAGTAGCGTATGAGTCCTCGGTATTAATGTTCTAAAGTGTGGTGAGATAACAATAGAAACAGCAACAGTGCTTCATTTATCTCGTGTCCTTGACACACCTGACAGAGGGTAAATGTTGGTTGGTGGCTGCCAAATTTCTTATGGTTCTAGACTTCTAGGGAGGGGTTCGATATTCAAAATCCTTAATACATCTTCAATTTTGTATGTGTTCGTTTTCATTTTAAATTTCTTCAGTATTTTGATGGTAAAGAACAGGTATATGAATACTTATGCATGTAGTTCCTGACCCTGAGTCCCTGACCCTTCCCTTAATTTTAGAAGGCAACCAATTATGTCAAATCCAAGACATTGCAAATTTCATCACTGCATATTGCTTGAATTCAAGCATAGTAGCATCTTTTCATTTGCTGGATACTGCATAATATCTTTATCATAGTCAAGTCTATATTAGATAGGAGTGATTGTCCTACTTATTTCACTTATCTGATAATTTCCACCAGTTTCCCTTTAATTTTGCGATCGACTTCAAGAGGAAAACGCTTTCATTTCCGCAACTTAAAGATTTAAGTCTTGTCATAATGTCATCCTCTTGTTTAGAAGATTCTGCTATCACATTCTTCCTTATCTCACTCTGTTTGTTTCCCTTAGTTGTTTATTTCATTAGGTTGTTGAATGATACAAAAGGGATCATATGTGGTTGATTGAAAACAACTTCTACATTCTTTTTCTCTATTATCCTTACTGTTCTATCATACTTGGCCCACCAGTATCTCTGATCATATCTATCTCTGATTTGTGATTTTCATACTTGAGTTATTGCTTGGATGAAATTTAGCATTAGTTGCTCTCTCTAATGGGGAATACAGCTGAATCTTGATAAAAGGAGGTGCTTAGAATATCAGTTTGACCGCTCATCTGCACCGCCTTTGGCTTTTTACATAAAAATATATGCGTCTATACTAAACATAATTGGAAAAGAATTGTAGTTCAAGCCATCTACTTCAGTCTTGTGGTAGCTTCTACATTCACAGTCTCGTTACATCTCCATCTTTAGACTACTGGTCTCTTTGGTGCCTGTACAAGGAATTCATGACAGTTAGGACTTAGGAGGCGTCTTTTAGATCTGTTGATTGTATGCATTACTCTTTGCTATATATTTTATGAACTGGAATGGTGTTAAGAACTTAGTAATATGTTAGGTTATGTTTTATATATTCAATGTATGCTAAGAATGGTGAATATGTGTGGGTTGCCTTCCCTTTTATTTCTTCTGCCTCTACTTGTGACAGTCATTTAGACTAGTACTGAATACTAGATAGCACTACTGTAACGACTATGGCTGCTACTGCTCTAACTTATTGCCATTCACGGTCTATTACTTACCCCTGCCCACTACTGTACATTTACATTCTACTACAATCACCATTTCTGATTTCATACTACGTTGCTCCTTTGCCATTCTTTACTTCTACATACTTATACACCCACTGTTCCTGCACATACTACTGTCATATGCTACGGACTACGTCACTTACTCATACTACCCTACTGTTCTCTGCACTACTGCTACCCCCTGCAAACCACACTGAATCTGCTACTGCACGTTTGCGTCTGAACAGCTGCTACACCTGCACTCTTCTCCATACACCACTCTTACGCCTAATGTTACTGCTGCTGTCACAATACTGCACCACCTCCTACTGAACACTGCAATTCTGCTGCTACTGCTCTACTTACTCTCTGCACTGCACTTCCATTCTGTTTTTGCGCGTCTGTTTCTGTCCCTACACCTCCATTGCTGTTTCTGCACTGCTTTACAGTGACAGAATAGTAGTAGCAGAATGACTGAAACTACTAAAACTTATGCTGCAACCAATACATGAACGTATAAACACAATGGCAGCAATGAACACAGCTTTTCTCCATGCTACTGTTGTGATTAATCATGATGATGAGGAAGTATTTCTTGTACTGTTTAAACTTTTCTGCTTTATATTCATTAGAGTACTACCATAGTAGGTTATTTAATTCATGGCAATTGTTAGTCTCGTTAAATAATGTGTAAGGTTGTCTAAACTAATTAAAAGTTTGTTCATATTTCAGGGTGCTTTCCATGTCATTGAAGAGCGTCACGATTGGTGTCTCCAAAAGTTGGCTGAATTATGGAGAAAATGGAAATGCACTTTGGTTCGTGAGTGGATGTATGATGAGACGGGAGCTATCCAGAAGACACCACCACCCTTGTATAAGCAGATTACACAAGATGATTGGAACAAGTTTCTGGCATCTCACACTACTGAAAAATTCAAGGTAATATTTGTATTTTTGTAGACACGCAAATTTTTTCATGATAATATATATGTATATAGTATCTCGTACTATTTTCTTCTCTATATGATTTATGTTATTAGGCGATCAGTGATTAGAACAAGGAGAATGCCTCTAAAAAGAAGGGAAATACTATGGCTCACGAGCAGGATATCGAGGGATTCAAGTTAAAGTCGTAAGTTCTATGTATTGGTTTCATTTTTTAGCTAACTTCCAGGTCAAACGTTGGCATGAATTTTCACGCATGAACTCTCTTCTTTTTTGATAGAAAGAAGATTTAGCTGCCACGGGAAAACCAGTGGAAAAAGTTGATCGATATTTAACTTGGCTAAGGGCTCACAAGTCAGCGAAAGGGGACATGACTGATTATGATAATGAAGTTTCTTTGAAAATTGTAAGTTGAACATATTTGTAATCTAACTCGGTTTAGTTCAGTTGTTTAATTTATTAGTGCTGTTTATTCTTTTTTTTTGCTGCTAAAAACTTAATTAATATTGCTGATTTGCAAGAATCCCTTGAAAAGGATGTTGAGGCTGGTTTATTTGTGCCCGAAGGACGGGAAGACATACTCGCTAAGGCTATAGGCAAGCCTGAGCATCCGGGCCGTGTGCGAGGAATTCCTCAAGGTATTTGCATAACTGAGTATTTTGGGAAGGGACCAAAAAAACCGACAAGAGAAGAGTTGTACGAGAAGATCAATTTCATGCAACTCCAAATTGATGACATGGAAAAGCTGAAATCAGTGATGATGCAGTTTTGGCTAACTGGTAAGAAGCCAAGTACTAAAGTATTAGACGATTTAATGAACGGAAGAGCATCTATGAGTACCGAGGGATCGACAAATTCTGCATCACTACAAGTGAGTGAAGAGCCATGCCCAGAGGAGACACCCCGAGAGGAGGATTATCAAACACCCAAGACCAATGTTCTGAAGATTCCTACCATATCACCACGGCAGGTTGTAAAAGGTTTTCATTAAGAAGGATATGTAAGCTTTGCATTTAAAACACTATCTAGTTCAAAGTCGATGAAAAAAGTTTTAAAACACTAATCTATCTATGCAGGGGTCTCACATGCAATCACTCTCACTAAAAGGAGTGCAATCACTACAAGTGACTGACGATCCACCCATGACCAATGTTTTGAAGATTCCTGGCCCAGTAACACAACAGGTATATATGTAAGCTTTTCATTAAAGACGCTACTTTATAGTAAATGAAAAAAGTTTGAAATTCTACTATAACTTAAATTTTCAGGATTGGAAAGATTGTGTGCTATCACTGCCAAACAAATCATCGAAGATAGTGGCTTCAGGAATGGTATACCTATCAAGTAAGGACGAATTTGTTTCCATTCATGGCAGTGCCCTTCGTGATGGTTTTAGAAAAGTGTCAATCAAGGAAATCTATTCTGGGTCGGAAAATGTTGATTTACCATAGCCTGTTGGTGATATGATAACATTGACTCAAACTAAGGGTTCATTTATTCAGTGGCCGCAAAGTCATATACATAGTCCTGTTGATAAGGTAACTAAGATTTCTAGCTAGTATAATGATATAAGATACACTGAGAGTTATACAATTTATCAACTTATTTATGCCAACATTTAGATAAACATGAAAAAGAATGATCAAGAAAAAAAAAAGCAGCAGCAAAGAAGTCCAAGCCTCAGAAGTGTTCGCCCTCGATTTCGCCTTCTTCTTTCCTTGGAATTGAAGTTAGTCACAATTTTAAGCAAAAGCAGAGGACTATGGATTTGAAGTTATTAGAAACCGAGGCTCGGGTTTTAAAGGCAAGT
This sequence comes from Silene conica, assembly GCA_029255685.2. Classification (NCBI taxonomy): domain Eukaryota; kingdom Viridiplantae; phylum Streptophyta; class Magnoliopsida; order Caryophyllales; family Caryophyllaceae; genus Silene; species Silene conica. The sequence goes on from CM055315.2 coordinate 66,351,298, forward strand.
GGGACAATGATCAATGTTGTCATTGATGAACACGTGTTACACAATCAACAAACTTGCTACCTTAGTTATGAGGAGGTTGTTCATTTGTTAGATGAACAAATGATTGGTGCCTCTCACATTACACTCTTTATGAGGTTCGGTCTCTTTGTTTAAGCTGCCCCTTTGCAATCCCATTAGTATATATCTGATAATATGCAAACTAGTACTAGATAGTTACTATGGATTCTTATTGTTGTAGGTATTTGAGTGATCTTGCCGACAATATGCAAATTACTAGTTACTATGGATTCTTGTGCCCAGAGATAATGTCCTCAGAATCCATTGCTCGGGATGAAAATTATCGATCTGATTATGTTGCTAGGGCAATGACATGTACCGATTGTGGAAAAGGTCGGTAACTTATATTTGCTCCATATGCCGAGGGGTACGTAATTATAAATTTCTTTTCATAGTATTATTATTGATGATTTGATTAATTATTTTATTATTTTTTGTCAATAATAAAGTTGATATCTTCGTTGTATTTTTCTATAACTTGTAGTAAGCATTGGATGTTGGGCGTGATCAATCCGGCTCAAAGTACAGTCTATTGGTGTGATCCTGCCGGACATACAGAGCCTCGTCAATTTTTCGTGGATACAATTACCCAGTATGTCTAACTTATAAATGATCTTTTTATTTTGCCTTCATATATATACCTCCCGTTACTCCCCTGCATTTGCCTTAAAATGTTTCTGTAGGCTAGGAACAAAAGTTAAGCCACCCAAAAGCCATCAATCATAGACCTTAGCTTGTTTTTCTATTATACTTGAAATTAACGCTTCATTATCAACTAAAACTGAATAAATATATAAAACTGGCTATCTATATATACAGGGCCTTTGAGAAAAGGAACTCTATCGATGCACTTGCAAAATATGAGGCCAACGACGTTGTTTGGAAAACGATTAAGGTACTTCTTGTATATATATATATATATATATATATAGTATATATATCTTAACATATTTTTTCTCTTATTAAGTATAGTGCATGTGAAGTATTTAGTTATAATATGAGCTCTCCTTTTAGGCCCCTATGCAGCCTCTTGGTTCCGTTTTATGTGGATATTATATTTGTCGATACATGTTGGACATCGTCAAAGGAAGTATTGTTACTATTACTCCAAATGTATGGTTTTGGTTTTTTAGTTCATCTACTTACTTACCTCTATCATTTTACTTATATAGTAGTCTTGGATAGAATTTTTTTTCTAACCAATTTTTGAAAATTTGTTTGTAGTTCATGCTTAGAGCCCCATTGACATATTCGCTTGAGAAAATTGACGAGGTGAGGGATATATGGGCTAACTTTGCGCTCCAGTTTAAGCCAGCCATGAACGATGATGAAGTTTAGCTTAAGTCGTAGCTAGAAGTTTAGCTTAAGTACGTAGCTAGAATTTGTGGATCGGAAAGTATGTTGATATATATGACTGATGTAGTATTTGGAGATTATTCTCTATATATGGCTAATTTTGGACCTTAATATAGTTGTTGGAGCAATGTTATTGTACGCTATTAGCTATGTAGCTTATTTGCAGGAAGAATTATAATAGGCCGGAAGAATTATAAATTAATTTATTAAAAAAAAATAGCAGGCACAAAGAGAACGGTTATGTTCTCAAGCGTGCTCTATTAATTCAAAAATATGGCGCGAAGTTTGAACAAAGAGGACAGTTCCTTAATGAACTGTGCTCCAAAGTGACACAAAAGAGAACGGTTCGTTTAAGAACCGTGCTGGAAAGTGGGTTAGATGTCAAGCAAAGAGCACGGTTAGTGTACATATAGGACGGGGCAAAGAGACCGGTTCCTTTTTGAACCGTGCTGGAAAGTGGGAAAAGAGAACGGTTGTTTTTTGAACCGTGCTGGAAAGTGGACAACAAGGAAGACGGTTGAACCGTTCTCTTAGGTAAAGAGGACGGCCAGGGGGAGCACGGTTCCGCCACTAATAGGAGAACGGTTTTTAACCGTCTTCGTATCGATATTTTGTAGTAGTGCACATTTAGTTGTTTATCATCATCTCCCAACCTTACTTTACTCTTCTTTGTTGTGTCAATTTCAATCGATAATTATTGAGCGGGACAAAATGAGTAGTAAATTACTCGTACAAGTTAATAATATTAAAAGTCAAGTAATTATATATACAATTATACTACTACTTCCTTATTAAAAAAAAGTAATTATAATAGTACTTTTCTTGTGCAAAATTATTCAACTATTCCATGTTTTGTTACGTCTTATCTTATGTGTAATTGAGGTATATCGTATATATAGCCATATCTAATCATGGAAAACAAATGCAGAGCTCAATTAAAATACACAAAATTTTATTGAAAACGGATACTATCCACCACAAGTTGAAAATAAATAGGGTGCCTCTTAAAATATGCACAAATCAAGTGAGAATTAAATAACACTCCACTTGCCCTACCACTTATGAGTTGTGATATTATGAGTATTCAACTTGTGATAAATAATGCCCTTTAGACAATAAAACAGGCTTGTTAAAATAATTGGTAAAGTCGAACAATCATAACCTAGCTTTTAATCTCATCATTAAAATCGCCTTTGTTAATACCAGTGGATAACCAATAATGAAATCCCTTTGTCAATAATTCAAGTTAGAATAAAATCAATGTTAAAAACTACACAAATTCTCATTGAAGACGGATACTATTTATCAAAAGCTGAAAACGGATAGTAAATGTAAGTGACATGATCCATGAAAATGCTCTATTTTCCTCCACTTGTCTCCTCGCTTGCATTGCTGAGAAATATTATCTGTATTCAACTTGTGACGGATAATATTCGTTTATGACAACACCCTTTATGAAAACTATGACTGGGAATATATTTAAAACGTAGGGCTTACAAGGTGCGCAAGGTATAGCTGTCACCAAAGAAAACTCTTAAGATTCTAGTAATGATTATGATTGTATTAATAAGACGAACCTCAGTTTTTGGTTTTGACTTGTTGCGGTTACTATTCTATTATTGTGTATTTGTATCCAACCATCATCATCATTGAATTATGCACAATATGAGTCTTATCGTAGCAATATGATTATTAGCAGGTGGAGTATAACATTCAGGTGCTAATCAATATGGTTTTGGGCCCTCATAACATGGAAACTGTGGACAAGAACGTATTTGTTTACTTGGATAGAATTAATGGAATAATGTAGGATTATTTCACAACAATAATCCTATTTGTTGCTTTCCAACCTATAGTAATCCATTCTATTTATAATACTCCATTAATTCAACATATTACCCAACTTTCCTAGGTTTTACTTACTAACTTAAGTGACCTGCTAATTCTGGTTTGTTTTTATTAAACCCAATATTTCGTTGCCTTTCTTCTCCTCCTTCTTCATTTCTTCTCCTTCTTCATTTCTTCTTCTTCTCTTCTTCTCCTTTTTGGCTCCTCTTTCTTCATTCATTACTACCAACTTCATCATCTTTATTTTCCCTTCAAACATTTGTTTTAATATCGATCAATATTTATTCATCTTTTTTACATTTTCATTTCTCTATCACTAACCATCAAACACAAAAAAAAATCACCACCACCAATCTGCTAGTTGTTGCTGCCACCACACGACCACCAATTCCAACATCATCACACAAATTAGTTAGAATAGAAATCTCATCCCTAACCTAATTTCATCAAACCCAAATCATTCACCAATAAAACAACCCTAAAATCAAATTCAAATGCAATTAACAAAACAACCCAGAAAATGTACTCGAGAATAGCCTAAAATTCAGTATAATTCTGAGAAATAAAAGAATCAAACACGAGATTGAGCTTTTATTTGAGACCCTCGCATAAACATCAACCAGGCTTTGAATATAAGATTAATTTTCTGGTTTTTTTCAATTGAAAATGATGAAGAGAAACATGTGAGCTTAAGTGAAGATGATGAAAGTGACGATGATGATGATACATACTGGAGGTTGACACCATTTTTGGGAATGAGCTTGAATAATAATGAGATTTAGGGAGTTTTATTAATTATATAATATATGTCTAGGTGGAGGTTTCCGCGTGGAACACTTTTAGTAGCTGTTGCGCACTTGCTGTTATCTTCCGCAGTTTCGAGGTAGGGGAAATACGGTGTATATTATAATGATTACTCTGTTGTTATTTGATGATAACCATGATTATTTTATATTAATACTTGATTGGTATATTATGATATTTGATTATATATTCTGCGATACGATATGAGGTGATGAGATGGGCGTTGTGATCGGTGCGGAGTTATTGGGCCTTATGATCGGTGTGGAGTTATTGGGCCTTATGATCGGTGCGGAGTTAATGGGCCTTGTGATCGGTGCGGAGTTAATGGGCCTTGTGATCGGTGCGGAGTGGGAATGATTGAATTTTTATTTATAATGTTTGTTTGCTTTTCCTCTACTCAACCTCATGGTTGACCCTGTGTATTCGTGATCACCTATGATGAACCAAATTATTGGGGAGCAGATTGATAGGTGGCTGAGATTATGGGAAGCTATGGGAAGAGAGAGCTTGGATCCGGACCGGACTAGAGTCTAGATCACCATAGTCATTTTATCATGAGTTGTACTTTCATTTCATAAGTCAGTTTTGATACAGTTGTAAGAACATGTTGTGGAGTTTAACTTTCAATAAAGTACTGTTATCTTTCCTTTGTATCTACTGCCTCGGGAAACCGAGATGGTAACACCCTTATTTATCTGGGGAGTCCTAGTACAGGCCCTTAAATAAATAGGGGTGTTACAAAGTGGTATCACAGCGAACGATCCTCAGGCCTAACCTAATGAACCCAATGAATGAAGGAGAGTCTAAATAAAATGAACCCCGGGATAGAACTGTTAGGAGCACACTAAAGGGAAAGTATGAGTCTGGGCCCCTCACACCGAACCATTGGCCCTCTCAGTTTTACCTAGGAACCCAGAGTGTATATATGAGAGAAAATGGTAGAATAAGAGGTAACGGAAGTGATGGTGAATTGTGATAGGAATGTTACAAGAACTCTGCGTATATGTGAACGATTTGAAAAAGCCAGTAAGGGCATGAGCATGAAAAAAATTTATTTATATGAATACAAAAGGTGTATATTAATATGGATGTATGAGGTGATTTGAATCATGTCAGTAATTTTTTTTATCATGTCTAGAGGTATGCGGTTATGTGATCCCTGAGCCATGTTATAAATGAGTGTTACTCGACATGTTAGTTATTTAAAAGACTCTACTGTTTAGGGACTATAGCCCTAACCCAAATGGGTGCCCACATGATTCGGGACTCATTTCTTTTCTTTCGTATTATAGTATGCCTCCGCGAAGAAGCAATATCGCTAACATCACGCAAGAAGAATTGGACCGTTTGATAGCGGAGAACGAGGCCCTAAAGGCCAAATGTATGGATTCCGCAAAAATGAGCACGATTATCGCGAGGCATCACCCTACCCAATTCACTGGGGAGGGGGAACCTCATCTGCTAGGGGCTTGGTGCCGGGAATTCAGTAACCTGTTCGAATTGGTGGATTGCCCCGAAGAACTGAGAGTTGACCAAGCAGCCCACTGTCTGAGGGGCATGGCCGGTGACTGGTGGACCGGGAACAAGGGAGAGATCCGAGCGGCAGCTAGAGAGGATGGGACCGAGTTTGTGGCCTGGATCGCATTTAAGAGGATCCTATATGAAGTGTTCCTACCAGAATTCCAGAAAAGTAAGCTGAGAGAGGAGTTCGATACCTTCCGAATGACGGAGGATATGACGGTGAAGGCCTATTATAGGAAATCTATCCAGTTGGTGAGCTATGTAGGGGACATGGGTTTTGATGATGCTATGCTGGCGATGAAGTTTGAGAGGGGGTTGTCAATCAATATCAAGAAGAGACTAATTGCAGCTCCGCCCACCACAGTCTGGGACATCTACTTAAGGGCTGGGGCGGCGGAGAGGCTCTCAGAAATGATAAAGGAGGACAAGAAGACAAAGTCTAAAAAGAGGAAGGCTGAAGTAGTGACTGAAAGTTCTGGGTCGAAGAAGCAAAGCACCAACAAGTATAGCGGGTATTTCAGCAACAATGCTTCCAGAGGAGTGACGAATCATAGTGGGGGTAATCACGTGAGTGGAGGTTCTGGCAGTGGTTCGATTGGGATAGTTTGTTTTGGCTGTGGAAAGAGGGGGCATAAGCAGGCGGTGTGTCGCTCATCTGGAGGGAATCAGTCCGGGGGTTATCGTACGCCTACATCAGGATATCAGGGATCACGCACTCAGTCTTATGGTAGCAGTGGCTATCGTACACCCATGTCAAACTATGGTGGAGGTGCGAAGTCTGGAGGCAGCAACAATTATCAGAGGAACTACAACAACAATCAGAACCGTTCGTACCAAAATCAATACAATGGAGGTGGAAGAAATCAGAAGACGGGAGCGGAAGGGAGCCAGTAGGCTGGGACATCCGGTGCCAGCCAGAGTGGAGCTAAAACCAGTGGCAAGCTTTTCGCCATGGGAAAACAGGCAGCTAAGGATGATGCTCATGTGGTGACCGGTACTTTTCTTGTGAACTCTAAACCTACTTTCGTACTTTTTGATTCCGGTGCTACCCATTCTTTTGTGTCTAGAGACCATGTTAGGGCCTTGGGAATTGAGAGGCTCGACTGGGTCGCGGACTCAGTGACCATACCTTCAGGAGAGTCGATAACTTGTGATAGGGTTTATGGGAGTGTACCCATCAAAATCGGGGAAGCAATTTTCTATTGTGACCTCATAGAATTTCCACTGGGGGTTTTGAAGTGATTCTAGGGATGGACTGGCTGGGAAAGTATCGAGCTTTTATTGACTGTCATCAAAAGAAAATTTCCTTGAAGGGACCTAAAGGAGTGAGGGTGTCTTACAAGGGATATCGAGTTAAACCTAAAATCAAATTCATTTCCGTCAATACCCTTAAGTCCAGCTTGAGGAAAGGAGAAAGCTTGATCTTATGCCAGACGTGGAATTGTGAGGCTGAGACCCCTAAGACTAGTGAGATACCAGTGGTACGGGAGTTTGAGGGAGTATTCAGAGATGATGTTCCAGGGTTACCGCCAATGAGGGAAGTGGAATTTTCCATTGACCTAAAACCAGGGGCGGGACCAATATCTAAAGCACCGTACCGTATGGGACCGAAGGAGATGGAGGAATTGAAGAAACAATTGGATGAACTAGCTGAGAAAGGATTCATCCGACCTAGTGTGTCGCCCTAGGGAGCACCTGTTCTGTTTGTGAAGAAGAAGGATGGGAGTTTGAGGCTTTGTGTCGACTATCGAGAGCTGAATAATGTAACCATCAAGAACCGATACCCTTTACCCAGGATTGACGACCTGTTTGATCAGTTAAGTGGAGTTAGGGTTTTCTCTAAGATTGACTTGAGATCAGGGTATCATCAGTTGAGAATAAAAGATGAAGATATTCCAAAGACCACTTTCAGAACGAGGTATGGCCACTATGAATTTGTGGTTATGCCATTCGGATTGACTAACGCTCCAGCTGTGTTCATGGATTTGATGAACCGAGTCTTTAGCCCATATCTGGATAAGTTCGTGGTGGTATTCATAGATGATATCCTAGTATATTCCAAGAATGCGGAGGAGCATGAGGATCATTTGAGGAGGGTACTTCAGACCCTGGAGGAGCATAAGCTCAATGCCAAGCTGAGTAAGTGTGAGTTATGGCTGGAGAGAGTCACATTTCTGGGGCATGTAATTTCCAAGGAGGGGGTATCTGTCGACCCTAGTAAGATCGAGGCTGTGACTAAGTGGCAAAGTCCGAAGAATGTGAGTGAGATTCGAAACTTTCTGGGATTGGCTGGTTATTATCGGAGGTTTGTCAAGGATTTTTCGAAGATAGCAAAGCAGTTGACGTCGTTAATGAGGAAGGAGAACCGTTTCATCTGGGATGAGAGTTGTGAGAAGGCATTCCTGACCCTTAAGGAACGTCTGACAACAACTCCTATCCTCGCATTGCCTGTCGGGAGTGATAATTTTGAAGTTTATACTGACGCTTCGAAGCATGGACTGGGTTGTGTGCTAATGCAGAATGGGAGAGTGATAGCGTATGCCTCTCGCCAATTGAAGACCTATGAAGAAAATTATCCGACTCGTGATTTGGAATTAGGAGCAGTGGTCTTTGCACTTAAATTGTGGCGCCATTACCTTTACGGAGCCACTTTTAAGGTGTTTTCTGATCACAAGAGTTTGAAGTATATCTACACCCACTACTACAAAATTGTTCTATTGCAACATTTTGTGTGCAATACTTTGTAATTGTGTTGCAATTGGGGAGAGAGGTTTGGAGAATGCAACACTTTGCCTAAAAATGTTGCAAATACAAACATAATGCAACATTTTTATTTAAGTGTTGCATTCTATAGTCATTTATGCAACATTTTTGTATAAGTGTTGCATGCTATAGTCACAAATGCAACATTCTTATATAATTGTTGCTTTTATTTATTAAATAAAGTATACTTACTTATTAATATAACACTATTTATATAATAACAAAATGTAATTTACCTAAAACCTTCAATGTACTCACAAAATTAACTATATGTATATACATCTTATTATCAATTTAATTTGTCAGAAAACATTTGTTATTATGATTTTACATTATTAGAAGAGTGTATTTAATTACTTTATCTAATATTGACCGTACTCAAAGCATACCCGAATCAAAATCTCGATCTGTGATTAAAACCGGAAAGACCCGTTATTTCGGGTCGACTCGTATTCCATCCTTTGCCATTCCATAACTCATATTTGTCATGACCTGCCGATAAACTCGACATGCTTAATTATAACCCTTATTTAAAGTTGGATAGTGTATACCCAATATACCAACCAACTGGACCCGTATGGCGTGTACCATATGTCTATCCAAGTCTTCCCTCACTTACACATTATGTTTATCTAAACACTAAACCTACCAATACTTCACTAACATTCTCAGAATAAACAATGTCACCAGTCACCACCCTTTCGTCGATCTATGCACTAGTCACTCTTGCTACTGGTGTCCATCACCATCTGCGCTGAAACATCACCCCACAAGTTAATCTCTTTTCGGCCATCAAGCATGAACCACCAGGCGACGGACACAATCGTTACTCAATCCACCGGCAGCCGCCAAGTGACGAACGCAATCCATAAGGGTTAAGACCATTGTACTCACGACACTGTCCCTTGAATACTTATCAGGTTCCACCTTGATTGCTGTCGTCTTTTAGGATGAAACAATAGGGTAATTAGAGCTTTTTTTTAATTATATCAAGATAGATACATGTTGTAACACCCCATAATTTCGGCTAATTTAAAACTTATATTTACATACAAAAGTCGCCGAAATACGGGATATTAAAATTAATATACAAAGTCTCTTATTACAAATTCTCTTAAAAATAAAATAACACAAAGTCGAAATCAAAAACTTTTACAAAGATTTAAAATAAAATCTTCACTTGAAATAAATAAAATCCTTTGACTGCAGCGGAAGTAACCTGAAATAAAATCAGAAGACAGAAAGGAACTACCCCCATGACGAGTAGCCCAAAAGGGAGAAACACGTCAGCCGGAAAGCTGAGTAACAGATAATACCTCAATATAAGCAGAATAATATTTGGTCATGGCGTGGAAACACAGACATGTAAAAGTAAAAATAAACACAGAGAATAATAAAAACACTCCCTGAGTACCTATCTCAACTATCTCAACCTCAACCTGAAACTTATACCACAATATACTCATATTCTCTCGTCCCAAAAATTAACCAAGTCATTACTCTTACTCCGTCTCACTCATTACTCTGTCTCATAATTCCGTCTCATAATATAATACTCCAAGTAACCAAGTATCGCATTCTCATCGTCGAACCTAAGACCAAAGACAAGGGGTGAGTGAACTGGCGGAATAAAACCGCAAAACAATACTTCTATCTCGATATCGATTTCAAACTCAAATTACTCAATCAATAACCATGGTCACACTAGACCGTAAAGATAACTCGGCTCAAAGGCCTATAACTCATAACTCAAAAACAGTAGCCAATTTCCATCTCAATTTCAATATCCATATTGTCAAAGGTTCAAAGAACCGTGTTCAACACTTAGAGTAAATTCTAAGCTACTCACCCACGAGTCTTCGAAAAAGGAAGCGACAATTAACACAATATAAAAAATAGGATCTTAATCACCGTAGAACCCAAAATTCTTGTTCAAAATACATGCTGCAACTCCAAAACATACATGAACTTCACCTTCAATAACCTATCTCTATTCCCGTATAATTGTGTACCATCATACATGAATTTCCATACACAAGCTCGTAATAATTAAACATTAAGTCCCAAATAAGAAACTCGTTATTTGTTTCAACTATACTCCATCGTAAACACCAGTTAGTACCATTACTTATCCCGTCTCACCAAAAATTAAATTAAATTACTAATATAAAATATTAGCTATCAAAATACAATAATAATCAATAGTAGTTCAACCCATACAAAAATTCAACACAAGAAATAGTAATAAACTAGTAACAGTTAGCATGTAATCACAAAACCTCGAACAATAATTATTATAATAGGATCGGTAGAATCGTGTTACCTTAAAAACCGGTTTGAGAAAAGGTCCGAAGCAAACAAACATAAAGGAATAAGAAGAACGTGTTGACTACCCGTAACATTCATAGCGTAGCATAGGAAAAATCAATGTATTAGCTAGAGATATAAGTGGATTATACTAGCTATAAGGCAATTATCAAAGGGCAATTATTAATCTGGATCAAGCTCTGATTGGTGATCAAAAAGAAAGGTTAGGCGGCGGAACAATTTCAAGAAACAAGAAGGAAAAGCTAGAGAAATTAGGGTATTTAGACAAGGATATTTAATGGAATTGGTATTTTATGGACCGTAGCAATAACCAAATTGATTGTATATATATACATGGTAGAAAAGAGTAAGTGATTTATCATAAGGTATATGAAATTATACAACAATGCATTAGAAAATTTCAAATACTTTTATAAAATCTTAAAATATAAAAACAATAGAAAAATATAAAATACTCGATAATATTTGGGATATTACAATATTCCCCTCTTAAAATAAACTTCGTCCTCGAAGTTGGAAATTCGAGTTGGGAAAACATAATATAATTCCTTTGTGAAAATGAGTGGTATTATAATCCACCCTCCTTAAAAGTAAAGTTTGTCCCCGAACTTAAAAATTTAAAACAACTTATGTCACAAAACATAGGAAAATTTTAAAAGGGATGACGGCGGTGTCAAGATGTGACGATCTTCACACCTAACCAGGAAAGAAAACGGCTCTGATACCAATTGTAACACCCCATAATTTCGGCTAATTTAAAACTTATATTTACATACAAAAGTCGCCGAAATACGGGATATTAAAATTAATATACAAAGTCTCTTATTACAAATTCTCTTAAAAATAAAATAACACAAAGTCGAAATCAAAAACTTTTACAAAGATTTAAAATAAAATCTTCACTTGAAATAAATAAAATCCTTTGACTGCAGCGGAAGTAACCTGAAATAAAATCAGAAGACAGAAAGGAACTACCCCCATGACGAGTAGCCCAAAAGGGAGAAACACGTCAGCCGGAAAGCTGAGTAACAGATAATACCTCAATATAAGCAGAATAATATTTGGTCATGGCGTGGAAACACAGACATGTAAAAGTAAAAATAAACACAGAGAATAATAAAAACACTCCCCGAGTACCTATCTCAACTATCTCAACCTCAACCTGAAACTTATACCACAATATACTCATATTCTCTCGTCCCAAAAATTAACCAAGTCATTACTCTTACTCCGTCTCACTCATTACTCTGTCTCATAATTCCGTCTCATAATATAATACTCCAAGTAACCAAGTATCGCATTCTCATCGTCGAACCTAAGACCAAAGACAAGGGGTGAGTGAACTGGCGGAATAAAACCGCAAAACAATACTTCTATCTCGATATCGATTTCAAACTCAAATTACTCAATCAATAACCATGGTCACACTAGACCGTAAAGATAACTCGGCTCAAAGGCCTATAACTCATAACTCAAAAACAGTAGCCAATTTCCATCTCAATTTCAATATCCATATTGTCAAAGGTTCAAAGAACCGTGTTCAACACTTAGAGTAAATTCTAAGCTACTCACCCACGAGTCTTCGAAAAAGGAAGCGACAATTAACACAATATAAAAAATAGGATCTTAATCACCGTAGAACCCAAAATTCTTGTTCAAAATACATGCTGCAACTCCAAAACATACATGAACTTCACCTTCAATAACCTATCTCTATTCCCGTATAATTGTGTACCATCATACATGAATTTCCATACACAAGCTCGTAATAATTAAACATTAAGTCCCAAATAAGAAACTCGTTATTTGTTTCAACTATACTCCATCGTAAACACCAGTTAGTACCATTACTTATCCCGTCTCACCAAAAATTAAATTAAATTACTAATATAAAATATTAGCTATCAAAATACAATAATAATCAATAGTAGTTCAACCCATACAAAAATTCAACACAAGAAATAGTAATAAACTAGTAACAGTTAGCATGTAATCACAAAACCTCGAACAATAATTATTATAATAGGATCGGTAGAATCGTGTTACCTTAAAAACCGGTTTGAGAAAAGGTCCGAAGCAAACAAACATAAAGGAATAAGAAGAACGTGTTGACTACCCGTAACATTCATAGCGTAGCATAGGAAAAATCAATGTATTAGCTAGAGATATAAGTGGATTATACTAGCTATAAGGCAATTATCAAAGGGCAATTATTAATCTGGATCAAGCTCTGATTGGTGATCAAAAAGAAAGGTTAGGCGGCGGAACAATTTCAAGAAACAAGAAGGAAAAGCTAGAGAAATTAGGGTATTTAGACAAGGATATTTAATGGAATTGGTATTTTATGGACCGTAGCAATAACCAAATTGATTGTATATGAAACTAATTGGAATAGCCGGGAGGGGCATGAACATGAAAGGGATTTTAATTGTGAATAAAAGAGGTGTGAATTGATGTGGTTATGTGAAGTATTTTGAAACATGTCAGTAAATGCTTTCATTCCTTTCTCATTATGTCTAGTGATATGCGGTTATGTGATCCCGAGCCATGTTATAATTTGGTAGTACTCAATCTGATAGTTGATGCTAGACTTTATCGTTTAGGGATTTTAGCCCTAATCTTAATGGGTACCCACACGAGTCGGGACTCATTCCTTTTCTGTTGTATTATAGTATGCCTCCGCGAAGAGACAACCTCGCTAACATCACCCAAGAGGAGTTAGATCTATTACGAGCTGAGATTGAGACTCTAAAGGCTAAACGAATGGACTCCGCGAAAATGAGCACGATAATTGCAAGGCACCAACCCACCCATTTCACCGGGGAGGGTGAGCCTCATTTGCTGGGGGCCTGGTGTAGAGAATTCGGTAACCTGTTCGAGTTAGTGGACTGCCCTGAAGAGCTGATGGTGGACCAGGCTGCCCACTATCTGAGGGGTATGGCCGGAGACTGGTGGACCGCGAATAAGGGAGAGCTCCGGGAAGCAGCTATAGAGGGTGGATCCGCGTTTGTTCCGTGGGATGCATTCAAGGGGGTTCTGAACGAGGCGTTTTTACCAGAATTCCAAAAGAGCAAGCTGAGGGAGGAGTTCGACTCATTCCAGATGTCGGAGGACATGACCGTAGAGGCTTACTACAGGAAGTTCATCCAGTTGGTGCACTACGTGGGAGACATGGGTTTCGACGATGCTATGCTAGCCATGAAATTTGAGAGGGGATTATCAATCGCCATCAAAAAGAGACTGATTGCAGCTCCGCCCACCACAATCCGTGACATCTATTTACGGGCTGGGGCGGCGGAGAGGCTTTCGGTTATGATCAAAAAGGACAAACAGTCCAAGGCAGAAAAGAGGAAAGCTGAAACAGTAGCAGAGGGTTCAGGGTCGAAAAAGCAAAGTAATAACAAGTTCAGTGGGTACTTCGGGAGTAGTGCCTCTGGTGGTGGGAGGAACCAGAGTGGGGGTAATCACATGAGTGGGATTTCTGGCAGTGGTTCGGCAGGAATTGTGTGTTTTGGCTGTGGGAAGAGGGGACATAAGCAGGCGGTGTGTCGCTCGTCTGGAGGAAATCAGTCTGGGGGCTATCGTACGCCTACATCCGGATACCAGGGACCCCGTACTCAGTCCTATGGTAGCAGTGGCTATCGCACACCCACGACAAACTATGGTGGGGGTGCGAAATCTGGAGGGAGCAACAATTATCCGAGGAACTATAACAATTACCAGAGCCGCCCGTACCAGAATCAGTTCAATGGAAGTGGAAGCAACCAAAAGACGGGAACGGGAGGAAATCAGCAGGCTGGGACATCTTCTGCCAGCCAGAGTGGAGTCAAGTCCAGTGGCAAGCTCTTTGCCATGGGAAAGCAGGCAGCTCAGGAGGATGCGCACGTGGTAACCGGTACTTTTCTTGTGAACTCTAAGCCTACTTTCGTACTTTTCGATTCCGGTGCCACCCATTCTTTTGTGTCTAGAGACCATGTTAGAGTTTTGGGGCTTGAGAGGTTCGACTGGGTCGCGGACTTAGTGACCATACCTTCAGGAGAGTCAATAGCTTGTAATAGAGTCTATGGAAGTGTACCCATCAGAATCGGGGAAGCAATGTTCTATTGTGACCTCATAGAATTTCTGCTGGGAGGTTTTGAGGTGATTCTGGGGATGGACTGGCTAGGGAAGTATCGAGCTTTCATCGACTGCCATCAAAAGAAGATTTCCTTGAAGGGACCTAAGGGAGTGAGGGTGTCTTACAAGGGATACCGTGTGAAACCAAAAATCAAATTCATTTCTGTCAATACCCTTAAGTCTGGCTTGAGGAAAGGAGAGAGCCTAATCTTATGTCAAATGTGGAATTGTGAGGCTGAGACCCCCAAGACTAGTGAGATATCTGTGGTACGGGAGTTTGAGGGAGTTTTTCGTGACGACGTTCCGGGGTTACCGCCAAGGAGGGAAGTGGAATTCTCCATCGACCTAAAGCCAGGGGCGGGACCAATATCTAAATCACCGTACCGAATGGGGCCGAAAGAGATGGAGGAGTTGAAGAAACAGTTGGATGAACTAGCTGAGAAAGGGTTCATCCGACCCAGTGTGTCGCCCTGGGGAGCACCCGTTCTGTTTGTGAAGAAGAAGGATGGTAGTTTGAGGTTGTGTGTTGACTACCGAGAGCTGAACAATGTGACTATAAAGAACCGTTATCCTTTGCCGAGAATTGATGACTTGTTCGATCAGTTGAGTGGAGCCGGGGTTTTCTCCAAGATTGATTTGAGATCCGGGTATCATCAATTGAGGATAAAGGATGAAGATATTCCGAAGACCGCTTTCTGAACGAGGTATGGCCACTATGAATTTGTGGTTATGCCCTTTGGATTGACTAATGCTCCAGCTGTATTCATGGACTTGATGAATCGAGTCTTTAGCCCGTATCTCGACAAGTTCGTGGTGGTATTTATCGATGATATCCTGGTGTATTCCAAGAATGCGGAGGAGCACGAAGATCATTTGAGGAAGGTACTTCAGACTTTGGAAGAACATAAACTCAATGCTAAGTTGAGTAAGTGTGAATTCTGGTTGGAGAAAGTGGCGTTCTTGGGGCATGTCATTTCCAAAGAGGGGGTATCTGTTGACCCTAGCAAAATCGAAGCTGTGACTAAGTGGCAAAGTCCGAAGAATGTGAGTGAGATCCGAAGTTTTCTGGGGTTAGCGGGTTATTATCGGAGATTCGTCAAAGATTTTTCCAAGATAGCGAAGCCGTTGACGTCGTTGATGAGGAAGGAGAACCGTTATATCTGGGATGAGAGTTGTGAGAAGGCATTCCTAACCCTTAAGGAACGCCTGACAACAGCTCCTATCCTGGCCTTGCCAGTTGGGAGTGATAATTTTGAAGTATACACCGACGCTTCAAAGCATGGGTTGGGTTGTGTGCTAATGCAGAATGGTAGAGTGATCGCGTATGCTTCTCGCCAGTTGAAGACCTACGAAGAGAATTATCCGACTCATGATTTGGAGTTGGGCGCTGTGGTCTTTGCACTGAAATTGTGGCGTCATTACCTTTATGGAGCCACTTTTAAGGTGTTTTCTGACCATAAGAGCCTGAAATATATCTACACCCAGAAAGAATTGAACATGAGGCAGAGGAGGTGGATAGAGTTGATCGGAGATTATGATATGCAGATTGTCTACCACGAAGGCAAGGCAAATGTGGTAGCAAATGTGGTAGCTGACGCTCTCAGTAGGAAGTCAATACATGCTTTGGATTGTGCCAGATCGAGGGGGAGGTTGTATGGTGAACTAAGGGAGATGGGAATATTCATGATCCGGAAAGGGGACACTCTTGGTGACTTGACAGTGGAGCCTGAATTGTATGGGGAGATTCGAGAGTTACAGCAGAACGATGAGAAAATCCAGAAGTGGCGTTTGATGGTGGAAAATGGGAATGGTGATGGAGTATCCAAGTTCAGTATTCATACCGATGGTAGCTTGAGGTTCAGTGGGCGATGGTGTGTACCAAATGTTGAGGAGCTAAAGAAGAAGATCCTGACTGAAGCTCATGCTACTCCTTATTCTGTTCACCCAGGGGGTGATAAGCTGTATAAGGACCTTAAGAAGACGTTTTGGTGGCCGAATATGAAGAAGGAGGTCGCAGAGTTTGTCTCAAGATGTTTGACTTGTCAGAGGGTGAAAGGGGAGCATAAGAGACCTCAAGGGAAAGTTCAACCGTTAGATGTGCCAGAGTGGAAGTGGGAGAACATTTCAATGGACTTTATCGTGGGGTTGCCTCGAACTCAGAGGGGCAACAACATGATTTGGGTGATCGTGGATCGTTTGACCCAGTCAGCTCACTTTATTCCCATGAAAGATACCTGGAGTAAAGCCGAGTTGGCTAAGTCATATGTTCAGAATGTAGTCAAACTACATGGCGTACCCAAAGATATTGTTTCTGATCGAGACTCGAGGTTTATATCCAGATTTTGGCAGGAGTTGCAGACTGCTTTGGGTACCCAATTGATGATGAGTACAGCTTTTCATCCGGCTACTGATGGTCAGACTGAGCGGACGATTCAGACTCTTGAGGATATGTTGAGAGCTTGTGTTCTTGAGTTCGGAGGATCTTGGGAGGATCGACTGGGGTTGATCGAGTTTTCTTATAATAACAGTTATCATGCAAGCATAGGCATGGCCCCTTTCGAGGCTCTATACGGGAGGAAGTGTCGGAGCCCTGTGTGTTGGGATGATCGAGCTGATGTTGTGACATTGGGGCCAGATATGATTCAGGAGATGGTGGAGCAGGTTCAGATTATTCGTCAGAGGATGAGGGCCGCTCAGGATCGACAGAAGAGCTATGCGGATCTGAAAAGGAGTGATATTTCGTTTGAGGTCGGAGAGAAGGTTCTACTGAAGGTCTCTCCGATGAAAGGTGTGATGAGATTCGGCAAACGTGGTAAATTGAGTCAGAAATTTATTGGGCCATTTGAGATCTTGGACAGAGTTGGAGAGGTGGCATATCGCTTAGCTTTGCCTCCAACCCTATCCAAGGTCCATAATGTGTTCCATGTGTCCCAGTTGAGGAAATATGTGAGTGACCCATCACATGTACTTCAGCACGAGGTGATTGAGGTAGATGAGCAGTTGTCATACATTGAGACCCCGAAAGAGATTTTGGACAGGAAGGTACGAAAGACTCGCAATGGGGAGACATCCTTGGTGAAAGTCTTGTGGACAAATCATAACCAGGAAGAGGCTACGTGGGAGCCTGAGGCATCCATGAGAGAGCGTTATCCACACTTGTTCGATTGAGGTAAGTTACGCGGACGTAACTTTTCTTTAAGGAGGGTGGAATGTTACATTCTGTGATTCAAGTGAACTTTTGTGATATGTTATGTTCATAATTCGTTTCAGTTGGGTGTTTTGCCATCTAAGCATTGTTGAACTTCGGGACGAAGTTCATTCTAAGGGGGGAAGACTGTAATAACCCGAATTTTTGTTACTAGATAATAACGAGTTCATGGATGGATGATTTAATTCGTTTTAGTTGCTCGTTTAACATGCTTGTATACACTCGTTTCATAATTGAATGTTGTGGACCTTGGTGGGATTCGAAGTAGAGACTAAGGGTTTTAGCTTATACTTATTTGATGACTGTAAGGGGGCTCGAACCCCTGATCTCTGGCCAGAGTGTTGGGCCTTGGGATTCGCGAATTAGGGCAATAGCCCATGATGTCGTTCCTTAGTAAAAACGCAAAAGCTGCTGCTGCCTCCTTATTTAGATGATCTAATCTTACCCTAACCTTCTTCCTAACTAAAATCTTTTCACCCAAAACCCTAGCCGTCATACCATAGAAGGGAAAGAAGGTGTTCACGGTGGTTGTAGGCTGCTATACAGTGGTTCGTTTTGCCCTTGCATCCGGTATGTCACCACATGGTCTCTACTCGTCTACTAGTTTTACCCTATAATCTGTAGGTCGTCTTTCGTCTGTTTCTTGTTGTTTCTGTGTTATTTCGTATTAGGGTATGTGGTATATGTATGTAAGTCAATGGGGTGGTGTCGTGGTTGTTGAGATGCGTCGTGGAGGGTGGCTGTTTCAGGTGTCAACAGGGTGTTACGTTTTTCTGTTTTGGAACATATGTTGTATGCGTTTTTTTTAGGCTGCGTGTTGGGGGTGTATGCTGGTTGTTTACATGAGTCTCGGGTCAGGGAGTCAGGTGGTGTTTGGGAGATGCGAAAGTGGGTAGTCACGGTGGTCAGAGGTGTTTGGGTACGGTGGTATAGGGGTAGTCGATAGGGTGGTCAGAGAGTCGTTTTCTTTTACTGCTGTCTTTTATTAGTTTTACTCGTGACAAGGGGGTTTTGGGTGGTGATAATGTCGTGGACTAGGGGGAGGTCGATACGACATTGTTGCCAATTTCTGAGTCTGGAGTCCGGGGGTGCTGGTGGTGGTCGAGGCTGGTGGTGTTGGTGTTTGAGTCAGCGTCGAAGGAGGGGGTGAATATCGTGGTCAGGTGTTGCAGGTGAGGAACCAGGCCTGAACTGGGACCTGGTTCGGCTCACCGGCGGCTGTCGAGTGGCTGGTTGGTGGCTGTGGTGGTAGTCGGTGGTCCTGGGTAGGGGCGTTGGTGGTTTTTGGGGTCGGCAAAGGAGCCACGTGGTGGTTGTAAGGGTGTTTGTCACGGGTTGTTGGTGAGGGTGTACGGGCTGTTTTGAGTGTGTCGTGTTTTATTATTATTATTATTATGATTATTATTATTATTATTATTAGTATTTTTATTATTATTTTGTCATTTATGAGTATTTTGATAATTATGGTAAAGATATTATTGGATATGGTTTTAATGAGTGTATTTATCATTTGAATTTCAAATCAAAGTCTTATTTTTGGAAGTTACTATTTTTGGAAGGTTGCTATTTTGGGTAACCTCGTTGTTAGGAAGCTTTCTATTTATAGGGGGTTTCTATAAGTAGAGTGTGCATACGTATTTCGAGAATTAGGGTGTTTATTAATTATATAATATTTGTTTAGGAAGCGGGTTTCGTGTGGAACATTTCTAAGCAAGCTTTGGTTGATCTGCATTCCTGCTATTTCAGGTAGGGGAAAGTACTGGTTATAATAATGTGATCCATTCTCAGTGGCACTAAGCATGTTCGTTACTTAATATCATTTGATCATTGTGTTGAGTTGTTATCTTATACTGTGTTAATTTATGATGTGAATATATAAATATATTTTGGGCATTGTGATATGGAGTTGGATCGGTGCGGAGTATATATATATGGAGTTGGATCGGTGCGGAGTATATATGACGTTGGATCGGTGCGGAGTATATATATGGAGTTGGATCGGTGCGGAGTTTATTGGCGTTGGATCGGTGCGGAGTTTATTAATTGTATTGTTATGTTATTCTTTACCTACTCAACCTCGTGGTTGACCCTGTGTATTCGTGATCACCTGTGATGAACCAACTTTTGGGGAGCAGATTGACAGGTGGCTGAGACTAAGGGGGAGCTATGGGAGGAAGAGCTTGGATCCAGACCAGTTTAGATGTCTAGATCACCTTAGTCAGTTTTATAAGAGTTGTACTTTATTTATTTTGTTAAGACTTTTGGACACGGATGTAAGAACATGTTTTGAGTTAACTTTATATTTAAAGTACTGATTATCTTCCTTTGTATCTACTGCCTCGGGAAACCGAGATGGTAACACTCTCATTTATCTGAGGAGTCCTAGTTCAGGCCCTTGAATAAATGGGGGTGTTACAATCTCGGTTTCCCGAGGCAGTAGATACAAAGGAAGATAATCAGTACTTTAAATATAAAGTTAACTCAAAACATGTTCTTACATCCGTGTCCAAAAGTCTTAACAAAATAAATAAAGTACAACTCTTATAAAACTGACTAAGGTGATCTAGACATCTAAACTGGTCTGCATCCAAGCTCTTCCTCCCATAGCTCCCCCTTAGTCTCAGCCACCTGTCAATCTGCTCCCCAAAAGTTGGTTCATCACAGGTGATCACGAATACACAGGGTCAACCACGAGGTTGAGTAGGTAAAGAATAACATAACAATACAATTAATAAACTCCGCACCGATCCAACGCCAATAAACTCCGCACCGATCCAACTCCATATATATACTCCGCACCGATCCAACGTCATATATACTCCGCACCGATCCAACTCCATATATATATACTCCGCACCGATCCAACTCCATATCACAATGCCCAAAATATATTTATATATTCACATCATAAATTAACACAGTATAAGATAACAACTCAACACAATGATCAAATGATATTAAGTAACGAACATGCTTAGTGCCACTGAGAATGGATCACATTATTATAACCAGTACTTTCCCCTACCTGAAATAGCAGGAATGCAGATCAACCAAAGCTTGCTTAGAAATGTTCCACACGAAACCCGCTTCCTAAACAAATATTATATAATTAATAAACACCCTAATTCTCGAAATACGTATGCACACTCTACTTATAGAAACCCCCTATAAATAGAAAGCTTCCTAACAACGAGGTTACCCAAAATAGCAACCTTCCAAAAATAGTAACTTCCAAAAATAAGACTTTGATTTGAAATTCAATTGATAAATACACTCATTAAAACCATATCCAATAATATCTTTACCATAATTATCAAAATACTCATAAATGACAAAATAATAATAAAAATACTAATAATAATAATAATAATAATCATAATAATAATAATAATAAAACACGACACACTCAAAACAGCCCGTACACCCTCACCAACAACCCGTGACAAACACCCTTACAACCACCACGTGACTCCTTTGCCGACCCCAAAAACCACCAACGCCCCTACCCAGGACCACCGACTACCACCACAGCCACCAACCAGCCACTCGACAGCCGCCGGTGAGCCGAACCAGGTCCCAGTTCAGGCCTGGTTCCTCACCTGCAACACCTGACCACGATATTCACCCCCTCCTTCGACGCTGACTCAAACACCAACACCACCAGCCTCGACCACCACCAGCACCCCCGGACTCCAGACTCAGAAATTGGCAACAATGTCGTATCGACCTCCCCCTAGTCCATGACATTATCACCACCCAAAACCCCCTTGTCACGAGTAAAACTAATAAAAGACAGCAGTAAAAGAAAACGACTCTCTGACCACCCTATCGACTACCCCTATACCACCGTACCCAAACACCTCTGACCACCGTGACTACCCACTTTCGCATCTCCCAAACACCACCTGACTCCCTGACCCGAGACTCATGTAAACAACCAGCATACACCCCCAACACGCAGCCTAAAAAAAACGCATACAACATATGTTCCAAAACAGAAAAACGTAACACCATGTTGACACCTGAAACAGCCACCCTCCACGACGCATCTCAACAACCACGACACCACCCCATTGACTTACATACATATACCACATACCCTAATACGAAATAACACAGAAACAACAAGAAACAGACGAAAGACGACCTACAGATTATAGGGTAAAACTAGTAGACGAGTAGAGACCATGTGGTGACATACCGGATGCAAGGGCAAAACGAACCACTGTATAGCAGCCTACAACCACCGTGAACACCTTCTTTCCCTTCTATGGTATGACGGCTAGGGTTTTGGGTGAAAAGATTTTAGTTAGGAAGAAGGTTAGGGTAAGATTAGATCATCTAAATAAGGAGGCAGCAGCAGCTTTTGCGTTTTTACTAAGGAACGACATCATGGGCTATTGCCCTAATTCGCGAATCCCAAGGCCCAACACTCTGGCCAGAGATCAGGGGTTCGAGCCCCCTTACAGTCATCAAATAAGTATAAGCTAAAACCCTTAGTCTCTACTTCGAATCCCACCAAGGTCCACAACATTCAATTATGAAACGAGTGTATACAAGCATGTTAAACGAGCAACTAAAACGAATTAAATCATCCATCCATGAACTCGTTATTATCTAGTAACAAAAATTCGGGTTATTACACATGTTTTATGCATTTTTAATCTTGGGTGTTTCGTTTTTAGTCTTATTTTGTTAATAGTCAGATAATTCAGGTATTCTATGTGAAATTAATTTTTAGTATGGTTGTTGGGAAAAAATTAGGGTTTCCTGGAATCGATATAGTGCTCGCATCATTGGAATTCCTCTTGATTTTATTGATTGGATTTTAATTGATATCTCTTTAGTTTAAGTAATTTTTTGTAATTTGGTAGTTTGATTATAAATTGTTCAGGTGAAATCATTTGGTTTTATTGTCCTGCTATTATTTTTATTGGAGTAGATTTAAGAAGAAAATCATCCTGTGTTATACTATTGTATCCAAACTAATGTCGGGTGTTTGTGTATATGCGTAGTTTGTTATGGCCAGCTTTGCGCTCAGGTTTTGCACCAAGTTATTGCTTGCTTATTATAAATTTCAATTTTAATGCTCTAGCCTGAAGCTTTAGTATAACTATAGTAATCATTTTGTTAATCTAGTGCTTTGTGGTAAGTAAAAGCATCCCAGAATCTTGCTAAATGGCAATTGTTGTTGCACCTATAGGTTCTGGACTTTTATGATTAATACAAGGGGCACATGGAAACTTGGGATGCACCTGCCTTACTTTTATTCAGGTACGGCTGAAGGGGAATTAATCTTCATTTCTCCTTATATCTACTAGTACATGTAAGCAAACCACGATTTGGCCTTCAAAACGGGCGTCACTTATTGTTGTTGTAGTTATTTATGAATTATGGACTTATGGTACAACAACTGAGATCAGGGCATGCAGTCTGATCAGATGACCACGATTAGAAATGATGTTAAAGACCTCTCTGCAGTTATCTCTAGCTATTTTACTAGTCATTTGTTCATGTACTCTTTTTACTTAAGCATCTCATTCTCACACTGTTTTATGATTCTCACAGCGATAGAAAAACTATTGGTGCTTGTCTCGATCGAAATGCTTTACGTCCTGCTAGATATTGTTTCACGGTTAACAATGTTGTTTACGTTGCATCTGAGATTTGGCTTCTAAATTTTAGTTATTTTTTTCTCATGTTCTTGGGTGCCACACGTGGAGAAGCGTGGGACCATTAACATAAAAAATAGTAGTAAGAGCCGTATTTTCATACTGTTTGCCAACGCTGCCTAATTTTCTTTGCATAGATAGCCCCTTTCCAATCAGACATAATACCCCCTTTCCAATCAGACATAATACCCTGAATGAAATTAAGATGGTTAAAGGTAGTGGAGTCGACTTTCTGAAACGTTATGCCTCACTTACATGGAAAATACTTCTTAGCATTGAATTAGGCCTTACTTCTTTAGGGTTTTGTATAGTTAGCATCACCTCTTATCCTTTACTAGTTCCATGGATAGAATGCTGCTTCATTCTTATAAATCATACCTTAGTTTATTCTGTATTCATGTTTATTGTTTATTATTCATTCAGTGAAAATCACAGAACCTTGTTTTCTGCCATCTTTTTTGATTCCTTCCTTATGAGGCCACATAAGATATTAACATCTAATAATAGATAGAGTTAGGCAGTAGTTAGCCACTGTTTAAGTTGGATACTATCAATTTTGGCCATTTTTAGGGCGAAGTAATTTACTCTCAGTTAATAAACGATACTAGAATTGTTTGAGTTTAACCTTTGTTGTTTGATGATACATTTGATGGTTGCCTTTCCATGTTTTTAGTGTTGATTGTCGGTGAAGTATATACAGTGCATCAATACACTCATTGCCTTATAGAATACTTGTTTAGAGAAAATTCAACATAAAAATTAATTCTTCCAGGTCTGATGTTAATATAGGTGCAGTGGGAGTCCTGCCAATGGATGAATCAAAAGTCATATGAAGGGCCGACTAGATCCAGGCATGATGATATCAGTCGATCTGACAAGTGGTCAGGTTTGTACATTTGGTCTTTGGAAAAACAATTCTTTACATATATCTGGGTTTTAGTCTGTCTTCTTCCATTTTATAAGAGTGTATGTAAAATGATTTTTTGTTATCTGCTTCCTCAAAATCTTCCTCAACCATCCTAAGGTAAGCTTCAATAACCATCTCTATTTCGAATTCTTCCAAAAAAACTGTCATCTGCTAGTGTCAATTCGTAGAATAAACTCGTAGAATAAACTACAATACTAGTAACTTGTTCTGGACACGCAAAGATAAGCTAGAACTGATCTGATTCATCCCTGTACCAACCAAACCAGCCCTTAATAATATCCCTGCTCTAGTACATCTGATCAATTAATTAGTGTCCTCTTTAATCATCCATGGTCTAAAACCAGGCCATGAATCAGCTAAAACCACACTCAATGTTGTCTGTCAAATTTTCAATTAGGCTTAATCCTATTTGCTTGCCTCAAATTAACATGTATTAATACTGATTTTTAATTTCATTCTACAAAGCATTGCAGATCAGAGATGCTGCGACTAAATTCTCCAACTGTAAGGAGACATGAACAAAGCCTTGGATTAGAAGCAAGCTTATGTTGGGTGACATCGTGATTTATGTCGCGCGAGATTGCTGCTAAACAAGCACGAGGCCACACTCTACTTGTCAAGATAGATACAAGAAGACATTGCGATTTCGGTTGAACACCTGCAGTCCTCGTGAATTTCTAGCAGCAGTTTAGTAGTCATCTATTTGCCTTTATTCTACCATGTTTGTCTTAAATAGATAGATTATAGTCCCTTATATTAGTTTGTTTTTTTGTTTATGAAGACTTTATAAACTAGTTTGGAACGAATATTATTCTGTAGTTGTACTATCACAATTACGATCATGTCTCTTTTTGGGTATTGATAATGATTTGAATTTTAATTTGAAGAAAAAGTTTGATCTACTTTTAATTAATTTACAATTAATATCGTTTATGTCGTACCTTAATGGCTGAAACGACGGCAAATTGTTAGAATATAATTCATTGCAACATAAAAAAATGTTGCAATAGACTATAAACTTGATGCATTTACGAGTGACATAAATTTAAAAAGTGTTGCAAGGCAAAAAAGTAAATGTTGCTATAATTACGAAATAATGTTGCATTTATATATTTTAAGTGTTGCATTTGTAAAGTGTTGCATTTTCAAAACGAATGCAACACAAGTAAAAAGTGTTGCGTTTTATCCAAAAATGTTGCATGAAATGTTGCTTTAGGCTGATGCAACAAGACTTTAAGCAACATATTAAAAAGTGTTGCTTAAACCCTATAGCAACATTTTTATGGTTATATGCAACACTTAAAAGTTGTTGCAATAGGCTCACTTTGTAGTAGTGACCCAGCGAGAGTTGAACATGAGACAGAGGAGGTGGATAGAGTTGATTGGAGATTATGATATGCAAATTGTTTACCACGAAGGCAAGGCAAATGTGGTAGCTGATGCCCTAAGCAGGAAATCTGTTCATGCTTTGAATTGTGCCAGATCGCGAGTGAGGTTGCATGGCAAACTAAGGGAGATGGGAATTTTCATGATCCGAAAAGGGGATGCTCTTAGTGACTTGACCGTGGAGCCTGAGTTGTATGGTGAGATTCGGGAGTTACAAAATACTAATGCAAGAATCCAGAAGTGGCGCAAGATGGTGGAGAGTGAGGATGGAGAGGCTGCATCCAAGTTCAGTATTCATACCGACGGTAGTTTGACGTTTAGTGGGCGATGGTGTGTACCAGATGTAGAGGAGCTAAAGAATAAAATCCTGACTGAAGCTCATGCTACTCCATATTCCGTCCACCCAGGGGGTGACAAGTTGTACAAAGATCTTAAGAAGACGTTCTGGTGGCCAAATATGAAGAAGGAAGTCGCAGAGTTTGTGTCAAGGTGTTTGACATGTCAAAGAGTGAAAGGGGAGCATAAGAGACCGCAGGGAAAGATTCAGTCACTAGATGTGTTGGAGCTTGTGTCCTTGACGTCCTTGACAATTAAGTACAATGACTTATTTAATCTCTTTAAGGATCACAAGGGCATACTTTTGTATTATTACCAGTTGATCCACGTTTATCAATAACGGTTGGCTTGCTAGATAAGTTTGACGTTATTGTCATACGAATGGCGGTGATCAACTGGTCCCTATACGTCACACCTATAGGACACGTTTGAGAGATGTGAAGGTATGAAAATACAGTCACATTTTGCCGGATATGACTAAACAGTTAGTCAGAGGTATTGACTACTAAATTAGTCAATAAGATGTTGAGATTATTATTTAATACGGATTAAATAATTTTAGCTAATACGGATTACATGATTAATTCGTAAATTAAATATAAACGGTTATATTTAATTAAATATTGTATTCGCGAATTAATATAAACAGTTATATTAATTTGGGTAATTATACAATATCGTATTTTATCAGACCATTATTAATACATCGACTGCATTAATATCTGATAACATGTATACGATTTATAAATAAAACCCGCGAATAATATTTAGCTAATCGGGTCGAATCACGCAAAGGAATAAGGTAAGAGTGGAAAAAGCCCACTCTTACCCTAACCCAATTCGGCCGAACCCATATAGCTACATAAGGAGAGTTTTTCTCCTTATGTCAGTAACTGTTGAATCATAATTCTCACAATTAGGGTTTTGAGAGCATTCTTCTCCCAAAACTCAGATCTCACATCTAAAACCTCAATAGCTTTCCCCATATTGCAAGGCAATTGGAGAGTATTTTCTAGCACACGCGGCATCATCTCAAACAAAGTCTTGGGTGCAAGTTATAGGAGGGAATTTACTTTAATTCCTGTTCTTAGGCCTTTTCAAGCAAGGACCCAAGGTTGTACTCTTTTTCATGTTTTTATTTATCTTATGACTATATTCACAACTGTAAATTTCATTATAATCCTGCAAGTTTAGGGCGAATACATGCTTTATTCCCCACAAGTGGTATCAGAGCCAGGCCATGAAAATTTTACTTTTGTGTTTTTCATAAGTTTTATTTAAAATTTTTTTTGAAAAATCTCGTTTCTGTCGCTGTGTCGGTCGGTCGACCCCTTGTAGCGGTCGGTCGACCGCCTCCTGCGTGTTTCTCTGTTTCGACAGTTTATCTTTTGTGAGAAATCGTGTTCAGAAACTCGGTTTCGTGTTTTGTGGTCGGTCGACCTGTTTTTCGGGTCGGTCGACCATTCTGCTTTAAAAAAAAAAAAAAAAAAAAAAAAAAATTTTCGTCAGGTGGTCGGTAGACCTGTTTCTTGGGTCGGTCGACCACCCCTGTAACAGACTCGTTTTTTTTTTATTTTCCGAAAATAACATGTTTTATTTTCACATGGCCTTTAGTAATATACTATATACGGAAATAGTATATTATTAATTTTGTGAAACGGTTCACCCTCGTTTGATACATATTATTTTAAAACAGTTTAAAATAATAGGATTATAAATTTATTAAAATTGGGTGATTAAAACGGTATAATCACATAATTTTAATCCAGTAAGGTGGTTTGGTAAAATTTGTTAATCATAATAACAGTATTATGTCATGTATAAATTTTAATTTTAGTTGATGCATTTTATTTATCGTCTTGTGAATGCCTTGAATGCTTTCAATAACGTATTTAATTTTTGCAAACGGTTGTAACTTAGTGTGGCCTTAGTAGATTGTGTTACCGTAATGATGGAACACAGTCTTGCTTGTAATTTTGAGATCTTGAATCTCCGTTTTGGGTTTTTGCCATATAATTACTTTTGTATTTAAATTAGAATGTATCTAGGACTACTTTTGTAATTTAAATTAGTAATTTTGTGAAGACCGAAGGCGGAGACCGGATGCTCACTCCCACTGCAAGGACCAAGATGGAACATCAAGACAAGCTTCTAGGGTCCAACAGTGGATTCCAAGTTGTTTTATGTTTATTTTGGTAGGATAGGCCACACTAGGACTTTTATTTACGTTTATTGCATTTATTTTATGCTTTCATCGATAATAGCTTGCATCATATTTCGCCTAAAACCAAACCACCTATTACATGCCTGAAAACTGACTCATGTAGAGGTTACGCGTTAGTTTTCTGTGACAATACAGATGTCACATGTCAATTGCAAAGCCATCACTTTATTTCATTCATTCACGAATATACTAGATTTTAGTTCACTTAATATGAATAAATATAAGTCGATGGGGTCTTCCTCGTATAACCAAAAATTGAGAATAGTCTTTATAAATCAGCCTCCCATGAATCCCTTCTTCGTCGGTAGGCATAATATGACCCCTTCTACGTCGGGTAAGTGGGAACAGATGATTTATTTTATCTCAACATCATGGTCACTCGATAATATCCAGTGACTGAGATGGACTAATAGATAGGATTTACGGAAATCTATCGACCAAGAGTTCCAACGGTGGAATTAGCCAAACTGTGGGCTTATCAATATACGGAAATTGAGTCTTGGGATCATTTATATAATTCTTGAGG
This sequence comes from Silene conica, assembly GCA_029255685.2. NCBI lineage: Eukaryota > Viridiplantae > Streptophyta > Magnoliopsida > Caryophyllales > Caryophyllaceae > Silene > Silene conica. The sequence goes on from CM055315.2 coordinate 66,380,371, forward strand.
GAGATCAATTATATAAATGCATGAGTCTACGAGTTTAAATTCAATTTAATATAGACTTAAATCACAACAATGAGTTGCTTATATGGTTTTGTTTTATCTTCTTTTCAGTCTAGAACACGTTCAATTAAACTGCTGTATAACTAAATGGCTGGTGAAGACCCAATGCCAAGTGCCAAGCTAGCACGTGAATCCTGGCTAAAAGCCTTCATGGACTCCATGAATCAGTCCACAAGACTGAGGAATGATGGGTCAAACTTCTCTGACTGGGAGGCAGCACTACGGAATGCTGTCATTGCTGACGGAAAGCTCAAGTACTTAACTGAGCCCATTCCGCCACACCCAGGAACTGGAGCTAGAGCTAACGAAGTTCGCGCTCATAGCGACTTCGTCATGGAAGCGGGTGCGATAAAGAACGTACTCTTCTATGCAATGGAATCCAATTTGCAAAGACGCTTCATAACCCATGGTGCAAACAAGATTTTCACCACGCTCACTAACGAATTCTCAAAGGCTCCGAGAATCGTTTCTTATGAGCATACCTGTCGCTTCTTTGAGGCGAAACTCCAGAAGGGCCAAGCTGTTAGCCCACATATTCTTCACATGATTGAGAATATCGAGAAACTGGAGGCACTAAACTGCAAGATTAGTGAGAACATAATCGTTGATCGAATGCTTCATTCACTTCATGATGGGTTCGCCCTCTTTAGGGCCAACTATTACATGAATGACATGAAGAAGACTCCTCATGAGCTCCACTCCCTTCTCGTACAGACCGAGAAGGATCTGAAATTAAGTGGGAGCGTGAAGCAAGATGTTCTCATGATCTTCAGTAAGGGTAAGGGTAAGGGTAAAGCTAAAGCTCAGGGGGACCTAACAGTAGGCAAGCCCAAGTTTAAGAAGTCAGGATTTACTAAGAGTGGGCCAGGTGAGTCAAGCAACTCACAGGGCAAAACAAAGAGCAAGGATACTAGCATGGAATGTCACCATTGCCACAAGACTGGGCATTGGAGGCGCTTATGCCCCGTGTATCGTGAGGACATTAAGGCAGGCCGCGTTACTCCTGTTGGTATGTCTTCTTCTTCTTTTATTCACATGATTGAGATTAACCATGCAAGTTACGGAACTTGGGTACTAGATACTGGTTGTGGTTCTCATCTATGTAATCATGTGCAGGGCCTCCGAAACCAAGAACCCCTAATCAAGGGTGAGGTTGACCTGCGTGTCGGGAATGGAGCACTAGTTGCTGCAGTCTCGAGGGTAACATACGTGATCCAGCTTCCAAGTGGATTCGAGTTATCTTTATATAACTGTTATTATGTTCCTTGTTTGTCCAAAAACATTATTTCAGTTTCTGCGCTTGACAAACTCGGTTTTTCATTTGTAATAGAGAATAATAGCTGTATTTTCTCCTTACACAATATGATTTATGGCAAGGCAGTTTCCATGAATGGAATTTATGTTTTAGATCAAACCACCGAAATATTACATGTGAATAATAAGAGATTAAAGGTAGGTGACAAAGATCAAACTTACCTATGGCATTGTCGTATGGGACACATAAATGAGAAACGCGTTAAACAGCTCATACAGAATGGAGCTATCTCGGCCTTTGATTTCGAATCATATGGCACGTGTGAATCATGTCTCATCGGTAAGATGACTCGTATTTCCTTCAAAGGTGTTGGAATGCGCGCTGCCGACCTATTAGGACTCATACATACGGACGTATGTGGCCCTATGTCGATCAACGCACGAGAAGGCTATAGGTATTTCATCACTTTCACGGATGATTTGAGTAGATATGGCTATGTCTACTTGATGAAACATAAAAGTGAATCCTTTGACAAGTTCAAAGAATACCAGAATCGGGTACAGAACCAGCTGGGTAGAAAGATTAAAGCACTACGTTCTGATCGTGGTGGTGAGTATCTTTCACACGAGTTTGATCAACACCTTAAAGACTGTGGCATCGTGCTACAGTTAACTCCACCTGGAACACCACAATTAAATGGTGTGTCCGAACGGAGAAATCGGACTTTACTTGATATGGTTCGATCCAT